>OX578154.1:12880643-14080643 GCA_951213105.1 Amaurobius ferox | reverse complement strand
ATATTTCGCTATTATATTTTAACTGTTTCTCGCTGCTTAAATTTTAACTATATATTTCGCTATTATATTTTAACTGTTTCGCGCTGCTTAAATTTTAACTATATATTTCACTATTAGATTTTAACTGTTTCTCGCTGCTTAAATTTTAACTATATATTTCGCTATTATATTTTAACTGTTTCTCGCTGCTTAAATTTTAACTATATATTTCGCTATTATATTTTAACTGTTTCTCGCTGCTTAAATTTTAACTATATATTTCGCTATTAGATTTTAACTATTTCTCGCTGCTTAAATTTTAACTATATATTTCACTAGATTTTAACTATTTCTCGCTGCTTAAATTTTAACTATATATTTCACTATTAGATATTAACTATTTCTCGCTGTTTAAATTTTAACTGTATATTTCGCTATTAGATTTTAACTATTTCTCGCTGCTTAAAATTGAACTATATATATTTCACTGTTAGAATTTAACTATTTCTCGCTGCTTAAATGTTTATATATTTCGTTATTAGATTTTAACTGTTTCTCGCTGCTTAAATTTTAACTACATATTTCACTATTATATTTTAACTATTTCTCGCTGCTTTAATTTTAACTATTTATTTCGCTATTATAGTTTGACTATTTCTCGCTGCTTAAATTGTAACTTATATAATTCGTTTTTATATTTTAACTATTTCTCACTGCATAAATTTTAACTATATAGTGCACTCATTGCCATAAAAATTTGCGCATCAAGAAGTAATTATGGGATCGTAACAAAACTGGGCATGAAGGTACGTGTCAGGCAGGTATGCAAATGATTAGAAATACAACGTGATTGCGCATTGCCACCAGAGGGCGTTTAACTTCTTTCTCCCTGGCGCAGAAAAAGGTACGCAGAGTCTTTTTGCCTGTACTTAATATGTTGCTGAGGGACGCTTTTTCATTAGGGATGCCGTTGCGCCCCCATCGAAGACAGTATGATCAGCTGTCAGAGTTCGAGAGTGGAAAAATCGTCGGGATGATGGAAGGCGGGAGGTCTCAGCTCGACCAGTAGCCCCCCCCCCCCCAACTAGGCCGTTCTGACTAAACTGTGAAGAGGTGTTGGGACCAGTGGACGAGAGAGAGAGAGGTCGCATACACTGCTGCCAGGCTCAGGAACCCCTCAGCACAGAAATAGCCGAGAAGACCGTCACATCACCCGACATGCACAGCGCCAACTGCATCTTTGTCTGCCATCCGGCACAGGCAGCACATTCACTACGGGCTCCTGTGTCTCTCCGTACCATCGCGAGGCGCCTGGTTGAAAGACATTTGGTATTGCGGCGCCCATTACGTATGCTGCCAATGACATCCACCCACCGTCGTCTCCGTTTGGAGTAGTGTCGCGCTCGACGAGATTGGACCGCAACCGAATGAAACCAGGTCGTCTTCAGCGACGAATCGAAATTCAATTTGGGCAGTGATGACAACCGTGTACGTGTGTGGAGGCCTCGTAATGAACGACTCAATCCTGCCTTTGCTTTACAGCGGCACACCGCTTCCACAGCTGATGTGATGATATGAGATGCCATCGCATATGACACCCAGTTACCTCTAATATTGATCCACGGAACCATGACAGCTCAGCGATACATTCGTAACTTCCTGCAGCCACGTGTGTTGCCACTTATGGCAGGGCTCTCAAGTGGCATTTTCAACAGGACAATGCTCGGCCACACACAGAAAGGATGCGCCACACAGGAATGCCACCGCCGCATTACGATCCTTCATGGCCTGCCCGATCCCCTGATTTGTCACCGATCGAGCATGTCTGGCATCACTTGGGACGGCAAGTTGGACAACTTACGAGTTTGGTCGAACTAAAGGCGCCCTTCCAACAACTGTGGAATGAGATAACGCAAGACACAATAAGGGGACCTGTATGCCTGAATGCCCGCCCGTATCGCATCGTGTATTCACGCTAGAGGTGGCCCAACAGGGTACTAGAGCATCCATTCATTTGTAGTTTTTCCTGAAATAAGTTATTCTTTTGCTTTGATTTTGTAATCACTTACTTATATCAACGTTGTACTCACATATATAAAATTTCGTTTGATTCTGATAACTCTTTCTTGGTGCGTAAATTTTTATGGCAATGAGTGTATTTCTCTATTATATTTTAACTTTTTCTCGCTGATTAAAATTTAACTACATATTTCAATTTTATATTTTAATTATTTCTAATTGGTTATATTTTAACTATATATTTCGCAATTATACTTTAACTATTTCTCGCTGCTTAAATTTTAACTATACACTTCCGCTATTCTCACACGGACAGTTAACCAAGTCAGGCTTTCAAAATGCATCATTGTTTTATTAGTAAATCACGTTAAAATCTCAGTTATTTGAAATTTTGTTTTTACACAGTCACAAAAAAGGTTGCAAGTTGAAGTTTTCTTCGCAAGATTTTAAAAATTGTCACGGAATCCTAAGCATGGCCTCGCGGAACCCTAATTGGAAATCACTGCTCTAAAGTTTTGATATAATCTAAGGTCAAAATAACCAGAAACAGTCAAGGCACACAATCATGAAGATACAGGGGATCAAATCAGAAACTACAGGATTATACGACCAGTAAAACAATCTATTCTTCTTCTTTGACCCAGATAGCCCGACCTACCGAAGTATCTGGAAGTGCCACCCAATTTAGACCGAAACCCAGGGGGTGGCATCTACAGGGACAGTACCCCCTTCCCCTACCACCAATCTCTCAGAAGGTCTTTCGATTTCACATATTTACCATGCCCGTACTCCGCGTGAACAAGAGGATATTTTGGGTAGAGGCGGGAATCGAACTCGGGTTGTCCGAGTACAATTCCCACGCTCTAACCACTGTGCTGTCTCACTTAAGGAGCGCAAGTACTGCAAATGGGAGAAAATCTTTTGGAACTTTACATCGTCTTATGACGGGTTTACCCTTCTTATAAGTATATTTAGTAAGACACAATGTCAACAATGGTAAAACAACGTATAAATTATTAAAAGTTTTGAAATCAAAAATCAACATCGTAGAAAAAATTAATAAATAAAAACGCGTTTAAATAAATTACTCAGCACCAGTTAATTTTTGCAACGGTTCCAGCTAGTTTATAAAATGTTTATTTTTTCTAAAGAGAAACTATCGTTCTACCGAAATTTTTCGAATACGAGATTTCGAAGGATAAACACGTCTTAAAACCTCCTGGACCCTCATTTCGAACACTTTTGGAAACGTGTGTATGTACGTGCTCAAGGTGTGGAGACACAATAATTCAAGACTTAATGTTCGTACAGCTATCAAACTTTATGTGCACATACAGTATGTTGTTGTTGAGATCCAGACCGTCTAACCTACCAGAAAGGTGTAAGGTAACTGTTTGGACGGCCAGGAAGAACCACCCAATTTGGGCCGGAACCCAGTGGGGGAGGCATCCACAGGAACCGTACCCTCCTTCCCCTACCACCAATCTCTCGGAAAGACTTGCGGAACCACATGTTTAACGTGATCGTACTTCGCGTGAACACGGGCACATACATTATGTTGTTGTTGAGACCCAGACCCTCCGACCTACCAGAAAGGTGTAAGGTAACTGTTTGGATGGCCGGGAAGTGCCACCCAATTTAGACCGGAACCCAGTGGGGAAGGCATCCACAGGGACCGTACCCTCCTTCCCCCACCACCAACCTCTCGGAAGGACTTACGGACCCACATGTTTAACGTGATCGTACTCCGCATGAACACGGCGGCAATTGTGGCAGCGTGCACATCCAGCGCACCGGGCTGCCGTGCCCGAAATGTGCCAATAGCACGCGGTGTTCCCAGGTGGTCACCCACCCAAGTACTAACCGCGCCCGATGCTGTTTGACTTCGGTGATCTAAGGAGAACCGGTGTTTTCATCACGGTACGGTTGTTGGCGGCCGGGAAAGCACGTGTGGAAGACCCAGGCCGTCCGACTCATCCAGGGGACTTGAGCAACTATTTGGACGACCGGGAAGCCGGGAAAGCACGTGTAAAACTTGAACTAAATAGCATTTTTAGTAATTTCTTTGATTAGAATTCTAATTTTTCGAAATTTACGATTTTCATATCATTATTTCCTATGGAGAAATAACATAGTTCCCAGAACAATGAGGATGCACTCATCAATGCGGGATAAGGATAGTTTAAACTATGATATGGATATAAGGATTATTAAAATAGCCTAAACATAGACCAGACAAATGCATCCAATTAATCGTCGTAACAGGCCCACTATAAACTTGAAAAAACAATTTTAAGAATATTTGCAAAATTTTTAAAAGAATAACAAAAAAAACTGATAGAATGATACATTTTTTTGTATTCTGATACTAATTATAGTAGAAGCAGACCTAAACAATATTTAATATGAGTCACAGACTCCACCTGTGGAGGGGGGGGGGGCTATAAGCGGATTCTGCTATTATGAACTTGGCCGTTGCAGCCTCGTTTAGCTTAAGCAAAAATTTCAAGAAATTTTGAAGTCGATACGTGGTTAAACTGAATGTATCAGTTCCCATACACATTCACCAAAATTGTAACATATAGAAAACATTTTGGTGCCTTTGCAGATATCGGCAATTTATTACTTATTCACGCGCATAATAAGCACGAAACCAGTTCTTGAATACTGTTATTTGAAATGGACGCGTAATCTTAATATTAAATATGATGTATGAGGGGAGGGACAGCCCAGTGATTAGAACACGGGGATTGTATTCAGAGGACCCGAGTTCGATTCCCTGTTCTGCCGAAACTGTCCCCACATTCAAGCAGTATACGGGCACTTTAAGGTTGATAGCCCAGTGGTTAGCTCGAGGGGATTGCACTCGAACGATGCACTCGGTTCAATTCCTGCCTTCGTCCAAACTGTCGCAATGTTCACGCGGAGTACGATCAAGTTAAACATGTGGGTCTAAAAGTCCTTCCGAGAGATTGGTGCTAAGGGGAAAAGGGTAGGATCCCTGTGAATGTCACTCCCACTGGGTGTCGATCTGAATTGAGTGGCACTGTCTCGACCGTCCAAACAGATACCTTACACCTTCGGGTAGGTCGGACGATCTGGGTCGAAGGAAAGAATATGATGTATAGTAAAGTTAAATGGAGGCTGGCATTCCAAATCTTTTATACGGCAAATGACGGTTGACACACATGGGAACTTTGATTATATTTTCCTCGGGTTAAATAAGGAGTCAAAACTTGACTTCATATCTTAATTAGCAGGGTCAGAAACCAAAACTCTTAAGACTCAGTCATAAAATGCGTACACTATTATTTATATTGTGACATGCATTTCTTCATAAGCTTCAAATAATCATATCTGCATCAATCTTTTATCGATTAACCTCAATTTAAAATAAACTTCGACCACTATTGATCAACAGAAGACTTAAACCAAAAATTTAAACTCACATCCTGGTTGATCAAATTTGCATATAATTTACGATCAAACTCGGCGATATTTCTATATGTGATTTATTCCTTAAATCATTACCAATTCGTTTTCAATACAGACTTTTGAAGAGAACTCACGCAGATGTAATCATTAAGCATGTTCTTTTTGACTTCCTTGTCTTTCCTGAATTTAGAAGGGGGCACCGTGGGTAACACTTGCACATCCAAAGGTCCATAGGGAGTCCCTTGAGGAATTTTGACCTGTGACCTGAACTAAACTTCCTCTTGAACTTAACGTTCCATTTAATTGACTCGTTGGCTTGCGAAATTTTTTTTGTGTGTGTGTTTCCTCTGTGTCAATGGCATGTTTTTGTTGAGGAAGTTGAAATTTATCTTTGGACACATATTTGCATGCAGATAAAATGCCTATATTTATTATGACTTTCAAAATTGTGTACAACTTTTAGAAACCAAATCTTGGAGCGATAGTTTAAAATTATTATTTTATCTTAACCCATTCTTTGAAACAGGACTGGGTTTAGATATTTATGGGGGTGGAGCAGTGAAGTAACTGGGAATTCGCAAGCAAAATATGAAATAGGACCCCTCCTCTCCATCTATCTATCTCTATCTGTCTATTTTGCTATGAACCATTCATTGAAACAGGACTAGATCTAGATAATTGTAGGGGCGGAACAGTGGCAGAACTAGGAATTCTAGTTTCTTAAGCAGAATATGAAAAATAACTCTCTATCTCTCTCTCTTGCAAGCTCTCTCTATTTTGCTATGGACCACCCATTGAAAGACTGGATTTAGACATTTGTGAGGACGGAACAGTGGAGTAACTAGGAATTCTAGTCTCTTAGGCAAAATATGAAAAATAACTCTCTCTCTCTCTCTTCTCTTTCTCTCTCCCTCTCTTTCTTTCTCTCTCTCTATCTCTTTTCTCTCTCTCTTTTTCTCTCTCGCTTTTTTTCTCTCTCTCTTTTCTCTGTCTTTCTCTCGCTTTCTCTTTCTCTCCTTTCTCTCCCCCTCTCTCTCTTTCTCTCTCCCTTTCTCTCTCTCCCTTTCTTTCTCTCAAGCAAAATATGAACAAGAAAAATCAATCATGCATAAGCATTGATTATAAAACACTTTCCAACTGAAATGCAATTTCATTTAAAAATCTCTAAAATGCGATAAGTTCAGTGATGATATCTTTTATATTATCACAGTACTACAGTAATTTATTATACTTAAATATTTAAAACTGTATCGAAATGTAAGTCATCTGATTCCCTATGCAAAATCAATGAATATTTCATTCATATAAATTGCATTCCAGACTACAGTAAATAATTTTGTGTGAAGAAAATTCAGCAATTCTTATGTAACTCACCTTACAATCACTTGAGATATTTGCATTCTGCATAAGTTAAAATTAGGCTTCGTTGAAGAAATAATAAAAGTTTAGAGATCATTTATAATCACAACTATTGTACTTGCGTAGGCACAGAATTTATAGATACACAGATAATACAGATACACAGATAATATATGTGTGTGCGTATGTATGTATTCAAAGTATTGGAATCGTGCCGAAGATCGGAACTCGAATTTTCGAAGGATCTACTTGTTTTGGGACTTCCAGAACACGAAAAACTATTTTTAGGAAGACGTCTGTATGTGTAAGGGTATATCTGTGTATGTTTCTGAGGATATTGCATCCACTCTAACTGAAAAACTAATGGACCGAATTTAATAAAATTTGGTAGGTAAGTTTTTTGAGGGAAACCCTGATGTTCATTTGATTATAGTACGATTCGTAATAAAATAATCTGCCTTCCTTGCGAAATGGCCGGCAGAAATTGCTTTTATCCACTCTAGCTAAAAACTAATGGACCAAATTTAACACAATTTGGTGTATAATATTTCAATAACCTACAAGTGATTTATATATAAATTTAACAAAATTTGTTATATAAATCACTTGTAGGTTATTCTAGTACGATTCGGGAAAAAGGAACGGGCTGTTTTTGCGAAATGGCCAGCAAAAATCGTTAAATATAAAAATAAAAGACTACGTGTGCTCAATTATATCAATTAAATTCCTATTTTATACGTGATATTTGATGACAAAAAGAATAAGACTAACCCCATTACTCTAGGGCTAGCCGTTCTTGAGATATTTTAGTTTTTTTTGCGTTTTCGCTACTCCACTTTTGACAATAAGTCCATCTATCAAATTTATGCTTAACGTGCAAATTCAATGTCATTTAAAATACTTATAGATGTTATTTTGTGCAGATAAACTCAAATTATTATTGAAGAAATAAAGAGAACGCGAATATGAGTCTGCAGAGAAAGACATGTGCTGTCCATATAAGAAGTTTTAACAATATTACAACAAGGATTTATAGAAGTGAACGGGGATTATTTGCAGGCCATTTCGAAAAAAATGTAGGATCTATATTTAAAGATCCACTAAATTGTTGTAGAATAAAATGTTCTACAAATTTAAGCTGTGTACCAAATTTTAATTCTCTAAGACGTAGGAAAGTGCAATAAAAACGCCATCAAATAAGTATATCATGAAAAGTTATATAAATTTAAAAATAAAATTTGAAAACTTGTTATCTACCAAATTTATTTTAAAATGTGAAGCCTCTCTCATATATAAAGTAATTAAACTCTTGGAAAGATATTTATTATATAATATATCTATTTTTTCTTTCTGGAGGATATCGCAAAAGTCAGAATTTAATTGAATTCGTTTTTCTCCCTATATTAAATAATTTTTAATTAAAAACTTACCTAACATATTTTACTGAAATTTTTTTTATATATTTTATGAGATAATGTGAATATATTTCCTAAAAATTTCGAAGCAATTTGTGAATTTTAAATGTGCTTAAAAAATATTTGAAAAATTAGGTCCCATAAGGTTCAATGTATTTCATTTTTTCAACCCGGGTTCAATAAAAAACTAATTGGGTGATATTATTTATTTATATTCCCATAGATCTCACAGACCGTCTGAAAAACATACTAAAATTTCATTTTGATAAAGTCATTTTTACGGCAGTTATCGTGCTAACGGACAGACAGACAGACAGACAGAATGAGCAAAGTCATAAACACTTTTCAACTATGTTGTAAAGTGTTAAAAAGGACTCTCTCCTTCTCTATCTCTCTCTTAAGCAATATATGAAAAAGATCGCTCAGTCTCTCCCCCCCCTCTCTCTCTCACTCCATTATGTTAAAATATGTTAATTATTAATTTATCAAGTTGATGTCATTTCCGTTACTCCATTTTTGCCAATTTCGCACCATATTAAAAAAGTTGCAAACTTGACGATATTTAGCCAACTTAGTTTCTAAAGTCGCCATATATACTGCATAGAGTTACATATTTGATAATACTCATTTTAATGTAATTTTCCGATACATTTATTTAAAAAAACCTGCAATGCATCAAGAACGGTTCGAACTAACATTTTAAACTTTATGTCATTCGTTTTAGAATAAAAAAATTACGTATAAAATGATTATTTATTTAACTTTATTGAATGGCCTGATTTTCTTATGATTTTTTGAAAAATTCATTCGAAAATAATGGGGCCTTCCGAACATTCGATCGCGTATCGACATTCGATTACCTCGATAGGGTTCTAGTATTTATAAATCTTAATAATCATACCAAATTACGTTCGAAATGCTCCAATCGTTAGTGAGATATCACATCCACACACTCAAGGACACACATACATACACACTCATACATATCTCTTGGCCTCACATCATGCTGCCGCAAACCCCTGGGTTTGCAGTGCGGTCTGGGGTTTCAACACTCATACATACATACATGCACACTCATACATATATACATACACACTCATACATGCATACATACATACATACACACTCATACATATATACATACACACACACACACACAGATACCTCAAAAATATTCGATTTACGTTTAGGTATGCTTGGAACGTGATCTTCATTCGAAAACTCGAATTCGAACTTTCGATCCCATCACAATACTTTCCCTATGCATTACTATGTATGTAATGAAAGTAAAAATTGTCTGCTATAACTCTAAATTAAAATTTCTCGAGAATTATTGATTGCACGCTAATAGAGTTTATTGAGAGAATCTGGGATATTTTCTTTCTGTGCATGGTAATATGAAACGAACTTTGTGTGTCTGGCCACGAATTATAGCTGAAAAAAATTGTTTAAACAAAATATTCCGCGATTTATAAATTCTTTCAAACAAAATGAAACAATTTTTTTTATCAATTCAGGTCTACCTCCAGCAGTTTGTGCTGCGCTCCCTTCGTCAATCAGTCTCACTTAGCTGTGTCATATAGATAAGCAGTTCACGGATTTGTCCCGTTTTGTTATCAACTGCCCTTACTTCCACACTAACAGTTTCGCTTCTTTATCCACACTTGTATCTCTTCCTTCTGGCTAAAAGCATTACAAATCGCTACGCCACTAGGTCAAGATCAAGATCGCCGATTTGGTCAACGACTTCAATACCGAAACTTCGGTGAGAACATGACGGTCAATATCTTCGTTCTGTATTGATTGGAATGCAGGGATATTAGTTAGAACTAGGTTGGGATTTTCCGAAGATGATGTTGATGAAAAGATTACTTGGAGATAATCAGAGTGCATTAATAGTTAAAATTAGGTTAGTGATGCTTTCCTAATGCGATGATTATATACAGATTATGGAAATACTATTCAGTTGTATCATTTCAGCTTACACTTGGGATGGAAAAATTTCCCCCTCCAACTACGGGTCAGCAAATGTAGATTATACAAGGTAGGATCAAAAGGTTCGGAGACTGTGCAGATATCCCCAACCCTGATTGGAGGAAAGGGGAACTATTTTACCCTGGCGTAGTGACACATGTGACACGAGATGTGAAAAGGAAGAAGCAGATCCGCAGTGCAGGGTTTTTCGAGACAATGCGTGTCAGTGAACTGTAGTCGTTCGCTTTCATCGAAAACGGTAATGGTGTTTGAAGAACAACGTGCGAATATCAAATTCTGCCAGCGTTTTGGGGAAATCACCGACAGAAATATTGCACCTGTTGGAGCAGGTGCGATGAAACGCTAGATAATGAAACGCTAGATTTGATATAATAATGAAAGATTTGAGACCAATAATGAAATGCTAGATTTGAGATGTAGAAAGGGGAAAAGTATAACAGGTATACAATCAAAACACGTTTCTAACGCTTTCCAACATAGTTGAAAAGTGTTTATGACTTTCATTCTATTTGTCTGTCTGTCTGTCTGTCTGTTCGCACGATAACTCCCGTAAAAATGACTTCATCAAAATTAAATTTTAGTATCTTGTTAAAGCTATCTGTGGGACGTATGGGAATTTAAATGAATAATATCGCCCAAATGGTTTTGAATTGAACCCGGGTTGAAAAAGTGGAATACATTGAACCCTGTGAGGCCAAATTTTTCAAATATTCTTTAAGCAAAGTTAAAATTCACAAATTGCTTCAAAAATTTAAATAAATATTCAAATTGTCCCATAAAATATATAAAAAAAATGCATCAAAATGTATTCGGTAGTTTTTAAATAAAAATTAAAATAATAATTACACCTATATTATATATGTAGAGATCACGTGGCCCACTTCAAAATAAAATAGGGCATCCATCTTTTTTTCCTTTTGTAAAAATCGTGATTTTTAAAGTTCTTTTGCATTTATATTTAGTGTTACATCCGTCCTTAAAACGCTTTATTTTTGCGTATGTTTTGTGCATCTGTATTCTGTGCCAACGCAATTCAATATTTTTGAGTTTAAATTATTATCAAACTTTGATTATTTATACAACAAAGCCTCATTTTAATGGATACAGAATGTAAACAAGCGATTGTAAGATGAGTTGTATAAGAATTGCTGAATTTTGTTTTCAAGCAAAATTATTTAGCTCTGGAGTCTGGAATAAAAGCATATAAATGAAATACTCATTATTTTTACATAGAGAGCCAGGCGATTTATATTTTGATGACGTCATTTGAATAAAGTTCATTTTTTTTCAATGAAGTTTCAGGTTTTCAAACATAATAAATTATTGTAGTACTGTGATAATTTAAAATATGTCAGCGCTGAATGTATCACACTTTAGAGATGTTTACATAAAATTGCATTTGAGTTGGAAAGTGTTTTATAATCAATGCTTTATGCATGATAGATCTTTCTTGTTTTTTGTTAATCATGGAGCAAATAATAGAGATTAGATATCGATCCGTAGGCACCCCATTTCATTTCTAAGTGACAGGTAGATGAATTTAAATCAGTTAATTTCTAGTTTCCAGTTATTCAATACGTCTTTTTTGTCCTCGTCATAAAACATTATGTATTAGTTTAACATTTGAGTAAAAAGTAATATAGCATGATTGCATGAAATGAAACAATGCAAAATCACATTGTGTACCTGAATTAATTATGCTGAAAAACTTAATGCATCCAATAAGCACAAAATCGAACTCATCATAAAATAATAATAGATGGATGAATATATGTAAATACACATTATAACATGCAACTATGTAAAGAAAAATAAGTTAGAAAAACCTTAAGTATCTTGTTTAAATAATTGTAACTTCTATGACAAGCACAAAAAATATATACAAAGTAAGAAACAAAATATGAATAAAAAAATATTGCACTGAAAAGTGCAGTTTTAATCCCAATTCAGGGTAAAAGTAAGCATAATATGCACACCAACTACTTCACATAAGTGAAATAATGATACAAAGTACCTGTCAGGGAGAGATAGCCCAGTGGTTAACACGTGGGAATTGCACTCGGTAGGCTCGGGTTCGATTCCCGCCACTGCCAAAACTGCCGCCGTGTTCACGCGGAGTACGATCACGTTGAACATGTGGGTCCGTAAGTCCTTCCGAAAGGTTGGTGGTAGGGGAAGGAGGGTACGGTCCCTGTGGATGCCTCCCCCACTGGGTTCCGGTCTAAATTGGGTGGCACTTTCCGGTCGTCCAAACAGTTATCTTACACCTTTCTGGTAGCTCGGACGGTCTGGGTCTCAACAAGAACAACAACAACAAAGTACATGTCACAACGACGAAATGTATACAAATCTCTAAAACCAAGTAGTAATATAGAATATAGTAACATCTAGAAAGTAAAATTCCCGAAAGAGTGTAAAATCTAAACAGATTATCAGACCATGGACTCATAACCCCCCCCACACACACACACACACATACCCTTAGCGTTTTACGTCAAAGCACGTGTATCCGTCAAACAACATAACTCCTCAATAAACATGAAGTACAGAGATATAAAGTATTTTTGAAAAAAATATATAATGCTAACAAAGTGCGTATATGCCTAACTGAGAAGCAAGATGTAATTAAAATTATTATTTATAAAAAAAAAATGCAAAGGACTGTAGTTTAACGATAACTACATTGATTAAAATTCTCGCATCAATGAGATTCAAGAAAAACATGTTCTCCAGTGTATACTAGAATACTGAATATTGGAAATTTTATACTTTTTTACATAGAACGTGGTACCTATCGAACAAATTAAGCAAATGGAATGGAATTGGGTAGGATTATTTCAAGCAAGGTATGTCAGAAGCTTGTCGATTTTTGAGGACTAAACTGACCAGAGATAAGCCTTCCATTTTTTCACTCTTTTTATCGATGATAAAAGAAAACTCTATAAAATGATAATTATGTTCGACATGTTACAGAAATAGTTATTTTGTATATAATTCATTATTTAAAAGATGCCATCATTTATAGAATACTGTCATTTGCTGTTTTAGAAGAACTGCAAGTTTTTATCTAAAACTGAAAAAAAAACATGAAAATCTAAATACAATATCTTTTACCAAATGAATTGGTGCTTTGTAAATATTTTTAACCATATTTTGATTGCAACTAATTTTAGAATTCTTTCGAGTCATTCTCGAAATATTAGAGCTTCCTCTTTTTCCCACAGGGAGCGTGATATCTCTAAAGAATCAAGCTATTTCCATGAAATTTTGTGTGTTTGTTTTAATCTTTAACAAAATCTATGGATTTCCTGAGCAATCGAGTCATGGGAAAGCTCTACTATTGATTGTTTCAAAATATCAAAATTTACGAATTTGTAGGGAAAATCAAGTAACGGCCACATTCAATTTTTTTTAAAGGGAGTTCTGTGAAAAATCTAAATGAACGAAACATACCAGTGACATAAAACAGACCAGTGACATAAATCAGACCAGTCTCATAAAACGAAACAGACCAGTGACGAAGTGTCAGGGAAGACGAGGTTGATAGTACCAGGTTGATAGCCCAGTGGTTAGCTCGAGAGGATTGCACTCGAACGATGCACTAGGTTCAATTCCTGCATTCGCCCAAACTGTCGCAATGTTCACGCGGAGTACGATCACGTTAAACATGTGGGTCCATAAGTCCTTCCGAGAGGTTGGTGGTAGAGGAAGGGGACACCTCGATCCCTGTGGATGCCTCCCCCACTGGGTTCCGGTCTAAATTGGGTGACACTTCCCGGCTGTCCAAACAGATACCTTACACCTTCGAGTAGATCGGACGGTCCGGGTCGAAGAAGAAGGTTAATTGTATATATCCAAATAATTTAATAATTAACCCAAGTATTTAACTTTTATTTAATTATATATTATTCGAAATCAATGTATAAAATATTTTCTGTGTGAATTAAATGGAGATGATGACAAAATTTTGCTTCGCTTAGAGCCTGTTTCCTTCTTTTCCTGCTTGTATTGTTCAAATGATAGCATGTGCCAATTGTTCAGGAGGGACATGTCTCAAGTGTCTCTCTCGCACTAGTACGAGGATGGATTATACAGGGCGTCCAGAAAGTTCCGGAACGGAGCAATATCTCGAGAAATACACTTCGGATCAAAAAATAAAAAAACACGTATTCAATATTTTTAGAAGAGCCATCCAATGATACCAAAATTGATCCCCCTCCCCCCTCCTGGGGGTCGGAGATTGGGCAACTTTGAAATTTTCAATGGAAACCCTCATTTTTTATTCCAGATTTGGATTCTCCAGAAAAAAATTACATACAACTAACCTACGATTTTTGATTTTTGCTCCCACAAACGGCGCTATAATCGAGAAAAACGGAAGTGGGGCACTAACGTTTAAAAGTTACAGAAAAAAGCACCCTGATCATGAGAGGCAAAGAGAGTTACAGAAAAAAACACCCTGATCATGAGAGGAAAGGGGACTTATGTTAATCAAGCACCCCGAAGGGAACAGAAAACCCCTCCACTTCGTTGTTCCTGGGTAGTGCTAAAAGTAGCTTTGAACCGTTTTCTAAACTGAAGTCAACAGTTCTCGCCGAAGTGAACGGTTAGCAGAGGGGGGGGTCAATTTTAACATCATTGGATAGTTTTTTTTGAAAATATTGAACACACAATTTTTTATTTTTCTATCCGAAGTATATTTCCTGAGACATTCCCATTTTTAAACGTTAGTGCCCCACTTCCGTTTTTCTCGATTATAGCGCCGTTTGTGGGAGCAAAGATCAAAAACCGTAGGTCAAATGTATGTAATATTTTCTGGAGAATCCAAATCTGCAATAAAATATGGGGGGTTCCCATTGAAAATTTCAAAGTTGCCCCCCCTCCCCCCCTTGGGGGGTCAATTTTGGTATCATTGGATAGCTTTTCTAAAAATATTAAATACGTGTTTTTTTATTTTTTGATCCGAAGTGTATTTCTCGAGATATTGCGCCGTTCCGGAACTTTCTGGACACCCTGTATATGCCACACTATCCCATCCGCCTAATTCTCATTAGGACTTGATTCATTGAAAGTAGAGCTGAAAGAAAAACTCGCTGGCAGATTTGACTCGACCTACAACAGTTATCGAGTACACATGTTTATCTGCTATTTTCATTACACATATTTGTCCCTTTTCAAATCTTTGAGGTCCTAAATAACCAGGTTTCATTATTCATCATAACTTGAAATTTAGCATGTAGCTGTCTTCTGTGGCACATTTTGAATCTTTGAATTTTAAACCTTGTATACAGGGTGATTAAAAAAAGATGGGCCAAACTTTACGAAGCAGTAGTACATACCAAACCAAACATTTTTCGTCATAGTTGACCGGAACGGAGATGAAACGTAAAGGCGACAGTGGGCGCTTAATGGTAAAACCGATGAGCTGAGGTGAAAACACAAGAATAACTTAGAAATTTTAAAATGGCATTTAATAAACAATAATTACAGTAATGGCTCAAAAGAGCGACCGCCAACCTGAATGTACGTCTCACAGTGGCGATGGAGGTACTGGTGAACTCTCTCGGACAGACCAGGCGGTTTATTTCCGTTTCATAAGGTCACATCTGAATATTAATACCATAAAAGAGTGGCAACAGCAGTGGAATGAGAGTGAGAAAGGAAGAGAAACATTCAACTATCTTCCCAGAGTATCTCAAGAGCAACTGATTTGCAGTAGAGAATTGGTACAGTTTTTCTCAGGGCATGGCTGTTTCCCAACCTATCTTTACAAAATCCAAAAGAAAGACACCGAAAACTGCATTTGTGGTGAAATAGGATCTCCGAAACATTTTGTATTTGATTGCGAACTTACAAAGAACTATCACCTTAAAAGGCCCAGTAGACAACATATGCCAATATTTGCCGAAAACCTCCTGGGTAATAGCTGGACTAAACAGAGAATAAAAACTATGCTTCAATTCCTAGAGGAAAACGAACATATCCTGTGAATTATTACTGGTAACCTCCACACATTAGATCACTGTTTATTGCATATTTATCTATAGTACTTCTACTTTTTTTTTTCTTTTTTTTTTTTTTGTAAATACTGCAATCAAATTAATTTCAAATTCACATTTGGTTTAATCAGTGTATGTATCAATATAGTATTGAAAGCCATGGTAATCTCTGAGATTTGTATATATATGTTGTATATATAGTTTTGTATGTATGTTTGCATCAGTAGTTTTGTACATATATATTTTGTATATATGTATATATATGTATATATCTTTGAAAATTATTCGTTTCATTTTGTATATGTAATAACCAATTTTAGAAATATTTTTATATATATAGTTGCTCCCATTTGAAACAGTTCTGTACATAAGTGTTTATGGATGTGAAATATTTGTGAAATACTATCTGTATCTAGTATAGACAAGCATATTGTATATAATTGTTTATCATTTATATCTTGGCATTAAGTTTTAATTTCTGGTTTTGGCAGATATTCCTCCACCATAGGCTGTAATTACTGCAAACATTCGGGTCGGTGCATATAGGTGGTTAATCTGTTAATATGTCCCATTTCATCCCTTACGTTACCCTTTTTACTTTCCCTGCAATACATGGTAATGTATAGGGAAAGTATTGGAATCATACCGAAAATCACAACTGGAGTTTTCGACAGATCTACACGTTTCGAGACCTCTAGAATACGAAAAAACCATTTTTAGCGTGACGTCTGTGTGTGTGTCTGTCTGTCTGTCTGTGTGTCTGTCTGTCTGTCTGTGTGTGTGTCTGTCTGTGCAGATTTTGTATCCACTCTAATTAAAAAACTAATGGTCCGAATTTCACAAAATTTTGCAGGTAAGTCACTTGTGGGCGGGGCTAATGCTGATTAGTTTTGGGTACGATTCGGAATAAAAGAACCCGCCTTTTTTGCGAAATGGCCCGCAAAAGCTTGTATCCACTCTAACTGAAAAACTAATGGACCGAATTTCACAACATTTGGTGGATAAGTCGCTTGTAGGCCAACCTGGTGCTGATTAGATTTTGGTACGATTCGGAATAAAATGACCTGCCTTTTTTTGCAAAATGGCCCGCAAAAATCGTCCAAATCTAAACTAAAGAACTAGTTATATTCAAATATATCCATTAAATGCTGATTTAATACGTAATTTTTAACGACGAAAAGAATAAGACCAACCCCATTACACTAAGTCTAGCCGTTCTCGAGATATTTTAGTTTTTCGTACTTTCCCTACGCCACCTTTGAAAATAAGCCCGGTTACCGCATGAGAACGAAAATTGAATTTAAAGTGAAATAAATTTAGTTAAAATAAAGAGAACGTTAATATAAGTCTGCAGGGAAAGTCATGTGCTGCTCACATCAGATTTTTACTTTCCCTGCAATACATGGTAATGTACAGGGAAAGTATTGGAATCATGCCGAAAATCACAACTGGAGTTTTCGACGGATCTACACGTTTCGAGACCTCTAGAATACGAAAAAACCATTTTTAGCGTGACGTCTGTGTGTGTGTCTGTCTGTCTGTCTGTGTGTCTGTGTGTCTGTCTGTCTGTGTGTCTGTCTGTCTGTGCAGATTTTGTATCCACTCTAATTAAAAAACTAATGGTCCGAATTTCACAAAATTTTGTAGGTAAGTCAATTGTGGGCGGGGCTAATGCTGATTAGTTTTGGGTACGATTCGGAATAAAAGAACCCGCCTTTTTTGTGAAATGGCCCGCAAAAGCTTGTATCCACTCTAACTGAAAAACTAATAGACCGAATATCACAAAATTTGGTGGATAAGTCGCTTGTAGGCCAACCTGGTGCTGATTAGATTTTGGTACGATTCGGAAAAAAATAACCTGCCTTTTTTTGCAAAATGGCCCGCAAAAATCGTCAAAATCTAAACTAAAGAACTAGGTATACTCAAATATATCCATTAAATGCTCGTTTAATACGTAATTTTTAACGACGAAAATAATACGACCAACCCTATTACACTAGGACTAGCCGTTCTCGAGATATTTTAGTTTTTCGTATTTTCTCTACACCACCTTTGAAAACAAGTCCGGTTACCGAATGAGAACGGAAATTGAATTATAAGTGAAATGAATTTAATTAAAATAAAGAGAACGTGGATATAAGTCTGCAGGGAAAGTCGTGTGCTTCCCACATCAGATTTTTACTTTCCCTGCAATACATGGTAATGTATAGGGAAAGTATTGGAATCATGCCGAAAATCACAACTCGAGTTTTTGACGGATCTACACGTTTCGAGACCTCAAGAATACGAAAAAACTATTTTTAGCGTGACGTCTGTGTGTGTGTCTGTCTGTCTGTGCGTCTGTCTGTCTGTGTGTCTGTCTGTCTGTCAGAGCAGATTTTGTATCCACTGTAACTAAAAAGCTAATGGACGGAATTTCACAAAATTTGGTAGGTAAGTCACTTGCGGGCGAGTCTGGTGCTGATTAGTTTTGGGTAAGATTCGGGATAAAAGAACCCGCCTATTTTTGCGAAATGGCCCGCAAAAGCTTGTATCCACTCTAACTGAAAAACTAATGGACCGAATTTCACAAAATTCGGTAGATGAGTCACCTCTGGGTTACTCTGGTGCTGATTAGATTTTGGTACGATTCGGAAAAAAATAACCTGCCTTTTTTTGCAAAATGGCCCGCAAAAATCGTCAAAATCTAAACTAAAGAACTAGGTATACTCAAATATATCCATTAAATGCTCGTTTAATACGTAATTTTTAACGACGAAAATAATACGACCAACCCTATTACACTAGGACTAGCCGTTCTCGAGATATTTTAGTTTTTCGTATTTTCTCTACACCACCTTTGAAAACAAGTCCGGTTACCGAATGAGAACGAAAATTGAATTAAAAGTGAAATAAATTTAATTAAAATATAGAGAACGTGAATATAAGTCTGCAGGGAAAGTCATGTGCTGCCTACATAAGATTTTTACTTTCCCTGCAATACATGTTAATATATAGGGAAAGCATTGGAATCATGCCGAAGATCACAACTCGAGTTTTCGGCGGATCTACACGTTTCGAGACCTCTAAAATACGAAAAAACTATTTTTAGCGTGACGTCTGTGTCTGTGTCTGTCTGTCTGTGCAGATTTTGTATCCACTGTAACTAAAAAACTAATAGGCCGAATTTCACAAAATTTGGTAGGTAAGTCACTTGTGGGCGATTCTGGTGCTGATTAGTTTTGGGTACGATTCGGGATAAAAGAACCCGCCTATTTTTGCGAAATGGCCCGCAAAAGCTTGTATCCTCCCTAACTAAAAAACTAATGGACCGAATTTCACAAAATTCGGCAGATGAGTAATTTGTGGGTCACTCTGGTGCTGATTAGATTTTGGTATGATTCGGAAAAAAATAACCTGCATTTTTTTGCAAAATGGCCCGCCAAAATAGTCCAAATCTAAACTAAAGAACTACGTATGCTCAAATATATCAACTAATTGCTTGTTTAATACGTAATTTTTAGCGAAGAAAAGAATAAGCCCAACCCCATTACACTAGGACTAGCCGTTCTCGAGATATTTTAGTTTTCCGTATTTTTCCTCCACCATTTTTGAAAATAAGTCCAGTTTTCAAATGAGAACGAAAATTGAATTAAAAGTGAATTAAATTTAATTAAATAAATGGAACGTGAATATAAGTCTGCAGGGAAAGTCATGTGCTGCCCACATCAGATTTTTACTTTCCCTCCAATACATGGTAATGTATAGGGAAAGTATTGGAATCATGCCGAAAATCGCAACTCGAGTTTTCGACGGATCTACACGTTTCGAGACCTCTAGAATACGAAAAAACTATTTTTAGCGTGACGTCTGTGTGTGTGTCTGTGTGTCTGTCTGTCTGTGTGTCTGTCTGTCTGTGTGTCTGTCTGTCTGTCTGTCTGTCTGTCTGTCTGTGCAGATTTTGTATCCACTCTAACTAAAAAACTAATGGACCGAATTTCACAAAATTTTGTAGGTAAGTCACTTGTGGGCGAATCTGGTGCTGATTAGTTTTGGGTAAGATTCGGAATAAAAGTACCCGCCTTTTTTTACGAAATGGCCCGCAAAAGCTTGTATCCACTCTAGCTGAAAAACTAATGGACCGAATTTCACAAAATTCGGTAGATGAGTCACGTATATGTCACCCTGGTGCTGATTAGATTTTGGTATGATTCAGAAAAAAATAACCTGCCTTTTTTTGCAGAATGACCCGCAAAAATTGTCAAAATCTAAACTAAAAAGCTACGTATGCTCAAATATATCCATTAAATGCTTGTTTAATGCGTAATTTTTAACGAAGAAAAGAATAAGACCAACACCATTACACTAGGACTAGCCGTTCTCGAGATATATTAGTTTTTTTCGTATTTTTCTTCGCCACCTTTGAAAATAAGTCCAGTTATCAAATGAGAACAAAAATTGAATTAAAAGTGAATTAAATTGAATTGAAATAAACAGAACGTGGATATAAGTTTACAGGGAAAGTCATGTGCTGCCCACATCAGATTTTTACTTTGCCTGCAATACATGGTAATGTATAGGGAAAGTATTGGAATCATGCCGAAAATCGCAACTCGAGTTTTCGACGGATCTACACGTTTCGAGACCTCTAGAATACGAAAAAACTATTTTTAGCGTGACGTCTGTGTGTGTGTCTGTCTGTCTGTCTGTCTGTCTGTCTGTCTGTCTGTCTGTCTGTGTGTCTGTTTGTGCAGATTTTGTATCCACTCTAACTACAAAACTAATGGACCGAATTTCATAAAATTTGGTAAGTAAGTCACTTGTGGGCGAATCTGGTGCTGATTAGTTTTGGGTACGATTTGGGATAAAAGAACCCGCCTTTTTTTGCGAAATGGCCCGCAAAATCTTGTATCCACTCTAGCTAAAAAACTAATAGACCGATTTTTACAAAATTTGGTAGATAAGTCACTTGTGGGTCACTCAGGTGCTGATTAGATTTTGGTATGATTCGAAAAAAAATAATCTGCATTTTTGCAGAATGGCCCGCAAAAATCGCCCAAATCTAAACTAAAGAACTACGTATGCTCAGATATATCCATTAAATGCTTGTTTAATACGTAATTTTTAGCGAAGAAAAGAATAAGAATAACCCCATTACATTAGGACTAGCCGTTCTCGAGATATTTTAGTTTTTCATATTTTCTCTACGCCACGTTTGAAAATAAGTCCGGTTACCGAATGAGAACTAAAATTGAATTAAAAGTGAAATAAGTTTAATTAAAATAAAGAGAACATGGATATAAGTCTGCAGAGAAAGTCATGTGCTGCCCACATCAGATTTTTACTTTCCCTGCAATACATGGTAATGTATAGGGAAAGTATTGGAATCATGCCGAATATCGCAACTCGAGTTTTCGACGGATTTACACGTTTCGAGACCTCTAGAATACGAAAAAAACATTTTTAGCGTGACGTCTGCATGTGTGTCTGTGTGTCTGTCTGTGTGGCTGTGTGTCTGTGAGTCTGTGTGTCTGTGAGTCTGTGTGTCTGTGAGTCTGTGTGTCTGTGTGTCTGTCTGTGCAGATTTTGTATCCACTCTAACTAAAAAACTAATAGACCGAATTTCATAAAATTTGGTAGGTAAGCATTTGTGGGCGAATCTGGTGCTGATTAGTCTTGAGTACTGTTACATAGTGTTTTACAAAAATATGTAACATTGCTAAAGAGTGGAGAGGATGGCGACCTACAAAAGATGGCCCCTGGCTTTTCACGCAATAGGTATAAGGTTCCCTCCTGGCCACCCGCAAAGGGAAGGGTCAGTGGAGCTTGGACTGCATGTGGGTGGTCCAGCACAAGATGAAGGAAGACGCATCCGGGGGGTAAGCGGTCGTTGGGGGCGCAGTTAAGCCCGGGGGTTCACGCAGGAGCGTGGGATCCCAGCCACCTGCAAGCAATAATTCAGGGGCTAGTGGGCAAGCCCTGCTGTCATGGACTGGCCACTGAGAGTGGAAGCCAAGTGTCTACCAGTAATATTCAGGGGGCTTAAATCCGGTCAGCAAATAATATTTGAGAGGGAGGAGACTTCAAATTACAAGTTTTTGGAGAGAGTTTTTGCAAAAAAAGGAATCGAGAGTGCCTCTTGCGAGCTGAGAAAGTGAAGTTGTGATATAGTTGATGGAGCGAAAATGCTCTCCGGTCCCCGTTTACAGAAGAGCACGTATGGCCGTTTGGCCCAAGAGATAAGGTGAGGCCTACTTGCTACGTACAACACTTTTTTGAAATGTCCTCTCTCCTCTCTTTTAAATTATTGCTACCTGGAGGGTATAACGTTTTTGCAACATATCAATGTTTTTTTACAAGTAGAAATATTGTTTGAGGATTGCTGATATATTAATGACTTATGAGGATTAATAGTTTTTCGATAAAGATTGATGATGTATTTGGGATATTTTTGAGTAGAATTTATTTTAAGAGGCTTTGTGGTGTTTTCATATTTTACTATGTTCTCCTACTTTAAGGGAGTAACTTACAAGCTCATGTGTTTTGAGCAAAACTATTTCATGCTTTTTATTTTAAATGTTAATTTTGTAAATAAACTTATTATTTTTGTTATTTTAAATCTAATCCGTGTCCTCATTTCAATTCTTATTAATTACGTTTTTTTTCAGCTTTAACCACTTACGTTCTTGCACGGCATTATCTTCATGTTACATGAATATTAAATATTTTAGCGTTCAAATCGAACGTGAGGTGATTCACCTCGCGACATTAATGGTTCCGATGACCAGGATACGAAATAAAAATAATTAATAGAATTACTGAAATTTTTTTTTATGAGTAGGCTAAATTTTACGTTATGTGTGCTAGGAAAATTTTAAATACAGTATATTTTTTTCGGAAATGAGGATTGTAAAAGAAAAAAAAAAACTCATGTTTTTCAATTCTTTTCTTCAAATTGTTATGCCATGGTAAGGGGATATATGTATTATTTTAGGGAAACACGGGAACAAAATACGAGAATTTGAGGAAATTAGAAATATGTGGTATGCATATTAGGAGTGTATTTTATATTGTGAAAGAATTTTATGTACCAGAATTGTAATGTTAGGAGTGTATATATGTGGCATGAAAATTTGTGTTTATTATATGTGATAGGATTTTGGTAATAGGGGGTAATTGCACTTAGGATATAGAATTTTGGTTAATAAATCGCAGAATTTTTTTTTCACATTTCAGTCATGGCAGAAGAACGGAACGAAGTCCCAGTAGCTCACGTCAGCAAAATTCCGGGTATTACACATTTGTTAGGGGAATTGAATGGGGAAGACATGGAAGAAACGAAATTGTTTTTCGAACACTTCAGCGCTATATCAGAACTGGGAAATTGGAACGATGCAGAAAAACTGGTTATAATCAAATCGCGATTACGGGATAATGCTAGGAAATTTTATATGAGTTCTCGGGAGTTGAGGAGTGAAACCTCATTTGAAGCTTTCAAGCAGAGATTTTTAGATTTTTTCACAGACAAACCCCATATCACCGCCAACCAAGTAATTTTTGCATCAATTAAACAAAACCAAGGTGAAACTATAAAACAATTATCACACAGGATCAGAACACTAACGTTAGAGTACATAGGAGAGGCTCAGATAAACGATGACACTCAACACATTATTGATAAATTAAGCCTTAGTAAATTTATAGAAGCAATTAGACCAGAATTCCAAATTGAAGTGATTAAAGGTAATCCCAAAACATTCACGGAAGCGGTAAAAATAGCACAAAATTTAGAGTCAGCTAATTTAGCGGCAATGGTAGTAGCGGTAAATAATATATCACAAAAAAATGACATACAGGAACTGCGCAAGGAACAAGAACAATTTAATGCACAATTATTGGATAAGATCACTAAAGAGATTAATAACTTAAAAGTCAAGGATCACGCAGAAGTAGAAAAGAAACAAAACATTTTTTTGTGTCATTTTTGTGGCAGACCCGGACATTTTATGAGGGAATGCAGAATGTATTTACGTCAAAATAATAATGAGAGGCAAGTCAGATATGGGCAAGAGAATAGGAATTTTGCATCGTTTAACGGGGAAGCTAATTATGTGCACAACGGAAGGTCGAATCAGTGGAATCCAAACAACGACAGATATAGAAATTTCGGAGCGCGGCCCAGGAACGAATTTAACATGAGAGGACAAGGGAATTTTCGAAATTGGGACAGAAATCCTGCATCTTATGTAGACGAGAGAAATTATGCAAATACTAGAGAGGAGCGCAGATACGTTCGAGGGAGAGATAATAATAAAAACTATAGGCCTTTAAACTAGTGTGGGGGACTGAAGGAGAATTTATGCAAAATCCACAAAGACACAGGGATCGGTCTCCCTTATATACATATAAAAAAAAGCCTGTGAGGTATAATTTGAGAAGAGAAAATAACACACGGAGAGATGCACTAAACTTTGGAAGAAATTATAATAAAACGAAGGAAGGAAATGTTAGGAATAAATTTAAAGGAGAAATTTATACGCAGAGGAATAGACGAGATTTTGGGGAAAGACGCAATGAATCGAATGAACGAAATTTTAGAAATGAATTTAGGAGAGGAAATACTACACATAGAGGTGCGTTAAATGTTGGAAGAAATTACAGTAAATCGAAGGAAAGGAATTTTAGAAATGAATTTAATAGAGAAAATAGTACACAGAGGAATGCGTTAAATTTTGGAAGAAATGGTAATGAATTTGAGAAAAGAGATTTTAGGAATGAATGTAGAGATAAAATGTATACACAGAGGAATAGACGAGATTTTAGGGAAATACACAAGAAACCGGAGGAAAGAGATTTTAGGAATAACTTTAGAGATGAAATTGGCACGCAAAGAGGTAGACAAAATTTTGGAAAAAAATACAATAGGTTGGAGGAGAGGAATTTTAGAGAAAATAATTTAGAAAGAGAAAGAAGGAATCCTAGAGAAAACAATTCGGGAAATGATCTTAGGGATAATACACGGGAGTGTGATAGGCAAATTAATACACGGAACGGTACGCGAAAACATACAGAAAACGAGGATAGGGGAAGACCTGAAACAAAAATAGCAATGGATAGAGAGAAAGTTAGAGATAAGGCTGAATTAATAGCTTCTGTCACAGAGGAGAACATGACAAAATTACCGACGGTACGGGCAAAATTCCACGAGAAGGAAACTGACATTTTATTAGATACGGGCGCTTCAATTTCGGTGTTAGCAGACGAGTTTTTTCAAAATATTAAAGAGAATGTTGCAGTTAAATATATATCAAGATCGGTGACTATTACCACGTTAACGGGACACAACATAAATTACACAAAAACGGTAGAAATAAATTTTAAAATTGACAACCAAAAATTCAAACATATTTTTTTCATAACGCGAGCACATTTCCCACAATCATACCAGGGCATCTTCGGTTATGATTTCATTAGAAGATTTAAAGGCGTAATTGACACGCAAAATAACATTTTAAAAATTGGAAACTTAGAGATACAACTTAGAAACCAAAATCAAACACCGCGAGATACACAAATACACAGTTTAATAGAAAAACCCAACGTTTCCAGAATTAACAGGAAAATCAGATTTTTGCCGAATGAAACCAAACAGATTTTGATCATACCCGAGAATAAAGTACAGGAAGGCACGGATATCTTATTTGAACCAGTACAGAAAAACTATATAAGCATGAATTATGGGATTTATAAAATGGCAGAGAAGGGAATCTGGGTAAGAGTGCAAAATAACACAGAATCGGAATTTACTTTAAATAAACATATGATTTTGGGACAGGTATCAGAAAATTTTGAAATTAAACCAGAGAAAAATAAGCCAGAGGAGGAGGAAAACTATATTTGTAAAGAAATGATAAATTTGATCCAGGCGACACCCGAAGTGATAAAGCAGAGAAAAAAAGATTTGGAACCGACAGATTTTAAACTAGAACATATGAGCGCAGAGAGGAGGAAAGATTTTGAACAATTTGTATTACAGTACGCGGACATTTTTTCAAAAAACATTTCGACCATTGGGGCTACGGACTTAATCCAACCCAAAATTGAATTAGCGCACAACCACGCAATCAAATCTAGACCATATGACATACCGTACTCGCTACAAAACACTGCGAAAGCACAATTAAAAGACTTGGAGCAGGCAGGAATTATTTCTAAAACCAACTCAAATTATGCGTGTCCAATGATTTCAGTACGCAAGAAGGACGGAGAACACAGACTTTGTTTAGATTTAAGACTGATAAATAACATCTCCACCATATTCCCATATAATATTCCGAGAATCAATGAAATTATCACCAAATTAGCAGGGTTTAAATTTTTTTCAAAATTAGATTTTAATAGTGCATTCAGCCAAGTGGTCTTAAGCCCAGAAGCACAGAATATTTTTTCGTTTGTAACACCCTTCGGCAATTTTAAATATAATAGGATGGTTTTCGGACACGTTAGCTCAGCGCCCATTTTCCAAAATATTATTGATACGATTTTAGCGGACTTACAAGACCAAAACATCTTAGCGTACATTGATGATGTGATTGTCCCAGCAGACTCTTACGAGGAAATGAAATACAAATTACAATTAGTTTTTAACAAATTTAGAGAGAATAATTTAACGTTAAGCCCGAGCAAATGCGATTTTTTCTTACCAAAAATAAATTATTTAGGATTCGAGATTACCGATAAAGGAATAAGTCCAATGGACAATAATATAAACAAAATTACATCTTTTCCGGTGCCAAAGACCTTGAGAAAACTTAAAAGATTTTTAGGAGTATGCAATTTTTATCGGAATTCAATAAAAGATTACGCGCAAATTACGGCGGTGCTTTCAGACCTAACGCAGAAGGACGCAAAATTTAAATGGACTCCAGAGTGCGAGAAGGCTTTCCAGACATTACAAAATTGTTTTTTTGAAAAACCTATTCTAATTCAGCCAAATTTTGACGAAAAATTCTACCTTAACACAGATGCATCTTTATTATCTGTGTCGGCATGCCTTTTACAATTGAGAGATGGCATTCTTAAGCCAATTGCATATTTTAGCCGCAAGTTAAGTCCACAAGAGAAAAAATACCCCGCAGTAAAGATTGAGTTACTTGCAATACATCAAGGAATACAGTTTTTTAGGAATTTTTTGTACGGACGAGAATTTTTTTTGCTCTCAGACCACAAATCGTTAGGAGATAATTTAAAGATTAATAATCCACCCACATTAATGCAGCGTTGGTTAATCGACATATCAGAATATAAATTTAAATTCATTCACATCCCGGGAAAACAAAACGTACTGGCAGATTTTTTAAGTCGCGAAGAGTTTGCGAACCACTCAGAACAAGAAGTAAACAAAACACCCTCCCCTCTCCATACTTTCCAAGAGAGCGCTCCAGATACGGAGCAAGACAGAAAAGAAACGAATCAGGGAGCTTCAGGGGAACCGGTTGTCAAACGATCGCAGGAAGAAGCCCACGTTCAAAATGAAAATAAACAAACGGGGGAGCTTTCAGTGAATAGTATAATTCACGCAGAGCAGGAAGACGCGAATGGGTATGTAAATGTGGATAATATTTATATTAGAAATGTAGAAGAGTTAACGGAAATACCGACGATAGAAGAAATATTGAAGGAGCAGAATAAAGACCCAAAAATTACAGAACTAAAGAAAAATTTAAAAAACGAAAAGCACAAACACAGTAAAAACAATGAGACATTTTATATAGATGAGGAGACGGGACTAGTAATGCATATTGGTAGATGGAAAGATCGACCGTGGCGGGAGAATTTTAAGAGGACAATAGTAATTCCACGCATTTTACAGAAAAACATTTTAGCTATGGCTCATGTCACTCATGCAGGGGTTGATAAGACGTTTAAATTAATAGAAGATAGATATTATTGGGGAGGTATGTATTCAGACACACACAATTATGTCCTTTCTTGTGAAAAGTGTAAAAGTCGAAAAGGAAAGCTGCTGATAACAAATATGGGTAGAATCCCCATTCCTGAAGGCCCTTTACATAGCATTTCAATAGATTTATGTGGCCCTTTTAGAGTTAGTGTCAACAACAACAGATACGTGCTAACTATGATTTGCCAATTTACTAAATATTTAACAGTTTTCCCTATACCAGACATACGTGCAGAAACCGTGGCGGAAAAGTTATTACAGTCGTTTGTCTCCAGCGGATTACCCTTTTCCATAACTTGTGACAGGGGGTCTCAATTTACTTCAAAAGTTTACAAATGTATGACGGAGAAATTACAAATAGTAGCTAAATTAACGCCTGTTCGATCACCTTGGTGCAATGGGGCCATCGAAAAATGTCATCATGCTCTTAAAAATACACTCTATACTCTCACTGATAATTCACCTTTTTGGGATACTGCAGTTCAAATACACGTCATGACATATAACGCAACCGTTCACTCATCGACAGGCGAAACACCCAATTTTCTTTATTACGGACGGGACATTCCAATTTTTTTTGAGACACAAACACAAAATGAGCAACAACAGGATACATCATATGGGGGGTTCATAGCTAATAAAATAACCACAATGCAAAAAGCTTTCAAGGTGGCAAACCAAAATACAGAACGCTCAAAACTAAGACAAGAAGAACAACAGTTTTCAAAATCGAAAATGCAAAATTTAGAAATAGGAAACAAGGTATTTTTAGAGGGACAAAATGCATTTGGAACCGCTAACTTTTCAGGACCGTACAGGGTGGTAAAGAAAATAAACAGATTCTTATACGATATTCAAAAAGTTGGGAAACCTTTCGAAAAAACACAGAGGGTACATATTAATAGATTGAGACAATTATTGGAAAGGAAAGAACACCTAAAATTTACGCGCGACATAGAAAAAGACATTAAATACACATCCCCACTTCTTCCAACACCGGTTGTAAACAGAGAAAACAGAAAACAAAACGAGGCAGGGCAGTCTTTTCCTTTTTCACAGGAAGAGGAACAAATTATTGTCTCCAACGTAAACAGGGCTATTCAAACGACACAAGGGAATCAACACAATAAAACTTCTCCCGAAAGTCTTCAATCCACAGCTAATAGCACAGAAATCGATACGCAATCGCCTACTCTTTCGGACCTCCCAGAGAGACATCCATCAAACAGTGTCAAAAATCAACCTCCTCTCCTCGAACGTCTAACTGAAGCTTTTGCTTTTCCTGAAAAAAGTACAGCATCCCGCGAACGCCAAGAGGGCGAAAATAATATGGGGGAGTCAACATTACAGGAGCAATCGAATACTTTTGTAAAGGAACCTCAACACGGAGCTGTCACCCGATCGCACCAATATTCACTTAGGAGCAGAAACAATCGGATCTGAATTACAATGAAATCGGTAGTTAATTGAAAGGATGGTGTAGAATATGGGATTGTATATAATATTTGAAAATATGTTAAGAGATGAATTTGGGAGAATGTAAATATAATTTAAAATTGGTATTTGAATTGAATTTAGAAAAAGAGTGTAAATATAATTGAATATTTGAATTGTTTAAATGGAAAATTGAGATATTTAATATGAATTGTAACTAAAAATGCTTGAAATTTAATGGATAGAAATTTTGTGAATTTACGAGAGTACGGGTATATAATGCTTAGAGAAAACGTGAAAATTGGTGGATAAAGATTTAGTGAATTTACGAGAATACGGGTTTATAATGTGTAGAAAATACTTGAGGATAAATGGATATACAAATCTGAAAAACAATTTAGAGAAGAAATTGAATTTGAATTTAAGGTGTTTCTTAAAAATATATACGTATGTTGAAATATGAGGAGGAAATTTTAAAGGGAGAAGAGATTGACATGCAATTTTGAGAAAAAATTTAGAGAACGACTTTGCTTTCGGTAAATTTGGAAGAGAAGGGAAAGGAGAAAAAGAGGGTTTTTACAGAAGGAACATGGAATTTAATTTTTCGAGATTAGTGGAGAAAGCGAATTAATAGGGAAGTTATAAAGTAGGTAACAGTCAGGTTAGAAATACAGAGAGAATTTTTTTTGTTGTGAGGGAGAAAGGTTTTAGAAAAGAAAAGAAAAAAAGAGTTTAGATAAACATTTTTTGTTGATTTGAACCAGGCAACAGGGAACAGGGGTTATACAGCATTACCAAACACTTAGATTGAATACAGGGGAAAAGATTGAGTGGGATGAGAATGAGATAATATTTTTAGTAATAGAAAGGTTAAGAAATAGAAATGAAATAAAATAAAAAAATAATATAAAATCCAATTTAAATCGTACAGCAGATAAGAGTGGGTAACATTTTGAAAAACTGGGTAATTACTAAACAGAAAAGATAATTCCCTTCTGAAACTAATGTAAATTTAAAATAAATAAATAAAAAAATAAAATTTAGTGTAATTGACTATAGGGGACACGCCAGTTTAAAATCTAAAAGTGGGCCTGATCAACCGGCTTTTGGGTACTTAAGCAGCGGACAGCCTAAGGATAATACAGTGAATTCTTTTTTAGACAAGGGGAAAACTTGCACAACACATAGCTTTACTACATCACAGTGAGCCAGTGACAAGAGGGACGGAAAACAAGGGTAATCCAATAAATGGGGTGTGTCAAACATATAAAATTTTATGGCCACAGCAACACTCACAGAGGGAAAGAAAGAAAACACTTTATTTTATTACAGGGGGCTTTCACTTTTCGCTCGTCAGGAAAGGGTCAGTTTTGACGTACGGTCTCTTTCTTTCGTTATGGGAGGTATATGGTTCCACAGTTCATGGGGATGGCCAGTCTGATAACTTGTAGGGGTGTGGCAATCTTAACAAGTGCATCTTGCTTCGGGCAAGTTTTAGGGGTTGACCCTCATTTCCCACCCCGGTTTTTGGTAAGATAGAGAAAGGAGAGACTTCTTTGTTTTTGTTTTTTCTTTCCGTGACATACGCTTTTATTTTTTTTTCGGGGGATTTCGAAACACTTTATCTGACCGGTGCAGGGGCGCAAATGCGAAACTTCAAAAGGTATACACAGAATTGGGAGTTTTGAAAGGCAAATTTGGTAATAAGGTATAGAAAATGAATAATTGATAATACATGGCATGGCAATTCGGAGGGAAGATTAAATTTTAAGGATAGGAAACTTTTACGTGTGGATTGGAATAAAGATTAAGAAAATAAAGATTAAGATAAATTGGTAGAAAATGAATATAAAATCTAAAGGAAAGGAGATTTTTACGTGTGAGTTAGAATAAAATAAAGGTTAGGATGAATTGATAGAAAATGAATATAAAATCTAAAGGAAAGGAAATTTTTACGTCTGAGTTGAATGAAAATAAAGATTAAGGATGATTTTATAGAGAATGTATATAGATATAAAAAAAAAGGATTTCGGGGATAGTTAAGGAAGTAAGCAATGTTTTTAATAAGGTTATGACGAGGTGTAAATAAATTTTTCATGATAGGAATTTTTGTAATCGTTTAATGGTAATGTAATTTTTTCTGAGAGAGAGATATTTCAATTTTTGAGTGTCTGTATGTATGTTCTTTGGCCTGTGTGTAAACTTATCTCCAGCAGTACGTCTGGAAAGATACGGACAACGAGGAGCAGTGACACCTCTACAGCTGACTTACGAGAAGCGACATCCCTTGCCAGATCCTGAGGGGCGATAGCAACCCACCGACGCAGTGGCGTGCCAGACACGACACACTTGATGTACAGGACACCACACGATATTTCGGGACAGAGACATTGTAGGGACACATCTACAGCTGACTTACGAGAAGCGACACCCCATGCCAGATCCTGAGGGACGATAGCAGTCCATCGACGCAGTGGCGTTAGGCCATACTTGGGACCATTTACACTGTATAATATAGTGAAGTACAACTAACTTTCCATCTGTGTTACAGCAACGTGTTCTGTTTTTAGATTACAAACTATTATCCACTACAGTGTGCCCACAAAGTCAATGATATATACTCAGACTTTAAACATAGGAACGTGAAATATGGAATATCGATTGAACGCATAAGCTGAAGTTTGATTTTAACGAAATGGACTTGGAACAAAAAACTTGAACAAAACTTGAACATGAACAAATAGTATAACCTGTTACATGATATTGCAATTCATTTTTGAGAATATTACTATTATTATTACTTTGGTTTTTATTGTATGGCTAATATGTATTCTTTTTTGAAGTGGAGTTTTCAATGGTATATGTTGTTTTTATAGTTACAGTTTTTCTTTTGGATACAGTTGTTTTTTTTTCCAAAAAAAAAAAAAAAAAAAAACTTAGGAAAGGAGAGTGAATGTTACATAGTGTTTTACAAAAATATGTAACATTGCTAAAGAGTGGAGAGGATGGCGATCTACAAAAGATGGCCCCTGGCTTTTCACGCAATAGGTATAAGGTTCCCTCCTGGCCACCCGCAAAGGGAAGGGTCAGTGGAGCTTGGACTGCATGTGGGTGGTCCAGCACAAGATGAAGGAAGACGCATCCGGGGGGTAAGCGGTCGTTGGGGGCGCAGTTAAGCCCGGGGGTTCACGCAGGAGCGTGGGATCCCAGCCACCTGCAAGCAATAATTCAGGGGCTAGTGGGCAAGCCCTTCTGTCATGGACTGGCCACTGAGAGTGGAAGCCAAGTGTCCACCAGTAATATTCAGGGGGCTTAAATCCGGTCAGCAAATAATATTTGAGAGGGAGGAGACTTCAAATTACAAGTTTTTGGAGAGAGTTTTTGCAAAAAAAGGAATCGAGAGTGCCTCTTGCTAGCTGAGAAAGTGAAGTTGTGATATAGTTGACGGAGCGAAAATGCTCTCCGGTCCCCGTTTACAGAAGAGCACGTATGGCCGTTTGGCCCAAGAGATAAGGTGAGGCCTACTTGCTACGTACAACACTTTTTTGAAATGTCCTCTCTCCTCTCTTTTAAATTATTGCTACCTGGAGGGTATAACGTTTTTGCAACATATCAATGTTTTTTTACAAGTAGAAATATTGTTTGAGGATTGCTGATATATTAATGACTTATGAGGATTAATAGTTTTTCGATAAAGATTGATGATGTATTTGGGATATTTTTGAGTAGAATTTATTTTAAGAGGCTTTGTGGTGTTTTCATATTTTACTATGTTCTCCTACTTTAAGGGAGTAACTTACAAGCTCATGTGTTTTGAGCAAAACTATTTCATGCTTTTTATTTTAAATGTTAATTTTGTAAATAAACTTATTATTTTTGTTATTTTAAATCTAATCCGTGTCCTCATTTCAATTCTTATTAATTACGTTTTTTTTCAGCTTTAACCACTTACGTTCTTGCACGGCATTATCTTCATGTTACATGAATATTAAATATTTTAGCGTTCAAATCGAACGTGAGGTGATTCACCTCGCGACAAGTACGATTCGGGATAAAAGAACCCGCCTTTTTTTGTGAAATGGCCCGCGAAAGCTTGTATTCACTCTAACTGAAAATCTAATGGACCGAATTTCACAAAATTTGGTAGATAAGTGGCTTGTGGGTCATCTTGGTGCTGATTAGATTTTGGTTCGATTCAGAAAAAAATAACCTGCCTTTTTTTGCAAAATGGACCTCAAAAGCGACAAAATCTAAAATAAAAAACCACGTATGTTGAAATATAGCCATTAAATGCTTGTTTTACACGTAATTTGTAATGAAGAAAAGGATAAGATCAACACCATTACACTAGCACTAGCCGTTCTCGAGATATTTTTGTTTTTTTGTTTTTTCTCTATGCCACCTTTCAAAATGAGTCCAGTTACCAAATAAGAACGAAAATTGAATTAATAGTGAATTAAATTTAGTTAAAATAAAGAGAGTGTGTATATAAATCTGCAGGGAAAGTCATGTGCTGCCCACATCAGATTTTTACTTTCCCTGCAATACATGGTAATGTATAGGGAAAGTATTGGAATCATGCCGAAAATCGCAACTCGAGATTTCGACGGATCTACACGTTTCGAGACCTCTATAATACGAAAAAACTATTTTTAGCGTGACGTCTGTGTGTGTGTCTGTCTGTCTGTGCAGATTTTGTATCCACTTTAACTAAAAAACTAATTCACCGAATTTCATAAAATTTGGTAGGTAAGTCACTTGTGGGCAAATCTGGCGCTGATTAGTTTTGGATAAGATTCGGGATAAAAGAACCCGCCTTTTTATGCGAAATGGCCCACAAAAGCTTGTATCCACTCTAGCTGAAAATTTAATGGACCGAATTTCACAAAATTTGGTAGAGAAGTCGCTTGTGGATCACCCTGATGCTGATTAGATTTTGGTAGGATTCGGAAAAAAACAACCTGCCTCTTTTTGCAGAATGGCCCGCAAAAATCGACAAAATCTGAAATAAAAAACTATATATGCTGAAATATATCCATTAAATTCTTGTTTTATACGTAATTTTTAACGAAGAAAAGAATAAGACTAGCCCCATTACACTAGGACTAGCCGTTCTCGAGATATTTTAGTTTTTTCGTATATTTTCTACGCCACCTTTGAAAATAAGTCCAGTTGTCAAACGAGAACGAGAATTAAATTAAAGTGAATTAAATTTTATTAAAATAAAGAGAACGTGGATATAAGACTGCAGGGAAAGTCATTTGCTGCCCACATCAGATTTTTTAAAATAGTAGCATTTCATCTCTTACCCAAGGTACACCTGTTCCCCAACTTACCTCCCAACTGAGAGGGGTGCTAATGACTCCTTAGTCTGTGACATTATAATTCCCATTTTTGACCGTTTTACAAATTTGAATTTCCATTTAACATTTTTGGGGTCATATATGTGTATATATCAGTAAGTGTGTACAGTAGCATAGGCAAAGGGGGGAAGGGGTTAAGAGTCATACCTCCTCTTGCTTGAAAAATTACATAAACGAAATTTAGTATTTTTACCTCTCCAAGATCCTGGCTTTGTCTGTGTGTGTAGAGGTCGCATATATGTATAGAGGTCGTATGTGTGTGTAGAGGTCGTATGTGTCTGTAAAGGTCGTATGTGTCCGAAGAATTTTACAGGTGTATACAACCTGAAACCGGCCTGGCTATGTTCTAAGACCATTGAATCTTGGCCCGGTACGATCCGAAATTATTTATATTCAAATGTGCTAAAAATCTGAATTTGAAGGGTAAACGCGGAATTTAAAAAAAAAAATACCCACTCGAATTTTATTGGGCTTTGTTGAGTTTTAATGGATATTTTCCAGAAACTCTTAAACTTTGATTTCCTCGTATATGCTGTACCTAAATTGATCATTTACCAGTGAAAGCTGGGGTACATTTGTGTATAAAGTTGAGAGCAAATTTGTAAAAGTAATTAATAATGTAACTAGTATGTGTGCCTAAGATATGTTATGGCAACTTCAATTAGATTTCTTTCATATAATTCCAAAAAAAATTAAGGTTATACATACCAAGTACGGATATGTATAGATATTATTAAATGTTAGAACTTATTGATTAATAAACATTCTTGTTTTTAATAATAGATTACCATTAGAAAAATCTGATGTGGGCAACACATGACTTTCCCTGCAGACTTATATTCGCATTCTCTTTATTTTATTTAAATTTAATTCACTTTTAATTCGATTTCCGTTCTCATTTGGTAACAGGACTTATTTTTAAAGGTGGCGTAGAGAAAATACGAAAAAACTAAAATATCTCGAGAACGGCTAGACCTAGTGTAATGGGGTTGGTCTTATTCTTTTCTTCTTCAAAAATTACGTATTAAACAAGCATTTAATTGATATATTTGAACATACTAAGTTTTTTATTTTTAATTTTGGCGATTTTTGGGATCCATTTTGCAAAAAAAGGCAGGTTATTTTTTTCTGAATCGTACTGAAATCTAATCAGCACCAGGGTGATCCACAAGCGACTTATCTACCAAATTTTGAGAAATTCGGTCCATTAGTTTTTCAGTTAGAGTGGATACAAACTTTTGCGGTCCATTTTGCAAAAAAGGCGGGTTCTTTTATCCCGAGTCGTACCCAAAACTAATCAGCACCAGATTCGCCCACAAGTAACTTACCTACCAAATTTTATGAAATTCGGTCAATTAGTTTTTTAGTTAGAGTGGATACAAAATCTGTACAGACGTACAGACACACAGACACACACACACACAGACGTCATGCTAAAAATGGTTTTTTCGTATTCTAGAGGTCTTGACACGTATAGATCCGTCGAAAACTCGAGTTGCGATTTTCGACATGATTCTAATATTTTCCCTCTACATGACCATGTATTGCAGGAAAAGTAATAAAAAAGGACAAGTAAAGCATTTTTTTTTTGTATTTTTTAAAATAAATGGGTTTTCTTATTGTTGTTTTTAAAAGCTGTAGCTTTGATTGATACATACATGTTATGACTATTTAATCTAAGTGAACTAAATTCATGTATGAGAGAAACTTCAGGTATGTATCTGGAAAAATCTCACTGTAAAACCAAAAACGCTTTTAGCAAAAAGACTACTACATTGTCATAGTTTACCAAGTTTTTTATAATCTTTCAAATAATTGTTGAAAAAATGCTTTAATTAAAGCTTACAACTAGAAATCATTATAAGAATGGTAATGTAGAAAGAAGAGAATGTTTAAAAAGATCTTGCTCTATAGATTTTTCCTTATCATTGCTATTCATCAGGAAAATAAAACAATCATGCATAAATCATTGATTATGAAACACTTTACAAATTCAATGCACTTTCATTTAAACATTTCTAAAATGCTATACATTCCTCTGTAATATTTTAAAAATTATCACAATACTACATTAATTTATTATATTTGAAAACTTAAAAGTTCATCGAAAAAAATTAACTTCATTCAAATGATGTCAATTAAATATACATCGTCTAGCTCCTCGGTTATGTTTTTAACATTCTCATAATTCTGCAAAAATTTGTTATATTTGAAAACTTCATAAAAAACAACTAAAATTTATTCAAATGACGCCATCGAAATATAACACGCCTGGCTCTCTCTATAAAAGCAGCAATTCATTCATAAACATTTTCCCATTCATTTCATTCATCGCAATACTATAATAATTTATTTTGTTTAAAAACTTAAGACCATGGAGATACAAGTAATTAAACTCTATGCTTAAAACTTCATCGAAAAAATCGTCCTTCTCGCTATAAAATCAATGAATATTTCATTCATATCAGCTACATTGCAGACTCCATGAGCTAAATAATTTTGCGTTAAAGAAATGCAGCAATTCTTGTACAACTCATTCTACATATTTTGCTGTTTACATTTTACATAAGTGAAAAATAGGCTCCGTTGTAGAAATAATCAAATTTGGATGATCATTTAAACTCAAATATATTCTAATTGCGTTGTTTCAGTATGTAGATGCACAGAATTTAAGCAAAAATAAAGCGGTTTAAGGACAGGTACAACACTCAATATGAATTCAAAAGAACTTTAAAAATCTCAATTTTGAGACTGAATGCCATATTTCACTTTGAAGTGGGTCACGTGATCTTAAGAGGTGTAATTATTATTTTCATTTTTATTTAAAAAACTACTGAATATATTTTGCTGAATTTTTTTTTATATTTTTATGGAACAATTTGAATATTTCCTAAAACTTTCGAAGCAGTTTTTGAATTTTAAATCCGCTTAAAAAATGTTTGAAAAATTAGGTCCCATAGGGTTCAATGTATTTCATTTTTTCAACCCGGGTTCAATCCAAAACTAATTGGATGACATTATTCATTTATATTCCCATAGGTCCCACAGACCGTCTGAACAACATGCTAAAATTTCATTTTGATTAAGTCATTTTTACGGCAGTTATTGTGGGATAGACAGACAGACAGAATGAACAAAGTCATAAATACTTTTCAACTTTGTTGTAAAGTGTTAATCATAAACACTTTTCAACTTTGTTGTAAAGTGTTAAAAAAGAGACACGTTAAAATTTTTAAACCATGATTATATGTCCTTCATTACGGACATTGAAGTTTATTAAAAAACTTCTGCATCAGTTCAGATTGTTACAAATATCACCGAATGAAAACTGAATCTTAATATCTTATATCAGTCCGTAGTTGAAATAGTATTTCACGAATACATAGTGAAATATTTGTTCACATACATTATAACCACAGCTATACAAATAGAATTTCACTCATGAAGAATTTAGTTTATCTGAACTTTTAAAGTGGGATTATTTAGCCATATAAACGATTAAGTAACTTGCTTAAAACTAGTCCAAATGCAGAAGTACCTATTTAAAATTTTCTTCAAACTCGTACCAAGTTCGGGACCTGGAACTTGCGAGTCAGACCGGTAAAATATTTAAAATATTTAAATCATTTTATATATTCTTAATCTGCACCATATTTTCAACAAAAGAAGTAAAAAAATTCTTTACATATTTAACTATTAGGTTTGGAGATATAAATGGAGAAATCGAACTGAAAATTGAGATATCCCCACAAAAAGAAGTCAAGTACGGTAAACTATGACAAAAATGCTTAGTTTGGTGTGGGTTCTACCACCTTGTCAAGTTTGGCCCATCTTTTTCTAATCTCCCTGTCACCCTATATAACCCATCTCGGTCTGCAAGAGGAGGACTTTTTTGAGTGACGTGGGGCCGCTAGAAAGCTCAAAATAAGCATATCGTTGCCTTTCATGATATATTTTAATTCCATCCTAAGTCTGCAAATAGGAAGATAAATGTTTGTTTATAATTTGAGAACCGGAGCCGCTAGTAAGCTAACATTCGGGTACCCGTTGCCTTTCGTGATAAATTGCAATTTTTTGGATTTTGAACCATAACGGTTTAGCCCGTTCACACGGTTTTTGGGGAATAGTTTGGGAAGAGGAGCAGCTACAAAGCTCAAATTTGGTACTTTTTAGTACCTTGTTACGTTTTTTCGTGGTATATTTTAATTCTTTAGAATTTGAATGCCTCGGGTCTGCAATACGAAGATACATGTCTGGGTATAACATGAGAACAGGAGCAGCTAGAAAACTCAAATTAGTCATATCGTTATTTTTCGTCGTATATTTAATTCTTTGGATCTTGAACCTTACAGAAATGTTAAGGTCGTTCAGTTGGAAGATGCATGTTTTGGGGGAATAACTTGACAACCGGAGCATCTACAGGAAAACTAAAATTTGATACCCGTTGTCTTTTGTGTTATATTTAATTCTCTATATTTTAAATCTTGCCTATTTACCCCGTCCAGTGCCCGTCATAGGAAAGCACATGTTGTTGGGAAATTTAAGCTGGAAAAAATCAAATTTTATAGATCCACACTTACTTTTATTTTAAAATGTATTAAAAAGTATAAAAAAGTAAAAGCATTTGTAAAGAACCCTGCTGCCCCAGCCGGGAATCAAACCCTCTATCTTCGAACTGGCCAACCGACGCTTTACCGTTGAGCTACTAAGAAGGATTGCAAGCCTTTATCGTTGAAGTGGACTCTACATTCTTCACCCCCTATTATCAGATTGGCGTGCAGCTGACAATCTGGCTGACCATTTCCTACTGTTTTTCACCTCAGGTTATCCTTCTGATGCTATTTTTATCCTTTAGGTTAGCTTATTGCGTGGTCATTATCCTCTCGATTTGAAAATCGGTGCTCAGTATCCCAGAGTCCACTAAATCCGTGCTAGGGTCACTTTCAGACCTCCGGCATCTTTGCACTAACCTACAGGGTTGATTTGTTCGGATGCAGTTGTAAAGAACTTTGCTGCTCTAACCGGGAATCGAACCCTGAATCTACAAACTAGCCAGCCGACGCTCTACGGTTAAGCTACTGGGGTGGAATTACAAGCGCTTATCGTCGAAGTGGGCTCTGCACACTTTATTTGCTAATTTTAGTCCCTGGTTTTACGTCTCCCCAAATTATTTCATCCCGCCTTGCAACTGAAACCAGACCCAAATTATTTAGACAGACACTAAAAGGCGTTTGATGTCCAAACTGCGCTAGTTCTCCAGCTATTCAATTCGATTTCGCCAACGTCCTATACTTAGCAATTACGATTTCGCTTTTGTGAATACTCATTAGCAGCAGCAGAATCTCCCATCAATACGGAAATTCAGCTTTCTTTCCCAATGGCATTTCCTGATTACACTCCATTTAATAGGACTGTCAAAGAGTGTTATTAGAATGAGTGAAATATTCATCACAGCCACGCATCATCGCGTGAGATTGATGAATAATTTCGTCATTTTTTTTTCTTCCTTTTTTTTTTCTTCTGTGATTGTTAGCGGCAATTTGAGTTATCACATTTAAATGTATAGTATTCATATCTGGCATGCAACATAATGATCAAATATTAAAAGGATAAACGGAGGAGTTATCGTTTAACCTTTTCACTACCGGTACAAAAAGAATTAGTGTAAAAATTATTATTTTCTCGGGTACTTTTCTTTTAGGCGAAAACAAGCAATAAATCGCCAAATATGGTTTAATTGTGCAACGGTTGATCCGTGGTGATTTGGACATAGACCTACGCCCCCTACGCGGGCTTACCCGTAGATATCCTAAAGAATAGATGGAGTCTTTCTATCTTTTCCAATGCTAGAAATCTGGGGGTGACATCTCACTCTGAACTCTCCCTTTGACATCGTGGTTTTGACGAGAAAGCGTCAAATATCTTCTCTGATTGGCTACTTTTTTTTTGCATTCTGCTCGTCAACTGTTAATCGCATTTCATACATATCACCTATATTGCAGACTCCAGAGCTAAATAATTTTACGTTAAAAAAATTCAGCAATTCTTATACAACTCATCTTACAGCGTGATGCGTTTACATTCTACAAAAGTGAAAATTAGACTTCGTTGTAGAAATAATCAAAGTTTGATAATCATTTAAACTCGAATATATTATAATTGCGATGTTTCAGAATATAGAAGCACAGAAATTAAGCAAAAATAAGGCAGTTTTAGGACGGATACAACACTAAATATAAATTAAAAATAACTTAAAAAATCACGATTTTGACACAAAATGGATGCTATATTTTATTTTGAAGTGGATCACATGATCTCTTCATATAATATAGGTGTAATTATTATTTTCATTTTTAATTAAAAAACTACCGAATATATTTTGCTGAAATTTTTTCATATTTTTTATGGGTTAATTTGAATAGTTTCTAAAACTTTCGAAGCAATTTGTGAATTTCAAATTCGCTTAAAAAATGTTTGAAAAATTAGGTGCCATAGGATTCAATGTATTTCATTTTTTCAACCCGGGTTCAATCCAAAACTAATTGGGTGATATCATTCATTTGCATTCCGATTTGTCCCACAGACCATTTCGAGAACATACTAAAATTTTATTTTGATAGTCATTTTTACGGCAGTTATCTTGCGAACGGACATACAGATAGAATGAACAAAATAATAATGTGTAGTCTATGTTGTAAAGTGTTAAAAATACTTAATAATTGCGTCAAAAATGAAGTGTACACACCAGTTAAAATTGAGAATTTTTTCCGTATTGATAGCGAATTATTTACTTGCTTTAACCCTTTTTATTATTACTTTCCTTATGTACAATAATGTATAAGGAAAGTATTGCGACGGGGTCGAAAATTCAAGGTCGTTTTTGACGGGAGAGCACGTTTCAAGCATTCCTGATCACGAATCGAACATTTTTGAAGTGATGTCTCTCTGTGTGTGTGTGTGTGTTTGTGTGTGTATGTGTAAAAGTATGTGTATGTATGTGTGTGTGTGTCAGTGAGTCTGTGGAGACGATATCTCACGACTGAATGAAGCGATTCGAATGAAATTTGGTACAAAATCACAATCCGTGAATACTGGAAGCCTATTGTTTTAAAACACAATCGAATGTTCAGAACCCCCCCCCCTAAATTTTCGAGTGAAATTTTGAAAAAATCGTCAATAACACAAAACCTCTAATAAAGTTACACAAATAGACATTTATTATGTAATTTTTCATTAGAAAACAATTGACATAAATTTTAGAACGCTAACACGAATCATTCTCGAGATATTGCACATTTTTCAAAAAAAAAAATTATCAAAACGTCATATAAAATAAAAAATATATATTTGCTATTGAGAAACATGTTCACTTTTCATATGTAATACCATGCGATCGATTGTGTGAAATCATTCTCGTGGATCTAATTCGTTCCATTCATGAAAAAAGGTACTTTGAGTAATACTTTTGTTTTTGAACGCCAATAGTCATTTATCTGCTGTAAGAATAACTTATTTCTCCGTCCATAACGCATGGCAAAATTTTGGCGACGAATTTGGTGGAATGTCGCCAGCTTGGCGACTTTTTAAATGTTGCTAAATTAACGAAAAACTCGCCAAATGGATAAAAATGACGCTAAATCAATGAAAAAGACGACTCATTGACGAAAATGCAATATCTTGGAAAGAATATAAATATCTGCTAAAAATAATCTTTTTTTTTACTGTAAAAGTAGTAAATTCATTATATTATATAAGGAAAGTCATATGCTGCCCACATCAGATTTTTTATGTTTATCTACAAATGTTTTGTTAATGATCTATTGTAATTGTTTTATCTGTAATTGTTTTTATATCATTTGAAGCTACTATAATTCCTTGTTTACCCATCTCCTTCTATAAGGTTATCTTTAGGAGTGGGGATGGGTTCGAACGTGTATCTTGAGACGATATCTCACGAACGAATGGAGCGATTCGAATGAAATTTGGTACAAAATCACAATCTGTGAATACAGGAAGCCTATTGTTTTTAAATGTAATCGAATGTTCAGAACCCCCCTAAATTTTTGAGTGAAATTTTGAAAAAATCATCAAAAACTCAAAACCTTTAATCAAGTTACGTAAATAGACATTTCTTATGTAATTTTTCCTTAGAAAACGATTGACATAAACTTTAGAACGCTAGCATAAACCGTTCTCGAGATATTGCACATTTTTCAAATAAATTTATCAAAAAATCCCATAAATTAAAAAAAAATATTAACTGTTGAGAAACATGGTCACTTTTCATATGTAATATCTTGCGATAAATTGAGTGACATCATTCTCGTGAATCTAGCTCGTTCCATTCATGAGAGAAGATACTTTGAACGCCAACTTTTGTATTGAACTTTTGTATTTGAACGCCAATAGTCATTTATCTGCTATAAGAATAACTTATTTCTCCGTCCATAACGCTTGGCGAGATTTTGGCGACGAATTAGGCTGAATGTCGCCAACTTGGCGACTTTTTTAAATGTTGCTAAATTAACGAAAATTTCGCCAAATGGATAAACATGACGCTAAATCAATAAAAATGACGACTAATTGTCGAAAATTTAACATCTTGGAAAGAATATAAGTATCTACTATAAGAAAAATCTATTTTTTTTTACTGCAAAAGTAGTAAATTAATTGCATTATATAAGAAAAGTCATGTGTTGCCCACATCAGATATTTTTTATTGTCTTTTGGGTACTTATTTCGTACATTCGTACGAATATCAGCAAAAAAATCTTAATGTGACATCTCCGGAATCAGAAATAGAAATTCTTAATGAATTTGATATTGAAATTTGATACTGAATTCATAGCACTACTAAGTTTTATCCATAGCCAAGCCTAGAAAATATATGTTTTAAAGAATTTATTTTAAACCGAAAGTAAAAATCCTTTAGTAAATCCCCTATTCTTCCTCGAAATTTGATGCTGAATCCATATCAATCATCATCTAAGCTATATCTATACAGATCCCAAGAAATAGATATTTCGGGAAAAATATAAAGTTTGAATCGGAAGTGACATATCGAGAACCAGGAGTATAACTCCTTAGTGAGTCCCATGGCCTTTTAGAATTTAATGCTGATCCATACCAATCATTAATATATGTTCCATTTATTTGTGTCAATCTTTAGAATAGATGTTGCAGGGAAAATGTAATATTTTATTCGAAAGTTAACGTCTCTAAAATCAGAAGTGAAATTTCTTTGTAAACCACCCTACCTCCTTCAGAATTTTATGCTGAATCCATATCAGTTATTTTCTAAATTTATTCTGTAGCTAATCTTAAGAAATAGATGTCTCAAGGAAAATTAAATTTTTATACCGGAAATACGAAAAAACGAAAAGAGAAAATACGAAAAAACAAAAATATCTCGAGAACGGCTAGTTCTAGTGTAATGGGGTTGGACTTATTGTTTTTTTCGTTAAAAATTACGATAAAAAAAGCATTTAATGGATATACTTGAGCATACGTAGTTCTTTATTTTAGATTTTGACGATTTTTGAAGGGCCATTTTGCAAAAAAAAGCAGGTTATTTTTTTCCGAATCGTACGAAAATCTAATCAGCACCAGGGTAACCCCCAACCGACTTATCTACCGAATTTTGTGAAATTCGGTCCATTGGTTTTTCAGCTAGAGTGGATACAGACAATTTTTGCGGGCCATTTTGCTAAAAAAGGCCAATTCTTTTATACCGAATCGTACTAAAGACTAATCAGCAACAGGGTTAAAACCAAATGACTTATCTACCAAATTTTATGAAATTCGGTCCATTAGTTTTTAAGTTTAAGTGGATACATACATTGCACAGACAGACATACCTACAGACGTCACGCTAAAAATAGTTTTTTCGTATTCAAGAGGTCTCGAAACGTGTAGATCCGTCGAAAACTTGAGTTGCGATTTTCGGCATGATTCCAATACTTTCCCTATACATTACCATGTGTTGTAGGGTAAGTAAAAAAGAATACGAAGTACAAATCTTCAGTGAACCCAAAATAGACCACGTCCTTGGAAATCTGATGCTGAATCTATGTCAGTCATCATCTAAACCCTACAGTCATAGAAAGAAAAAAAAAGTTGAGCGAGCACAACATAAGGTTGCTAATGCTAACGTCAGAAGGCAAGATGTATCACTCTGTCCCACAATTAGATTCCCAAGATTAAAATTGGCCACTATAGATAAAACATAAGACAACTGTGTTTTATCATTATTATTATTATCATTATTATTATTACTACTAATATTTATTTTATTTATTTATTTATATTTTTATTTTATTTTATTTCACTCCATTTTATATTTTACATTTTATTTTATTTTATTTATTATTATCATTATTTCTTCGTGTTTTTACAGTTTCGATGCTTATAACACTTGAAATAAAAATGTAAAACCATAATTTTGATTAGGGAGCATTAAACTTTTGAAGTCAATTATTTTTTTAACACTTTACAACATAGTTGAAAAGTGTTTATGACTTTGTTCATTTTGTCTATTTGTCTATCTATTTGTACGATAACTGTCGTAAAAATGATTTTATCAAAATGAAGTTTTAGTATGTTGTTCAGACGGTCAGTGGGACAAATGGGAATATAAATCAATAATATCACCCAAATAGTTTTGGATTGAACCCGGGTGGAAAACATGAAATACATTGAACCCCATGGGAACTAATTTTTTAAACATCTTTTAAGCGAATTTAAAATTCACAAATTGCTTCAAAGTTTTAGGAAATATTCAAATTATCCCATAAAAAAAAATCTGATGTGGGCAACACATGACTTTCCTTATATAATGAAATGAATTTACTACTTCTAGAGTAAAATAAATAGGTTTTTCTTCTAGTAGATAATAATATCCTTTCCAATATATTGAATTTTCGACCATTAGTCGTCATTTTCATTGATTCAGCGTCATTTTTATCCATTTGGCGAGATTTTCGTTAATTTGGCAACATTTCAAAAAGTCGCCAAGTTGGCGACATTCCGCCAATTTCGTCGCCAAAATCTCGCCAAGCGTTATGGACGAAGAAATAAGTTATATATATATATATATATATATATATATATATATATAACTTATTAGATATTGAATTTTCGACATATATTATATAACTATTATTATATATTTATATATTATATAACTTATTAGATATTAAATTTTCCACAATTAGTCGTCATTTTCATTGATTTAGCGTCATTTTTATCTATTTGGCGAGATTTTCGTTAATTTGGCAGCATTTTAAAAAGTCGCCAAGTTGACGACATTCCGCCAATTTCGTCGCCAAAATCTCGCCAAGCGTTATGGACGAAGAAATAAGTTGTTCTTACAGCAGATAAATTGGCGTTCAAATGCAAAAGTATTACACAAAGTATCTTTTTTCATGAATGGAACGAGCTAGATCCACGAGAATGATGTCACCCAATTTATCGCATGATATTATATATGAAAAGTGTATAAAAGTGTAAACATGTTTCTCAATAGGAAATATTTTTTTTCTATTTTATATGACTTTTTGATATTTTTTTTTTAAAATGTGCAATATCTCGAGAACGGTTCATGTTAGCGTTCTAAAATTTATGTCAATCGTTTTCTAATGAAAAATTACATAAGAAATGTCTATTTGCGTAACTTTAATACTCGTTTTGATTTTTTGACGATTTTTTCAAAATTTCAATCGAAAATTTGGGGGAGTTCTGAACTTTCGATTACGTATAAAAAACAATAGGCTTCCAGTGTTTACAGATTGTTATTTTTGTACCAAATTTGGTTCGAATCGGTTCATTGGTTCGTCAGTTATCGTCTCCACAGACCCACTGACATACACACACACACACACACACACACATACACACACACAGACATCACTTCAAAAATGTTTGATTCGTGATCAGGGATACTCGAAACGTGCTCTACCGTCGAAAACTCGAATTCGAATTTTCGACCCCGTCACAATACTTTCTTTATACATTATGTATATAAGGAAAGTAATATGAAAAAAAATTCAGCAAAATATATTCAGTAGTTTTCTTAAATAAAAATTAAAATAATAATTACACCCATATTGTATGAAGAGATCACGTGACCCACTTCAGAATAAAATATGACATCCATTTTGTGTCAAAATCGTGACTTTTAAAGTTCTTTTTAATTTATATTTATGTTGTATCCGTCCTAAAACCGCTTTATTTTTGCTTAATTTCTGTCATCAATAATCTGAAACAACGCAATTACAACATATTTAAGTGATCAATGCCATCTTGTGTCAAAATCGTGATTTTTAAAGTTATTTTTAATTTATATTTAGTATTGTATCCGTCCTAAAACCGCTTTATGCTTAATTTCTGTGCATATATATTCTGAAACAATGCAATTACAATATAGTATTTGAGTTTAAATTACTACGTATGTAAGAATGATATATTTGCGAATTAAACTTTAAATTTTAATCTCCGAAAACCAACATACTTGGAAGGCTCTGGTAAGATATTATATATTTATATATATAATTAAAAAATCTGATGTGGGCAACACATGACTTTCCATATATAATGCAATGAATTTACTACTTTTACAGATAAAAAAATGTCATTCTTATAGTAGATATTTATATTCTTTCCAAGATATTGAATTTTCTTCAATTAGTCGTCATTTTCATTGATTTAGCGTCATTTTTATCCATTTGGCGAGATTTTTGTTAACTTGGCAACAATTAAAAATGTCGCCAAGTTGGCGACATTCCGCCAAATTCGTCGCCAAAATCTCGCCAGGCGTTATAGACGGAGAAATAAGTTATTCTTACAGCAGATAAATGACTATTGGCGTTCGAATATAAAAGTATTACACAAAGTATCTTTTTTCATGAATGGAACGAGCCAGATACACGAGAATAATGTCACCAAATTTATCGCATGGTATTTCATATGTGGTATTTCAAATCATGGTATTTCAAAAGTGAACATGTTTCTTAATAGGAAATATATTTTTTTTATTTTATATAACTTTTTAATATTTTTTTGAAAAATGTGCAATATCTCGAGAACTGTTCATATAAGCGTTCTAAAATGTATGTCAATCGTTTTCTAATGAAAAATTACATAAGAAACGTTGATTTGCGTAACTTTATTAGCGGTTTTGATTTTTTAAGATTTTTTCAATATTTCACTCGAAAATTAAGGGGACTTCTGAACATTCGATTGCGTATAAAAACAATAGGCTTCCAGTGTCTACGGATTGAAATTTTTGTACCAAATTCCGTTCGAATCTGTCCATTCGTTCGTCAGTTATCGTCTCCACAGACTCACGGACACACACACACACACACACACACACATACTTTCACACACGCGCACACATACACACACAGAGAGAGACATCACTTCAAAAATGTTTGATTCGTGATCAGGGATGCTTGAAACGTACTCTCCCGTCGAAAACTCGAATTCGAATTTTCGACCCCGTCACAATACTTTCCTTATACATTTATATAAGGAAAGTAAAAAAATCTGATGTGGGCAGCACATGACTTTCCCTGCAAACTTATATTAACGTTCTTTCTATTTTAATTAAATTTATTTCACTTTTAATTCAATTTTCGTTCTCATTCGGTAACCGGTCTTATTACTTTCCTTATATACATAATGTATAAGGAAAGTATTGTGACGGGGTCGAAAATTCGAATTCGAGTTTTCGACGGGAGAGCACGTTTCAAGCATCCCTGATCACGAATCAAACATTTTTGAAGTGATGTCTGTGTGTGTGTATGTGTGTGTGTGTGTTTGTGTGTATGTGTGTGTGTGTGTCAGTGGGTCTGTGGAGACGATAACTGACGAACGAATGGACCGATTCGAACCAAATTTGGTACAAAAATCACAATCTGTAAATACTGGAAGCCTATTGTTTTTATACGTAATCGAATGTTCAGAACCCCCCTAAATTTTCGAATGAAATTTTGAAAAAATCGTCAAAAAATCAAAACCAATAATAAATTTACGTAAATAGACATTTCTTATGTAATTTTTCATTAGAAAACGATTGACAAAAATTTTAGAACGCTAACATGAACCGTTCTCGAGATATTGCACATTTTTCAAAAAAATTATCAAAAAGTCATATAAAATAGAAAAAAAAAATTTCCTGTTGAGAAACATGACATCATTCTCGCGAATCTAGCTCGTTCCATTCATGAAAAAAGATACTTTGAGTAATACTTTTGCATTTGAACGTCAATTTATCTGCTGTAAGAATAACTTATTTCTTCGTCCATAACGCTTGGCGAAATTTTGGCGACGAAATTGGCGGAATGTCGCCAACTTGGCGAAATTTTGAAATGTTGCCAAATTAACGAAAATCTCGCCAAATGGATAAAAATGACGATAAATCAATGAAAATGACAACTAATTGTCGAAAATTCAATATCTTGGAAAGGATATTAGTATCTACTAGAAGAAAAACCTATTTATTTTACTGTAAAAGTAGTAAATTCATTTCATTATATAAGGAAAGTCATGTGTTGCCCACATCAGATTTTTTTCAAAGGTGGCGTACGAAAAATACGAAAAACTAAAATATCTCGAGAACAGCTAGTCCTAGTGTAATAGGGTTGGTCTTATTATTTTCGTCGTTAAAAATTAGGTATTAAACGAGCATTTAATGGATATATTTGAGTTCTTTAGTTTAGATTTTGACGATTTTTGCGGGCCATTTTGCAAAAAAAGGCAGGTTATTTTTTTCCGAATCGTACCAAAATCTAATCAGCACCAGGGTAACCCACAAGTGACTCATCTACCGAATTTTGTGAAATTCGGTCCATTAGTTTTTCAGTTAGAGTAGATACAAGCTTTTGCGGGCCATTTCGCAAAAAAAGGCGGGTTCTTTTATTCCGAATCGTACCCAAAATTAATCAGCACCAGACCCGCCCACAAGTGACTTATTTACAAAATTTTGTGAAATTCGGTGTATTAGTTTTTTAGTTAGAGTGGATGCAAAATCTGCACAGACAGACACACACACACAGACGTCATGCTAAAAATGGTTTTTTCGTATTCTAGAGGTCTTGAAACGCGTAGATCCGTCGAAAACTCGAGTTGCGATTTTCGACATGATTCCAATACTTTCCCTATACATTACCATGTATTGCAGGGAAAGTAAAAACAGTTCCTATATAAATGTGTTTTGCAATAGATTAAATAATGTAGAAATATTTTTATAAAAATATTCAATATTCAAGTTTTGTAATCAACTGAAAACGCAGATCAACACTTTAATTAAAACAAGAATATATATTGTCATTATACTTTTTTATTGTCATCTATACATGTCATAAAATAACAATAAACTATTTATTTTAAAAATAATATTTTCTTAATCTCAAACTACTAATGCTTCTTCTTCTTCAACCCAGATCGTCAGACCTACTCAAAGGTTTGAAAAACCCATGCCACACGACTGACCCGCAGGCTTGCAGTAGCTATTTGTGTGGCAGGCTACTCGAAGGTGTGGAAACCCCAGATCGTCCAACTCATTCAGAGGACTTGAGTAACTATTTGGACGACTACTCGAAGGTGTGAAGTATCTGTTTGGACGGCCGGGAAGTACCACTCAATTTAAACTAGAACTCAAGGGAGGGACCGTACTCTCCTTCTCCTACCACCAACATCTCGGAAGGACTTACGGACCCACATGTTTAACTTGATCGAACTCAGCGTGAACATGGTGACAGTTTGGGCAGTGGCGGGAATCGAACTCGGGTCATCCGAGTGCAATCCCAGAGCGCTAACCACTGGGCCGTCGCGACCTAAAACTACTAATGCTTGTATTATGTATACTTTTTACTTTCCTTATATACAATAATGTATAAGGAAAGTATTGTGACGGGGTCGAAAATTCGAATTCGAGTTTTCGACGGGAGAGCACGTTTCAAGCATCCCTGATCACGATTCGAACATTTTTGAAGTGATGTGTGTGTGTGTGTCAGTGAGTCTGTGGAGACGATAACTGACGAACGAATGGACCGATTCGAACGAAATTTGGTAAAAACATTACAATCTATAAACACTGGAAGCCTATTGTTTTTATACACAATCGAATGCTCAGAGCCCCCCTAAATTTTCGAGTGAAATTTTGAAAAAATCGTCAAATAAAGTTACGCAAATAGAGATTTCTTATGTAATTGTTCATTAGAAAATGATTGACACAAATTTTAGAACGTTAATACGAACCGTTCTCGAGATATTGCACATTTTTCAAAAAAATTATCAAAAAGTCATATAAAATAAAAAATAAAATATTTCCTATTGAGAAACATGTTCCCTCTTCATATGTAATCCCATGCGATAAATTTGGTGACATCATTTTCATGGATCTAGCTCGTTCCATTCATGAAAAAAAATATTTTGAGTAATACTTTTGGATTTGAACCCCAATAGTCATTTATCTGCTGTAAGAATATCTTATTTCTCCGATCATAACACTGGGCGAGATTTTGGGGTCGAATTTTATGGAATGTCGCCAACTTGGCGACTTTTTTAAATTGTTCTAAATTAACGAAAAACTCGCCAAATGGAAAAAAAATGACGATAAATCAATGAAAATGACGACTTATTGACGAAAATTCAATATCTTGGAAAGAATATAAATATCCGCTATAAAAATAATCTTTTTCTTTCACTGCAAAAGTAGTAAATTCATTGTATTATATAAGGAAAGTCATGTGCTGCTCACATCAGATTTTTTTTTTAAAAGGCACTGACATAAATTTAGTACCTTACTAAACCTACTTTTGATAGATTTTTTCTTTCTTGATTTTAGGCTAATGAAACAGAGTTATAAAGCTAATAGATAACGCTTCCTAGTATTTTTTACTTTCCTTAGATACCTAATGTATAAGGAAAGTATTGTGACAAGGTCGAAAATTCGAATTCGAGTTTTACTAAGTTTCATTGGAATCGCTCCATTCGTTCGTGAGATATCGTCTTCACAGACTCACTGACACACACACACACACACACATACTTACACACACACACATACTTTCACACACACACACACACACACACATACATCACTTCAAAAATTTTCGATTCGTGATCAGGGATGCTTGAAACGTGCTCTCCCGTCGAAAACTCGAATTCGAATTTTCGACCCCGTCAGAATACTTTCCTTATACCTTATGTATATAAGGAATGTAATATACCCATTATTACGTGTAATTCTCACAAGAATAAATAGAAAAATTTGATGTGGGCAACACATGACTTTCCTTATATAATGTAATGAATTTACTACTTTTACAGTTAAAAAAATCTGATGTGGGCAACACATGACTTTCCTTATATAATGTAATGAATTTACTACTTTTACAGTAAAAAAATAGATTTTTCTTATAGTAGATACTAATATTCTTTCCAAGATATTGAATTTTCGACAATTAGTCGTCATTGTCATTGATTTAGCATCATTTTTATCCATTTGGCGGGATTTTCATTAATATGGCAACATTTCAAAAAAGGCGCCAAGTTGGCGACATTTCGCCAAATTCGTCGCCAAAATCTCGCCAAGCGTTATGCACTAAGAAAAAAGTTATTCTTACAGCAGATAAATGACTATTGGCGTTCAAATACAAAAGTATTATTCAAAGTATATTTTTTCATGAATGGAACGAGCTAGATCCACGAGAATGATGTCACTCAATTTATCGCATGGTATTACATATGAAAAGTGAACATGTTTCTCCAATAGGAATTTTTTTTTTATGTGACTTTTTCATAATTTTTTTGAAAAAGGCACAATATCTCAAGAACGGTTCATGTTAGCGTTCTAAAATTTATGCCAATCGTTTTCTAATGAAAAATTACATAAGAAATGTCTATTTGCGTAACTTTATTAGCGGTTTTGATTTTTTGACGATTTTTTCAAAATTTCATTCGAAAATTTAGGGGGGTTCTGAACATTCGATTACGTATAAAAACAATAGGCTTCCAGTGTTTACGGATTGTGATTTTTGTACCAAATTTGGTTCGAATCTGTCCATTCGTTCGTCAGTTATCGTCTCCAAAGTCTCACTGACACACACACACACACATACTTTCACACACACACACACACACACACACACACACACACACAGACATCACTTCAAAAATGTTTGATTCGTGATCAGGGATGCTTGAAACGTGCTCTCCCGTCGAAAACTCGAATTCGAATTTTCGACCCCGTCACAATACTTTCCTTATACATTATGTATATAAGGAAAGTAAAAATGTTATTCTTAGAGTAGATACTTATATTCTTTCCAAGATATTTAATTTTCTTCAATTAGTCGTAATTTTCATTGATTTAGCATCATTTTTATCAATTTGGCGAGATTTTTGTTAATTTTGCAACAATTAAAAATGTCGCCAAGTTGCGACATTCCGTCAAATTCGTCGCCAAAATTTCGCCAATCGTTATGATCGGAGATTTAAGTTATTCTTACAGCAGATAATTGACTATTGGCGTTCAAATACAAAAGTGTTACTCAAAGTATCTTTTTTCATGAATGGAACGAGCTAGATCCACGAGAATGATGTCACCCAATTTATCGCATGGTATTGCATATGAAAAGTGAACATGTTTCTCAATAGGAAATATTTTTTTTTATTTTATATAACTTTTTGATAATTTCTTTGAAAAATCGAGAACGGTTCATGTTAGCGTTCTAAAATTTATGTCAATCGTTTTCTAATGAAAAATTACATAAGAAATGTCTATTTGCGTAACTTTATTAGCGGTTTTGATTTTTTGACGATTTTTTCAAAATTTCACTCGAAAATTTAGGGGGGGTTGAACATTCGATTGGGTATAAAAACAGTAGGCTTCCAGCGCTTACGGATTGTGATTTTTGTACCAAATTTCGTTCGAATCGGTCCATTTGTTCGTCAGTTATCGTCTCCAAAGACTCACTGACACACACAAACTCACACACACACACACACATACTTTCACACACACACAGACAGACATCACTTCAAAAATGTTTGATTCGTGATCAGGGATACTTGAAACGTGCTCTCCCGTCGAAAACTCGAATTCGAATTTTCGACCCCGTCGCAATACTTTCCTTATACATTGTGTATATAAGGAAAGTAATAACACGTTCATATAGATATAGTTGCCTTTTTACTTTCCTTATATACATAATGTATAAGGAAAGTATTGTGACGGGGTCGAAAATTCGAAATCGAGTTTTCGACGGGAGAGCACGTTTCAAGCATCCCTGATCACGAATCAAACATTTTTGAAGTGATGTCTGTGTGTGTGTGTGAAAGTATATGTGTGTGTGTGTGTGTGTGTGTGTGTGTGTGTGTGTGTCAGTGAGTCTGTGAAGACGATAACTGACGAACGAATGGAGCGATTCGAACGAAATTTGGCACAAAAATTACAATCCGTAAACACTGGAAGCCTATTGTTTTTATACGCAATCGAATGTTCAGAACCCCCCTAAATTTTCAAGTGAAATTTGGAAAAATTCGTCAAAAAATCAAAACCTCTAATAAAGTTACGCAAATAGACATTTCTTATGTAATTTTTCGTTAGAAAACGATAAACATAAATTTTTGAACGTTAACATGGACCGTTCTTGAGATATTGTACATTTTTCAAAAAAATTATCAAAAATTCATATAAAACAAAAAAAAAAATTCCTATTGAGAAACATGTGCACTTTTCATATGTAATTCCATGCGATAAATTAGGTAACATCATTCTCGTGGATCTAACTCGTTCCATTCATGAAAAAAGATACTTTGAGTAATACCTTTGTATTTGAACACCAATAATCATTTATCTGCTGTAAGAACAACTTATTTATCCGTCCATACCACTTGGCGATATTTTGGCGACGAATGTGGTAGAATGTCGCCAACTTGGCGACTTTTTAAAATTTTGTTAAATTGACGAAAAACTCGCCAAATGAATAAGAATGACTCTAAATCAATGAAAATGACGACTCATTGAAGAAAATTCAATATCTTGGAAAGAATATAAATATCTACTATAAAAATCATCTATTTCTTTTTACTGTAAAAGTAGTAAATTCATTGCATTATATAAGGAAAGTCATGTTTTTTTTAGTGTGTACTCATTTCAAAACTTGAAATAATTCTTCATTTTAAAACAATCATAATGGCAAAACAGTGATCTATTTTTACTTTCTGATACGTAGTATTGAGAAAGTATTGTTTTCCCGAAAATGTTCGATTTCGAGATTCTGATGCCAGTACATGTTTTGAGAGCGTCTGAACACATTTTGATTATTTTTGGAGTGATGTCGCTCTGTATTTATCTGTCTGCCTGTGTGTCTGATGCCTGAGGTCGGTTTCTCGTGTGAAAAAATAGCAACCACAAATATGAATGGATTTTCATGAAATTTTATATCCGGCTTTGTTATCAAAAAATCTAGAACTAGATAGAATTGTTTTTTAAATTCGCTATGTTAAATTGTTTTTAAATGCTTTGAATTTTTGTCGAAATTTTATATTTTACATTCCCTGCAATGCATGGTAATGTATAGGGAAAGTATTGGAAACATGCCGAAAATCGCAACTCGAGTTTTCGACGGATCTATACGTTTCGAGACCTCTAGAATACGAAAAAACTATTTTTAGTGTGTGTCTGTTTGCCTGTCTGTGTGTCTGTCTGTCTGTGCAGATTTTGTATCCCCTCTAACTAAAAAACTAATTGTCCGAATTTCATAAAATTTGGTATGTAAGTCACTTGTGGGCGAATCTGGTGCTGATTAGTTTTGGGTACGATTCGGGATAAAAGAATCTACCTTTTTTGCGAAATGGCCAGCAAAAGCTTGTATCCACTCTAGCTGAAAATCTATTGGACTGAATTTTACAAAATTTGGTAGATAAGTCGCTTGTGGGTCACCCTGATGCTGATTAGATTTTGGTATGATTCGGAAAAAATTAACCTGCCTAATTTTGCAAAATGGCCCGCAAAAATCGACAAAATCTAAAATACAGAACTATGCATGCTGAAATGTATCTATTAAATGCTTGTTTTATACGTAATTTTTAACGAAAAAAAGAATAAGATCAACCCCATCACACTAGGACAAGCTGTTCTCAAGATATTTAAGTGTTTTATATTTTCTCTAAGCCACCTTTGAAAATAAGTCCAGTTACCAAATGAGAACGAAAATTGAATCAAAAGCGAATTAAATTTAATTAAAATAAAGAGAACGTGGATATAAATAAGTCTGCAGGGAAAGTCATGTGCTGTCCACATCAGATTTTTTGTTAACGCAGCATGGGACAAAATGTGACATAATCATGCATAAAAGGGTTTGTTTGTATATACACAATGATAACGTATCTTTATAGTTTCAATCATTGTTGTGAGAAATAGCCGCAATGCAAATTTTTTACTTTCCCTGCAATACATGGTAATATATACGGAAAGTACTGGAATCATACCGAAAATCACAGCTCGAGTTTTCGACGGATCTACACGTTTCGGGACCTCTAGAACACGAGAAAACCATTTTTAGCGTAACGTATATGCGTGTGTCTGTCTGTGCAGATTTTGTAACCCCTCTAACTAAAAATCTAATTAACCAAATTTCATAGAATTTGGTAGGTAAGTCACTTGTGGGCTAATCTGGTGCTGATTAGTTTTGGGTACGATTCTGAATAAAAGAACCCGCCTTTTTTTTTTACAAAATGGCCCGCAAAATCCTGTATCCACTCTAGCTGAAAAAATAATGGACCAAATCTCACAAAATTCGGTAGTTAAGTCGCTTGTGGGTTACCCTGGTTCTGATTAGCTTTTGGTACGATTCGGAAAAAAATAACCTGCATTTTCTTGCAAAATGGCCCTCAAAAATCGCAGAATCTAAAATATAAAACTACGTATACTTATATATATCCATTAAATTCTTGTTTTATACGTAATTTTTAACGAAGAAAAAAATAAGACCAATCCCATTACACTAGGACTAGCCGTTCTCGAGATATGTTAGTTATTTCGTATTTTCTCCACGCCACCTTTGAAAATAAGTCCAGTTACCAAATGAGAAAGAAAATTGAATTAAAGGGGAATTAAATTTAAATAAAATAAAGCGAACGTGGATATAAGTCTGCAGGGAAAGTCATGTGCTGCCCACATCAAATTTTTTTATTCGTGACAACATTAGCTCCCCATGAGGGGACAAGTTACCCCATGGAGGTGTACATTGTCAAGTATGATATCAATCAAAATATTTTTTCAAGCCCCTTAAAGTGAAGGGTAACACGCTCTGGTTGTAATCATATAGAGTCTACATGATTACAACCTTTCAGATGTCTACTTTCAGAAGTCTACTTTCAGATGCATCAGTCTCAACGTTTACAAAATCAGCTAAAATCCTGATGAACTTTCTTTAAAACATTAGTAATAAAACATCATGTTTGTGTATAACTGAGACAAACAATATACATTAATATCTAACAGAATTACGGTATCTAATAAGATTATTAGAACACTGAACTCATTCAGAGTTTGAAACATGAAATATTATATACCTAATAAAACTGATAATAAAAACATGTTGCTATGCCTTGTTCTATTACAAGCACTTAGCGCTATTAAAGGATTTTAGGATTGATCTATTTAACTAATAGTAAAATATAAGCGCATTATCTTTCGGATAAGATTAATGCCGTTGTTTGCAACACATGTTAACTACCTAAATCCCAGACGCACACGTCAAACTAGTGTATTTAATAAACCTAGATCTTCGCGATCGATCCCTCGTAGGTGAAAAATCGGTTTCCATTTAGGCGCCTGAATACCGTCTTCCATTTCATCTGAAAAAATCGTTATAAAAACGTTTCATTGAACTCGATCTAGTTTCATAAGAACATCTAAGAATCTGCCCATAATCTATGGTTGCCGTAGGCGTCGGGAAACCTAATATGCACGAGGAAGAAACACTACCTTCCAATCGGTTGGGACTTCGGAAATACATAAGCTACTACGGCTCGTTCTTCAAAATCGGGGTCATCCCAATCATTAAGGTTCCAAAAGGGTTCTTGCCCACCTCCAGGAGGACTTGCACTACAGCTGCCAGAGGCACGAGGTCATCCTGACCTTGACAGTGAGGGGGGGAAATGGCGCGAATTGATTCCGATGAGCTAGGGTTGTGTAATTGTTCTTTCACTTTGCGGTTGATTCTTACCAGTGACATTTCTAGCCTTCCGTGACCAGACTGTTTACAAGGCTCTATCAGGGTGTTGATGCTGATGACAAAAGTGACATTGTTTTATTTCGGATTGCGGTGAAATGAAATGGTGTCAGTGTATTGACTCTGGGAAAATGGGAGGGGGGGGGGAGGCTAAATATACTTTCATATCCTCGAGACCAGTGATTCCCAACAAATTACCCCTTTACATTCGCATGTACTGTAGCATTAAAACTACAATTGCCTTTCCGGTTGCTGAAATAGAACCTTAAACAGCGGTCATAGAAGCCAATGAATACGTAACTATTACTTTCCTTATATACAATAATGTATAAGGAAAGTATTGTGACGGGGTCGAAAATTTGAATTCGAGTTTTCGACGGGAGAGCACATTTCAAGCCTTCCTGATCACGAATCGAACATTTTTAAAGTGATGTCTGTGTGAGTGTGTGTGTGTGTGTGAAAGTATGTGTGTGTGTGTGTGTCAGTGAGTCTGTGGAGACGATAACTGACAAACGAATGGACCGATTCGAACGAAATTTGGTACAAAAATTACAATTCATAAACACTGGAAGTCTATTGTTTTTTTACGCAATCGAATGTTCAGAACCCCCCTAAATTTTCGAGTGAAATTTTGAAAAAAATCATCAAAAAATCAAAACCTCTAATAAAGTTACGCAAATAGACATTTCTTATGTAATTTTTCATTAGAAAAAGATTGACATAAACTTTAGAACGCTAACATGAACCGTTCTTGAGATATTGCACATTTTTCAAAAAGTCATATAAAATTAAAAAAAAATATTTCCTATTGAGAAACATGTTCACTTTTCATATGTAATACCATGCGATAAATTGGGTGACATCATTATTGTGGATCTAGCTCGTTCCATTCATGATAAAAGATACTTCGAGTAATACTTTTGTATTTAAACACCAAAAGTCATTTATCTGCTGAAAGAATAACTTATTTCTCCATCCATAACGCTTGGCGAGATTTTGGCGACAAATTTTGTGGAATATCGCCAACTTGGCGACTTTTTTAAATGTTGCTAAATTAACGAAAAACTCGCCAAATGGATAAAAATGAAGGTAAACAAGGAAACTGACGACTCATTGACGGAAATGCAATATCTTGGAAAGAATATAAGCATCTACTATAAAAATAATCTATTTTTTTTTACTGTAAAAGTAGTAAATTCATTGCATTATATAAGGAAAGTCATGTGCTGCCCACATCAGATTTTTGATATTATCCAGATTAAAATTAATGTATTCATATATCATTTTACACGATTTTCTATGTACTTCGCATTTTTGCTATCAATAATTACTTGACTCATCTCAACATTATTTACAATTTCTTTAAAAATCAATAAATTTAATAATGGGGCCATGCTCTTAGTTTGACTTCTATTACACTCCCAATTCGTGTTGATTCATCATCCTCATAAAATGAGAGAGTCTCGAGCGACGATAGCTCATAGATCACCGGATTGTATCTTAAATTGCAGTATTGAAAAAAGAGTCCCATTAATTTGCATACTCTGACAAACAGGTTGGATGCTCATTACAGATCAGAGGCTTTACTGGATTAGACCACACGAAACACGCCAAGTGATAATCGTGCTCTTTTGGCCCTTGGCATCTTTCTGGATTCATTTGCATGAAATCGCTTTTGACGGGTACGGCTACAGGAGCCTCATGTAGGTCTCGGATTATCATCTTGGCATTGAATAATCTAAAGTTATATCATTCTTGGCCAGGCTAAATTAATGAGTTGGTTTCATTTAGACCCTAATTCCGTTTAGTGGCTTGACATCCTTGCCATAGGATGGAAGAATCTTAAGATGCCCATCCTGACTCCTCCATTTTACATCAATATTTCCTGGGAGAGCTGTTGGGTGAGATTTGCTCAACAGCGCTCAGCAGTGCTTCTCAGCCTTTTTATACTGGCTCCCCCAATTTTCCATATCGATTTCAGCCACGCCCCCCTTCTAAAATCCCTGCTAAAACAGCCAAAAAGAGCAATATAATAGGTAAAATAGGCAAATTCCAGGTAAGTACATTCTTACCACGTCCCACCTGTGGGGCACGAAGCTAGAGTGGATACATGAGATTTTTTAGGGTCATTTCCCAAAAAAGACGGGTTCTTTTATCCCGAATCATACCAAAACCAATTCATCACCAGGGTCACACAGAAGTGACTTACCTACCAAATTTTATGAAATTTGGTCCATTAGTTTTTGAGTTAGAGTGGGTATGTACATTACACAGACAAACAAAAAAAATAGTTTTTTCGTATTCTAGAGGTCTCAAAACGTGTAGATCCGTGCAAAACTCGAGTTGCGATTTTCGATACCATTCTGATACTTTCCCATACCTCCCAATACATTACCATATATTGCAGGGAAAGTAAAAATGAACAAATATTACTACTTAATTAAATACATAGCTGTAATAAAATGTGATGCATAAATTACTGAAATAGTTCTCAACGGCAGCAAATCTATTTGATTAAAAATTTTATTCTTCTATTTTATAGAAGTTGAACTGCGCTGTGTAAAGCGTACAAAATTATAATGAGAAAAATGTTACATATGTGTTTAAGCCAATGCTTCAACTTTTATTTTCCATGCAATATATGGCAATGTATAGGGAAAGCATTAGAATCGTGTCGAAAATCGCTATTGGAGTTTTCGACGGATCTACACGTTTTGAAACATCTAGAATACGAAAAAAATATTTTTAGTGTGACGTCTGTGTGTGTGTCTGTCTGTCTGCGTCTCTGTCAGTGCAATGTATGTATCCACTCTAACTCAGCTAATTGACCAAGCTTTGTAAAATTTGGTATGTAAGTCAATTGTAAGTGACCCTGGTGCTGATTAGATTTTGGTGCGATTCGAAATAAAAGAACCTACCTTTTTCGCGAAATGCGATTTTTTTGCAAAAATCGCATGTATTCACTCTAGCTAAAAATATCATTTACCAAATTTCACAAAATTTAGTAGATAAGACACTAGTGGATTACCCTGGTGCTGATTGGATTTTGTTACAATTCGATAAAACAGAACCTGCTTTTTTATGCAAAATGATCCACAGAAATCATGAAAATCTAAAATAAAAAACTACGTTTGCTCAAATGTATCCATTAAATGATTGTTTTATATGTAATTTTTGGCAATATAAAGAATGAGACCAACTCTATTACTCTAGGACTAGTAGTTCTCGGATTATTTGAATTATTCCGAATTTTTACTACGCCGCCTTTGGAAATATGTGTAGTTACTAAATGAAAATGAAAATTAATTTAAAAGTGCAAGTTCTGTGTCATTTCAAATAAGTATGCGTGTTATTTTGTGCAATAAAACTGAATTTGATGAATTATTAATGAAATAAAGAGAAAATTAATTTAAGTCTGTGGAGAAAGTTATATGCTGCTCACATCAGATTTTTTTTTCTTTTGTAGGATGAATTCATTCACACAAAACGAACTAGGGCGCGGTAGCCCAGTGGTTAACGCACAGGAATTGCCACTCGGTAGGCCCGGGTTCGATTCCCGTCACTGCCAAAACTGCCGCGGTGTTCACGCAGAGTACGATTACGTTAAACATGTGAGTCCGTAAGCCCTTCCGAGAGGTTGATGGTAGGGGAAGGAGGGTACGTCCCTGTAGATGCCTCCCCCACTGGGTTCCGGTCTAAATTGGGTGGCACTTCCCGGCCGTCCAAACAGTTACCTTGCACCTTTCTGGTAGGTCGGACGGTCTGGGTCTCAACAACAACAACACAAAACGAACTGTGCACTTTTCTCTAAATAAAAAAGCTTAACTTGGAAAAAAAGTCTTTCAAATCGATCTCTTCAATTTTATTTGAATATTTACAGCCATTCGACTAAAACAAATGTAATCATGATAATAGGAAAATATCCGCTAAACTTAAACAACAACATAGAAGATCATTTATTAAAATGCGGTTATTCATACTGCCCAGATTCTTTTCGTACCACACAAATTCTACGCTTCTGCATGTTAACAAAAAACCCTGGCGAGAGGCGACAGCGCTTTTGCTACGTAGGGGCCCGAAATATTCTGTCGGCGCCACTGATTGCACCGCCAAAGGGTATCTTTTCAAGTCTACCACCGTATTTCGATTTCTAGGACAACGTCGCTAGTCGCTGTTTATCGGATTTCTCTTTCTTGTCTAAAAAGCGAATTGAGATCAATACAATATCAAGGTGTGTGTTTTTTTTTTCTTTTCCGATTTCTCAACTCTTTTCTTGTTCGCCAATTAGAGCTTCGAGTCAATCAACTTCTTCAGACGATAACACGCTGGATATTAGCAATCAAACAACGTATGGGTGATGTTGCTCTGGAAGAAAACCCCCTGAAGGATGAAGAGTTAATTATATTGATTGCTGCAATCGTGTTAAAAGAGTTAATATCGTGTTATATAAAGCATAGTGCATTGTGTGTAGATGCGGGAAGGACAATATGGTGTTGAAGACCCAGACCGTCCGACTCGTCCAGAGGACTTAGAGTAACTAGTTGGACGGCCGGGAAGGCGAAAGGCCGGGAAGGACAATATGGTGTGTGCTTCTAAAGGTTGTTATATCACAGAGCGGGGTTTCCCAAACTGGCAACCGTCACTTATCTCTTTCAGCATGTTAAATGCCAGGGCAAATAAAGAAGCTAAAAACAAATCTGGCCAATGTATCTATACCATTGGCGTGGTATACCTGTTTTTATGTGCAACTAGAGACAACCAGCCCTAGCTTTTTAATGTGAAACATCGCGAGTTAGAGTATGTCATAAAAAAATCTGATGTGGGCAGCACATGACTTTCCTTATACAATGCAATGAATTTACTACTTTTACAGTTAAAAAAATGTTATTCTTATAGTAGATACCTATATTCTTTCCAAGATATTGAATTTTCTTCAATTAGTCGTCATTTTCATTGATTTAGCGTCATTTTTATCCATTTAGCGAGTTTTTCGTTAATTTAGCAACATTTTAAAAAGTCGCCAAGTTGGCGACATTCCACCAAATTCGTCGCCAAAATCTCGCCAAGCGTTATGGACGAAAAAATAAATTATTCTTACAGCAGATAAATGACTATTGACGTTCAAATACAAAAGTATTACTCAAACTATCTTTTCTCGAGAATGGAACGAGCTAAATCCACGAGAATGATGTCACCTAATTTATCGCATAATATTACATATAAAAAGTGAGCATGTTTCTCAACAGTTAATATTTTTTTTTAATTTATGGTATTTTTTGATAAATTTATTTGGAAAATGTGCAATATTATAACGGTTCGTGCTAGCGTTCTCAAGTTTATGTCAATCGTTTTCTAAGGAAAAATTACATAAGAAATGTCTATTTGCGTAACTTTATAAAAGCTTTTGATTTTTTGATGATTTTTTTAAAATTTCGCTCGAAAATTTAGAGGGGTTCTGAACATCCGATTGTATTTTAAAACAATAGGCTTCCAGTATTCACGGATTGTGGCTTTTGTACCAAATTTCATTCGAATCGCTCTATTCGTTCGTGAGATGCTTTCGCAGGTTGCTTTTCTCCGAATCATATCAAAATCTAATCAACACCAGATTAATCCACAAGTGACTTATATACCAAATTTTGTGAAATTCGGTCCATTAGTCTCCGAGTTAGAGTGAATACATACGTTGCACGGACAGACATACAGACACACACACATAGAGAGACACACAGACGTCACGCTAAAAATAGTTTTTTCGTATTCTAGAGGTCACGAAACGTGTAAAGCCTTCGAAAACTCGAGTTGCGATTTTCGGCATGATTCCAATTCTTTCCCAATACATTATCATGTATTACAGGGTAAGTAAAAGGTAACTATATCTACATGAATGTATTTAAACATAAGACATAAAAAACTAGGTTTACTGCCATTGGAATAACACTTTTAAACAGGTAAATTAGCAGTTACACTTAACACATTCATAAAGATATAATTACCTTTTTATTTTATTCTTTTCTATGAGAATTGCACTTAATAATGGGCATATATTATTTTATGCTGAAAAGATCGTTTTAAAGAGGTTATTTTACACACCTGTTTACCTTTCTACTCACTTGCTTACCTGCTTAAAGGGTACTTTTAGAGGGACCCATTTAAGCAGGTAAACAAGTACATAAAATGAACATCTCATGTTACCTCTTTACCTATTTAAAACGGTCTTTTAAGCGTAAAATAAAATAAACCCATGTATATAAATAAAATTGAAAATCTGCGTGTCTCTGTTTGTCTGTCTATTTGTTTGTCCCATCATCACGGGAGAGCGGCTGAACCGTATTTGATGAAATTTTGTGGGTAGCCTTAAAATAATAGCCCCACTTAAAATTTAATTCATGTCTCGAATTTCTACGACCAATGAATGGTTCTTGAGATATTAGTGAAAAACGAAATTTTGTTTTTCCCTCATCATCACGGGAGAACTGCTGAACCGAATTTAATGAAATTTTATGGGCAGCCTCGAAATAGCCCCCCCCCCCCTTAAATTTTATCTAAGTTACGAGTTTCTAAGACCAGTCGAATTTCTATGGTTGTCGAAATAATAATGAAAAATGAAACTTTTTCTTAGGAGTTTTACTCTCTAACTCTCTGGTTCCTCCAAACGAAAAGGTTGGAAATCGTTTATTTAAAACGTGAAAGTGAATTAAAACTTTATCTCTGAGTTTAGTGGAAGATTTTTGCTCTAATTAGTTACTTTCTGAAAACATTAATTGTTTGAAACCATGAATTTAAATGGAAAATCTATCACCATGGTTTATTTTTCACAAGCAGTGCCAATCAGTGCCAATGGCCCTACCGTGCTGAAAACACCGGTTCTCGTTAGATCGCCGAAGTCAAGCAGCATCGGGCGTGATTAGTACTTGGGTGGATAACCACCTGGGAACACCGCGTGCTGTTGGCACATTTCAGGCGCGGTAGCCTGGTGGTTTGCGCGCTGGATTTGCACGCTGTCACAACTGCCTCCGTGTTCATGCGGAGTACGATCACGTTAAACATGTGGGTCCGTAAGTCTTTCCGAGAGGTTGGTGGTAGGGGAAGGAGGGTACGATCCCTGGGGATGCCTCCCCCACTGGGATCCGGTCTAAATTGGGTGGCACTTCCCGGCCGTCCAAACAGTTACCTTACACCTTTCTGGTAGGTCGGACGGTCTGGGTCTCAACAACAACAAGCTTTTAATCAACAATGTAAAGTATTAAGAAATCAAACTTGTTATTTAAATATTAGCATTTTATAAGGAAGATTCTATTTTATAGCATGTTGCTCGGCAACGCAATTAAATTAAATGTGTTTGTTTGTTAATGCTTATTATTATTTTTTCGATTTGAATAATAAATAAATGGATATAAAAATATATCTTATAAATGAACGATTTAATTTGTCTTTTAATTATATTAATTGCGGACTGCGTACATCAGTTTCAGTTATTTTGGCAAAGACTTTTCAAGCTTATATATTGTGTTTAGCGAATAAGCTCATATATTATGTTTAGCCAATAAATTCATTTAGCCGATTGTTGAAACAGAAAAAGAGTAGAACGGATAGAACTTCTAATACAATTTTAGTGTTTTCATTTATTATATACAAACGCGATCAGGATGTTTTATTCAAATCTGCAAATTCAGATCTACAAATCTGGCGGGATATCGCTAATTTGACAACTTTTCTTAAACGTTGCCAAATTGGCGGAAATGTCGCCAAAATGGATAAAAACGACGCAACTCAATGAAATTTAATTTGTTTTGTTAGAAGAGAGTACTGAAATGATGTTTCGTTAGCATTTGTCTGTCAGTATAACCGTCCTACTTAGTAACACAATTAGCGAACTTTTAAATGTCACCAAATTGATAAAAATATTTGTAAATCCATAAAAATATCTTGAAATTCATAAAATTGCGCTAACTAAATGAAATTAATTATGTTTTGTTATGGGATAGTATTATGATGATGTTTCGTCAATTTGTCGCCAAGTGGGACTATCAGTCCTACTGTCCCACTTGGCTATAAATTTGACGATTTTTTTAAATATCGCCAAACCTTCCATAGAGATAGCATTATTCAAACGATATTTTTTCCACCAATTTATTTAAAGCAAATGATATTATGTCGCTTAGCAACGCATTTAAATCCAATGTGTTTATGCGGCAGACGATTTTTATTAAATCCTTTCCGATTTGAATAATGAAGATATGTATATAAAATAAATGTCATTGCCATTGCATTTTTGACTGGATAATATCAATTACGTTTTTCAGGTTTAAACATTATTATTGCTGATATTATCGGGGATTATTGATTCAGAGATTATTGATATTTTCAAGATATTATGCCATTGTTTTATTGTGGCAAAAATTGTTGAAACTCATATATTGTACGTTGTACGAATAATCTTCTACAAATGCACGGGTATATCGTCTAATCTACGAGAATATAAGTAGTACAGGTATATTTTCATATATTTTGACATATATTGGCATATATTGGAATCAAGTACGGCCTTCTGATATGAAGATACGAGGGATTACTGATATTTTGAATTTATTACGTCATCTGTTTTATTTTGGTAAAGATTTTTGAGACTGATATTGTAATACGGGTAATCTTCTACTAACACTCGGGCATTAACTTCTAATCTAGGACATTATAAGTAGTACGGTATATTTCTCCCATATAATTTTAGCACTTTCGTTTTGGTATATATTGGAATCAAGTACTGCCTTCAGGTTTAGAGATTACGAGTTTACTGATATTTTCAATTTATACATGTAATCTACTAACACAGGTTATATCTTCTAATATTCTCGTATATAAGTAGTACGGGTCCCATACAATTTTAGCTCTTTTATTAACACTTTACAACAAAGTTGAAAAGTGTTTATGACTTTGTTCATTCTGTCTGTCTGTCTGTCTGTCCGTTAGCACGATAACTGCCGTAAAAATGACTTAATCAAAATGAAATTTTAGTATGTTGTTCAGACGGTCTGTAGGACCTATTGGAATATAAATAAATAATATCACTCAATTAGTTTTGGATTGAACCCGGGTTGAAAAAATGAAATACATTGAACCCAATGGGACCAAATTTTTCAAACATTTTTTAAGCGGATTTGAAATTCACAAATTGCTTCGAAAATTTTAGGTAATATTCAAATTGTTCCATAAAATATATAAAAAAAAATTCAGCGAAATATATTCAGTAGTTTCTTAAATAAAAATTAAAATAATAATTACACCACTTACATGAAGCGATCACGTGACCATGATATGAAACGATCACGTGACCAACTTCAAAATATAATACGGCATCCATCTTGTCTCAAAATCGTCATTTTTAAAGTTCTTTTTAATTCATATTGAGTGTTGTATTCGTCGTAAAACTTTATTTTCGCTTAAATTCTGTGCATCTACATACTGAAACAACGCAATGACATATATTTGAGTTTAAATGAGCATCCAACTTTGATTATTTCTCTAACGAAGCCTATTTTTCACTTATGTGAAATGTAAACAGCAAAATATGTAGGATGAGTTGTATAGGAATTGCTGTATTTTTTTAATGCAAAAGAATTTAGCTCATGGAGTCCTCATAGCTGATATGAAAGAAATATTCATTGACTTTACCGAGAGAAGGACGATTTTTGCGATGAAGTTTTAAGCATAGAGTTAAATTACTTATAGCTCCATGGTCTTAATTTTTAAATAAAATAAATTATTATAGTATTGTGATGAATTACATGAATGGGAAATTATTTATGAATGAAATTCTGCTTTTTTAGAGAGAGCCAGGCGTGTTATTTTTTCTATGACGTCATTTGAATGAATTTCAGTTGTTTTCGATGAAGTTTTTGAATATAATAAATTATCGTGGTATTATGATAATTCTAAAATTGTTACCGAGTAATATATCACATTTTAGAGATGTTTAAACCAGGCAATTTATATTTCAATGCCGTCATTTGAATGAAGTTCATTTTTTTTGGATGAATGTTTAAGTTTTCAACTATAATAAATCAATGTAGTATTGTGAGAAGTTTTAAAATATTACCGAGGAATGTATTGCATTTTAGACATGTTTAAATAAAATTGCATTGAAGTTTGAAAGTGTTTCTTAATCAATGCTTTAAGCATGATTGATCTTTCTTGTTTTGCATATATTGATTCAATTTCATATTTTTTGTAAATTTGCTTACAAAAAGGGCCAGGATGTTTTATTCTCCAGATCTGCCCGTGAAGATAATTTTGAATAGCGAGCATAGATTCTTATACTTCTTTTTAGGAGCAATAAATTATATATTTTAACAAAATAGTTTGATTAAAAATGTCATGTAGTATACTATAGGAATTTGAACATAATTGTGAATTTTAAGTGTCTTTATATTATATACTCCGTACGAAGAACGGGTATGCTGCTAGTTATTACATGTAATTCTCACATAAATGAACAAAATAACATTCTAAAATAACACTTTTTATAGCTATAGTTACCTTTTTTAAGAGTGTAACTAGAAATTCACCTATTTAAAAGTGTCATTCTAGTGGCGATAAAACCAGTTTTTTGTGTGTTTTTATCCATATTTTAGTTTGATTGTATAGTTATGAATACCTAATAGAAAATCATTGTATTAATTCAAAAGTCTGGATCGCTAGACTTTGGCGACACTTTAATGGCGAATTTGACGAAGTTCCGCCGGCTTGGCGACTTTTAAAACCTTTTCGAATTTTGTAGAATTTGTACTAAAGAGTATGTATTTTTCAAAATTAAATCAACATCAATATGTTTGTGTAATAACTTTGGTGATGTGAATCAGTGACTAAAAATTTCCATTTAACTAAACCTTCTCTAAAGAATTATCCAATCTAGTTCTCGCATGTGTGTAAAAACAAAATTTATATTGACCGAATTAAAAAATATATTTGTGATTACAAAGATCGCTGATAATATCTGTTAACTCATTAGCTAAAGAGAATTTGTGCTTTCACATTTTTCCCTATCAATGTTACCGAGCCTTTTTCTAAACTTGTAACCTGAATAAAACATAATATCACAACTGTATATGTATGTCGAATAATATATACGAGTCATTTTCTGTAAACAGGAGTTTTACATGTCCTAGGTATTTTAATAAAATTTTGTATGATTAGGAACTGATTTTGGACGCTGATAAGTTTTACTTTATTGTAATTCATATTTGTCACCTATTAGCTAAAAACACAATTTATATTCAGCCAAGTAATAAAATCACAACTTCATTTACAAGCCTTCATTTTCTAGTTTTCTTTTAATTTGATGTTTTATATTAAATTAGACAATTTAAAATAAAAACAGTAATAAAAATCTGATGTGGGCAGCACATGACTTTCCCTGCTGACTTATATTCACGTTTTCTTTATTTTAATTAAATTTAATTCACTTTTAATTCAATTTTCGTTCTCATTTGATAACTGGACTTATTTTCAAAGGTGGCGTAGAGAAAATATGAATAAACTAAAATATCTCGAGAACGGCTAGTCCTAGTGTAATTGGTCTTATTCTTTTCTTCGTAAAAATTACGTATTAAACAAGCATTTAATGGATATATTTGAGCATACGTAGTTTTTTATTTCAGATTTTGACAATTTTTGCGGGCCATTTTGCAAAAAAAGGCGGGTCATTTTTTTTTTCGATTCTTTTTCGATTCAAAATTTAATTAGCAGCAGGGTGTCCCACAAGTGACTTCTCTACTGAATTTTGTGGAATTCCGTCTGTTAGTTTTTCAATTAGAGTGGATACAAGTTTTTGCGGGCCATTTCGCAAAAAAAGGCGGGTTCTTTTATCCTGAATCGTACCCAAAACTAATCAGCACCAGGTTCGCTCACACGTGACGTACCTACCAAATTTTATGAAATTCGGTCCATTAGTTTTTTAGTTAGAGTGGATACAAAATCTGCACAGACCTACACACAGACACACAGACGTCACGCTCAAAATATTTTTTTCGTATTCTAGAGGTCTCAAAACGTGTAGATCCATCGAAAACTCGAGTTGCGATTTTCGGCATGATTCCAATACTTTCTCTATACATTACCATGTATTGCAGGGAAAGTGCACTGCATTAGAGGAATATTTAAAATTAATTTTTACTTTCCCAGCAATACATGGTAATGTATAGGGACAGTATTGGAATCATGCCGAAAATCCCAACTCGAGTTTTCGACGGATCTACACTTTTCGAGACCTCTAGAATACGAAAAAACCATTTTTATCGTGGCGTCTGTGTGTGTGTCTGTGTGTCTGTGTGTCTGTGTGTCTGTCTGTCTGTGTGTCTGTCTGTCTGTGCAGATTTTGTATCCACTCTAAAAAACTAATGGTCCGAATTTCACAAAATTTGATAGGTAAGTCACTTGTGAGAGAGTCTGGTGCTGATTAGTTTTAGGTACGATTGGAAATAAAAGAACCCGCCTTTTTTTGCGAAATGACCCCCAAAAGCTTGTATCCACTCTAACTGAAAAACTACTGGACCGAATTTCACAAAATCCGGTAGATGAGTCACTTTTGGGTTACCCTGGTGCTGATTGGATTTTGGTACGATTCAGAAAAAAATAACCTGCCTTTTTTTGCAAAATCGCCCGCAAAAATCGTCAAAATCAAAACTAAAGAACTTGGTATACTCAAATATATCCATTAAATGCTCGTTTAATACGTAATTTTTAACGATGAAAATAATAAGACCAACCCCATTACACTAGCACTAGCCGTTTTCGAGATATTTTAGTTTTCCGTATTTTCTCTACGCCACCTTTGAAAATAAGCCCGGTTACCGAATGAGAACGAAAATTGAATTAAAAGCGAAATAAATTTAATTAAAATAAGGAGAACGTTAATATAAGTCTGCAGGGAAAGTCATGTGCTGCTCACATCAGATTTTTACTTTCCCTGCAATACATGGTAATGTATAGGGAAAGTATTGGAATCATGTCGAAAATCGCAACTCGAGTTTTCGACGAATCTACACGTTTCAAGACCTCTAGAATACGAAAAAACAATTTTTAGCATGACGTCTGTGTGTGTGTCTGTGTGTCTGTGAGTGTGTGTGTCTGTGAGTCTGTGGGTCTGTCTGTGTGTCTGTGTGGCGGTCTGTGCAGATTTTACATCCACTCTAACTAAAAAACTAATGGACCGAATTTCATAATATTTGATAGGTAAGTCACTTGTAGGCGTGTCTGGAGCTGATTAGTTTTGGATACGATTCGGGATAAAAGAACCCGCCTTTTTTGCGAAATGGCCCGCAAAAGCTTGTATCCACTCTAGCTGTAAAACTAATGGACCGAATTTCACAAAATTTGGTAGATTAGTCACTTGTGGGTCACCCTGGTGCTGATTGGATTTTGGTATGATTCGGAAAAAAATAACCTGCCTTTTTTTGCAAACTGGCCCGCAAAAATTGTCAAAATCTAAACTAAGAAGCTACGTCTGCTCAAATATATCCATTAAATGCTTATTTAATACGTAATTTTTAACGAAGAAAAGAATAAGATCAACCCCATTGCACTAGGAGTAACCGTTCTCGAGATATTTTAGTTTTTTCTTATTTTCTCTACGCCACCTTTGAAAATAAGTCCAGTTATCAAATGAGAACGAAAATTGAATTAAAAGTGAATTAAATTTAATTAAAATAAAGAGAACGTCGATATAAGTCTACAGGGAAAGTCATGTGCTGCCCACATCAATATTTTACAACTGTCCCCTAGTTTTTTTGTCATTCACATGTTACATTTTAACACCTCATTCTGTACATAGATGACAATACAATATAATTAAAATATTATTATTTTCTATTATATTATTCTTTTTGACTATGTTCTATCATTCTATGCAGGGAAATATTATAAAACTGAACAATTTTAGGTAAGTATTGTTATACTTTTACATTAACCTGTCTTTAATTGTTCTCAGAATAAAAATGTATATAAAATTCTTTAACATATATGTGTACCTACATAGTATAGCAAACGGGGGATCAAGTTAGGTTTAAATGCAAATAAAACATATGAGTTTTATTTGTATTTAAGCTCATTTTACTCAGAAAGTAAAATCACATGATTTGTTATTCGCCTGTTCTCATTTACCCGTCATCTTCTTAGTAGACAAGAAAATGACATTAAAACAGGTGAATTACATTTAAACTAGATTTTCTTTTCAGAAGATAAAACAAATAAGCAGTTAGTTCTATATATAGGACTACGATTAAAGCAAAATAAATTTTTGATTTTTCTAATGTGTATATATATATATATATATATATATATATAAAAGTAAATACATCATCAAATTGAAAAAGGGGGGAGGTACATATATATATATATATATATATATATATATATATATATATATATATATATATATATATATATATATATATATTCCCTGTATATATATATACATATACAAGGTGTCCCAAAAAGTTTGAAACGCGCTTTAATTCTTTACCTGTTGGAGATATGTGGGCAATGCAAATTGCAGAAATGCTGAAAGTAAGGTAAGGAATAAGACTACGTTAATGAAATAGTCTTACCATTAATTTTCAAAAAGTTACACTTTTTTAATTTTTATACGACCCCCTCTTACAAATTGGGTCAATCAGAATTTTTTTATTTTTAATGCAATAAGATAATTAAAAAAACCGCATATCTCTATCTTTAAAATTGAGCGAGTTATACTTAATTGAAAATTAAACATTGTGAATGGGAACCTTATATCAAATTAGAAATGTAAATTTGTGACATATCACAAAAAAAAAAATAAAACTGGATGATAGCACATAGGATACCCAACCGCGTAGTGAGTAGTACTGATTTATATGATCTCTGTCTGTGCAATTCTTTATTTAAATGCATTTGTGAGATAAAAAAAATTTGACACATATTAACGTATTTTTGATCTAAACAATTTCCATTGTCAATTTGTTTATGATCCCTATTTTCACTGATGAAACAGCCTTTCACATGATACGGAAAAGTGGCATAAGTCAGATTTTTTCCTTTATCATAACTCGCTCAATTTTAAAGATACAGATATACGGGTTTTTTTTAATGATCTTGTTGCATTAAAAATAAAAAATTTCTGATTGACCAAATTCGTCTAACGAGGTCGTATAAAAATTTAAAAGCGTAACTTTTTGAAAATGAATAGGAGGACAATTTCACGAACGTAGTCTTATTTCCTACCTTACTTTCAACATTTTTGCAATGTATATTGCCCACTTATCTCCAATCTTTTTATATATACGATAAGAGAAAAACTTATATTCCTATAACAGGAATATAAGTTTCTATTCCTATAACAGGAATCATTCACTGGACATCTAACGTACACAAAAATATTTTTAGGAATGTTTTTATAAGTAGTTTATCAAGAACGAAACGAATTGTAAGCAATGACGTCATCAATTTGCAAATTGATAAAACATTTCTTGAACAGGCATTGAAACAGCACTATCCTGTACCTTTCATGAAATATCACATCAGAAATTACTACGGTAAGAATAATGAATATGGCTTAAAATTATGTGAATTTTTAGGGTCATTAATGACATTGTAGGCATGGCAACAAAATCCGAAACTGCTGAACTACTATCAGGTTGATGTCTTTAGGGACATGCATCAGTATAAAATTACATTTTTTTTGTTCCACCGGTATGGTAACGTCTGATATATCTTTCCACTTTCGCAAAAGTCTTGTGTTAATCATGATTAGCACTCCGGGGGATGACTTCAGTCAGTGCTGGCGACCAGCAGTGCAATGCCCCGGCATTTGAGACATGCATGTTGACAAATGGGGAGTAAGGTCACAACCCCTTTAAGAAGTTCACAACACGTTTAAGAGGGATTGCAATGTTAGCAACTATAAAATTTTATCAGAGGCATTAAAAAAACATTATCCTTTATATTTCTTAAAGGATTGTTATGATTATTTTTTCAAAGATCACATGGATTTTATTGGTTCACTTCTTAATTCTGTATGTTTATAAAGTTTATGCGTTCCTATAGTGTATGCACGCATGCGAACAAATGCTCATATAACAGACAATGTGTAGAGATGGTTTATCATTTGGTCTTGTGTCCTTCTGTTCTGTGGTTCCTGATCCTCTGTCTCCGGGTGCCTTCGTATTTGCACGTTTGGGGGACAAACCTTTGCTTTGTATTGGTACCGTGAGCGTTGCCTAGGCAGTAGAGCTGCTTTAAACGGGAAGGAGAGTCGCAATCCTCCCCAACCATCATATGCAAAGCATTTGGTTATCGCTTTCTCCTCGTATTTCTTAGCTTATATATATATATATATATATATATATATATATATATAATGTCAACCAATATGTCTTTGTGTAATTTTTTATGTCTTTTTTCAGGACTTATTTAGATTCTTTGGATGAACTGAACGACCTGGGTAATAAATAAAGATGAATAAAGGGTATATAAACTCGTCATCTTTTATTTGAGCTGTTGACCAAATACGAGTAAAAGTATATGCTGGACTCAATCGTAACCCAATATGTATTTTTTCATTAAACGGCCAAAATCGACCCCGCAGTTATTATCTTTTCAGTTTACTTTACATTGGAAATAATAAATATTTAAAACTAATTATAATTTCCTGTTCCCTTTTAATTCATTCTATCTGCAGAGCAATGAAACCTTTCCAAACCGCTCACGCTCTGACAGGATCTATAATTTACTGTTAAATTGCTACCCTCATCTGCACATCATCTCCAATGCACACATACCTTCTCATTATTTACTTTGAAAACCCGAGATAGTTTACGAAAAGGTTGAAAATATATTTATTTTCATCACCTGTCGTCTCTCATATTTATTTTAGGAGCGTCAGGTTTTCCAGGTAATCAGTTTTGGCGGATTGGGTACCCTCCGTACTTCACCTATGTTCCCTTTCGTATTGACCTCAAAGATCAACTTAATTGCGGCTTCACGAGAAGTCTGCTGCCTCAGGAAACTTGAAATACGTGAGTTAATAAACTTGAATATTCTCAAAAAAGGTTTCCTTCAACCATCTACTCATAGATGTCTGCAAAATTTGCCTGTTTTCCATCTTATAGAAAAACCATTGGAATTCGAAAGACGATTTCGAGTCGAAAGAGAATGGGTCACTATTGCACAAACCAATTGCCAAAATCTAATTTGGCAATCAAATCTTATTGAACACACATAAGGCCGTCTTAGATGATGCGTTTCAGATTAATCTGACATTCCAAACTCTATGAATTAACTTGCGAGTCGAAAGCGAATGGGACATTACTGCACGAAACGATTGCCAAAATCTAATTTGGCAATCGTTAAAAAATCAAATAAAATCGTATTGGACGCCTATAAGGTCTTCTTAAAAGACCTTTTTCAGATTACTCTGGGGTTCCAAAGTCTATGAATTAACTTTGGATCCGAGTAGAAAGAAAATGGAGCATTATTCACGAAACCATTACGAAAATATAATTTGGCAATCGTTAAAAAATCAAATCAAATCCTATTGAACACACATAAGGCCGCCTTAGATTATGCGTTTCAGATTAATCTGACATTCCAAACTCTATGAATTAACTTTGGCTGCGAGTCGAAAAAGAATGGGACATTATTGCACGAAACGATTGTCAAAATCTAATTTGGCAATCGTTAAAAAATCAAATCAAATCTTATTGAACACACATAAGGCCGTCTTAGATAATGCGTTTCAGATTAATCTGACATTCCAAACTCTATGAATTAACTTGCGAGTTGAAAGCGAATGGGACATTACTGCACGAAACGATTGCCAAAACCTAATTTGGCAATCGTTAAAAAATCAAATAAAATCGTATTGGACGCATATAAGGTCTTCTTAAAAGACCTTTTTCAGATTACTCTGGGGTTCCAAAGCCTATGAATTAACTTTGGATGCTAGTCGAAAGGAAATGGAGCATTATTGCACGAAACCATTACGAAAATATAATTTGGCAATCGTTAAAAAATCAAATCAAATCTTATTGAACACACATATGGCCGTCTTCGATGATGCGTTTCAGATTAATCTGACATTCCAAACTATATGAATTAACTTTGGCTGCGAGTCGAAAGACAATAGGACATTATTGCACGAAACGATTGTCAAAATCTAATTTGACAATCGTTAAAAAATCAAATCAAATCCTATTGAACACACATAAGGCCGCCTTAGAATATGCGTTTCAGATTAATCTGACGTTTCAAACTCTGTAAATTAACTTTGGCTGCGAGTCGAAAGAGAATGGGACATTATTGCACGAAACCATTGCCAAAATTTAATTTGGCAATCGTTAAAAAATCAAATCAAATCTTATTGAACACACATAAGGCCGTCTTAGATGATGCGTTTCAGATTAATCTGACATTCCAAACTCTATGAATTAACTTGCGAGTCGAAAGCGAATGGGACATTACTGCACGAAACGATTGCCAATATCTAATTTGGCAATCGTTAACAAATCAAATAAAATCGTATTGGACGCATATACGGTCTTCTTAAAAGACCTTTTTCAGATTACTCTGGGGTTCCAAAGCCTATGAATTAACTTTGGATGCTAGTCGAAAGAAAATGGAGCATTATTGCACGAAACCATTACGAAAATATAATTTGGCAATCGTTAAAAAATCAAATCAAATCCTATTAAACACACATAAGGCCGTCTTAGATGATGCGTTTCAGATTAATCTGACATTCCAAACTCTATGAATTAACTTTGGCTGCGAATCGAAAAAGAATGGGTAATTATTGCACGAAACGATTGCCAAAATCTAATTTGGCAATCGTTAAAAAATCAAATCAAGTCCTATTAAACACACATAAGCCCGTCTTAGATGATGCGTTTCAGATTAATCTGACATTCCAAACTCTATGAATTAACTTTGGCTGCGAGTCGAAAGAGAATGGGTAATTATTGCACGAAACCATTGCCAAAATCTAATTTGGCAATCGTTAAAAAATCAAATCAAATCCTATTGAACACACATAAGGCCGCCTTAGATTATGCGTTTCAGATTAATCTGACGTTCCAAACTCTATGAATTAATTTTGGCTGCGAGTCGAAAAAGAATGGGTAATTATTGCACGAAACGATTGCCAAAATCTAATTTGGCAATCGTTAAAAAATCAAATCAAATCTTATTGAACACACATAAGGCCGTCTTAGATGATGCGTTTCAGATTAATCTGACATTCCAAACTCTATGAATTAACTTTGGCTGCGAGTCGAAAGAGAATGGGTCATTATTGCACGAAACGATTGCCAAAATCTAATTTGGCAATCGTTAAAAAATCAAATCAAATCCTATTGAACACACATAAGGCCGCCTTAGATTATGCGTTTCAGATTAATCTGACGTTCCAAACTCTATAAATTAACTTTGGCTGCGAGTCGAAAGAGAATGGGACATTATTGCACGAAACGATTGTCAAAATCTAATTTGGCAATCGTTAAAAAATCAAATTAAATCCTATTGGACGCATATAAGGCTTCTTAAAAAGACCTTTTTCAGATTGCCAAAATATAATTTGGTAATCATTAAAAAATATAAATCAAATCCTATTGGACACACATAAGGTCGTCTTACATGATGCATTTCAGATATTACAGGAAATAATAGACAATATTACACGACAATACACGAATAGACACGAATTACACGAATAGACAATATTACACGAAACGATTGCTAAAATCTAATTTACTTTGTGCCAAACCGTATTAAAGCTTCCTTGAAAGCTAAAGGGGGCTACATTAAGTATTAAAGAGGTAATTTATTTATATTTTAAGTCCAAAGTGGATATTTGATTTTCTTATCAAACTCTTTCGAATGTTTTGCCTATCTATTAGTTATACGAGGAATTATGTATTTTAGAAAATAAATATGTAATTACTCTTCTTAAATTGCTTGTTTTGAATTTATTAGTTTATGTAGTTAGTGCATATGCAATAATAGATCTTTTTTAAATTGTAGTATTGCCAAGTTGCATTGCAATATTTCAATGTTTAATACTCTTTAGGAAGATTTTGGGTGTCACTGTTTATGTTATTTTCAACAATTTTTAGTCCAATTCAAGTTAAATTTGCAAAACACACAATATTAATATAATTCTATATGCCAAAATTTGAAAATGTATCTTTAAAATCTACAAAATTAGAAAATCGCCAATTTTAAAGCATCCACAGTCCTGGATCAAAAGTCAAAGATATCATTCTCAGAGTATCTGCTAAAAATCTTGCGCTAGCATTCTAATACGATTTTCTGGTCGATAAATTGGATTTGAAAATAACAAAAATTAGACCGAATTACGACTTTTAAACTAATAAATAGAACTAATAATTTATATTAAAAAAATTCTACGGGATCTGTCGTCAGAAGAATTTGGAATTTAGTTACCACTTTACCGAATTTCGCGACTGTCTAAAACTTCCAGTTTCCGCTACTGAAAGCAGACAGACAGTTCTATTATTATGAAAAATATACAGGGTGTCCCAAAAACATTGACCTCGACTTTTATTCTTTAAATATTGATCTTAGACATATATAATATATTACAAAGTTGCTTAAAAAAAAGTACAGAATTTTATGAAATCGAGTAAAATTTTCAAGGGAATTAAATTTTAAGAAATACAAAATTAAAATTTTTATACGACCCCCGTACAAAAGCATTTCCAATGAGTAAAATGTGCCCCATACACTAATAAGGTTATCTACAAAATTTCAGCATTTTATCATAAAAAGTTCCAGAGATATGAAAAGACAAAAATGCTGACCTAAACCACTTTTCGATGCATCGATATGGGTTCTCAGAGGGGAAAAATCATGTCAGCAGATCGCGTTTTCAGGGGTCATATGGAAATTACGAAAGAAAACAATGATTAAATAAATAAATAATAATTTTGCTATTTATTCGTACAAAAGTATCTATACTGTGTAAAAATAATAACTTTACACAAAGATTACAAAGCTTGTTCAGAATGTTTTCCATCCATACCAAGATCCATTAAAGATAAGAGGCAGATATTATTTGCCTACGATGCATTATTTCTGCGTTGCGTCATTTGCACTTTTGCTGTAAACATTTACATTTAATTTGTGATTAATCCCTCACCAAATTTGTTTAAACGTATCTCTGGGACTTTTTATGATAAAATGCTGAAATTCTGTACATCACTTTATTACTGTATGGGACATATTTTACTCATTGGAAATGCTTTTGTACGGGGGCCGTATAAAAATTTAAATTTTGTATTTCTTCGAATTTAATCCCCTGAAAATTTTTATCGATTTCATAATATTCTGTACCTTTTTAACGCAACTTTGTAGTTTATTATATATGTCTAGGATCAATATTTAAGGAATAAAAGCTGCGGTCAATGTTTTTGGGACACTCTGTATAGTTTCGGTACATTATTCCCATAATCAATATCAGAATAAAAAATATATTTTTACATGTATATTATAACAGTTAAGCACTGTGATAGAGGCAACATTTTTAAATTAAGGTTTAGACGGATTCACACATACCGAGTTTATCTGAACTCAAATCGAACGATTTCAAGGAGATGTTTATGTGAAACAAATTAAACGTTTTAAAAATAATTTGGTACAATCTGATCAATGTGAATTCTGGAATTCTTTTTATTTTAGACGCAATTGAATGCTTAAAAGACTTCTCCCACAAATTTTCGAATGAATTTTTGAAAAAAGCCTTTAAAACTTTGAAACTTTAATACAATTATATAAATAAAAATTTTATACAAAATGTGTCATCCATAAATGAGTGGCATAAACTTTAGAGCGCTGGCATGAACCATTCTCAAGATATTGAACGTTTTCAAATAAATTTATCTAAAAATTACATAAAAATGAGTATTGTTAAATATGTAGCGTTTGCCGATTAATTTGGCGACCTTGGAGACTAATTTGGCGACCTTGGAGACTAATTTGGTCCACATCCCATATGCAATACTATACAACATATCTGTTAGTAGCATTCTCGTGTATCTAGTTTGTTCATATCCACGAGAAAATATAGCTTTTGTAATAGTTTTGTATTTTGTTCCTCATGAATTCGCTCGCTAAATGGTCGCCAATAGTTTCACAGAATATTAATTAAATCTTAATTGCATTTTAATGAGGGTTTTGCATGTTATTATGAATAAATCATTTTGTTTGAACCAATAAACTAATAAAAGCTACAAATTGCTATCTATGTGATGTTAATTCAATGCTAAAAGTATTGTGCCGTGAATCTTATACACCATTATTTCGTTGTGAAAAAAACAATGTCATTGCATTGTGTTGGGAAGGTCATGTGCTGCCAGCATTAGATTTTTTAAAGGCTATCTACCTAATGTACGTATAATTGATTTACTCAAACAGAATTTGAAACACTCTAAATAAATTTCGAAATTTAATACTCAATTCAAATATTCTCAAGTACCACTTCGTGTCAAAGAACAACACTCAATTAACGATTCAGATTTTCTCAAATACCACTTCGTGTTAAAAAAACAACACTCAATTAATGATTCAAATATTCTCAAGTACCACTTCGTGTCAAAAGACAACACTCAATTGACAATTCAAATATTCTCAAGTATCACTTGAGAATATTTGAATAGTGTGTCAAAAGACAACACTCAATTAACTATTCAAATATTCTCAACTTCGAATCAAAAGACAACACTCAATTAACGATTCAAATAATCTCAAGTACCTCTTAGTGTCAAAAGACAACACTCAATTAACGATTCAAATATTCTCAAATTCGTATCAAAAAAACAACACTCAATTAACGATTCAAATATTCTCAAGTACCTCTTAGTGTCAAAAGACAACACTCAATTAACGATTCAAATATTCTCAAATTCGTATCAAAAAAACAACACTCAATTAACGATTCAAATATTCTCAAGTACCACTTCGTGTCAAAAGACAGCACTCAAATAAAGATTCAAATATTCTCAAATTCCACTTTGTCAAAAGACAACACTCAATTGACAATTCAAATATTCTCAAGTATCACTTCGTATCAAAAGACAACACTCAATTAACGATTCATATATTCTCAAGTACCACTTCGTATCAAAAGACAACACTCATTTAACGATCCAAATATTCTCAAGTACCATTTCGTATCAAAAGACAACACTCATTTGACGATCCAAATATTCTCAAGTACCATTTCGTGTCAAAAGACAACACTCAATTAACAATGCGGACGTCTGATCTAGAGATATAAGCGACTTTCCATGAAAGTGTCATTTTTGGGACTTTTGTCTCAGGCCCCAATATGTGCTCTCGATTATATCCAGGTCACATTTTGATGTCCACAGTCGCAAAAAATATCGTACTTGTCAAAAGCTCATGTCAGAAATTTCAACAGCAACATCCTTGATCGTTTCTCTTTTATTTATTTAGTTTTTTTCTTTTCTTCAACATTTTTAGATCGCGTTCATCCATTACGCCATATACCCTTAAAACAATGGAGTTCAGTACCGAAAAAAAATCAAATGTCAAGTTAAAGTTACAGTTATTATTTTAGAAAGTGAGTTCAGGTCAGTTACTAACCCTTCTCCTCAAATAGCAGCAGGTCAACGGTACTAATGAACGATAAAGATCATCACAGAGATAAAAAAAAATTGCCATTTTGTTTTCAGCTCCGGTAAAAAAAAAAATTCTATGTGGGGCAATTGAGTCATGGAATATCAAAAGGTTACAGAATTGTGCGTGGGGGGGGGGGGGGAGGGGAGGACAAATCGTTCGATTCTCTTGGAAACAGGGTTTGAAGGCACGATTATTCGAAAACTATCAGAAAAATTATTGACTTCATGTTACTAATAGTGGACGTTGGTATGAACACTTCACGACTTTAGAATTTAAAAATCGATGAAGTCTTTTGTCGTGATAGGAGGAATATAAAAAAAATTGGTCACGCTTTAAAGGGTTGGGATGTTGAGATTTATCCCATTTACCTTCGATTTGCTGTTTTTTTTTTGTTTTTTTTTTCTAAAATGGAAGTTCTTCATATGAATTGTCTATGACTGGGGTATCCCACTGAAATATTGGAGCGTTACAAAAAATGTAGACACTTCCGACAATTTGTAAGCATTTTGTATTTCAAGGTATTTTACGATATATTTATCTGTACATTTTTATATTGAATTTATCTTATAAGCTGTTACTGGGATTTTATCCTGTAGCTAGGACTCTTTTAAATAAATGAATAAAAAATAAACAATTGATATTTGTTTTGTCAGGAGTAGGGTAGCATTTATGAATATACAAAAATAGTTTTAGTATTTTGATATTTTTAACTATTTTTAATTAAAATGGAGTAAAAATTTGCTCGGACAAAAACTTTTCTTTGGGAGGGGGAGGGGGGGAAAAATGGATAATCAAGCGAGTTTTAAAGATACATATAAACAGCAAATGACAAAAGTGTTAAATGGAAAAATCCAGTTTCTAGATCAAAATTTGTTTTTATTAAGATCTATAGTTTTTATGCAATAGTTTGGTTAAGGGGACGGTAGACGTTGAAATTTATTTTATTATTTACAAAATTGACTATACATAATTGTATTTACAAATTTGACTTAGAAACATGAAAATTTGTATAAATATTCTTCTTAACATTACTATATAAAATACCATTAATTTTTTTCAATTTTGTTGTAATTTTGTATTTTTATTAATTTAATTTTTTTTTTAAAAACTTGAAAATACTCCTTGCGTGTCATTTGTTCACATTTTTGATTAATTTTACATTATGATCACTCAAAAACACATTATGGACAAACTTGGGTATTCATTTTTAAATCCCTTAGAAAGTCAATTTTTTAAAAATATTTTTCTGCATTGAAACTCAATTTTCATCATTTAATTAGATCCTTGCTCACTTTTGATTCCCTTAATACAATCCAATTATGAAATGCATACGCAGTTTCATTAAAAAGTATGAAAGGTGTCTTCTTGCCAAATTTCATGCATCTTAAACAAAAATTAAGACGAATGGAGCATTTTAAAAATGTAAAACTTTTGAAAATTCCGTTTTGAAAAAATGCATTTAACCTTTTGCTTACGAGTGGGACAGCGTTCATCCCAAAGAACTTCTCAAAAAGACAGGTATTTGACATACCCTATCCCAAACAGTTTGATCCTCCTTTGCTGGCATTGGCGTTCATGGAAATCGCTGACAGAAACATTGCACCTGCTGCAGCAGGTGCAATTGTTGGCGACAAATTGACGTGGCGACAAATTGACGAAACATCATCACAATACTATCCCCTAATAAAACACGATTAATTTCATTTATTTAGCTCAATTTTATCAATTTCGAGATATTTTTATAGATTTACAAACATATTTATCAATTTAGTGACATTTTAAAAATTCGCTAATTGTGTTACTAAGTAAGACGGTTGGACTGACAGACAAATGCTAACGAAACATCATTTCAGTACTCTCTTCTAACAAAACAAAGTAAATTTCATTGATTTGCCTCTTTTTTATCCATTTTGGCGACAATTCCGTCCATTTGGCAACATTTAAGAAAAGTTGACAAATTAGCGATATCCCGCCAAATTTGTAGCTCTGAATTTGCAGATTTGAATAAAAACAACCTGATCCCGTTTGCATATACTAAATGAAAACACTAAAATTGCATTAGAAGATATACCCGTTCTTTTCTTTTCTGTTTCAACAATGGGCTAAATGAATTTATTGGCTAAACACAATGAGTTTATTAGCTAAATACAATATATAAGCTTGAAAACTCTTTGCCAAAATAAATTAAAGAGATGTACGCAGTCCGCAATTAATATAATTACAAGAAAAATCAAACCGTTTATTCATAAGATATATTTTATATCCATTTATTTATTATTCAAATCAAAAAAATAATAATGAACATTATCAAACATATTTAATTTAATTGCGTTGCCGAGCAACATGATATGATAGAATCTTCCTCATAAAATGCTAATAATTAAATAACCATTTTGATTTTCTTAATAGTTTTCATTGAGTAAAAGCTTGTGAAATGGAAAATCTATCACCTTGTTGTAACCATGGTAATAGATTTTTTCCATTTCAATTCATTTTTCAAACAATTCATTCTTTCAGATAGTGTCTAATTAGCGCAAAAATCTTCCACCAACCTCAGAGATAAAGTTTCAATTCACTTTTACATTTTAAACAAATGAATAACCTTTTCATTTGGATAAACCACGGAGTTAGAGAGTAAAACTCCTAGAAAACGTTTCGTTTTTCATTAATATCTCGACAACCCCCGATCTTAGAAACCCGAAATTTGGGCTAAATTTAAAGGGGGCTATTTTAAGGCTACCCACAAAATTTAATTAAATTCAATTCAGCCGTTCTCCCGTGATGATGAAACAAACAAACAGACAGACAGATTTTCGATTTTAATTATATAGATTGGATTTCATATCGAATTCTTAGTTTTCGAAATATAGTGGGTATAATTTCGATGTTTTAATATTTTGAACGTTATCGATTGTACAAGACGTTTTTCATGCAAAACAACTTTAATTCTTTCAGACTGGATCAATCATCGATTTTTAACTTTCCTTATATACATAATGTATAAGGAAAGTATTGTGACGGGGTCGAAAATTCAAATTCGAGTTTTCGACGGGAGAACACGTTGTGTGTGTGTGTGTGAAAGTATGTGTGTGTGTAGGTGTGTAGGTGTGTGTGTGTGTGTGCGTGTGTGTGTGCGTTAGTGAGTCTGTGGAGACGATAACTGACGAACTAATGGACCGATTTGAACCAAATTTGGTACAAAAATCACAATCCGTAAACACTGGAAGCTTATTGTTTTTATACGCAATCTAATCTTCAGAACCCCCCTAAATTTTCGCTGGAAATTTTAAAAAAATCGTCAAAAAATCAAAACCGCTAATAAAGTTACGCAAATAAACTTTTCTTGTGTAATGTTTTATTAGAAAACGATTGACATAAATTTTAGAACGCTAACATGAACCGTTCTTGAGATATTGCACATTTTTCAAAAGAACTATCAAAAAGTCATATAAAATAAAACAAAATATTTCCTATTGAGAAACATGTTCACTTTTCATACGTAGTATAATGCGATGAATTTGGTGACATCATTCTCGTGGATCTAGCTCGTTCCATTCATGAAAAAAGATACTTTGAGAAATACTTTTGTGTTTGAACGCCAATAGTCCTTTATCTGCTGTAAGAATAACTTATTTCTTCATCCATAGCACTTGGCGAGATTTTGGCGACGAATTTGACATTTTAAATGTTACTAAATTAGCGAAAAACCCGCTAAATGGATAAAAGTGACGCTAAATCAATGACGACTCATTGATGATGACGACATGGAAAATGACAACTTATTGACGAAAATTCAATATCTTGGAAATAATATAAATAACTACTATAAAAATAATCTTTTTTTACTGTAAAAGTAGTAAATTCATTGCATTATATAAGAAAAGTCATGTGCTGCCCACATCAGATTTTTTTACTTTCCTTATATACATAATGTATAAGGAAAGTATTGTGACGGGGTCGAAAATTCGAATTCGAGTTTTCGACGGGAGAGCACATTTCAAGCATCCCTGATCACGAATCAAACATTTTTGAAGTGATGTCTGTGTGTGTGTGTGTGTGTGTGAAAGTATGTGTGTGTGTGTGTGTGAAAGTATGTGTGTGTGTGTGTGAAAGTATGTGTGTGTGTGTGTGTGAAAGTATGTGTGTGTGTGTGTGTGTGTGTGTCAGTGAGTCTGTGGAGACGATAACTGACGAACGAATGGACCGATTCGAATGAAATTTGGTACAAAAATCACAATCCGTAAACACTGAAAGCCTATTGTTTTTATACGCAATCGAGAGTTCAAAACATCCCTAAATTTTCGAGTGAAATTTTGAAAAAATCGTCAAAAAATCAAAACCGCTAATAAAGTTACGCAAATAGACATTTCTTATGTAATTTTTCATTAGAAAACGATTGACATAATTTTTAGAACGCTAACATGAACCGTTCTCGAGATATTGCACATTTTATAAAAAAATTATCAGAAAGTTATATAAAATAAAAAAAAATATTTCCTATCGAGAAACATGTTCACTTTTCATATGTAATACCATGCGATAAATTGTGTGACATCATTCTCGTGGATCTAACATGTTCCATTCATGAAAAAAGATACTTTGAGTAATAGTTTTGTATTTGAATGCCAATAGTCATTTATCTGCTGTAAGAATAACTTATTTCTCCATAACGCTTGGCGAGCATTTGGCGACGAATTTGGCGGAATGTCGTCAACTTGGCGACATTTTTAATTGTTACCAAATTAACAAAAATCTCGCCAAATTGATAAAAATGACGCTAAATCAATGGAAATGAAAACTAATTGAAGAAAATTCAATATCTTGGAAAGAATATGAGTATCTACTATAAGAATAACATTTTTTTTTACTGTAAAAGTAGTAAATTCATTGCATTATATAAGGAAAGTCATGTGTTGTCTACATCAGATTTTTATCTTTTTTCCCCAAACCTGATACTGGCAAGCACCGCAATGTTCTTAGTTGTCATGAAATAATGTGTGCAAATACGTGCCACTTGTGCTCAATTTTAAAATGCTGTTCATACAAAATTTTGTTATATTGTTTATGAGAGTATTAAGTGCTATCTATATATTATTTCTATTCTGACGACCTTCCTGCCTCCAGCGGTTCTCTTAATCTACTCTTCATTTCCATAATATTTATGTTAAACGAAAGGTTTCTAAATAGATTTGCCCCATTTTTTCGGTCTAACTAGAAAACTCATTCAAATTTGAATAATTTATTTATTTATTTACTCAATTTATATATATTATTTACTCTATTTATATATTGAATTATTTATTTATTTACTCAACGGCAGATAATAACCAATTACAGTAACCACAAACGCATAAAAAGTATAAAACATGATATAAAAGAATACTAAACAGTAAATATATCAAGAAAATTAAAACAGGCTTTTTAACACTTTACAACATAGTTGAAAAGTGTTTATGACTTTGTTCATTCTGTCTGTCTGTCTGTCTGTCGGTCCGTTCGCACGATAACTGCCGTAAAATTGACTTTATCAAAATGAAATTTTAGTATGTTGTTCTGACGGTCTGCGGGACATATGGGAATATAAATGAATAAGTTTTGAATGGAACCCAGATTGAAAAAATGAAATACATTGAACCCTATGGGACCTAATTTTTCAAACATTTTTTTATATAAAAATTAAAATAATAATTACACCCATATTATATGAGTGTAATATGGGTGTAATTATTATTTTAATTTTTATATTAAAGAAAAAAATTACACCCATATTATATGTCAGGCCGTTCAATTAGTTGCTCAAGTCCTTTGGATGAGTCGAACGGCCTGGGTTTTCAACCCATATTATATGAAGAGATCACGTGACCCACTTCAAAATAAAATATGGTAACCATCTTGTGTCAAAATCGTGATTTTTAAAGTTCTTTTTAATTTATAGTTAGTTCTGTATCCGTCCTAAAACCGCTTTATTTTTGCTTAAATTATGTACTTCTATATTCTGAAACAATGCAATTACAATATATTTGAGTTTAGATGATCATCAAACTTTGATTATTTTTACAACGAAGCTTAATTTTCACTCATGGAGAATGAAAGCACATCAAGCTATAAGATGAATCTTATAAGAATTGCTGAATTTCTTTAACGCAAAATTATTTAGCTCTGGAGTCTGCAATTTAGCTTATATGAATGAAACATTCATTGATTTTACATAGAGAAGCAGACGATTTTATAGCATTCACTTTTTCGATAAAGTTTTCATAGAAATTAATTACTTTTACCTTCATGGTTTTGAGTTTTTAAGTAAAATAATTGTAGTATTGAGATGAATGAAAGGAATGGAATAAAAGTGTATGAATGAAATATTTACTACTTTTACATAGAAAGCCAGCCGATTTATATTTCAATGACGTTATTTGAATAAAGTTCATTTCTTTCGATGAAGTTTAAGTTTTCAAACATAATAAATTATTGTAGCATTGTGATAATTTCAAAAATATCACCGCTGAATGTATTGCATTATAGAGATGTTTAAATAAAATTGCATTTCAGTTGGAAAGTGTTTCATAATCAATGCTTTATGCATGATTGATCTTTCTTGTTTTGTTTTTTTGTTGTTGTTAAATTGGTAAGAGTCAAAATAAAAATATCAATATCAGCCAATATTAATACATATTGATTATGATACAGATCAACAGATTTATAGACAGAAAAGCTCTTAATGTAATTGTGTTTAATAGTAGTATTATGGAATAATTTTTACTTCCTCATATGCAATATAAAGAAAATACTATTTACGCTAAAATTTTCGAATTCGAGATTTTGATGCCAATATATGTTTCAAGACCACCTGAACACGTTTTGACTGCTTTTGGAGTGATGTCTGTCGGTCTGTCTGTTTATATGTCTGTGGTCGATTTCTTGTGTACAAAATATTTGCTACAAATATTAATGGATTTCCACGAAACTTTATCTCCGGCTTTGTTATTGAAAAATCTAGAACCAGATAGAATTTTGTTTCGATTCGAAATAGAGGTACAAGACATATGATGATTCATCAAAAATGCGACAGCCAGAAAAATGTACTGGGATTTAAAATCGAACATTCTAATTCTTCTAACAGACATTCTGACACACACACACATGCTTGGCCGTATTTTAATGGTGCAAATCAGTGTTTTTTGAAGTGTGTTTGTTCTTTGGGGTTCTGCGACAATATTCCAGGAGTTCCCCGACGTGATAGTTTCATATAAATGTTCTCAAAAATTAAAAAAGCGTAAAATTTAAATGCATATTTTGGACCAGTGGTTGGAAAAACTACTTTATTATGTAGTGATCTACAACTACAACTACATTATGACAAATGTAGTTAACTACAGCTACAACTACTTTCTTTAAAAAGAAGTGACTACAAACTACGTTTAAAATGTAGACACTACATAACTACTTTTATAAGACGAATTTTGCACAGCTTCGATTTTCACAAAAAGTGGAGGGTATGGGTACACTGTAGTAATTTAACATATATATTCTGAATAATTAAAATTGACTGATCAACTTACCAATCTTTTCGCTTTTACCCACTTCTAAAAACAGTAAAATAAAATAAAAGTATAAACTTTAAAATCAAAGACAACCAAAAATACGTTTAAAAGTTCTTTAATTAAAGCGCTTTGGCCGTGTAATTTTTGTACGGCGAGGAAAGGAGATTTTATTAAAGGATTTTTAAACCTATTGCTTTCCTTATATACAATAATGTATAAGGAAAGTATTGTGACAGGGTCGAAAATTCGAATTCGAGTTTTCGACGGGAGAGCACGTTTCAAGCATCTCTGATCACGAATCGAGCATTTTTGAAGTGATATCTTAGTGTCTGTTTGTGTGTGTGTGTGTGTGTGTGTGTGTGTGTGTGTGTGTGTGTGTGTGTGTGTGTGTGTGTGTGAGTGTGTGTGTGTGTGTATGGAGACGATAACTTACGATCGATTGGACCGATTCAAGCGAAATTTTGTACAAAAATTACAATCCATAAACATTGGAAGCCTATTGTTTACATACACAATCGAATGTTCGAACCCCCCTAAATTTTCGAGTGAAATTTTGAAAAAATCGTCAAAAAATCAAAACCTCTAATAAAGTTACGCAAATAGACATTTTTTATGTAATTTTTCATTAGAAAACAATTGACATAAACTTTAGAACGCTAGCATGAACCGTTCTCGAGATATTGCACATTTTTTAAATAAATTTATCAAAAAATCCCATAAATTAAAAAGAAATATTAACTATTGTGAAATATGTTCACTTTTCATATGTAATATCATGCGATAAACAGAGTGACATCATTCTCGTGGATCTAGCACGTTCCATTCATGAGAAAAGATACTTTGAGTAATACTTTTGTATTTAAACGCCAATAGTTATTTATCTGCTGTAAGAATAACTTATTTCTAACGCTTGGCGAGATTTTGGCGACAAATTTGGTGAAATGTCGCCAACTTGGCGACTTTTTTAAATGTTGCTAAATTAACGAAAAAGTCACCAAATGGATAAAAATGACGCTAAATCAATGAAAATAACGACTCATAGACGAAAATTCAATATCTTGAAATATAATTCAATATATTAAAGCATAAACGCTTTAATGAGTACATTTTATTAATTATAAACTAATGTACCAATATATGTTCTAAAAGTATAAAAAAAAATTATTTTAATAGCATGAAATATGGGTTCAAAGGTTGGGACATCAAACAGGCGGTCATTTTGAAAACCACCCAAATACTTTCAAACATATTCTACAGACAAATGGTTTACACCAGTGTGTACACATTTATGCACTTTCAAAGAATATTTAACTGCAAATTTTTTCTGACATATTTCACATACATGTGGTTTCTCACCTGTATGCACTCGTTTGTGTGCTTTTAAAGAACCTTTTTGTGAGAATGCTTTATGACATATTCCACATACAAATGGTTTCGGGCCAACGGCCGTACCGTGCTGAAAACACCGGTTCTCGTTAGATCACCGAAGTCAAGCAGCATCGGGCGCGGTTAGTACTTGGTGGGTGACCACCTCGGAACACTGCGTGCTGTTGGCCATCTCGGGTGCGGTATCCCCGTGGTTTGCGCGCTAGATTTGCACGCTACCACAAATGCCGCCGTGTTCATGCGGAGTACGATCACGTTAAACATGTGGGTCCGTAAGTCCTTCCGAGAGGTTGGTGGTAGGGGAAGGAGGGTACGGTCCCTGTGGATGCCTCCCCCACTGGGTTCCGGTCTAAATTGGGTGGCACTTCCCGGCCGTCCATACAGTTACCTTACACCTTTGTGGTAGGTCGGACGGTCTGGGTCTCAACAACAACAACATACAAATGGTTTCTCACCTGTATGCACATATTTATGAAGCTTCAAATTACTTTTTCCTGAAAACGCTTTCAGACATATTTCACTCACAAACGGCTTTTCACCTGTATGAAAGAGTTTGTGTGCTTTCAAAGAATTTTTATGTGGAAATTGTTTTTTGCATATTGCACATACATATGGTTTCTCACCTGTATGCACACGTTGGTGTATTTGGAAATGATCTTTTCGTGAGAATACTGTATGACATATATCACATACATATGGTTTTTCACCTGTATGAAAGAGTTTGTGCACTTTCAAAGAATCATTTTGTGCAAATTTTTTGTGACATATTTCGCATACATATGGTTTCTCACCTGTATGCAAACGTTGGTGTGCTTTTAAAGAACCTTTTTGTGAGAATGCTTTATGACATATTCCACATACAAATGGTTTCTCACCTGTATGCACATATTTATGAAGCTTCAAATTACTTTTTCCTGAAAATGCTTTCAGACATATTTCACACACAAACGGCTTTTCACCTGTATGAAAGAGTTTGTGTGCTTTCAAAGAATTTTTATGTGGAAATTGTTTTTTGCATATTGCACATACATATGGTTTCTCACCTGTATGCACACGTTGGTGTATTTGGAAATGACCTTTTCGTGAGAATACTGTATGACATATATCACATACATATGGTTTTTCACCTGTATGAAAGAGTTTGTGCACTTTCAAAGAATCATTTTGTGCAAATTTTTTGTGACATATTTCGCATACATATGGTTTCTCACCTGTATGCAAACGTTGGTGTGCTTTTAAAGAACCTTTTTGTGAGAATGCTTTATGACATATTCCACATACAAATGGTTTCTCACCTGTATGCACATATTTATGAAGCTTCAAATTACTTTTTCCTGAAAACGCTTTCAGATATATTTCACTCACAAACGGCTTTTCACCTGTATGAAAGAGTTTGTGTGCTTTCAAAGAATTTTTATGTGGAAATTGTTTTTTGCATATTGCACATACATAGGGTTTCTCACTTGTATGCACACGTTGGTGTAATTGGAAATGACCTTTTCGTGAGAATACTTTATGACATATATCACATACATGTGGTTTTTCACCTGTATGAAAGAGTTTGTGCACTTTCAAAGAATCATTTTGTGCAAATTTTTTGTGACATATTTCACATACATATGGTTTCTCACCTGTATGCAAACGTTTGTGTGCTTTTAAAGAACCCTTTTGTGAGAATGCTTTATGACATATTCCACATACAAATGGTTTCTCACCTGTATGCACCTATTTATGAAGCTTCAAATTACTTTTTCCTGAAAATGCTTTCAGACATATTTCACACACAAACGGTTTTTCACCTGTATGAAAGAGTTTGTGTGCTTTCAAAGAATTTTTATATACAAATTGTTTTTTGCATATTGCACATACATAGGGTTTCTCACTTGTATGCACACGTTGGTGTAATTGGAAATGACCTTTTCATGAGAATACTTTATGACATATATCACATACATGTGGTTTTTCACCTGTATGAAAGAGTTTGTGCACTTTCAAATAATCATTTTGTGCAAATTTTTTGTGACATATTTCATATACATATGGTTTCTCACCTGTATGCACTCGTTTGTGTGCTTTTAAAGAACCTTTTTGTGAGAATGCTTTATGACATATTCCACATACAAATGGTTTCTCACCTGTATGCACATATTTATGAAGCTTCAAATTACTTTTTCCTGAAAATGCTTTCAGACATATTTCACACACAAACGGCTTTTCACCTGTATGAAAGAGTTTGTGTGCTTTCAAAGAATTTTTATGTGCAAATTGTTTTTTGCATATTTCACATACATGTGGTTTCTCACCTGTATGCACACGTTGGTGTATTTGGAAATGACCTTTTCGTGAGAATACTTTATGACATATATCACATACATGTGGTTTTTCACCTGTATGAAAGAGTTTGTGCACTTTCAAAGAATCATTTTGTGCAAATTTTTTGTGACATATTTCACATACATATTGTTTCTCACCTGTATGCACACGTTGGTGTGCTTTTAAAGAACCGTTTTGTGGGTATGCTTTATGACATATTCCACATACAAATGGTCTCTCACCTGTGTGCACATATTTATGAAGCTTCAAAATACATTTTTCTGAAAATGCTTTCAGACATATTTCACACACAAACGGTTTTACACCTGCATGAAAGAATTTGTGAGCTTTCAAAGAATTTTTATGTGCAAATTTTCTTTTACATATTTCACATACATATGGTTTCTCACCTGTGTGCACACGTTGGTGTATTTTTGAATTAAAGTTTTGTAAGAATACTTTATAACATATTTCACATACATATGGTTTCTCACCTGTATGCACACGTTGGTGTCTTTTTAAATGACCTTTTTGTGAAAATGCTTTCAGACATATTTCACACACAAGCGATTTTTCACCTGTATGAAAGAGTTTGTGTGCTTTCAAAGAATTTTTATGTACAAATTTTTCTTGACATATTTCACATACATATGGTTTCTCACTTGTATGCAGACATTGGTGTGTTTTTAAAGGACCTTTTTGTGAGAATGCTTTATGACATATTTCACATACAAATGTTGTTTCACCTGAGTGCACAAATTTATGAAGCTGTAAATTACCTTTTTGTGAAAATGCTTTCAAACATATTTCAAAAACAAATGGATTTTCACCTGTGTGCACAATTTTATGACGAGTCAAACTAAATTTTTGTGCAAATGCTTTCAAACATATTTCACAGACAAATGGTTTTTCACCTGTGTGTATATTTTTATGTACATTCAAAGCAGTGTTTTGTAACATATTTGCTATGTTTCCTGACATATTTCAAGGGGGAAATTGATTTTACGGTATGTGCACAAGTTTATGTCTAGTTAAATCCTTATTCCATGCAAATGTTTTTCGACGTATTTGACAAACATATAACGTTTTATCTTTGTGCACAGTGTTCTCTCATAACTTTCTGTTCTAAATGCTTTCTGACATATATAACATGAAATGAGCCTTCACCTATTTGTACAAATTGCTTGATGCACAACTTTTTATTCTATATGATTTGTAACAATATTTTTTATACGATATCACACCTGTACGAAGTCTATTTGATTTAACTTTTCACAAAAGCTTTCCAATAATTTACTTGCACACATGTACGTTTACTTCTATCGCTTTTCCTGATAAACGCTTACTAACACATTTCAAATCTTGTCTTTTCTTGCAAAGTCTCGTTGGAATATTTCACAAACAGATTCCCACCCTTGCAAAGTTCGTGCTAATTTAAAAATATTAATTACTTCTCAACATCATTTACACACAAAATGTTTTCACTGGCATATAAAAACAAATGCTGATCTAAATAATTTTTATAGTGTGGAAAGTTTTGGCATAAATAGCATGAAAAATTTCGTAAATGATTTTAAATGTGAATGTTTTTGATATCTTTGTATATATTTATTGTAGAAAATACTTCCTGATATGTACCAATTTGCAGCATGAAGCTGGTACAATCTTTACACAAAAATTCTTTGACACTTTGCACATTAAGTTCCTTTTAAGTTTTTGTAAATGCAGCGCTAAATGCATTTCACATCACAATTTATACTAGTATAATACAATTAATGCATAGATTTAAATATGTAGATTTTTACGAAGAAAATTCATGCATTACCACATGTTTCCAAATTTATCACAACCACAAGTTATGATTAAAAAACTTTAAATATTGTAATGCAACTATAAAACCGATTGGTCTTGTTTTTCAGTGAGCTTCCATCATAATTTTTAGTCTTGCAATACTTATGTTCAAGCTCAGCTGAAGATATGCCTAACTACACTTTAGAATGAAGATTAGTATAAACAGTTGCCGAGGAAAAAAGTGAAAGAATTTGGTTGTAAAATTAAGCTTCTGCTTATTCTAATGCAATCTTTTCCCAACTGGCTAACTACACTTTAGAATGAAGAGTAGTATAAACAGTTGCCACGGCGAAAAGTGAAAGAACGTGGTTGTAATATCATACTTATTCCGATGAAATATGTTCTCTCGTTACATAAGTAGTCACAAACTTTAAACATTAGGAAAACACGCACCTTCTTTATGACAAAATTATCCAGAAGGAGTTAGTTACTCACCACATTTAGAAATACTGAAAAGGTTTATTCAGCGTCGGCTGCATTGACGACCACATGCATTGATACCTACTACAACAGTTGATATCCTAATCTCTCAGGAATACTGTCCGGTTGTTCTCTTTTATATTTTATCAGACTCCGTAACTATATAATTCACTATATTTACACTGAGAAAATACAGCTTTTACTAAACATTGACATATTTTCGAACATCGTGGTTACAACGTTCCATGACTGTCGGTTGAACTTTGCTCGGTTCGATAAGACATACTGCTGTGGGGAGAAGGGATAAAAAAGATATCGCAGGCGGCCATGAGCCATAACAGATAGCAGAGAAGCTGCTGGCCGCTGGGGCGACTTAAATATTGTCAAAGCTCGTAAGCTAAAGTAAGTTCTATGGCCTCCCCATAAAACGTTTATAGTAAAAAAATCTGATGTGGGATATATATATATATATATATATATATACATATATATATACATATATATATACATATATATATATACATATATATATATATACACACATATATATATATACATATATATATATATATATATATATATATATATATATATATATATATATATATATATATATATATATATATATATATATATATATATAATACAATAATTTAAGACAGATTATTGAATAATTACAATTCTAAAAGCAAACAATTTAATTTTAAAAACAGGCAAATTTATTATTTTAAAAAACAAACAGTTTAATTTTAAAAACAGGTGAATTTATTATTTTAAAAAAACAAACAAACTTCAATTTAAAATTTAAACCAAATCCCTAAAACTTAAATAACACTAAGTTACAAATGAATCCGGTTGGCTTTTTGAATCTCTTTAAGGTCATCTTTTTACGGTATAACTGCAACCGCTGGTTATTTTCGATCACGGGCATATTTAAGTTGATGACATGGTACTATATAAAGAGGATTTGTGTCGAATAAAGAATACATTTTAAGGGGGTAACTTGAGGTTCTCTTTATACTAATTTTTTTGTTTAGTTTCAACGATGATGGTCTTTTCGCCTCCTATGAAGTTTTTCTTAGGCATAATGGCCTAGATACGGAATGGTACCGACATCCGGGAGTGTGACTATGACGTAAATCATGCTGAATCGGGGTGAGGGGGTCACAACCCCCTCTCGGTCAACTTTTAATACTATTCCTTTTCTTGTTCTTTCTTTTTGTTTCATATTTGATTTTCAGATTTGAAACTTACCTTTTGGATTTTATATATATATATATATATATATATATATATATATATATATATATATATATATATATATATATATATATATATATATATATATATATATATATATATATATATATACACATATATACAAAAATAACGCTTCGACAGACGATAATTAGCTGAATATTTCAGAAATGGAGCCGGGATTTTCATGAACGCCTGTAATTGCGGCTTTTTTATAGTTTTGGCAAAATTATCAACAAAGTAGCTGAAAAAAATGAGCAAAAGTTTCAAAATGTTTTACGGTGTGCATAATGCAATAACTTTACTTCTTTCACAGTGAGATTATGATCTGCAAGTACATACAAGATCCATAGCACGATGTTTTTTACATTCATTTTAACACCACATGACTTGAAATTGTACGCTTTTGCAAACTATGGCCTAGCATTGTGACTTAAACACACTTGTGTGCAAAATCTCTACCAAAATACGACTGACATTAAATTAATATCCCATGAAAACAAAATTTTTTTGGTCAATTTTTTTGGCGTCAAAATATAAACCTTTTACAAAAAATATATACTTTTGTGAATGAAACGAACTAGGTTCATGAGAATAATTTTAACATATGAGTTACATAATATTGCATTTGGAAAGTGAAAGTATTTGACAATGACTACTTTTTAATTTTATGAAGTTTTTTTTTCTTGTAATATTTCGAGAACGGTGCATGCTAGCTTTCTAAAGTTTGCCATTCGTTTCTAATGAAACATTGTGAATGAAATAACTATTTATTTAACAGTATCGAAGGATCCACTTTTTGTATGATTTTTCAAAAAATGCATTCGTAAATCATGCAATTTCTTTTGATAATGTTAACGATTTAAAGTGTGCATGATTTTAATTATTTATTTATCAATATTGAAAGTTCTAATTTTTTTTATTGATTTTTGCAAAAATGTCTTCAAATATTTCGGGGCCTTCCAAAGATTCGATTTCGTTTAAAATCAATAAGGTTCCAATACTTACTGACTGTAGTAATTGTACCAATTTTTTTTTCTCAAACACTCCGTTCATGAGATATCAAACTCTCTCTCTCTCTCTCTCTCTCTCTCTCTCTCTCTCTCTCTCTCTCTCTCTCTCTCTCACACACACACACACACACACACACACACACACATCACCTCAAAAACTTTCAATTGATGTTCAGGGACGCTTAAAATGTGTTCAAAATTCAAATTCAAATTTTAGATCCCGTCATAAGGATTTCCATATACATTATATTATGTATGTAAGGGAAGTAAAAGAGTACATTGAATATTTACTTTCAGGCATTATCTCATGGCCATGCAACTGCATCATGGTGTGGCAATGTCTTCAGCATGACACACACACACACAAATTAAATTTTGATAGGCTATTTCTCCAGATCCAAGGGTTAATTTAAAAAACGGATTTCAGATATGGATTCAGCATGGTCAAATTAGTATACTTGAGTTTTTCCGGCTCACGGGATTGCATTTGGTGTTTTGACATATTGACATTGCACCTTTAGAGAGGTGATTATATATACAGTTTTAAAACATTTTTACACATTTTAAAACACATTTTAAAACATTTTTAAAACATTCTTATTACATCATTGCATCATGAAATGTCACAATTTGCAAATATTATATATAAAAAAATTATTAATTGCAATATTTAATTGCAATAAAATTGCAAATATTAAATATCTCGAGAACGGTTGGTTCTATAGAAACAGGATTGGTCTTACTTTTTTGCCGTCAAAAATTAAGTACGGAATAACTATTTAATCAATAATCAATACAGTTAAGCATATTTAGTTTTGGATTGCAGATTTTGACGATTTTTGTAGGTGATTTAGCAAAAAAAAAGTTATTATTTTCTGAATCTTACCAAAATATATTCGGCAACAGGGTAACCTGTAAGTGATTTACCTACCAAATTTTGTAAAAATTTCATCGTATAGCTTTTGAGCTAGAATGGAGAAAAATCCAACCAAGGGAAAAATCTATAATTTCGATAATTCAAATTAGGACAACAATGCAAATGATTAACTAGATATTTCAAAACCACTTTTTAAAATAATCGAGAACTTCCACTCGAACCAGAATCTCGATTTTTGTCTCATTCGATCCGTCTCAGCTTCCAGATCAACAAAAATATCGAAAATTGGAATTACGGGTGACAATACAAATGGATTTTCCCCCCCAAAAAAAAACAAGACTTTACCTCTCAGAAACAATAAATACACAATATGATATCTCTTCGTTTTTTGCACACGTTTTCTTGTTTTTTGAAATGTACCTAAATCTAATCAGCACCAATGTAGCCCACATTTAATTTATCTATCATATTTTGTGAAATTTGGTCCATTCGTTTTTGAGTTAGAGGAATACATACATTGCACAGACAGACACGCACACACAGAGACGTTACGCTAAAAACAGTTTTTCGTGTTCTAAAGGTCCCATAACTTGTAGTTCCGTCGAAAACTCAAGTTGCAATTTTCGACACGATTCCAATACTTTTCCTATATATTACCAAGTATTGCAAGGAAAGTAAAACTACTCTCTAGTTTCGGACACTGCAGACCTCTCTAAAAACAGTTTTTCGTGTTCTAGAGGTGCCATAACATGTAGTTCCGTCGAAAACTCAAGTTTCAATTTTCGACACGATTCCAATACTTTTCCTATATATTACCAAGTATTGCAAGGAAAGTAAAACTACTCTCTAGTTTCGGACACTGCAGACCTCTCTAAAAACAGTTTTTCATGTTCTAGAGGTGCCATAACATGTAGTTCCGTCGAAAACTCAAGTTGCAATTTTCGACACGATTCCAATACTTTTCCTATATATTACCAAGTATTGCAAGGAAAGTAAAACTACTCTCTAGTTTCGGACACTGCAGACCTCTCTAAAAACAGTTTTTCGTGTTCTAAAGGTGCCATAAAATGTAGTTCCGTCGAAAACTCAAATTGCAATTTTCGACACGATTCCAATACTTTTCCTATATATTACCAAGTATTGCAAGGAAAGTAAAACTACTCTCTAGTTTCGGAAACAGCAGACCTCTACTTTAGAGCATTGCTTCCTCCAAACTGTTAACTCAGACATAGTATAATCATCACATGATTTAGCACAAACATGATGACTTAAAATCCATAAATTTCATGGCAACAATATGTTCACATACATATATATATATATATATAACCGTATCACGCATTTTAAATGTGAGATCAATAAGAATAGAATCAGCCGTAAATATAGAAAAAGTTCAATCACGATTTCTATCTGGAAAATGATAGGTTACGGCATCAATGTAATGAAACTCAAACTGTAAAATGATTTTTTGAAATGAGGAAGAGAAGGGGGGGGGGATAAGATAGAAAAAACAAGTGCATAGGAAATAAATGTTATTCCTTGCTTTGTAATAAAACGTTGATTAAGGGATCGAACTCCCATTACAAAGAATGGCATTACGTGGCCTGTTCTTCTCTTTTTATGCGCTCTTTTGCGTGGAATAGCCGTAGCTATGGAAGAGTTGAAATAACAATCTGTGGAATAGCCGAAAAATTGCTATATTATAAAATTTTGCCTCTATGAAGCTTGACAATCTTCCTGAAAAACTCTATAGTGTTAAATAATAAAGGAATGTGTATGTGTGTGTGCGTATGCATGAGGGGGGGTGTATGTGTGTGTGTGTGTGTGTGTTGGTAAATCTAAGCTTCGTATTCGACCATGGAATTCGATACATAGGTATTTGAAGATTCACACAATTTTATAATTTGCTCAAAATTTATTATATATAAAATATATATAAATAAATAATTAATTAAAATGAATAGATAAAACTTAATTAATTCCAAAAATATATATCTTAGCATTTTAACAAATTTTTTTTAATTTCATAAGTAATTTTAATTTTTGTAATATTTTATGTGATTGCACAGCAACCAACGTATCTTTTCTCCAATTCCTAGCACGCTCCACGGATTTCGACCTTCCTACTGATGAGTCTTACTGCGCATGCCCGTGTAAGAAGCACAGAGTTGTCTGTGGTAGAAAGATTTAAGCTACGCCTTCCCTCCTTATCGTTCCCTTTATTTATTTATTTTATTTATTTATTTGTTATTATTAGTAGTAGTAATAGCAATTTTTATTTTATTTACTTATTTATTTTTACTTTACTTATATACATAATGTATCAGGAAAGTATTGTGACGGGGTCGAAAATTCGAATTCGAGTTTTTGAAGGGAGAGCACGTTTCAAGCATCCCTGATCACGAATTAAACACTTTTGAGGTGATGTCTATTTGGGTGTGGGTGTGGGTGTGGGTGTGTGAAAGTATGTGTGTGTGTGTGTGTCAGTGAGTCTGTGGAGACGATATCTCACGAACGAATGGAGCGATTCGAATGAAATTTGGTACAAAAATCACAATCCGTGAATACTGGAAGCCTATTGTTTTTACTCGTAATCGAATGTTCAGAACCCCCTAAATTTTCGAGTGAAATTTTGAAAAAATCATCAAAGAATCTAAATCTTTAATAAAGTTACGTAAATAGACATTTCTTGTTGTTGTTGAAACCCAGACCGTCCGACCTACCAGAAAGGTGTAAGGTAACTGTTTGGACGGTCAGGAAGTGCCACCCAATTTAAACCGGAACCCAGCGGGGGAGGCATCCACAGGGACCGTACCCTCCTTCCCCTACCACCAACGGAAGGACTTTCGGACCCACATGTTTAACGTGATCGTACTCCGCATGAACACGGCGGCAGTTTTGGCATAGACATTTCTTGTGTAATCATAGTAGACATTTCTTGTGTAATTTTTTCTTAGAAAACGATTCACATAAACTTTAGAATACTAGCATGAACCGGTCTCGAGATATTACACATTTTTCAAATACATTTATCAAAAAATCCCATAAATTAAAAAAAAAATGTTAACTGTTGAGAAACATGTTCAATTTTCATATGTAATATCATGTGATAAATTGGATGACATCATTCTCGTGGATCTAGCTCGTTCCATTCATGAGAAAAGATACTTTGAGTAACACTTTTGCATTTGAACGCCAATAGTCATTTATATGCTATAAGAATAACTTATTTCTCCGTCGATAACGCTTGGTGAGATTTTGGCGACGAATTTGGCGGAATGTCGCCAACTTGGCAAATTTTTTAAATGTTGCTAAATTAACGAAAATCTCGCCAAATAGATAAAAATGACCTTAATCCATGAAAATGACGACTGATCGTCAAAAATTCAATATCTTGGAAAGAATATATGTATCTACAATAAGAAAAACCTATTTTTTTACTGTAAAAGTAATAAATTAATTGCATTATATAAGGAAAATCATGTGTTGCCCACATCAGATTTTTTCCAATTGAAGCCAATATTTACTAACGAGTAGTTCCTTCTATTATAGTATACAGGGTTTCTAGGCAAGTGCTTACGCACTTTGTAAGACAATTTCCATGAGTGTATAGGTTATGTCTATTTATAATAAAGTGACCATGCCTGATCGAATAAAACTAATTACAGCACCCCCTGGTGGAAAATTAAAAAATCGAGAATGACGAACTCGGTAGAAAAGCTAAACGAAACGAACCAATTACGATGAAATAGACGAAAAAGACCAATTACAAAGTAGTACAGCATTAGTAGAAGAGAAATAAGAGTTGAGGGGCCGCAGGGGCAGCTGGGCAGTGGCTGCCCCTGGAGGAGGAGGGTCCCTCTTTGGGAGGATGCCTCTTTGGAGTGTCTTCCCTCTTTTGAGAGGAAGCTCCTCTCAGAGGGTCTTGAGACCCCCAGGAGGGAGGATGCTCCCCTCCCCTCTTTTGGAAGTTTGGTGATGCCTCTTTCGGAAGAGGGTAAAGTCTTTCACACTATTGTGAAAGAGGCATGATGACTCATACGGAGTGAGTTTCACTCCGAGTCTTGAGAGGGAATGTCACAATCGCTGACTGACCTGAGGAAGTGGTTTCAAGGGATGTCGCAATCGATGACTGACCCTTGACCTGAGGAAGTGGTTTCAAGGGATGTCGCAATCACATAATCTGGAAATGACGTGTCGCGCCTTGGAGCTCCTTAGCACACGTCCTCCCTCTCTGCTGGTCAGCGACAGAGTGAAAGATCTTATCAGCGTGACGTAGTTAAAGCACCCTCTGGCGAATTTTGATGAAGTGCTGCCATCTATCGGCATTTTTTTTTCCAAAAGAAATTAATGTTTCACTGGTCAGGAGCTGGATTCGATCTTGGGTCCAGCCGATTAGAAGCCGCGCGTCTTACCGCTGTGCCAAAGCACCCGTGCTTTATAGGAAGTTAACTTCGAAGTGTACCTTATCAGTGGAAGTTAGATTATTTTTCAAAGTTCATTCGAATCGCTCGGTGAATAGCGATGCACTTTATAAAGGGTGCGTTTTAAAACAGAATGCTACGGAGTGAATATAAATCTGTGTATTATAACAGTATGATTTTTTTTTTAAAACAAATGTATACACAAACTTTAAAAACATGAATGTAATACATAGCTGAAATTATGTTTTGTGAATAGGATTCGACCATTCTGAGTGTTGTGTATCTAAAAACAAATGTATACACAAACTTTAAAAACATGAATGTAATACATAGCTGAAATTATGTTTTGTGAACAGGATTCGACCATTCTAAGTGTGTGTGTGATTTTTTTAAAAATAAATCTAACTATCAATACGATTTTTATAATAATAGCGAAATGATTTCGAATGTTTAAAAACAAATTTAAACACACTATACTTAACTAAAATTGTGTTAAATGAACAAGATTCAACCCTCTTGTACACATAAAAACAAATTTATACACAATATATTTACTAAGTTTTAAAATAGTGCATTATACTTAATTAAAATTATGTGAACAGGATTCGACCCTTTTATGTGTTGCGTATCTAAAAACAAATGTATACACAAACTTTAAAATAGCGCATTTAGTTAAAATGAAGTGAACAAGATTTCACCATTCTAAGTGTGTGTGTGTGTGTGTGTGACTTTTAAAAAAAATAAATCTAACAACGTATATGACTATTAATAATAACGAAATGATTTCACTCGTATAATAACGAAATGATTTCAAAGGTTTAAAAACATAATAGATTTCCAATGAACACACAAAAATTGTGTTCAGTGGACACACAAAAATTGTGTTCAGTGGACACACAAAAATTGTGTTCAGTGGACACACAAATTGTGTTACATGAATAGCATTCAACCCTTTGTGTGTTGTGTATCTAAAAATTAATGTATTACTACATTGTACTTAGGCATTTTCAAAAATGGCAAGCTACTCACAATCTGAAAAGAAAGTTTCCATTAGAAAATATATGTTATTAAGAACTGTTACATATTATATAAGAGAAGAGTGTTAGAAAAAGTGGGAAAATGTTAGTAGAAGCAGGGAAAGTTTGTACACTTCCGACAGCCCCATGAGGTGGTGTACTCTGTCGTTTCACTTTTTCGGGCAGTGTTCTCCACCAGCGTGAAATAATTTTAATTAATTAAATTACATAATAAAAATGAATGTAGCAATTAATTTTGAGTAAGTAATTTATTATTTTAGAATAAATGAAATTAAAGAAAAAAAAAAATGATTATGACAATTAATTTTAAGGAATGATTATTTAATATTTTAGAATAAATGCTTTAGAAAAGGAAATGAATATAACAATTAATTTTAAGGAATGAGTTATTATTTTAGAACGAATGAAATTAAAAAAAAAAATTTAGAAAATTATAATAAGAATTAATTTTAAGTTAAATATTTTTAGTTTAGATTACTTCACACTGGCAGACCTATTTTCCCATTAAAAAATGAATAGAGTTCATTCAAAATTTGTAGAGTAAAATTCAAAGTTCTTTCGAGGAAAGTAAAATTCTTGAAAACAGTGTATATGAACATCTTGAAAGGGTCATGTGTGAAAAATCTTCAAAAGTTCTTGTGTTTAAAATCTTGAAAGGATCTTGTCTTGTGTTAAAAATCTTCAAAAGTTCTCACGAGGGAAGAACAGGAAAATACACTGTGTGAAAAATCTTGGTAAAAATTTGTGATAAAATATCTTGAAAAATACTCATATTCAAAATAGTAAAAAGTTCATGTCTTCAAATTCTTGAAAAGGTCTATTGCAGTAAACATGGAAAAATCTTTATGTGTTAAAAATCTTGGTAAAAATTTGTGTTAAAAAACTTGAAAAATTCTCATATTCAAAATAGTAAAAAGTTCTTGTCTTCAAATTCTTGAAAAGGTCTATTGCAGTAAACATGGAAAAATCTTTATGTGTTAAAAATCTTGGTAAAAATTTGTGATAAAATATCTTGAAAAATTCTCATATTCAAAATAGTAAAAAGTTCTTGTCTTCAAATTCTTGAAAAGGCCTATTGCAGAAAACATGGAAAAATCTTCATGTATTAAAAATCTTGGTAAAAATCTTGAAAAATTCATATATTCAAAATAGTAAAAATTCTTGAATTATGATAAAAAATCTTGAAAAATTCATATATTCAAAATAGTAAAAAGGTCTCATAATCGTGAAAAGTTCTTGTATTGTGAAAAGGTCTTGAATCTTGAATGGATCTTGTATCGTGAAAAGTTCATGTATCGTGGAAAGTTCTTGAATCTTGAAAAAGGACTTGTTTTAAAAAATCGTGGAAAGTTCTTGTGTTAAAAAAAGTGAAAAGTTGTTGAATAAAAACGTGAAAAAGTCGCGGAAAGTTCTTGAATAGAAATGTAAAAATCTTGGAATGGTCTTGAATGTTGAAAAAAAAAAAAAAGAATGAAGTGGCTATTCCTTGGATATCTTCCAGTGTCCATGTGCATACGTGTGAATGCCATCTTCCAATACATAGCGTTTGTCATCGTATGGGGAGAGTGCCACCTTACTTTGTTTGAGTGTATACAAACGGTGACATTCACTCCCTATACGATGTTGAAAAGATTTTGTGCTTTGTACATCTTTTAAACACTTGACATAATGTTGATGTTTTACATGCTTCTTTACAAATGTTTTGGAAACACCTTTAGCCGTCTTCTTTTCCCCCTGTGTGGAGAGGAGAGAATACATTTTGGACCTGAGCCCCACAAACTCAAGTCCAGGTGTTCCATTCAACTCGTCCTTAAAACACCCTATCCTCTTTTTGTTTGACACATTGTGGGCGGAATGATCTGTCGGATAATCCGATGTGTCAAAGAGGTGGGCGCTTTCTTCTATGTCTTTGTAAAAATCCCGACACTCGACCTCATAAGTGAGAGAGTCGGTGTCGGTAAACAAAAGTGTTGCATTTGATCCATATTTATTCTTTACATATCCATAATGGAATCTGTACATGAGGAGTTTACTAAGCTCCAGAATGGCGAAACCGACGTATATGGGCCTATTCAGCAAGATGTTATTGTACAGTCTCTCGACCCCTACCAAATCTTCATTAAAAATTTTGAAAGATTTAAATGTAGGTGCCGCCATAAGTTTCTCCCCACGTTTCTCGTCCTTCACAAGATCAATCTTCACCCGGTTTCTTAAATTCTCCATGCATTTCCCATACACGGCATTATTCATTAACTTAAAAAAATCTTTTTCGAAGCCTGATTGGGCCCTTTTGCGATGTTCAGTGTTGAAGTCGACGTAGGGCTTCAACCAGGCTCGTTGTTTAAATTTTAAAATTTTATGGGTGGTTTTTAATTTAAGTCCCAATTCCAGATAATACTTTAAATTTTGAAAATGTACTATGTAGTTTTTTTTATTGTTAAGATTAGGGGTTAACTTTTCCTGACTCTGGAACCGAGACATCTTAAGGGATTTCATAACTTCTACCGTGTATGGAGAAATCATATCTTCACAGATCTTCAGCTTTTCCGGGGCTAGTGGATAATCATTATGAAGGTCGTGTAATTCAGATGGGTAATCTAAATCCACCTCTAATATGTACCCATCTGTTCCATCGCTGGGGAGACTCATAATCCATTCTTGACTTGCTATGGATGGTGACACCCACTCAAAATTCCCATAAGGCAGGGGCTGAGACATGGCCCACCCGTACAAGTTGTTGGCGTCTAAATACATCAAATACCGGGTGGGCTCTGTATGATCATACTCGGCCATGTATGGGTTGTTTGCCCGCGCCCACCGTTTGGTGATGACAGATATTCCCCCTCGAATCCCCCTTTCAACGAAAAGATGCATATCAATGTCGGTCAGGAGGTCCAAGGGTTGTTCTACCATCTTCAGGGAGGCCTGCCACGCCAGCCCCGGTGCAGTCATCAGGTGAGCGCAATCTAGACCATAGTATGTCATACACAGTTTTCTAAAATGCTCAAATACGTCGGCCAGCAGAAGGACATCTGTTTTGACATATAAATCGTGATACTCGCCAAGATTCTTCAGATTGAATGTCCTCCATACATTCTGAGCATGTTTGTACTCCTCCTCACATATGTCTTCATCTGTCAGTGTACTGTAAAAGGCCGAAGGTGGAGGTAGCATCTGGTCTTCAAATTTTCCATACGAGTCCATGTACTCGTATGGGTACACCCCCTTACGTAGCAGCAGATCTGTATTGAGTGGTATAGCTGCAGATGTAATTGTGAATTTGTCCTTGGGTAGATTGGCTACCAATTTTTCCAAGGAGGTGTTTAAAAATTGAAGACTGTCAATAAAATGCAGCCTCACACCCTCGCCTTTCTTCTGAAGGGTAAACGAAATGTACTTCTCCATGTTTACTGCAATGGGTGTAATTTCATAATCTTTTAATTTGCCAAGTCCTGACATCAGGTGGTGACCATCATAATTTTTCAAGTTGTGGAACACTACCGGAATAGTAGTAGGGAGACGAAATCTTAGATTGCACGCCACATGGAGTGCTCCTCGATATGCACCACTCACATGGTCGTGATCTCTACATTTCCCTACATACTTCACCCCATCATGCTTGAAGGGCTTCTTGCATAAATAGCACTCTATGCTCTGATTGAATGCAATTTCCTCACTCCTGGTGAGCTTCATTGGCCTGTTGGCCTTGATCTTGGGGATCAATTCATCCTTCTCTCGCAAGACATCTTCTATAAAGTTAATGACTGCTTCAGTGCCTCGGTACACCTTGGGGTCTTTGAGGCACTTACCCTGCGGATCGATCACTACGTAAGCATATCCACAGGGTTCGTGAACAGCCATCTTCTCTGTAAAGGCATTCTCACGAGAGGGTTCACTACTGTTTAGCTTCACCAGAAGCGCTTCGAAATCTGCATACAATACAAACGGTACGGGATGCTGGTAGTGCTCCATATTAAACTTTAAAATACTTTTGTCAGGACTTGGCATCGAAACCCGCTGAGGAGCATGCTCTTTACAAAAAGGTGTATGTTTCTGAAGAAGATCTTCACGGCAGAATCTATGGAGGCATCGGTAGCATAAAAAGGTCTTTCCATTATATGCTGATACATCCCCGAGAAGGCGTGAAAAATTGCGTATAAGGCAATAATGCTGTTGGACCCCGTCGCTGATTAAAAGTAAATTAACAACGTCGGAATCCTCCCGCTCAGATATTTGGAGGGGGAAAACTGCCCCCTTTTCATATCCGAACACATTAATGCGACAATCATTCAGCCTCTCGAGAATTGGGATCTTGCACACTGCCACTGGACACTCCACGTTTCCCAGATTCACCTCCCCTTCAAATGGCAAGTAGTGACTCACACGCTTTGGAGTAGCAGACGAGTCTAAATTCTTCCAATGTGCGATGAGACACCACACGAAGCACTTTTGATCTTCGTTCTGTATGTTCAGAACTGCCTTCTTTGCCATTATTTTGGGAGGTAGCGGAATGAAGCTGGACGGACGCAAGGGACGATAGGACCCGATATAGACATCCATATTCAATACTCGATCCAAGGTCCATCCGGATCCGAGCTGGTGAAACTCTTCCACAGAATTCAAAATTTTTTGAATACCTTGCTTCACATGCTCCTCAACGTTAAACTCTTGAAGTGATATTGCGCACTTTGTGCGAAAATGCGGTGTAGCAAACTCCTCCTCCCCATCAGAATTGATTCGGCTCATCCTGACATTTAGAATGGCATACCATTTAATTTGGCGCGTATTCAACTCTACCAGGATAAGATTTAGCATATGCGGCTTCATTTCTTCCAGGGATAGTAGTAAATCGTGGCAATTTTCTTCGGAGGGTTCCAATGTTTCTGTTAAGAATACCCCCAAAGCCCTATTACTACGTTTCACACGCTTCCTAGAAGCGGAAGCCACATCAGTTATCTTGCGTTTAAATGCAACAGGGGCAGGAGTTTTATGCATAATTCGCACATGCTGTGCTAGGTCCCCCTTTCTCGTAAAAGTGTTCTCACAAAGGGAACAGGGATATGTCTTTATCTGTACGTGTATTTTCCTGTGTGTGTTTAAATTATCTTCCCTCGTGAATGTTTTATTGCAAATGTTACATTGGAGTGATTTAGAATTGCTATGTGTTTTGCTATGACGATTTAAATGGGTTTTCCTTGAAAAAGTCTTTTCACAGATGTTACAAGAAAAAGCTCTTTCTCCACTGTGAGTCTTGATGTGCTGAAGTAAATTACGCTTCGCAGTGAAGACTTTGTGGCAGGTGGGACACATCTGTAAAACAGACAAAAGTCCAAATTAATGCCTGCTTCAAACATCTAAGTATCTAAATGCAATCTAAAAATGATGTAGATATTGAATCAGCTGATTATTTTTAAAATTCTGAAATGTGAAATATATACGATACAATCCTATACTCCGCAAAACAGCCGATTTTCCCTATCTCCACCAAAAGATGAAATAAAATAACTTACGTGAACTCCACTAGGTCCGGCCTCTCCTACCACAGCAGGCATTGCATTGGCTTCCACAATGGGTGCTGCCACAGGCAATGCAGCAGGTGTAACAGAAGCTTCCACAGTCATATCCTAAATATTAAAAACACAGAACATGTAAAAGAGTGAAATGTGTATGAAGCTAATTTTTGTGTTGTACATTTTAAAAGTTCTTGTGTTATGAATGATAAAAGAATTTATTGTGATGATTGTGTTATGAATTTTTAAAAATGTATCTTTATTTTTAATTCGAAAACATTTTGAACTCACTTTTGAAACAACCATCATTGTGGTAAATTCGTTTGTCGATATTTTAATAGAGAGGAGCAAATTAAAAGGACGTCTTTCCTAGCACAAGTCTCGAGTCAAAGTGAGCTCCACGTAGCATGTATAGTGGGCGGAAACCTTATCTGGTTTGTCACGTGATTCCATACGTGGAACCTTGTGATTCGCTAACAAGATGTCACGTGATTCCATACGTGGAACCTTGTAATTCGCTAACAAGATGTCACGTGATACATCACGTGATACGATAAGGAATATCATGTGACATGATGCGATAAGAAATATCATGTGATACATCACGTGATACGATAAGAAATATCACGATAATGGATATTATTTAGATAAGAGCTCATTCATTCAACGTTTGTTCTCCTAGAAGGTTGTCGTTGCTTATTTTTAAAAATGTCTATCTTTTTTAAACGCGAGAAGTTGAATGTAGAATATGTTCGCGAATTTTATTCAGTAAATGTAGCCGATTTAATTTTTCAAGAGTTGAAAAGTCTGCCCTTTCAACAATCACAAGGGGTGGTGCATGGTCATCCATACCAACCAGCTCAAAAAGCATATGCATTTGGAGACGGTGGAAACAGCTCTGAGGGATGGACACCTCTCTTATCGGAGATAAAATCACGTGTGGAAGAACATATGGGATACAGCTACAATTTTGTGTTAGTAAACCACTATGTGGATGGACATGCTAAAATAGGACAACACAAGGACAATGAATCCTCCCTATGCTCTAAAACACCTATAGCGACTCTCAGTTTCGGTGCTACGAGATCTATCATTTTCGAAAGAAAAGGACAATCTCCTCTAAGTATTCCACTCCAACACGGATCGCTTTATGCGATGCATGTGCCAACCAACAAATTCTATTCTCATGGAATTGCTGCGGAACCCGAAGTCTCAGAAGCTAGAATAAGTCTAACATTTAGAAAAATTCTACCTAAAACGCCTGTACAGAAACGCAAGTGCGAGTTTCCAATGTATGTCCCGCCTGCAGCGCTTTCGCCTATACCTGAAATCGATTGGAGCCATATGCATACTCCATCTATACCTACTACAGATTCGCAAAGTGATTTGGTGTCGTCGGCTCTGAACTATGCTACTTCTCAAAGTGGATCGGTTTCGATAGAATTATCCTCATCTGAAAAGTTCCGTTACCATTTGGGCTGTAACATTTACGTTACCGTGCAACATTTTCGAGGAAATGTGAAAGTACACTTTCGTGTCTACAGGATGAATGCTTCTGATGTTATCGTGCCTACCCCTCATGGAGTAACACTCACGCCTAATACGTGGAGTGTATGAAAATTCATCTTTCACAATTAATAACGAACTCTTAGTTTGTGTGTGTGAAAGCAATCTATATTTACAACAATTACCACCTTGCACTGGACAGTTCAAAAAGAAATTAATCTTATTAAATCAGGATAATTTTCATACTCTTCAGTACATTAGTCAAGATGTTACTAATTGTGTTTTGGATCAGTTACTGACAAATATCCTACCCAATTGTATTGTGAAGTATCAAAAACCTGTCGAAGCACTACCGACTTTGCCACCCTATGAATTAAAACACACTTTAATGCAGTGTGTACATAAAAATTTATGTGGAGAGTTGTATAAATTATATCAACGCGAAACATGCAAAAGTCACGGGTGTACCGATTTGAAACACAAGTGCTGCACGCTATCCACTCATATGCAATTTGTGGATTATGAACTAGTCGATCACGAACTTTTAATGATAAACATTCAAGAAATTGCGCGAGAGTTTTGTGAAACAAATGAAAACAATGTTTCACCTGAATTTTTTAAAAGTCTCACCGTAAAGGACTATTATACAGCGATGATTGCTCTGTTCCATATGTGAAATACAAGTTAGTAGAATATTACTTTTGTAAAAATCTATGTATTATTAAAAATGTTTTTTCTTTAAACGTTGCTTCATTCTTAGTTTTATTTTAAGTTATGTGTTAAACTCATTATTTATTTAAATTTAAAAGTGTTATTAAAACCACATACTAAAATGTTGATATAAAAAATTATAGTTGAAAGATATAATTTTTGGAAGTCCACACAAATCTATCACTAAAAAAAAAAAAAAAAAAATGATTCCACTCCGATGGAAATAGCTTCATATTTTTCAAAGTACAATTAAACTGAATGGTTCAATATGTGAAACATTAAAAAATATGTGTGGGTCCTATTAAATGTTTTAATAAAGTCAGCGGTGGCTTCGCTCAGATGGAGCGTAAATGTTTATATTTTTCAAGGTTTAATTCAATTGTTGTGTTTAATTTCAAACTGTATTGAACAGTATTTTTACAAATGCGTAAAATTAAAACAAATACATTTTTCAATTAAAAAAATTATTAAAATAACTCACCTGATTTATATCGTCTTTGGTCGTGGGGTTGTTTGCACAAATTAAATGCATCTCCTCAACTGGGATGCCGAAGTCGAACTGAAAATCCATAAAAAAAAAAAATAATTAATATAAAATTCAAGTGCTAATCGTCATATATAATAAATCATAAAATGTCATATAAAATAAATCATAAAATAATGAAAATCAAAATTTTACTTACTTCAAATGCACGGGAGGAAGACATCGTAAATAATCTCGTTATCGTATTTAATTCAAAAAGCAAAGCACTGGCTGAAAAAAGAGCAGTTGACCACAGCTCGATAAGGACCGCATTTTATACCCTTTTCCGAGGGGACCTTTGCTTTGTGCTAAACAAACAGCGTCCTCCGAAAAGTCAAAAGCACATGATTTCCGATAAGCTGGAACATTCGATGAGGTTCTAGAAATGGCTAGAATTTGAATAGTTTTATTTTCGAACATAATTCATATCTACTTCTCTGATGTGTTTTATTTACATATATTCTCAATCTTTGGGTCGCCATTGCAATTTTAACTAATTATGTGTATTATTTAATGCAGTTAATTAAATATTAGTGATTAAATATTAGTATATATGTAACAGTTCGAAATAACATATATTTTCTAGTGAAAACTTTCTTTTCAGATTGTGAGTAGTTTGTCGCACCATTTTTGAAAATGCCTAAGTACAATGTAGTAATACATTAATTTTTAGATACACAACACACAAAGGGTTGAATGCTATTCATTGAACACAATTTGTGTGTCCACTGAACACAATTTTTATGTGTTCATTTGAAATCCGTAATCAATTTGTTTTTAAACATTCGAAATCATTTCGTTGTTATTATAAAAATCGTATTGATAGTTAGATTTATTTTAAAAAAAATCACACACACACTTAGAATGGTCGAATCCTATTCACTGAATACAAGTTTCGTGTCCACTGAACACAATTTTAGCTAATTATTACATTCGTGTTTTTAAAGTTTGTGTATACATTTGTTTTTAGATACACAACACTCAGAATGGTCAAATCCTATTCACTGAACACAATTTGTGTGTTCATTGAAAATCCGTAATCAATTTGTTTTTAAACATTCGAAATCATTTCGTTATTATTATAAAAATCGTATTGATAGTTAGATTTATTTTAAAAAAATCACACACACACTTAGAATGGTCGAATCCTGTTCACAAAACATAATTTCAGCTATGTATTACATTCATGTTTTTAAAGTTTGTGTATACATTTGTTTTTAGATACACAACACTCAGAATGGTCGAATCCTATTCACAAAACATAATTTCAGCTATGTATTACATTCATGTTTTTAAAGTTTGTGTATACATTTGTTTTAAAAAAAATCATACTGTTATAATACACAGATTTATATTCACTCCGTAGCATTCTGTTTTAAAACGCACCCTTTATAAAGTGCATCGCTATTCACCGAGCGATTCGATTGAACTTTGAAAAATAATCTAACTTCCACTGATAAGGTACACTTCGAAGTTAACTTCCTATAAAGCACGGGTGCTTTGGCACGATGGTAAGACGCGCGGCTTCTAATCAGTTGGGCCCAAGATCGAATCCCGCTCCTGACCAGTGAAACATTAATTTCTTTTGGAAAAAAAAATGCCGATAGATGGCAGCACTTCATCAAAATTCGCCAGAGGTCGCTTTAACTACTTCACGCTGATAAGATCTTTCAGTCTGTCGCTGACCAGCAGAGAGGGAGGACGTGTGCTAAGGAGCTCCAAGGCGCGACACGTCATTTCCAGATTATGTGATTGCGACATCCCTTGAAACCACTTCCTCAGGTCAAGGGTCAGTCATCGATTGCGACATCCCTTGAAACCACTTCCTCAGGTCAGTCAGCGATTGTGACATTCCCTCTCAAGACTCGGAGTGAAACTCACTCCGTATGAGTCATCATGCCTCTTTCACAATAGTGTGAAAGACTTTACCCTCTTCCGAAAGAGGCATCACCAAACTTCCAAAAGAGGGGAGGGGAGCATCCTCCCTCCTGGGGGTCTCAAGACCCTCTGAGAGGAGCTTCCTCTCAAAAGAGGGAAGACACTCCAAAGAGGCATCCTCCCAAAGAGGGACCCTCCTCCTCCAGGGGCAGCCACTGCCCAGCTGCCCCTGCGGCCCCTCAACTCTTATTTCTCTTCTACTAGCATTGTCAAATAAGTAGGAATCGGCACCCAGAATGAACGAAACACTTATACGAAAGGCAATAAATATTATTAAAAAGTTGTTTTATCGGGGTCTCTCACAGGATGACACTTGCAATGCTTGTCAAGGTACGCATTAATATTCATTATGGAATTCAAATGTGCAATGTCTCTGACAGATTGCATTTTATACTAGATTTTTGTTCAAGTAAGTGTAGTTTTTTTTTCATTTCTGTATAAGATATCCATTCGCCAACAACCCTATTGTGTGAAAAAAAATCTGATGTGGGCAGCACATGACTTTCCTTATATAATGCAATGAATTTACTACTTTTACAGTTTAAAAAATGTCATTCTTTCCCAGATATTGAATTTTCTTCAATTAGTCGTCATTTTCATTGATTTAGAGTCATTTTTATCCATTTGAGTGATTTTCGTTAATTTGGCAACCTTTAAAAATGCCGCCAAGTTTGCGACATTCCGCCAAATTCGTCGCCAAAATCTCGCCAAGCATTATGAACGGAGAAATAAGTTATCCTTACACACAGATAAATGACTATTGGCGTTCAAATACAAAAGTATTACTCAAAGTATCTTTTCTCGTGAATGGAACGAGTTAGATCCACGAGAATGATGTCACCCAATTTATCGCATGATATTACATATGAAAAGTGAACATGTTTATTAACAGTTAATATATTATTTTAATTTATTGAATTTTATGATAAATTTATTTGAAGAATGTGCAATATCTCGAGAATGGTTCATGCTAGCGTTCTAAAATTTATGTCAATCGTTTTCTAAGGAAAAATTACATGAGAAATGTCTATTTGCGTAACTTTATTAAAGGTTTTGATTTTTTGATGATGTTTTCAAAATTTCACTCGAAAATTTAGGGGGGGTTCTGAACATTCGATTGTGTTTTAAAACAATAAGCTTCCAGTATTCACGGATTGGGATTTTTATACCAAATTTCATCCGAATCGGTCCATTCGTTCGTCAGTTATCGTCTCCACAGACTCACTGACACACACACACAGATACAGACATCACTTAAAAAATGTTTGATTCGTGATCAGGGATGCTTGAAACGTGCTCTCCCGTCGAAAACTCGAATTCGAATTTTCGACCCCATCACAATACTTTCCTTATACATTATATATATAAGGAAAGTATAACATGCCTTCTGTAATCAGTTTCAGTGTCGATCTCTACTCCTCATACAATGCTCTTCAACTTTGTAATTGGCTTTTTTTTGTCTATTGTCACTTTACTGTAGATTAAGCTAACGTGTACACTCATTGACCTTTCCTTGCAATTTTGTTGGGGTGTATAAACACTTTCCCAGGTACTCTGTATATCTGCTAGCAAAAGACCTGGCTTTAAAGTATGCGAGCCGTGAAAGATTTCAAATTAAAACCCCATTTAACAAATAATTATGAAACAAGGAGCATAAAAAAAATAAATTCGATACAAAAGACAAAAGAAAGTTTTTAAAATTTGATTATTAAATTAAACAAATTAGAATACAGGATAGCAATGAAGTCAAAGTAGCGCATTTAAATCGCAAAAACGTATTTAATATAAAAGAGCAGGTTTAAATCATAGTGATTGCAAGTGCACTTTGATTAGCTGTTTAAATGTTGTTCTTTACTTGTTATTTGTACGCATGCGTGGTTTAAAAATGGGTGTTCCTCCCTGTTCGTTTTAATAATTGTAATTTTGCAAATATGCGTGCAATTTCACGTAGGTATGCAAAATTTTATCTTTCTACCTATTGTAAATTTCGAATAAAAGAGATTGCAAAATTTTGACAAATGTTGATTTTTTTTCTTTGCTAAAAATGGAGAACAGACTTCGCTCGTCTATAATAAAAGAGATAACAAAATTCAGGTAAATGTTGATTTCACTTTGTTAAGAATGGACTGCGCTTCGTTAGGAATGGACTTCGCTTTGTTAGAAATGGGATTGGACTATTTTTACTTTCCCTATGTACATAATGTATAAGGAAAGTATTGTGACGGGGTCGAAAATTCGAATTCGAGTTCTCGACGGGAGAGCACGTTTCAAGCATCCCTTATCACGAATCAAACATTTTTGAAGTGATGTCTGTGTGTGTGTGTGTCAGTGAGTCTGTGGAGACGATAACTGACGAACGAATGGACCTATTCGAAAGAAATTTGGTACAAAAATCACAATCCGTAAACACTGGAAGCCTGCTGCTTTTATACGCAAGCGAATGTCCAGAACCCTCCTAAATTTTCGAGTGAAATTTTAAAAATATCGTCAAAAAATCAAAACCGCTATTAAAGTTACGCAAATAGACATTTCTTATGTAGTTTTTCATTAGAAAACGATTGATATAAATTTTAGAATGCTAACATGAACCGGTCTCGAGATATTGCACATTTTTCAAAAAAATTATCAAAAAGTCATATAAAATAAAAAAAATATTTCCTATTGAGGAACATGTTCACTTTTCATATGTAATACCATGCGATAAATTGGGTGACATCATTCTCGTGGATCTAGCTCGTTCCATTCATGAAAAAGATACTTTGAGTAATAATTTTGTATTTGAACGCCAATAGTCATTTATCTGCTGTAAGAATAACTTATTTCTTCGTCCATAACGCTTGGCGAGATTTCGGCGACAAATTTGGTGGAATGTCGCTAACTTGGCGACTTTTTTAAATGTTGCTAAATTAACGAAAAACTCGCCAAATGGATAAAAATGATTCTAAATCAATGACGACTCATTGATGATGAAGACATGGAAAATGACGACTCATTGACGAAAATTCAATATCTTGGGAAGAATATAAATAACTACTATAAAAATAATCTATTTTTTCTTACTGTAAAAGTAATGAATTCATTGCATTATATAAGGAAAGTCATGTGCTGCCCACATCAAATTTTTTTTTTTAAATATACATATCAAACTTCTACGGGTTTATACCGACCAGATTGTCTGAAGGAAATTGTACTCGACCTGGTCTTTGTGTAAAACGATGTATCAGTTCAGAACCTATGGGCGCCCACAGGAAGGGGTACAACGAGGCACCTGCCCTCCCCTGGACGTTCAAGGTCACAAAGTTGGGTCTCAAGCTAGTCGATGTGGTACATCTTATCCTTGAGTTTTCCCAATTAACGTCAGTTGCTTGTTCCCTCCTGGGAAAAGTTTTATGGGCGCCCATGAGGCAGGGGCTTGGAATGGAATTTTTGTATTTGGACCTCACGGACAAGCAACATGTAATGAAGCCCGACTCCGCTACTACCAATAATTCCTCCTCAATTGAAGCAAAACACCACCATCCCAGCTCGATATATTCATTCCAACAAACAACTCCGTAACAGGTTTACGTCTTTAAAAATAATAATATATATATATATATATATATATATAAATAATATACAACATTCCCCCGAGAAAAGCACTTCATCATCTGCACATAATGAATGGTCCTCTTCAAGTTCGGAATATCAATTAGGCTTCTCGATTCCGAAATGCTGCCAATACCCATTCTTGTTTTCAAAAGGCCGGGCGAAGGCGTAACGTTCCAGAATCACTATCGCTCGCCGCGCATGCTAATGAGGGTCGTCTTTTGTAGAGATTATTGGCAATTAGACCTACTTTTCACACATTTTTTGGAATGTTCTAGGTTGGTGTGATGGATTAGGGGGCAACAAATGAAAGAGCGTAATTCAGGGGTACGGTGATTGTCCACGCCGCCGGTTGTGGACAAGATTGATAATGGCTTTTGCTTCATCAGATAGCGACAATATATTGGAAGATTTGGGAAATGAGTCTCTGCATGATTTTCTCCTGCATTCATATCCCATAGTGTTTAGTTTGTAAAGAACCTTTCTGCCCCAACCGGGAAATGGACCCTGAATCTTCGAACTGACCAGTTAACGCTCTACCTTTGAGCTACTGGGACGAAATGGAAAGCTCTTATTGTCAAACTGAACTCTGCAAATTCTACTAGTATCACAATCGTTATCAAAATGAAAAAATATATTTTATTCGGATTTAGTGCCCAAATTGTTCGTTTAAATTTTTCAAATGTTTCCATTTTCAAGTTGGCAACAGCTCAGAAACACCGATGGATGTATTTTGCTTCTCTTGCTGTATTAATATATCTTTCTGTATTAATAAAAGCATATGCGATACCCATAAAATTAGAAAGAAGCAAATAAAATTCCTATGGGTGAAAAACTTTACAATACCATAATAGTAGAAGTATAATTAGGTGTCACTAGTGTTAGTCAAATCCCGTCTGTTCTTTTTCGACACAAAAGAAAAGCGTAGCGTTTAGTATGTATTTTGTTTTTAATTATTTTTACTTTCACATACTGTAATATACAGAAAGTATATTGTTTTCACGGAAATTTTAGATATCGATATTTTGATGCCAATATACATTTTAGAACCTCCTGAACAGGTTTTGACTATTTTCAGAGTGATGGCCGTCTGTCGTCAGTCTGTGGTCTATTTGTCGTAAACACAGTAGCTACCAGACATGTTAATGGATTTTCACGAAACTTATCCGGATTTGTTAACGAAAAATCTAGAACTAGATAGAATTTTTTTAAAATTCGAGCGAGAACTTCAAAATTAATTCGAAATTTTATATTTTCTTAACTTTGACATAAAAAATTCGACATAATTATGCATAAAAGGAGTCATTTATGGCTCAATGATTACGAAACTTACTAGTTTGAATAATTATGGGGGAAAATAGCCTCCACGCAATTTTTGCGTTCGTGATCGGATTAGCCGCACCCCCTCAGCGAACATCTTTTCTTAACATTGGCAGCATAGGACAAAATGTGACAGGGGAATAAAATGAATAATTTATAGTCAATGATTACGAAATTTAATAGTTTCAATCATTATAGTGAAAAATAGCCGAGATGCAATTTTTGTGTTCGTGACGTTATTAGCCTCCTCAGGGAGGGGGGGGGGTGTAGTTACCCCTTAAGGAGGTACATTATGAAACTTGGTATCATTCGGAAGATTTTTTCAAGCCCTTTAAAATAAAGGGTTATGCAAGCCATAACTGTGACCATCACAACGATATAAATTTTTCAAAAAAATTTCTTAAAAAATTTACAAAATAAATAAATAAAAAAATCACAAGCTACTTCAAAATGGATTCTGGTATGAGAAGCTCGAGCCATACAATTTTTAACACTTTACAACATAGTTGAAAAGTGTTTATGACGTTGTTCATTCTGTCTATCTGTCTGTCGGTCCGTCCGTTATCACGATAACTGTCGTAAAAATGACTTTATCAAAATGAAATTTTAGTATGTTATTCAGACGGTCTGTGGGACCTATGGGACTATAAATTAATAATATCACCCAATTAGTTTTGGATTGAACCCAGGTTGAAAAAATGAAATACATTGACCTCTACGGGACCTAAGTTTTCAAACATTTTTTAAGCAAATTTCAAATTCACAAATTGCTTCGAAAATTTTAGGAAATATTCAAATTATTCCATAAAATATATAAAAAAAATTCAGCAAAATATATTCAGTAGTTTCTTAAATAAAAATTAAAATAATAATTACACCCTTTATATGAAGCGATCACGTGGCCATTATATGAAGAGATCACGCGACCCACTTCAAAATAAAATATGGCATCTCCATCTTGTATCAAAATCGTGATTTTTAAAGTTCTTTTTAATTCATATTTAGTGTTGTATCCGTCTTAAAACCGCTTTATTTTTCTTAAATTCTGTGCATCTACATACTGAAACAACGCAATTACAATATATTTGAGTTTAAATGATTATCCAACTTTGATTATTTGTACAACGAAGCCTAATTTTCACTTATGGATAATGTAAACACCAAAAGATGTAGAATGAGTTGTATAAGAATTGCTGCATTTCTTTAACGCAGAATTATTTAGCTCATGGAGTGTGCAATATCGTTGATATGAATCATTGATTCATATCAGCTATATATATTCATATCATTCATTGATTTTACAGAGAATCAGAAATTTTTTTTGATGAAGTTTTAAGCATAGAGTTAAATTACTTGTACCTCCATGGTTTTAAGTTTTTAAATAAAATAAATTATTATAGTGTTGTAATGAATGAAAGGATTGGAAAAATGTTTGTGAATGAAATGCTGTTTTTATATAGAGGCGATTTATATTTCGATGACGTCATTTTAATAAAGTTCATTTATTTTCAATGAAGTTTTCATATATAATAAATTATTGTTGTATTATAATAATTTTAAAAATATTACCGAGGAATATATCGCATTTTAGAGATGTTTAAACCAGGTAATTTATATTTCAATGCCGTCATTTGAATGAAGTTCATTTTCTTCAGTGAAGTTTTAAGCTTTCAAATATAATAAATTAATATAGAATTATGATAATTTTAAAAATATTACCGAGAAATGTATCACATTTTAGAGATGTTTATATAAAATTGCATTGAAGTTGGAAAGTGTTTCATGATCAATGCTTTATGCATGATTGATCTTTCTTGTTAAATTATCAACTAGCTGGCATACACACAGACACGCACAGATGAATATATTTTCGATGTGTTCAAGAGGTTTTGAATCGTGTTTTCCTATCAAAATCTCAAATTCGAAAATTTTTGAGAAATCAATCTTTATATAAGAAAAAATCTGATGTGGGCAGCACATGACTTTCCTTATATAATATCTTATAGAATTTTCTTATAGAATTTACAACTTTTACAGTAAAAAGAAAAGATTATTTTTATAGTAGATATTTATATTCTTTCCAAGATATTGAATTTTCGTCAATGAGTCATCATTTTCATTGATTTAGTCTTTTTTATCCATTTTGCGAGTTTTTCGTTAATTTGGCAACATTTAAAAAAATCGTCAAGTTGGCGATATTCCACCAAATTCGTTGCCAAAATCTCGCCAAGCGTTATGGATGGAGAAATAAGTTATTCTTACAGCAGATAAATAACTATTGACGTTCAAATACAAAAGTATTACTCAAAGTAACTTTTTTCATGAATGGAACGAGCTAGATCCACAAGAATGTCACCAAATTTATCGCATGGTATTACATATGAAAAGTGAGCATGTTTCTCAATAAGAAATATTTTTTTTTATTTTATATGATTTTCTGATAATTTTTTTGAAAAATGTGCAATATCTCGAGAACGGTTCATGTCAGCGTTCTAAAGTTTATGGCAATCGTTTTCTAATGAAAAATTACACTAGGAATGTCTATTTGCGTAACTTTATTAGAGGTTTTGATGTTTTGACGATTTTTTCAAAATTTCACTCGAAAATTTAGGGGGGGGGTTCATTCGGTACATTCGATTGCGTATAAAAACAATAGGCTTCTAGCGTTTACGGATTGTAATTTCTGTACCAAATTTCGTACGAATCGGTCCATTCGTTAGTCAGTTATCGTCTCCACAAACTTACTGACACACACACACACACACACAGACATCACTTCAAAAATGTTCAATTCCTGATCAGGGATGCTTGAAACGTGCTCTCCCGTCAAAAACTCGAATTCGAATTTTCGACCCCGTTACAATACTTTCCTTTTACATTATTGTATATAAGGAAAGTAATAAACTTTACTCCTCATAAAGTAATGAAAAAGCGAAAAATTAGTGCTAAAAATGCGAAATAACATAATTGCGGGAACATAAAACTAAGGACTGAATTGAGCAAATAAAAAAATTTATGATTTTAACAAGGTTACAAATAAAATATACTAACTTAATTACACTGAAAAAAATCTGATGTGAGCAACACATGACTTTCCTTATATAATGTAATGAATTTACTACTTTTACAGTAAAAAAATAGGATTTTCTTATAGTAGATACTAATATTCTTTCCAAGATATTGAATTTTCGAAAATTAGTCGACATTTTCATTGATTTAGCATCATTTTTATCCATTTAGAGAGATTTTCATTAATTTGGCAAAATTTCAAAAAGTCGCCAAGTTGGCGATATTCCGCCAAATTCGTCGTCAAAATCTCGCCAAGCGTTATGCACTAAGAAAAAAGTTATTCTTACAGCAGATAAATGACTATTGGCGTTCAAATACAAAAGTATTATTCAAAGTATATTTTTTCATGAATGGAACGAGCTAGATCCACGAGAAGTCACTCAATTTATCGCATGGTATTACATATGAAAAGTGAACATGTTTCTCAATAGGAATTTTTTTTTCATATGACTTTTTGATAATTTTTTTTAAAAAAATGATCAATATCTCGAGAACGGTTCATGTTAGCGTTCTAAAATTTATGTCAATCGTTTTCTAATGAAAAATTACATAAGAAATGTCTATTTGTGTAACTTTATTAGTGGTTTTGATTTTTTGACGATTTTTTCAAAATTTCATTCGAAAATTTAGGGGGGTTCTTAACATTCGATTGCATATAAAAGCAATAGGCTTCCAGTGTTTACGGATTGTGATTTTTGTACCAAATTTGGTTCGAATCGGTCCATTCGTTCGTCAGTTATCGTCTCCACAGACTCACTGACACACACACACACATACTTTCACACACACATACACACACACACATACACACACAGACATCACTTCAAAAATGTTTGATTCGTGATCATTGATGCTTGAAACGTGCTCTCCCGTCGAAAACTCGAATTCGAATTTTCGACCCCGTCACAATACTTTCCTTATACATTATGTATATAAAGAAAGTAAAAATACTCCCTTTATTTTGAATAATTATTTAATTAAAAAAATCTGATGTGGGCAATACATAACTTTCCTTATATAATGCAATGAATTTACAACTTTTACAGTAAAAAATAGGTTTTTCTTATAGTAGATACTTGTATTCTTTCCAAGATATTAAATTTTCGACAATGAGTCGTCATTTTCATTGATTTAGCGTCATTTTTATCCATTTGGCGAGATTTTCGTTAATTTGGCAACATTTCAAAAAGTCGCCAAGTTAGCGACATTCCGCCAAATTCATCGCCAAAATCACTCCAAGCGTTATGGACGGAGAAATAAGTTATTCTTACAGCAGATAAATGACTATTGGTGTTCAAATACAAAAGTATTACTCAAAGTATCTTTTCTCATGAATGGAACGTGCTAGATCCACGAGAATGATGTCACTCAGTTTATCGCATGATATTACATATAAAAAGTGAACATATTTCACAATAGTTAATTTTTTTTTAATTTATGGGATTTTTTGATAAATTTATTTTAAAAATGTGCAATATCTCGAGAACGGTACATGCTGGCATTCTAAAGTTTATGTCAATCGTTTTTTAAGGAAAAATTACATAAGAAATGTCTATGTGCGTAACTTTATTAAAGGTTTTGATTTTTTAATGATTTTTCAAAATTTCACTCGAAAATTTAGGGGGGTTCTGTATATTCGATTGCTTTTAAAAACAATAGGCTTCCAGTATTCACGGATTGTGATTTTTGTACCAAATTTCATTCGAATCGCTCCATTTGTTCGTGAGATATCGTCTCCACAGACTCACTGACACGCACACACACACGCACACAGACATCACCTCAAAAATGTTCGATTCGTGATCAAGGATGCTTGAAACGTGCTCTCCCGTCGAAAACTTGAACTCGAATTTTCATCCCCGTCAAATACTTTCCTTATACATTATGCATATAAGGAAAGTAATAAAAGTTACTGGTTTGTAAATTCTTCGGGTAGACATTGTCTAACTTGTCTTCCCTGACGCTTCGCCACTGCAAAAAAAAATAATAATAATAATAATAATAATAAAATAAAAATGCTTGCCAATCAAGGAGCACACTGAAGAAGAGAAGATCGGAGGGGCAGCTGCCCAGTCTTCCCTCCCCCCCCCCTCCCCAAACCCGCCTTTGCAAGAATGTTAAGTCACTGCCCTTCACCACCTGAAATCAGACCATTAACATTTCATACACTTTGTATCATCTATGTTACTACTCGTTAAGCCTATTGAACTCGAATGGGATCTTCAAAACCCTAGAGCACTGATGTTGAGTTAAAACCCACCCGCCTTTTTTACAGCCATGACGTTATCATACAAAGCCCACGCGGACGTGAGAAGATCACACAAGCGCAGACTTATTGCAATTTCAAAAACAATCGACGCCAATCATGGGAAATTAACCCAGTTTTGCATCTGGTTTAAACAGTTATTATCTAAAGAGAATAATTTGTTATAAAGTCAAACTTTTTAACAGTCTCAACTTTCTATTTAAGAGAGTGTAACTGATAAAGGGCGTTAAAGATTTCCTTCTCCTATCACATGTAGGTCGGTTATTATTAGCTTCAGTAATAATTGTCAAGAGTTATTACTTTCTCTACAATACATAGTAATATATAAGAAAATCTGATGTGGGCAACACATGACTTTCCTTATATAATGCAATGAATTTACTATTTTTACAATAAAAAAATAGGTTTTTCTTATAGTAGCTATTTATATTCTTTCCAAGAAATTGAATTTTCGCCAATTAGTCGTAATTTTCACTGATTTAGTGTCATTTTTATCCATTTGGCGAGATTTCCGTTAATTTGGCAACATTTAAAAAAGTCGACAAGTTGGCGACATTCCGCCGAATTCGGCGCCAAAATCTCGCCAAGCGTTATGGACGGAGAAATAAGTTATTCTTATAGTAGATAAATAACTATTGGCGTTCAAATACAAAAGTATTACTCAAAGTATCTTTCCTCATGAATGGAACGAGCTAGATCCACGAGAATGATGTCACCTAATTTATCGCATGATATTACATATGAAAACTGAACATGTTTCTCAACAACTAATATATTTTTTTTTAATTTATGAGATTTTATGATAAATTTATTTAAAAAATGTGCAATATCTCGAGAACGGTTCATGCTAGCGTTCTAAAGTTTATGTCAATCGTTTTTTAAGGAAAAATTACATTAGAAATGTCTATTTGCGTAACTTTATTAAAGGTTTTGATTTTTTGATGATTTTTTCAAAATTTCACTCAACAATTTAGGGGGTTCTGAACATTCGATTACTTTTAAAAACAGTAAGCTTCCAGTATTCACGGATTGTGATTTTTGTACCAAATTTCGTTCGAATCGCTCCATTCGTTCGTCAGTTATCGTCTCCACAGGCTGACTGACACATACATACACACACACACACACACTCACACACTCACATACATTCACACACCCACACACACAGACATCACTTCAAAAATGTTTGATTCGTGATCAGGGATGCTTGAAACGTGCTCTCCCGTCGAAAACTCGAATTCGAATTTTCGACCCTGTCCCAATACTTTCCTTATACATTATGTATATAAAGAAAGTAAAATGTATTGGAATCATGTTGAAAATTTATCGCATAATATTACATATAAAAAGCGAAAGTATTTTCCAATAGTTAATATTTTTTTTTTATTTTATGTGATATTTTTTATAAATTTATTTGAGAAAATGCAATATCTTGAGTGCAATACAATTCGTGCTAGCGATCTAAAATTTGCGTCATTCCTTTTCTAATTTAAAAAAATCTGATGTGGGCAACACATGACTTTCCTTATATAATGTAATTAATTTACTACTTTTACAGTAAAAAAAAGTAAGTTTTTCTTATAGTAGATACTAATATTTTTCCAAGATATTAAATTTTCGACAATTAGTTGTCATTTTTATCCATTTGGCGAGATTTTCGTTAATTTAGCAATATTTCAAAAAGTCGCCATGTTGGCGGCATTCCGCCAAATTCGTCGCCAAAATCTCGCCAAGCGTTATGCACTAAGAAATAAGTTATTCTTACAGCAGATAAATGACTATTGGCGTTCAAACACAAAAGTATTACTAAAAGTATATTTTTTCATGAATGGAAGGAGCTAGTTCCACGAGAATGATGTAACCCAATTTATCGCATGGTATTACATATGAAAAGTGAACATGTTTCTCAATAGGAATTTTTTTTTATATGACTTTTTGACAATTTTTTTTTTAAAAATGAACAGTATCTCGAGAACGGTTCATGTTAGCGTTCTAAAATTTATATCAATCGTTTTCTAATGAAAAATTACATAAGAAATGTCTATTTGCGTAACTTTATTAGTGGTTTTGAGTTTTTGACGATTTTTTCAAAATTTCATTCGAAAATTTAGGGGGCTTCTTAACATTCGATTGCATATAAAAGCAATAGGCTTCCAGTGTTTACGGATTGTGATTTGTGTACCAAATTTGGTTCGAATCGGTCCATTCGTTCGTCAGTTATCGTCTCCACAGACTCACTGACACACACACACACACACACACACACAGACATCACTTCAAAAATGTTTGATTCGTGATCAGGGATGCTTGAAACGTGCTCTCCCGTCGAAAACTCGAATTCGAATTTTCGACCCCGTCACAATACTTTCCTTATACATTATGTATATAAGGAAAGTAATTACATAATAAATTATTATGTACGTAACATTATTGAAGGTTCTGATTTCTTGATGATTATTTTCAAAATTTCATTCGAAAATTAGGGGAGTCTTCGGAACGGTGGATTGCATTCAAAATCAATAGTCTTCCAGTATTCACTGACAATAATTTTTGTACCAAATTTCGTTCGAAACGCTGTATTCGTTCGTGAGATATCGTCTCCACAAACTCACACACACACACACACAAACAAACAAACATATACACAGACATCACCTCAAAAACGTTCGATTCGAATTCAGGGATGCTTGAAACGTGCTCATTCGTCCAAAACTCAAATTCGAATTTTCGACCCCGTCAAAATACTTTCCCTATGCATCATATTCTGCGTACAGGGAAAGCAATAATTAGAAAGAAAATGAGGTTGTAAAAATCAATAGTTTCTCTTCCATCTAAAATGTGAAATGAAATGTGAATAGAAAGATTGCATAATGTCCACTTTAAATGAGAATGGAAATATACTCTATAATAAAAAAATCGACGCACCAAAAAGGAGTTGTCCGATTGTAATGAAATTTCGTATGCAAAGACATTTTGAGCGAACATGCAAATGAATAAAATTTGGTGTCCAATGAATACATAGTGGGAGCTTCAGCGCATCGAAACTGCACATTCAGCAGGTGTATATCTGGGCAGGTGTATATCTGCAGGTGGATATGGTCTGGGGTTGGTCGACTGGTTGTGTTACCGTTCCTTTTGCGACACCCCGGACCTACTTTTCAACAAGATAATGCCCGGCCGCACACGGCACGTGTTGCTATGAATTGTCTTCAAGCTTGCTCAACAGTTCCTTGACCAGCTAGGTCTCTTGATCTCTCTCCCATAGAGCACATTTGGGACGTTATGGGAAGGCTATTGCAACTATCCTGGAATGTTGACGATTTAGCCCGACAGTTGGAGACAATTTGGCAAGACCTTCCACAGGACACCATCCGTGAACTTTATCAGTCTATGCCACGCCGGGTGATATCTTGCATCCAAGCCAGAGGTGGACCAACTCCTTATTGACTTCCTCCCTTTGTATAGGGTCATACTCTAAATCATTAAATCGTTCTGAAATTTTAATCGTTTCTTTTTCTATGTATGTTCTTCACAGCCACCAATTTTTATCGCAATCGGACAACTCCTTCTTGATGCATCGATTTTTTTGTTATAGAGTGTATATATACGTCTTAGTAGCCTAATTTATAGAGAGCATCGTCCGGCTAGTCCGATACTGGTGCATCGATTTCTTGTTGAAACACGAATTTTTTGCACTTTTTTTTGCAAAATATAACGATGATCACAGAAAACTCTCCAAAACTGGAACATAGGGCAAATAACTTAAAAGGTTCACGTGCCAAATGAACTAAAATTAACTTACGCTAAAATCTATGAATAAATACAAAAGCAATTAACCAGTCTTGCAAATTGCTGTTTTTTGAATACGCTAAAACTGTCTTTTAAAAACACTATATGCTCTAAAAAATGAAAAGCGTTATTTTGAAAGTTTAAAGGATTGATGGAGGTCGAGATCTTTGATCTCCGTAAATATTTTAAACACCCGTCAAAACATCAACGCTTATCACTCAACTTTTCCAATATGCTGTTCAACTTCAGTTGGTTGAAAAAGCAAACTGATGACAGCTACTCATGGTTATAGGAAAATTGAAACTTTGAAAAGTGTTTATGACTTTGGTCATTCTATCTGTCTGTCTATTTGTTTGTCTGTCTGTCTGTTCGTTCGCATGATAACTGCCGTAAAAATGGCTTTATCAAATGAAATTTTAGTATGTCGTTAAGACGGTCTGTGGGACATATGGGAATGTAAATGAATAATATCACCCAATTAGTTTTAGATTGAAGCCGGGTTGAAAAAATGAAATACATTGAACCCTATGGGACCTAATTTTTAAAACATTTTTTAAGCAGAGTTAAAATTCACAAATTGCTTCAAAAATTTTAGGAAATATTCAAATTATCCCATAAAATATTCAAAAAAAAAAAAAATTCAGCAAAATATGTTTGGTGGTTTTTGAAATAAAAATAAAATAATAATTACACCCATATTTTATGAAGAAACCATTTGACCCACTTCAAAATAAAATATGCCATCCATATTTTTTCCCAATTTAAAACCGTGATTTGTAAAGTTCTTTTACATTTATATTTAATGTTGCATCCGTCCTAAAACCGCTTTATTTTTACTCATTTTCTGTGTATATATATTATGCGCTAAAGCAATTACAATAATTTTGAGTTTAAATGATCATCAAACTTTGATTATTAATCTAATTTTAATGGATTCAGAATGTAAACAAATGATTGTAAGATGAGTTGTATAGGAATTGCTGCATTTTTTTCATGCAAAATTATTTAACTCTGGAGTCTTGAATAAAAGTATATGAATGAAATATTCACTCCTTTTACATAGAGACACAGACGATTTATATTTCGAGAACGACATTTGAATAAAATTCATGTTTTCGATGAAGTTTTCAATTTCCAAGTAAAATAAATTATTGTATACTCTGGTAACTTTTAAAATATCAGCGCTGAATGTATCGCATTTTAGAGATGTTTAAAAAAAATGTATTTCAGTTGGAAAGTGTTTCATAATCAATGCTTTATGCATGATTGATCTTTCTTGGTTTTCCTTCCAAATTTTACAAGAATATTTAAAAAAAAAATCGGCATTGTTAGTGCAAATGATTACAATTATAGCGTGTTAACCTTCATTTTAAAAGGCCTTAAAAAAAAGCTTTCGATTGATAACACACTTGACAATGTGCTTCCGGGGTGTGACTTTCCCCTAGAAGGGGACTAATGACGTCACGAACCCAAAAATTGTATCGCGACTATTTTTCACAATGGCTCAAACTATGAAGTCTCGTAATCATTGAGCTCCCTTTTATGCATAATTTTGTCGAATATTGTCCTATGCTGCCATGTTAAAAAAAATATAAAATTTTCAATCAATTTCGAAGTTTTCACTCGAATTTAAAAGTTTCTACCTAGTTCTGTACATTCAATAACAAATCTGGATATAAAGTTTCGTGAAAATCCATTAAATGCGTAGCAGCTATCATACACATATAAGAAATCGACCACATATAGATAGACAGACAGACAGACGGTCATAACTCCAAAAATAGTGAAAATGTGCTCAAGAAGTCCTAAGGCATAAATTGGCATAAAAATCTCGAATTCAAAAATTTTCATGAGAACAATACTTTTTCAATACTACGTATAAGAAAGTAATTATAATTCAATATATAATTACTGTCACCAAAGGGATTAACCCCTATGGCGATATATCATGCTCAAAAAAATTTTTCAGTTGAAAAAAAAAGTATTTTTCTGTAATCAGAATTAATCCGACCGCTTTCAGGACCCTTAAAACTTGTCCTAAATGGCTAATACGTATGCTGTTTTATGCTTGAAGAACAAATAATGATATCGTCTACATAAACTTCACAAAAATGTCCAATAAAAAGTGACAAATAATGGTTCATTAGTTTGTGGCAGCAGCCAACTTTGCTCCTGCCAAAGACATCGATCGAAGATGCTAGGATACCCGAATTATAAGTTCGAAGTAGAAGCTAGCTTTTGCTCTAACCTGGTAATGACGGTCTTGTAAGCATCGGGTCCCTGGTTCGGGCCCGACAACATCAAATCCTACAATGATGACCATGGACGTACGAACATGAACCTTTTCTCTCCAACGATCCCTCCTCTCAGCACGAGATGGTAGTACCACGCGGAGCCAGAGACTCTACCACTCCCTTCCTGGTTGACCATGACTGACGTCACGCCCGAGGTTCGACACGCCTCCCGGCCATTCCGCTCCTCGACTGAGTTTCGGATGGGGTTTTCTGGGGGGCCCCCCTCTTCACCGAAATTCGGCCGGGCTTCTCATCAGGGGGTGGAGTGTGTGGCGGCAGCCGACTCTGCTCCTGCCAAAGACATCGATCGAAGATGCTAGGATACCCGAATTATAAGTTCGGAGTAGAAGCTAGCTTTTGCTCTAACCTTATAATGTCGGTCTTGTAAGCACCGGGTCCCTGGTCCGGGCCTGGCAACATCAAAAACCCTACAAGTCTCTGATAAATGCTTGGAGCATTTTCTACTCGAAAAGACATGACTCAGTGCGACTCCGAGGGGGGTTGCAAAAGCAGTTTTGAGCCTATCCTCATGTGCCATATACTGCTAATATCCAGATTGATATTTGACCAGCATTCTGAAGAATGGTCGACATTAGCGGCAGTGAAAAATGGTCATTTATAGTCACACTGTTGACCCATCGGTAATCGATATGAAAACGATATCCCCCCCCCCCCCCCGGTCTTTTTTCCCCACCAGACGATGCCCATGGTGGCTCAGGGCTCGATCACACCTTCGAAAAAAATGAACTTTAAACTCAATATTGTAATTGTGTTGGCGTAGAATATAGATGCACAGAAAATACGCAAAATTAAAGCGATTTTAAAACAGATGCAACAGTAAATATAAATTAAAAAGAACTTTAAAAATCGTGATTTTAACACTGGGGAAAAAAGATGGTTGCCATATTTCATTTTGAAGTAGGTCAAGTCATCTCTTCATATAATATGGATGTAATGATTATTTTAATATTTATTTAAAAACTACCAAACTTATTTTGCCTGAATTTTTTATATATTTTATGGGATAATTAAAACATTTCCTAAAATTTTTGAAGTAGTTTATGAATTTTAACTTCGCTTAAAAAATGTTTGAAAAATTAGGTCCCACAGGATTCAATGCATTTCACTTTTCCGACCCGGGTTCAATCCAAAACTAATTGCGTGATATTATACAATTACATTCCCATATGTCACACACACCGTCTCAACAGCATACTAAAATTTCATTTTGATAAAGTCATTTTTACGGCAGTTATCGTGCGAACGGACAGACAGATAGGCAGAATGATCAAAGTCATAAACACTTTTCAACTATGTTGTAAAGTGTTAAAAAAACTAACAAGAAAGATCAATCATGCTTAAAGCATTGATTATGAAACACTTTCCAACAGCAATGCAATTTTATGTAAACATGTCTAAAATGCAATACATTCCTCGGTAATATTTTAAAACTTCTCACAATACTACATTGATTAATTATACTTGAAAACTTAAGCCTTCATCGAAAATAAATGAACTTCATTCAAATGACGGCATTGAAATATAAATTGCCTGGTTTAAACATCTCTAAAATGTGATATATTACTCGATAATAATTGTAGAATTATCATAATACCACGATGATTTATTATATTTAAAGACTTCATCGAAAACAACTGAAATTCATTCAAATGACGTCATAGAAAAAATAACACGCCTGGCTCTCTCTAAAAAAGCAGCATTTCATTCATAAATAATTTCCCATTCATGTCATTCATCACAATACTATAATAATTTATTTTATTTAAAAATTAAAACCATGGAGCTACAAGTAATTTAACTCTATGCTTAAAACTTCATCGCAAAAAATCATCCTTCTCTTGGTAAAGTCAATGAATATTTCTTTCATATCAGCTATGCAGACTCCATGAGCTAAATTCTTTTGCGTTAAAAAAATACAATTTCTATACAACTCATCCTGCATATTTTGCTGTTTACATTTTACATAAGTGAAAAATAGGCTTCGTTGTAGAAATAATCAAATTTTTATGAGCATTTAAACTCATTTATATTCTAATTGCGTTGATTTAGTATGTAGATGCACAGAATTTAAACCAAAATAAAGTGGTTTTAGGACTGATACAACACTCAATATGAAATAAAAAGAACTTTAAAAATCACGATTTTGAGACAAGATGGATGTCATATATCATTTTGAAGTGGATCACGTGATACTTTCATATCATGGTCACGTGATCGTTTCATATAAGAGGTGCTATTATTATTTTAATTTTTATTTAAAAAACTACTGAATATATTTCGCTGAATTTTTTTCATATATTTTATGGAACAATTTGAATATTACCTAAAAATCTCGAAGCAATTTGTGAATTTTAAATCCGCTTAAAAAATGTTTGAAAAATTAGGTCCCATAGGGCTCAATGTATTTCATTTTTTCAACCCGGGTTCAATCCAAAACTAATTGGGTGATATTATTCATTTATATTCCCATAGGTCCTACAGACCGTCTGAACAACATACTAAAATTTCATTTTGATTAAGTCATTTTTACGGCAGTTATCGTGCTAACGGACAGACAGACAGAATGAACAAAGTCATAAACACTTTTCAACTTTGTTGTAAAGTGTTAATAAAAAGCTAAAAGAACCTGGCCGGTATGAAGGAACCAATCAACTCCCCGACTTTAATTAACTGTTTCGGCATGCACCAAAATCTAATCGGCACCAATATTACCCATAGCCCATCAAACCACCCCCAAATTCATGAGCGCCCATAGCGGAAGGCAAGGCGTGCCCTTGCCGTTCCCATCCCTCGCTGAACGTTCAAGGTCACAAAAGTGAACATCAAGTTAGTTGATGTTGTACATCTTGTCGTTGAGTTTGCCCTTCGCCCTCTCCAGGAAAAAGTTCTATGGACGCCCATGCTCAAATTCCATATCGAATCTCCTGTCATGAATTAAAATGAGTTCGAAACGATCACGAACAGTCTACGCCCAAGTCCGCACGAGTTGTCAATTAAATCTTCAACAAGCGTTTGACCAGACTTCCTCAATAGGTGATTGCCACGCTGAAAGAAAGAAACCGAAATCTTTTCACCGGGTTTGTTAAACTCTAATAAGGAACGGGTTTATGCGAAAAAACGCTTCGGATTTTGCACCGATATCATATGCAATTGTGAAAATTACAAAATACACTTTCTAGCAAAATATCTCCATCGAATTTTTAAAAAAATTTGCAAGCAATAAGACTGAATCCAAGGAATGCTTTAATATACAGGGTTTCCCAAAATGATTGAAACGCACTTTAATTCCTTACCTGTTGGAGATAAGTGGGCAATGTAAATTGCAAAAATGTTGAAAGTAAGGTAGGAAATAAGACTACGTTAATGAAATAGTCCTCCCATTCTTTTTCAAAAAGTTACATTTTTTAAATTTTTATACGACCCCCTTAGACAAATTGGGTCAATCAGAAAATTTTTATTTTTAATGCAACAAGATCATTAAAAAAACAGCATATCTGTATCTTTAAAATTGAGCGAGTTATATTTAATTGAAAATTGAACATTGTGAATGGGGACCCTATATCAAATTCGAAATGTAAATGTGTGACATATCACAAAAAAGATAAAACTGGATGATAATACATAGAATACCCAACCGCGTAGTGAGTACCACTGCTTTATATGATCTCTGTCTGTGTAATGCTTTATTTAGATGTATTTGTGATAAAAAATTTTGACACATATTAACGTATTTTTGATCGAAACAGTTTCCATCGTCAATTTGTTTATGATCCCTATTTTCACTCATGAAACAGCCTTTCACATGGTACGGAAAAGTGGCATAAGTCATATTTTTGCCTTTATCATAATTCAGTTGATTTTAAGGATACATATACGCAGTTTTATCACGAATTCTACCCAAGACATACTAATACTACCCAAGACATACTAATTCTACCCAAGACATACTAATATACAATGAACTTCAAACCTAATTTATTCCGAAACTGACCTTCAATCTGAACCTATGATGATCAAACTACGACACAATATATATAGTCACAAGATTACAAACTATAACTCCCGATGCCACCTTCCATGGACGATTAGAACACACACCCGCGCGAAATCGGCAGAATGGCAGAGCCGTCATTCTAAAGTCTGCCCTTTTTATAGATCTGGCCAATCGTGAATATGCGATTTTTCGGAATGAAAGTTGAGAAGTTTAGGACATAAATTAAAATCAGGAAAAAGTAGAATTAGGTTAAAATGATAATAAATAATAGAATCCTCACACGTTAGTCATGGGTGGTACACGTGATCGCCGCTAGAAGAATGCTGACGGTATGCGTTCCGAGAGAAGTGGAACAAAATAGGGAAAACGACAGATTTGTCTCCGTTTGAAGAAGGTCTTATTGCAAGGGCCCGTTTGGTAGGATCCACGATTACTAGAACAGAACAACTCATTGACTTCTCGAAAGGTCCGTTATCCAAAGCATATAACAGTTGGAAACGTAACCCCCAGGCATTGTCTAAAAGACGAAACTGTGGATAAACAAAAAAAATTAATCAAGCCCGTGATCGATAGCGTCTCAGACGACTTGTACGGCAGGAAAGGGGATCTACTGTTGAAGGCCCAGACCACACGACCAACCCTAGGACTTATGGCAGCTTAATGTGTGGCCGAAGGGAATCTACTGTGCAGCAACTAAGGGAAGACTTCAATGAAGGTTCGTCCCTACCAAAAGGTCCCTACCTATATCGACTCGAACAATGCACAGGATATTGCAACGAAACCGTATAATCTGTTGCATGCCTGTGTGGAAACCTCTCATTTCGGCGAAGAACCTGAAAATGCTTTTGCAGTGGTGACGGGAACGGCGTCATTGGACATCGGATGATTGTAAGAAGATTACGTAATCTGATAAATCACACCACATCTTGTTTTGTACGTCAGGCGGAGAGTGTGGTGAAAGCCCCATGAAGTCATGAACCCATCTTGTCTGGTTTAGGGACATCATTGTGTGTATTATCTTCTGATGGTTTGGCACTGATCCCCTGGTGTCTTCAAAAGGTCTGGTGTCACCCATGGAGTAGTTGAACATTCTTTCCAATCACGTCCACCCTGCAATATTGAATTTTAACTACGCATGCGACGGGTCTTTCATGGACGATAATACCACCCTCCACCCTGCAGAAACCATGCAACAGTGGTTCACGGAGCATAAATCTGACTTCCCCTTCACATCAAAGCCGAGATTTAAACCCCATCAAGAACGTTTAGGACACGGTGGAAAGACGCACCGACAACAATCGCCTCTACTGTCAACTGTACAGGAACCTACAATCTGCTTGTCCAACGTCTTGTATTCTCTGCACTCTAGCACCTTGTAGAATGCATGCCTAACCGCATACGTGCTGTAGTAAATCGAGCTGAAGGCGGTCCAATAAAATACTGAACTTGGGTTTCTAATTCACTAACAGGTTATTTAAATAAGCGACACAAATATATATGAAGAAATTTAATTTCTAAATCTATATTTATTTTTAAAATAAACTCCTATAGTTTTCGAGTAATCGTGTTATTGAGTTAAAGAAGATGGAAAATTTTTCCATTTTTCAAATTTGTAATAATTTATATTTTAAAAACTAAAAGTATTTGCTACCTATAAACAATAAGGAAGAGTTGGTAACTCTTTAAAAACCTTACAAGTGTATATAATTGGTAACTCTTTTGGAAACATGCTTAAATCTCAGAAACTAAAAGTGTTATCTAGGTATAAACAATAAGGAAGAATTTGTAACTCTTTGAAAACCCTGCAAGTGTATATAATTATCAAGCTCTTACTTTTCGAAGTATAGTGGGTTATAATTATTTTAGCATTTTAAACCTAGGTTTCCCAATGCGAAAATTAAAATGTCACGATTGTTGCAGCTCTGTTTACTTACTCTGCTTACTTACTCTGGTGAAATATTGATGCACAGGCACGATATATTACTTTCCTTATATACATAATGTATAAGGAAAGTATTGTAACGGGGTCGAAAATTCGAATTCGAGTTTTTGACGGGAGAGCACGTTTCAAGCATCCCTGATCACAAATCAAACATTTTTTAAGTGATGTCTGTGTGTGTGTGTGTGTGTGTGTGTGTGTGTGTGTGTGTGTGTGTGTGCGTGTGTGAGTCTGTGGAGACAATAACTGACGAACGAATGGACCGATTCGAACCAAATTTGGTACAAAAATCACAATCCGTAAACACTGGAAGCTTATTGTTTTTATACGCAATCGAATGTTGAGAAACCCCCTAAATTTTCGAATGAAATTTTGAAAAAATCGTCAAAAAATTAAAAGCACTAATAAAGTTACGCAAATAGACATTTCTTATGTAATTTTTCATTAGAAAACGATTGACATAAATTTTAGAACGCTAACATGAACCGTTCCCGAGATATTGCACATTTTTCAAAAAAATTATCAAAAAGTCATATAAGATAAAAAAAAATATTTCCTATTGAGAAACATGTTCACTTTTCATATGTAATACCATGCGATAAATTGGGTGACATCATTCTCGTAGATCTAGCTCGTTCCATTCATGAAAAAAGATACTTTGAGTAATACTTTCGTACTTGAACGCCAATAGTCATTTATCTGCTGTAAGAATAACTTATTTCTTCGTCCATAAAGCTTGGCGAAGAATTTGGCGGAATGTCGCCAACTTGGCGACTTTTTGAAATGTTGCCAAATTAACGAAAATCTCGCCAAATGGATAAAAATGACGCTACATCAGTGAAAAAGACGACCAATTGTCGAAAATTCAATATCTTGGAAAGAATATTAGTATCTACTATAAGAAAAACCTATTTTTTTTACTGTAAAAGTAGTAAATTCATTACATTATATAAGGTAAGTCATGTGTTGCCTACATCAGATTTTTTTGTTTTGTTTTGAAAGAAGAATTAGGAAGGTAAATGAACTTGAGGAGTTTAAATATAGTTAGTGGTTGGTGAGGTTTGAACAGAATAGATTGAAATATGTATGCATTCAAGTACATATTTATGTGCCTCCAGGCAAGTTCATAGATTTATTCGAATATAAAACATCGCAAGATATATTGTATAAGTTTAATTCATATACTGTAAAGCAAGTTAGTAAAGTAATTGGATACATTGAAAAGTCTGTGGTCGGAGTTTCCAGATGAAATCGGGATGAAAACTAAAAGTCCTAGCTAGCTATAAGCATTTAATGAGTAACTGGTAATGCTTTGAAAACCTGTAGACGAAAAAAAATAAAAAAAAATCGAATAAACTTATTGAATTTTACTGAAATTTTATTTCACAAAATGTTATTCACGCAAAACCCTTTCGGCTCCATCGGACTGGAGCCACCGCCGATTTTTAATGAGTGTTATTTTCCCTATTTATAACGGGCATTCATATTAGTACATATATAATATCACACAGAATGCATTGGTGCGTTATAATGTTGTTTAATTAGTATGAAAGCAGTGATGAATCAATCAATACATAGTTCGGATGATTTTCCTTTGATATTTTTAATACTGTCCTGTATATGAACACAATTTATACAAATGTATGAAGCTCTTGAAGTCCACTTTGAAGCAACTTTCTACGTTGGCCTGGAATCGGATAAATTTCCCTTGGCGGTATACCCACAGAAACTTCTCGCCATGTTCTTTACTTCTTTCCTGCAGAGAAGGAAAAATAAAAACTTGTAACTATTGAAATATTACTTCCAAGAAATCGAAAGAGAATTCAGAAATTTTTAAGGTTCGGGCTCCAATTGCAAGATTCTTCTGTGCTGATTTGAACATTGCCCTAAATGTACTTTCAAATCTATAAAATCTAATATGGCCAGCACATGACTTTTCCAACAGACTCACATTCATTTTCTCTTTGTTGCATTAATAATTCATTAAACTGGGTGTGGTTGCACAAAATAACACTTATAATTATTTGAAATGACACTGAATTTGCATTTTTAATTTTGATTTTCGTATTCATTTGGTAGGTGGACGTATCTTCAAATAAGGCAGCGTAGCGAAAGTGCGATAAAACTAAAATATCTCGAGAACGGTTAGTCCTAGAGTGATGGAATTGATCTTTTCATCATAAAAAATTGCGTATAGAACAAGTATTTAATGAATACAATTGAGCATACGTAGTTTCTTATTCTAGATTTTTACGATTTTTAAGGGTCATATCGTAAAAAAAAAAAGTTTTTTTTTTCCCCCAAATCATATCTAAATCTAATCAGCACCAAAATAACCCACAAGTGACTTATCTACCAAATTTTGTGAAGTTGAATTATTTAGTTTTTTTAGCTAGATTGAATACATGCGATTTTTGTAAGCCATTTCACACAAAACGTTGGCTCTTTTATCGCAAATTGTGCCGAAATCTAATCAGCACTAAAGTCACTCATAAGTGACTTATCTACCGCATTTTGTGAAATTGGAATATTTAGTTTTTTAGCTAGAATGAATACATGCGATTTTTGCAAGCAATTTCACACAAAACGTTGACTCTTTTATCGCAAATCGTGCCGAAATCTAATCAGCACTAAAGTCACCCATAAGAGACTTATCTATCGAATTTTGTGAAATTGGAATATTTAGTTTTTTAGCTAGAATGAATACATGCGATTTTTGCAAGCTGTTTCACACAAAACGTTGACTCTTTTATCGCAAATCGTGCCGAAATCTAATCAGCACTAAAGTCACCCATAAGTGGTGCTTACCTACCAAATTTTAGGAAATTCGGTTAATTAGCTTTTGAATTAAAGTGGACACATACATTGCACATACAGACATGCACACACACAGCCGTCACACTAAAAATAGTTTTTTCGTGTTCTAGAGGTCCCAAAACGTGTAGTTCTGTTGAAAACTAGAGTCACGATTTTCGACACGATTCCAATGCATTCCCTATACATAACCATGTATCAACAGCGCCCACTGCGTGGGTTCCAAACACTTTCGAACAACCAATAATTTTGTTGTGGGTTCTTCGAACCCCTAATATTTTTGTGCGTATTTAGTGGGGAAAAGGTACTCATATATGCATGCATTTTGTGAACCATTCTTCAAGTTCTTCATTATTCCTTCCCTGTTTACACTAATACACAGTGTGTATAAAATGAGAGTGTGTATAAAAATTTATCTCTCAGACTGTTTAATGTATTCTGAATACAATATTTTAACTCAAAAATTATTTGAAAAACATTTGATTTGTCATTTTTAATAATGATAAAAATACTTAAAAATATTTTTTACATTTTTAGTTACTTTTATGATATTGAGTCGCAAATTCACATTATCTGTATATTGTATATATAATAACGCTATGCAAAAGCAAAATAAATGGAATAAATAATCACCTAGAGAAAATAAATATTTTTCTATACTTAACTATAATTGCTTTATTTTAGTAATTAAGACGTTTTATTGTGCCAAATGCATAGCTCAAATTTTCCGGACCCTCCATTAATTTTTCAAAACGTCGCCTATGTGTGAAGAAAGTAATAGTGTATTGTTGAGAAAGTAACAAGATCAAGGTGAACTAGAACGAATTGCCCAGCGTTACCTGTGTCCCTAATAAGCGCCCAGTGATAAGTAATACGAAGACCGAAACTTATTTTGACCTCTCATGAAAACGTGAAGAAAACAGCAACGTGCATGGTACGAAATCACAACCAAATGTACGACTAGTCTAAACCTCATCAACGATTGCACGGGATTGAATAAAGACAGGTTACCATAAACTCACTAAAAACCGTGGGAATTGGCTTCAATAAATACAACAGCCCCGCCGGGAAAAAAGCAGGCTACCCGCTGTCCTATGTGGAAAGAGGGCGCCTTCCTCTTGCCTGCTAGATACTTGATAAAGTCCAAAACATGTTTCTGATAAAACATTTACAATTAATCAACGTATATATATATATACAGAGGCTGTTCACACATTTTTTAGACGATGTATATTGTATTCACAAAACTAAATTACATAAAATTCTTGTGCTTTAAATGTTCTATTTGACATCCCTTATTCTGAACTATCTTTCGACACCGCAATTTCCAGGATAATAATGCCTTTTGAAGTGTCAGAAGAGGTATTTTATCCCATTCCTCCTGAACAGCTTTCCAGAGTCCTGTAAGAGTTTTGGGACGACGTTTGGATAATGCAGATTTTAAAAGTCCGAAAGCACAAAAATCCATAGGTGATACATCGGGAGATTTAGTAGGGATATCAGTGAGGGGTATGGCCTTGATACCAGTTTTTTGTTCCATTTCTTTTAGGAAATTTACAGTGGATTTTGATGTGTGACTGCTAGCTTTGTCCTGATGGAGTCTCACAGATTGATGGCACTGTGGGTAAAGCGATGGTATTTCATTCAGAAAAATTGGCGATAAAATATGTTCCTGATAGTATTTGGAGTTAATCTTGACATTTTTTCCCACTCTCTTTGTTTTTAACTTGCCATTATAAGAAAAACCAGCAACAATCATGAATCCCTTAGAAAAACTTTCTTTCGATTCTTTGAACCATGTACTTAAATTTTTTTCTCCCCTTTTATGATAATAAATGGCTCTTTTTTTGTTGCAATCATTTAAATACACCCATGATTCATCTATTGTGACAATTGTTTTCCATTTTTCTTTGGATAAGTGTTTCTCATATAGAATTCTGCAGCGTGTCCTGCGTTCAGCGATATGATTTGGAAGAAGACGATGCACATTGCGTTTTTTCGCTTTCTTAAGATTTAAATCAACGTTTATCATTTTGTTTACAGTGGACACCGAGCATTTTAATGATTTTGCAACTGTCCTTTGACTAGGGGGATTTTCTATTAACATTAAACTACATACCTTTGCAATAGTCGAAGATGTCCGTTTTTTCCTTGGATACTTGTTTGGAATTTTTGTCCCACTTGAGGCTCCAATTTGACGTTTTTTTCCTTTCCTGTTAACGATATTACCTATCGACGCTTTAGATATCACAAAACCATGACTCTCACATCGTTTTTGGATAACAGAGTATGCATATTTCTCTTCGGAAAGAGCATAAATGTAGCCTTCGAACCACTGTTTTGTTAAAAACGCCATTTTTGAATAAAAACAAAACTTTCAAGTCGCAGACGATAATCTTGACTTTTAAAAACATAGTACAATTGGAATTATTTCTTTTGCAGCAAACGATTTTTTATTACCGCTTACCAAAATCGTCTAAAAAATGTGCGAACAGCCTCTGTATATATATATATTTCCACATTTAAATATATATATATATATATATATATATATATATATATATATATATTTAAATATATATATATATATATATATATTTAAATATATATATATATATATATATATATTTCCACATATAAATTTCCACATTTAAATATAATATACCTAGCATATGAAATTAGTTTCTTGATTTTTTTTCCTAGTTAGTAATTAGTAATTGAATTCTTTTGTTGGTTATGGATACTTCACTATTTCTCGTCATTTATTCTACTTAAATTCAGCTTTATTACTTTATATATGTTGTGTGTGTGTGTGTGTGTAAAGAAAGAGCGAGAAGAGAGGCTCTTTTTAACTACCTTACAACAATGTGATTCAGAAAAGGAGGAATATTTGCGGGTCATTTCGCAAAAAAATTGTCGCTTCCACTTATCGAGGATCCGCCAAATTTTAATAGATAAAAATGCTTAACTAGACTAAATTATGTATCAAATTTCAGCTCTCTAGGGCATTTGGAATGTATGTTAAAAATGCCATTAAAGAAGTTGAAACAGGCAGACAAGCATATGTCATGATTACTTGAATCAAAACTTGTAATAAACATCAATCAAACTCCAAATTCTAAGTAAACACAAGGCTACACTTCAAGTTTCATGAGTTAATTAATATCTCCTCTCTAAAATTATTTATAGTGCTGCCATCTAGTGAAAATTATTTATAATGCTGCCATCTATTGAAAATTATTTATAGTGCTGCCATCTATTGAAAATTATTTATAGTGCTGTCTCCATCAAACTTTTACATTCCCTGCAATACATGGCAATGCATAAGGTAAGTATTGGAATCGTGTCGAAAATCGAAAATCGATATTTCGACATATCTACACCTCTCGAACACTCTGGAACACAAAACAAACCATTTTTAACGTGACGTGTGTTTGTGTGTGTGTCTGTCTGTCTGCATGTGCAATGTTTTCCTCCACTCTAGATGAAAACTACTCTACAAAATTTGACGTTATTTGGTAGATACAGTATGTAAGTCTCTTATGAGTTGCCCTTTTATAATTTGGTTCGATTAGGAAAAGTAGAGCCTATCTATTTCTGCAAATTGGTCTCAAAAATTGTCACAATATGAAATTAAAAAATAAATACGCATGAAATGTATTAATTTAATAATTTTAAAATTCGTCCTCAGATATTTCGCATCAGAAATGATAAATAAATAGTTTCACTTTACATTTTGGCTTAGGAATTACAAACAAGCATTATGTACATATATTTGTAATGACTTTGTACGGATATGTTTTTGCGTGTCAAAACAATAATTTAATTTTTTTTTACTCTTACAAAATGAGAATTGCCACTTTGTACATTTTCTTTTTTTTCCCCCAAGTTTATACAAATTCCCACGGAACTCCAGTGTTCTGTAGAAATTTGGGAAATCACTACATTACTGCAAAAATAGTATTTTTAACCGATATATATCGATTAGTATAATTCTATACATTCATGCACTTTATATTATCAAATTGCAATTTTTAAATTCGTAACTATCATATTTGGGAAGCATATTTATTGAATATAACCAAAAAAATCCCTTTATAGTTAAAAGGATTCAAATAAACAAATTATAGTGTCGCCATCTGTAGACAAAAATTAGAAGTTTTCTTTTTTCTAAAATCAAGACGGGAATTCCCTGGACTACTAGACACTGATTTTGTCCGAGACGTAGAGGACAGTGGAAGGAAAAAGAAAAGAAAAGAATATAGAGGGTGCACAAAATAGGATTGCTAATGTTAATGTCAAAAGTCAAGTTGTATCACTCCGCCACATAATTAGGTGATCAAAATTTGACCGCACATAAGAAAATTGTGTTTTATTGTACATTTTTTACAACTTAAGAGAGCTACTTAGGACACTCGAAATAAAAATATAGCAGCATAATTTTGGTTTGAGGCATTTAACTTTTGCGAAAGTTCTTAATTATTTTTATTATCGTTATTTGCAGTAAAAGTGAAATTTATTCGGTACTGTAATTTGCAGTTTTTTCTTCTAGATTAATGTTAAAGGTAATGGTCATTTAACCGACTTATTAAGAAAGACGTATTTAAGAATAAAATATTTGGAAACTAAACTACAAACGCTATTTTCTGAAATTCAGCCGAAGACTCAGGTGAGATAAAATATATTTGTATCTATAATTTAAAATAAGTTCCTTTTATTGAATAACCTTGTTACTTTGAACAAAAAGGCTATACTTACGGACCCACATATTTACCGTGCCCGTACTCCGCTTGAACACGGGGACAGTTTGGGCAGAGGATGAAAGCGAACCTATATATTTTTTGGTTATTATTTCCCTCAGTTAAGTTATTAATTTAAGTTTGACTTTATCTACAACTTCTGATTGGTCCGGTTATGTAGACCAATCGCCGAGCCAAGTAACATTCTGCAGTTCTGCACAATGACATAATATGTATGACGTGGGTGAAAGAATCAATCTAGTATATATATATATATATATATATATATATATATAATAGAAGTTTGAAAATCCAATGAACGAAAAGTAAGAAGATGTAACACGGTAAACCTAACTTTTTAAAACACCCACAGAATAAAATATAATACAGCAAATCATCAATCAAATGGATAAAAAATACAAAACACAAGCTATCAAGTTACAGAAAATCAACCAAATTAAAAGGTATGGAAACAAAAAAAGAAAAACTTAAACTAAATTCAACTATCTAACTGGCTTACAAAACAAAAGTAAAAATCAACTAATCCTTAAGCAAATGGAAAAAAATAAATAAAATAAATATCGAATCAACAAGTCAATGAAAAATATATAATACAAAGGTATGGAATCGAAATAAGTATAACAAACGAAATTAAGCACAAACGCCATACACGTGGACGAGGCTCTAAGCCTAAATCAGGAATTGTTAACCTCTACAAAAATCTAATCATGTCCAAGTTTTTTGTAGAAGCAAACACAAAAATGTATGTTTCTGAAGAAATAGATAGATTATATATAAATATATATATATATATATATATATATATATATATATATATATATATATACAAGCTTTAGATGTCCAAAGAAGAAGTTAGGTAAGCATCGACGATTTATTATTATTCCAATGATTTCGTAAAAATGATATATCGCCAGATCCGGTCAAAGTTCACTATGGATCTGGTTTGGTTGAAATGGCGGAAATGTGCAACACTGGTAGTTTTGGTATCTGTCTATATTTAATTACTTAACCAGCTGCTGTATTACGGCTGAGTGCAGAGTAAATGTGTTAACTTGCATCAGTGTGTTATTGCCCCTGGTCCTAAGGCCCTTTTGTATCAATTGCTATCATCTATTATCTTTAGAGTTATATCACTTTAACTTAACATAACGGCTTTATGCAGCCAAGGTCAAATAGCTACTTTAAAATGGAGCAAACAAGGTTTAGACCATCGAGGTAGTATATAATGGAGAGAGCTTAAGGGTTGCAATCGGGGCCAAAGATAAAGGGAGTTGTAGTCAGGACGAATTTCCTGAGAACCCGTTTTCTTCCGACTGTGACCCTGTACATTTCAATGGCGATTTCTGACCGAGAGCGTGTTTGAGAAATATAAATCGTAAAATAATGGTTATGTACTGTTGTGCTTACGGCTGCAAGGAAAAGCATGTAAAAGGAGGACTTTACTCTTTCCATGGGTAAGTTTTTTTTTCATTATATATCTTACAAATATAGTTAAGAAGTAATTTTGCTAGATTTTAGAGTGGTGCATTTCATTTGGCTATTAATTTTATTGCTTTTAATGCTATATTATTAGAAGTTTTGCTCTATTTTTGGTGTTTGTGATATTGCAGAAGACTTATAATATCATTCTAACACTTTAAAAAAACATTCGGAGTACTTTTGTGATAGAGCTATTTTCGGTATCCTCATATGTTTTCCCTTCGAGGTAGAACTTGGCGATGTTTGGCGACGTTTGGCAAGATTGGGTGGCTATGGAAGAAACATAGGGTGTTTAGATAATGAGCGTAAAGACGTGTCGTATGATAAAATTTTACTTTCAAAATAAAATATAATAGTTTACATTCATTGAAAATGTCAGTTAGAATTTACATCACAATTTTTCAGTGCATTTTATATAAAGATATATGATCTGAAATATGAGCATGATCTCATTTCTAGTTCAGAGTAAATTGTACTTAATAAGTCGATGTTATTAATCTTATCCTTGAGATTGCCCCCCCCCCCCCCCTCACCCTCTCCGCATAAATTTTATACATGCCGATGTTGGTTAGAATTAATTTCATATAAACATCTCGATTGTTCCCAAATTAAATATAAAAGGATATATCATCAAACTCCCAGTGTAGTAGAAGTATTTTGGTATTACACTCTTGTTTAGTTTTCGAGAAAGAAATATGCCTTGCCCAAAGAAATATTTGAATGACCGACTTCTTGATCACGCGTTAGCAATCTATTAAATGAGAAATATTAACTCTAAAAGAACCTTACATTCTCCTCATCATAATTTAAGTAATAGGCTTTTTGATCTAGAAACAACTCTACCAATATAAATATTTTTACTTACATCATGTTTTATGTACCAAAGTCGTGTTTCAGAGTCTTTCAAGTGCGACTAATATAAATTGAAGTTCAAATTATTATAATTACAGAAATTTGACGAAAATAAAGCTATTGGGACACCTAGCATAGGTGATTCAAAAGTAATAATTTTATATTGAAATAATTTTATATTGAAATAGGACTACATATATCATCTTCATCAGCTAGTTACAACATGATTTAAATGAAATAATATCACACGAAAAACTCAAAAAAAGGAAGGAGGGGGGGGGGGGGGTAATGGGAATTAAATAAAGATGTTGTCAGGAGGAAGAGATGAAAAGGCAATAATTGTTACACATATTTTAATATTTTTTAGTTCGTATGAGATAAAATAGCGAATATATATATATATATTTCCCTATATAAGAAATATTATAAAGTTTTATATTTTTCAGTTTTCCTCGGGAAAGTTAAATATTTTATTATTGCAAATATTACATTGTTTTATATTTGACGGTACACATACAATATATTAAAATAAATTAGATGTAAAAATGACTCAGTCGTATTACGCCTCAAAGCAGATATGGATAATGCTAACATAACTTTCAGAGATAAAGTTTATCTGGATAAAAGTGAAGAATTCTACATTTTAAGCAAGCATGCACACAATTTTTTCATATACTTTATAATTGTTTTTAAATATATTATACATATTCTTCAATTTGTATACTTGTAATGTATTTCATATCATATTTTATTTGCAATTGATTTGTAGTTAAATTTTGTTTGAAGAAATTGACTTCATTAACAAAATTTTTCTTTAGTAATAAAAATTTTTGGTAATAAAAATATTCTAATCCTATTTCGTATTTTTCTTCATACATATTTTTTAAAATCTTATAACGTATAACACGTGTAATAACTTCCCATTCATCCTCGACTTTAATAGAAGTTAAAAAAAAACAGAAGGTACACTACACAGTTTAGGCGATAAATTGCCAAATCATGGAAGTCCTTCTCCTCCTCGTCCTTACTACACCTTCTCTGTGTTTGTCCATGCTACTAGCATGGGGAAGATAGGACCGCACTCCCTCCATATATACTAACTCGTTGGTTTAGACTCTTACAAGATGAGAAAACAAAATCTGCACCGCAGTTCTAGTTCTTTTACAGCATTCTTCATCAGTGCGTTATTGCCCCAGGCCGTAAGGCCCTTTTGTATCCATTACTACCAAAGATTGGAGTTATGTTACTTGACATAACTCAGCTTTAAGCAGCCATGGTCAAATAAGTGCTTTAGCCCGAACAAGGCTCAGACCTTTACAAGATATATAAACAAAATCTATACCCGCAGTTCTGCTGCAGCATTCTGCACTGGTTGATGTACAGACGTCCATCTGATCCACAGACTGGATCATATATGGGCAAACAGACCTCAGGGCACTTGGGAACGTGGGCACACCCTTCCATGTCCACCTCAACAATGCCGAGCCTGGAATATAAAGATAATCGATAAATAAAATATCTATAGGGAATAATCTATAAATAAAATCTCACCTGTTCCCAATGCAGGTAACAACATCCATGGACAAGTTTCGCTCTTTTATCATCAGTAGCCGGTATACTTCGGCGTTCATCAGTAGCCGGTATACTTATTATTAAGCACCGGTCAGTAGCAGGTATATTGCAATAAGAAAACTTACTGTGTATCGTACTTTTGCGAACGTTTATGTCGAATTCGATTCGACCGCGCAACAGACTTCAAATTTTTCAAAAATCGATCTGAGGCTGCATTGGCCAAGTTCATACTCACAAAAAACCGTCTTTAGAGGCGCTTTCAAAATTAAGATATCTATTAAAGATACCAACATCCCTGAACCTGTTTCCTTCTTAGTATAACCGTTGCAGCGCTAAATTCCGATACGTGCAATGGAAATTAAGAAATTTGATGCCAGATGCATGGAAGGATAAAATTTGTCGATTACCATAAAGCAGCGGTTCTCAATAGGATCTACAAAGTATTAAAATGTTTTAATGAAAAACGATCTTCTTATATAAGAGGGATTTAATGTATCAAACACTGTTAAAATTAAAATTTACTATTTATACAAAAATCCCGAAGACAAATTGAAGTTAACATTTTAGACAAATTACTTCTCAAGTTTCATAGTTCCACATAGCTCAAATCTTTCTCGAGTTATATCAATTTAAACATTAAACTTTCTAAAATTTCAATTTCTGAGAAAACAAGGTTTTTAAAATTCTGTCTTCTTCAATAAGTATCAAAAAAGCAAGTTTTCAATGTTTAACCTCGTAAAACTTTTTTATTAAATAACTCACTTAATTTTTATATCATTCAGTTTTACGTCATTTGACATTTTTTTTTTTCGGAAACTAACAACTATCAGCTAACAACAACCAAACAATTATTATAATGCGATAACTTTACTTTTATCACAGCAAAATAATGGCGCACAAGATCTACAGCACAGACCAAATTAATACCACCCGAAATGAAATGGGTGAGCTTTTGGAGTACAGAACGTACGTTGCGACGTACACTTGCGACGTGCACTGTTGCGACGTGCCCTCAAGAATCGTGGGTGTGCTCTCAAGATACAAAAATGAATCCGAATTTCTGGATAACTAACACGTTTATTTACAAGCACGTAGAAACTTCCAGAAGGGGCTGATATTTCCAAGAATATTCATTATTTCGAGAAAATTCTAGTACCTTTGAAAAGTCGTCAAAAATCTTTAGAAACCGTCAAAAACCGTCTAGTACCTTTGAAAAGTCAAATTGGCGATAAATCGCCAAATCTGGAATATATCTGGACGAATACTCTCCGTAGAAACTTCCAGAAGCGGCTCGTATCTCATAGAAAATTTGTTATTTCGGGAAAGTATTTGAACATTCAAAATGTTGCGAAAATTAGCAAAATTGGCTATAAATTGCCAAATATGGCAACCCTGAACCGACAGTCCTGATATGGAAGCCCTAGATGCACGCCATAGGAATAGCTGCCTAGAAAAGTGTCTTCTCCCCCTGGCTCTCAAAAGAACTAACTGCTCGGTTCGTTTTTTGGCAGTGGCTAAGAACGCATACCTGTTCATTTGACCTGAAGAAGGAAGCTCATAATGACCTCGAAACAATCGACGTCACCTTACTGACATATGTCTGAATTATTCAAGGAAGTTTGAGAAGCTTTTATCGTGCAAGCAGCAGTTTGTTTTATTGTAACTATTTACTAATTATTTGGCGTCAAAATACAAAACTATTGCACGCGATAACGTCTCTCTTGAACGAACAAGATCCACAAAAATGATGGAAACAGATTTGTTGCGTAATATTGCATATGGAAAGTTAACATATTAAATGACACTACGTCTTAATTTTTTATGAACATGTGTTTAAAAAACGTGCAATATCTCGAAAACGATTCATGCAAGCGTTCAAAAATGTGTGTCATTCGTTATCTAATAAAAAAATTTCGTTTGAAATGATTTATTTATTTAATCGCGTTGTCGGGCTGGATTTTTTATTGATTTTTTTTTTTCAAAAATCAATTCGAAAATCGTTCAATATCTCGAGAACAGTTCATGCTAGCGTTATAAGATTTGTGTAATCCGTTTTCTAATTTAAAAAAGCAATACGCATGATATAATTATTTATCCTTATTGTAGGTTTTCACTTTTTAATAATTTTTCTTTTCAAATATGCTTTGAAAAATTGTGGTGTATTCCGAACATTCGATCGGGTCTAAAAGCAACGGGTTCAAGTATTCACTTATTGTAATAATCGTTTGAAACGTTTCATTCGCTCGCGAGATATCGCATCCACACACAGACTCACGGATACACACACTAACATACATACACCCGCTAATATACATACACCCACTAACATACATGCATACACACACTAACATACATGCATACACACACACAGATATCACCTCAAAATACTCCGATTCGTGTTCAGATCTGCTTGAAATATACTCTTCCTTCGAAAACTCGAATTCGAATTTTCCTTTCCATCACAACACTCTCTCTGTACATTACACTATGTGTGTATGTAGGGAAAGTAATTATCATTTTATTGTTGCTCTTACTTGCACGTTCTTTTCTTCAAGAAGCAATCGTTGTAGTAGATGACGCCGTCGCTTCCACACACAGGTTTGTACAGCTCCTGGCATTCCTCGGGACAAGCGGCGGTTCCCTTTGTTTCTGAAAAAGAAAAACATTCTAATAGAAGAATAATAAATGTAATGCATTTTATTTATATCCTTTTAAACTTATATTCAGTTACACAAAGAATATTAATCTGCATATTTGCATTATAATACAGCAAGTAATACGTGCACTGCCAAACGCAATACAGAACCCAATATATCGTTTTCCTTCTGATTATACGTATATATCGTTGCGAACGCATACCCCCTCGCCGACGTCTTCGTCTCCTTCGAAGACCAGAAGGAGACGTAGGATTTCATAAATGAACTTAGGAGCTACGTAAATGCAAATGATGTAGATGCCCTGCTAATCCAGGAAACTAAAGTTAGAGAAAACAAAAAACTAAATATAGCAAACTATAATAGCTATCATACCCTTAGCTCAAATATAACTGCTAGAAATCCCCATGGAGGAACAGCAATATATATTAAAAGTAATATTCCCCACGAGGAAATAAACAACATAAATCTTCAAGGTATAGAAAATACTAGTATAAAAATTAAAATAAATAATGTAAACCCATTTATCCTAACTTCAATATATGTCAAAAACATGAGTGGTATAAATGTAGCTGCGCAGCTGGAACTGCTTTTCTCGCGATATCCAAACACAATACTCGCGGGCGACTTCAATGCACACCACCGAGCGTGGGGCAGCAGGAGAGCCAACACACGCGGTACACAGATACATAGATTGCTAAACACAACAAACACTGACATCATTGCACCGTCGAGACCAACCTGCTTCTCAGGTGCCAATGGCTCATTCATAGACTTTGTCCTAACGAGAAACATAGAATACGCTCACACAATTGATACCCTGGATGAATTCGACTCGGATCATCTACCGGTACTGGTGACATTCGATTTGAACACTCCCCTTCCAGCCTCTCTGGGACAAGAGAGGGTGAACTGGAACGTATTCAAAAGAGCACTTTTCGAGCCGCATTTAGCAGTACCCAACATTATGAGCACGGCGGATATTGACTCTGCCACGCACACACTCACAACAGAAATCAGGAGAGCTATTGCATCTGCCACAACACATCGTGAGTCATCAAAAATGCCAACACTTTCCCACCATGTCAAACAGTTAGTTAAACAGAGAAATAGAATGCGTAAGACATGGCAGGCTAACAGAGACCCTACCCTTAAAAGGGAGCTTAATAGACTCACGTGTAAAGTCAGTGAAAAAATTGTCGCAGAAAAGCAGCAACAGTATAAAGAATTAATCGAATCCCTTAGCCAGGAAGACGTATCGCTCTGGCAATTCGCTAAAAGACTCAGAAAACCTCAAATTAAACTCCCGCCACTAATAGATGGCGCTAATATTGCGTACTCAGACGAAGAAAAGGCAGAGGCGCTTGCTAGGCATTACGAAAAGCAATTTGAACCAAACCACGATCTAATGTGTCAGGACACCCTAAGAATGGTTAGGCAAACTCTAAACAATTTCAGGAACTCCCCGGTCACGGCTGAGATTAACCCAGCCACCCCGCAAGAAATAGTAGAGATTATCAAAAACCGTAAAAGCCCAGGGCACGACAAAATCAGGAATATCGCGGTAAAAAACCTACCCTTAAATATAATATTTTACTTGACCATCTTAATAAATAAAATACTAGAACTAAATTATTTCCCCAAAGAATGGAAGGAAGCGATAATTATAGCGATCCATAAACCTGGTGAGGATGCCTCAATTCCAGCCAACTACAGACCAATCAGTTTGTTGCCGACACTTAGTAAAATTACTGAGAAAATAATTCTTAAGAGACTGAACACGCACCTTAGTGAGAATGACATTATCATTCCGGAGCAGTTTGGATTTCGGCCAAAACACTCCACCACTCATCAATTGCTGAGAGTGGTAGAGTACATTTCTTCTGGTTTTAATAATAAGACACCCACAGCTGCGATTTTTCTTGACATCCAAAAAGCCTTTGATAAAGTGTGGCACTGTGGATTAGCTTACAAATTGATTACTCTAAAAGTCCCTGACGCACTTGTCAAACTTTTAATTTCATACCTAAATAACAGACACTATCAAGTCAGAGTAAAAAATAACTTATCTACACCCAAGCTCATTAAAAGTAGTGTACCGCGAGGATCCATCCTGGGCCCGACACTCTTTAACATATATCTAAATGACATTCCCAGGACCCCAGACACGGAGCTGGCACTCTATGCAGACGACAGCGCGATACTTGCAAAACACCCTTACGTCTCAGTAATGCACAGACAGCTACAACAACACTTAGACATACTCCAAACATGGCTGGAAAAATGGCGAATAAAATTAAATCCCAATAAATGTCATTGGATTTATTTCTCAAGAAAACGTAAACCTCCGCCTCCTCTGTACATAAACAACCATGCCCTAAAAGCGGAAAAATCTACTAAATACCTAGGTGTAACGATAGACTCCCACCTAACTTGGAAACTGCACGTAACGAACATAATCAAAAAAGCGTATATAACCATAGGAGCCTTATACCCAATGATAGGAAACGGAAATCTAAGTTATCAAAATAAACTCCTAATTTATAAATCGGTCATCTGCCCGGGAATGCTGTATGCAGCACCCGTATGGGGATATGCCTGTAAAACTACCATAGACTTATTAGAGACAAGACAAAACAAAACCCTAAGGATTATAAGGAAAGCCCCTAGATACTTAAGAAACTCGGTAATTAGGAAAGACTTCAAAATAAAAACTGTTAGAGCCCAAATCAAAAAGCTAGCGCTTAAATTCTACAAAAATCTGCCATCTGTCCCAAATGAACTATTATTTAATCTGCATGACTATGATCATCGCAAGGCTAAATCTCGTAAGAGACCCCGCTCGGTACTTAACTTTGATATTCGGTACTAGGAACGTCCCACCTTAATCAGTTGATATTAAAGAAAACTCGCGATCTTTGGTTTTCTACAAAATGTTTTAAATCCTAAACTGCTAAAATGCTAGGTTACCCTCAGATCTGCATCAACCCCCCCCCCCAAACTGCTTAAACTCTTAATGTGCAACAAACTGCCACACTAGGAGCTAGGACAAATAATAAAAACAGTAAATCAAAAACCTCGAACCTCCAACTATGGACCAATGAAATAATGTCACAGTATGAAGATAAGAACCACACCTAGAGATTGGAGATTAAAGGCGCTTCGCGCCTGGTGCTCTGTTCTGGACGAAACTCTATGTACGTAGGATTTCAGAATTTCGAAGTTAAAGAAGGGTTTCCAGATTGGAGATTTATCACCAGTTTGGCAATTTCCGGAAGGTTCGAGGAGGACCGCGAAATAACGATTAGTCTAGGAGATATGGAGAATTCTAGAAGTTTCTATAGAGAGATTATGAAAGAAATCATCACTCCGTTGGAATTCATTTGACAGGATACCAACTACATCGGACTGTGATTTTTGTCAATGTTTCGAGCATGGTGGTAAAAGTAAGGAGATAAAACTTCATATTAGGAAAACGCCCATATCGTTTGAGACAATAATTCAGGTGGCTCTGTGGTAGGATAAGTAGTCCTGCATAGTATGCATTTCTATGACGAAAGGCTTAAATATTTATTTAAACTGCCAATTTTGTAAAAATAAATTATTAGCTCAATGCAAAGTGGAACTGAAACAATAAAAAATATCCCTACGTATTCAAAATGATTTTACCTTTCAAATTTTTTTTATCTCCCTATATTCTGTACTCTATCCTACAACTAAGAAATAATACTAGTTAATTACACTCATAATTACGGAACGCTTAATTTCAAAATTATCAAAAAAAATCTGATGTGGGCAGCACATGACTTTCCTTATATAATGCAATGAATTTACTACTTTTACTGTTAAAAAAAATGTTCTTATAGTAGGTACTTATATTCTTTCCAAGATATTGAATTTTCTTCAATGAGTCGATATTTTCATTGATTTAGCGTCATTTTTATCCATTTGGCGAGATTTTCGTTAATTTGGCAACATTTAAAAATGTCGCTAAGTTGGCGACATTTCACTAAATTCGTCGCCAAAATCTCGCCAAGTGTTGTGGACGGAGAAATAATTTATTCTTATAGCGGATAAATGACTATTGGCGTTCAAATACAAAAGTATTACACAAAGTATCTTTTTATGGGGCGCGGTAGCCCATTGGTTAGCGCGCTGGAGTTGCACTCGGTAGGCCCGAGTTCGATTCCAGCCACTGCCAAAACTGCCGCCGTGTTCATGCGGAGTACGATGGGGTGCGGTAGCCCATGGTTAGCGCGCTTTATTTTTTTATGGGGCGCGGTAGCCCATTGGTTAGCGCGCTGGAGTTGCACTCGGTAGGCCCGAGTTCGATTCCAACCACTGCCAAAACTGCCGCCGTGTTCATGCGGAGTAGGATGGGGTGCGGTAGCCCATGGTTAGCGCGCTTTATTTTTTTATGGGGCGCGGTAGCCCATTGGTTAGCGCGCTGGAGTTGCACTCGGTAGGCCCGAGTTCGATTCCAACCACTGCCAAAACTGCCGCCGTGTTCATGCGGAGTACGATGGGGTGCGGTAGCCCATGGTTAGCGCGCTTTATTTTTTTATGGGGCGCGGTAGCCCATTGGTTAGCGCGCTGGAGTTGCACTCGGTAGGCCCGAGTTCGATTCCAACCACTGCCAAAACTGCCGCCGTGTTCATGCGGAGTAGGATGGGGTGCGGTAGCCCATGGTTAGCGCGCTTTATTTTTTTATGGGGCGCGGTAGCCCATTGGTTAGCGAGCTGGAGTTGCACTCGGTAGGCCCGAGTTCGATTCCAACCACTGCCAAAACTGCCGCCGTGTTCATGCGGAGTACGATGGGGCGCGGTAGCCCATGGTTAGCGCGCTTTATTTTTTTATCGGCCCGGTAGCCCATTGGTTAGCGCGCTGGAGTTGCACTCGGTAGGCCCGAGTTCGATTCCAGCCACTGCCAAAACTGCCGCCGTGTTCATGCGGAGTACGATGGGGTGCGGTAGCCCATGGTTAGCGCGCTTTATTTTTTTATGGGGCGCGGTAGCCCATTGGTTAGCGCGCTGGAGTTGCACTCGGTAGGCCCGAGTTCGATTCCAACCACTGCCAAAACTGCCCCCGTGTTCATGCGGAGTAGGATGGGGTGCGGTAGCCCATGGTTAGCGCGCTTTATTTTTTTATGGGGCGCGGTAGCCCATTGGTTAGCGCGCTGGAGTTGCACTCGGTAGGCCCGAGTTCGATTCCAACCACTGCCAAAACTGCCGCCGTGTTCATGCGGAGTACGATGGGGTGCGGTAGCCCATGGTTAGCGCGCTTTATTTTTTTATGGGGCGCGGTAGCCCATTGGCTAGCGCGCTGGAGTTGCACTCGGTAGGCCCGAGTTCGATTCCAACCACTGCCAAAACTGCCGCCGTGTTCATGCGGAGTAGGATGGGGTGCGGTAGCCCATGGTTAGCGCGCTTTATTTTTTTATGGGGCGCGGTAGCCCATTGGTTAGCGCGCTGGAGTTGCACTCGGTAGGCCCGAGTTCGATTCCAACCACTGCCAAAACTGCCGCCGTGTTCATGCGGAGTACGATGGGGTGCGGTAGCCCATGGTTAGCGCGCTTTATTTTTTTATGGGGCGCGGTAGCCCATTGGCTAGCGCGCTGGAGTTGCACTCGGTAGGCCCGAGTTCGATTCCAACCACTGCCAAAACTGCCGCCGTGTTCATGCGGAGTAGGATGGGGTGCGGTAGCCCATGGTTAGCGCGCTTTATTTTTTTATGGGGCGCGGTAGCCCATTGGTTAGCGCGCTGGAGTTGCACTCGGTAGGCCCGAGTTCGATTCCAACCACTGCCAAAACTGCCGCCGTGTTCATGCGGAGTACGATGGGGTGCGGTAGCCCATGGTTAGCGCGCTTTATTTTTTTATGGGGCGCGGTAGCCCATTGGCTAGCGCGCTGGAGTTGCACTCGGTAGGCCCGAGTTCGATTCCAACCACTGCCAAAACTGCCGCCGTGTTCATGCGGAGTAGGATGGGGTGCGGTAGCCCATGGTTAGCGCGCTTTATTTTTTTATGGGGCGCGGTAGCCCATTGGTTAGCGCGCTGGAGTTGCACTCGGTAGGCCCGAGTTCGATTCCAACCACTGCCAAAACTGCCGCCGTGTTCATGCGGAGTAGGATGGGGTGCGGTAGCCCATGGTTAGCGCGCTTTATTTTTTTATGGGGCGCGGTAGCCCATTGGTTAGCGCGCTGGAGTTGCACTCGGTAGGCCCGAGTTCGATTCCAACCACTGCCAAAACTGCCGCCGTGTTCATGCGGAGTACGATGGGGCGCGGTAGCCCATGGTTAGCGCGCTTTATTTTTTTATCGGCCCGGTAGCCCATTGGTTAGCGCGCTGGAGTTGCACTCGGTAGGCCCGAGTTCGATTCCAGCCACTGCCAAAACTGCCGCCGTGTTCATGCGGAGTACGATGGGGTGCGGTAGCCCAAGGTTAGCGCGCTTTATTTTTTTATGGGGCGCGGTAGCCCATTGGTTAGCGCGCTGGAGTTGCACTCGGTAGGCCCGAGTTCGATTCCAGCCACTGCCAAAACTGCCGCCGTGTTCATGCGGAGTACGATGGGGTGCGGTAGCCCAAGGTTAGCGCGCTTTATTTTTTTATGGGGCGCGGTAGCCCATTGGTTAGCGCGCTGGAGTTGCACTCGGTAGGCCCGAGTTCGATTCCAGCCACTGCCAAAACTGCCGCCGTGTTCATGCGGAGTACGATGGGGCGCGGTAGCCCATGGTTAGCGCGCTTTATTTTTTTATAGGGCGCGGTAGCCCATTGGTTAGCGCGCTGGAGTTGCACTCGGTAGGCCCGAGTTCGATTCCAGCCACTGCCAAAACTGCCGCCGTGTTCATGCGGAGTACGATGGGGCGCGGTAGCCCATGGTTAGCGCGCTTTATTTTTTTATAGGGCGCGGTAGCCCATTGGTTAGCGCGCTGGAGTTGCACTCGGTAGGCCCGAGTTCGATTCCAGCCACTGCCAAAACTGCCGCCGTGTTCATGCGGAGTACGATGGGGTGCGGTAGCCCAAGGTTAGCGCGCTTTATTTTTTTATCGGCCCGGTAGCCCATTGGTTAGCGCGCTGGAGTTGCACTCGGTAGGCCCGAGTTCGATTCCAGCCACTGCCAAAACTGCCGCCGTGTTCATGCGGAGTACGATGGGGTGCGGTAGCCCAAGGTTAGCGCGCTTTATTTTTTTATCGGCCCGGTAGCCCATTGGTTAGCGCGCTGGAGTTGCACTCGGTAGGCCCGAGTTCGATTCCAGCCACTGCCAAAACTGCCGCCGTGTTCATGCGGAGTACGATGGGGTGCGGTAGCCCAAGGTTAGCGCGCTTTATTTTTTTATGGGGCGCGGTAGCCCATTGGTTAGCGCGCTGGAGTTGCACTCGGTAGGCCCGAGTTCGATTCCAGCCACTGCCAAAACTGCCGCCGTGTTCATGCGGAGTACGATGGGGCGCGGTAGCCCATGGTTAGCGCGCTTTATTTTTTTATAGGGCGCGGTAGCCCATTGGTTAGCGCGCTGGAGTTGCACTCGGTAGGCCCGAGTTCGATTCCAGCCACTGCCAAAACTGCCGCCGTGTTCATGCGAAGTACGATGGGGTGCGGTAGCCCATGGTTAGCGCGCTTTATTTTTTTATAGGGCGCGGTAGCCCATTGGTTAGCGCGCTGGAGTTGCACTCGGTAGGCCCGAGTTCGATTCCAGCCACTGCCAAAACTGCCGCCGTGTTCATGCGGAGTACGATCACGTTAAACATGTGGGTCCGAAAGTCCTTCCGAGAGGTCGGTGGTAGGGGAAGGAGGGTACGGTCCCTGTGGATGCCTCCCCCACTGGTTTCCGGTCTAAATTGGGTGGCACTTCCCGACCGTCCAAACAGTTACCTTACACCTTTCTAGTAGGTCGGACGGTCTGGGTTTCAACAACAACAAAGTATCTTTTCTCTTGAATGGAACGAGTTAGATCCACGAGAATGATGTCACCCAATTTATCGCATGATATTACATATAAAAAGTAAACATGTTTCTTAACAATTAATATTTTTCTTAATTTATGGGATTTTTTGATAAATTTATTTGAAAAATGTGGAATATCTAGAGAACTGTTCATGCTAGCGTTCATGTCAATCGTTTTCTAAGGAAAAATTACATAAGAAAATGTCTATTTGCGTAACTTTGTTAAAGATTTTGATTTTTTGATGATTTTTTCAAAATTTCACTCGATAATTTAGGGGGGATCTTCGATTGTGTTTTAAAACAATAGGCTTCCAGTATTCTCGGATTCTGATTTTTGTACCAAATTTCATTCGAATCGGTCCATTCGTTCGTGAGATATCGTCTCCACAGACTCACTGAGACACACACACACACAGACATTACTTCAAAAATGCTCGGTTCGTGATCAGGTATGCTTGAAACGTACTCTCCGGTCGAAAACTTGAATTCGAATTTTCGACCCCGTCACAATACTTTCCTTATACATTATGTATAAGGAAAGTAATACATATACTAAGTACTACACCTTTCTGCTGTATCAACTAACAATAGCAGCTACTTTAGTTACACTAGCGGCATCTAGCTTTAATTCTCAAAGCATTGTGGCACTTTCAAGCGTTTCATCTGTAGGAGTTTTATCTCCTTCTTTCTAACTCAATTATTTCGAGAATAGTAGCTGTTTTGTGATATTACTTTTATCATATATGCATAATGTATAAGAAAAGTATTGTGACGGGGTCGAAAATTTGAATTCGATCTTTCGACGGGAGAGCACGTTTCAAGCATCCCTGATCACGAATCAAACATTTTTGAAGTGATGTCTGTGCGTGTGTGTGTGTGTGTGTGTGTGTGTGTGTGTGTGTGTGTGTGTGTGTGTGTGTGTGTGTGTCAGTGAGTCTGTGGAGACGATAACTGACGAACGAATGGAGCGATTCGAACGAAATTTGATACAAATATCACAATCCGTAAATACTGGAAGCCTATTGTTTTTATACGCAATCGAATGTTTAGAAACCCCCTAAATTGTCGAGTGAAATTTTGAAAAAATCGTCAAAAAATCAAAACCGCTAATAAAGTTACTCAAATAGACATTTCTTATGCAATTTTTCATTAGAAAACGATTAACATAAATTTCAAAATGCTAACATGAACCTTTCTTGAGATATTGCACGTTTTTCAAAAAAATTATCAAAAAGTTATACAAAATAAAAAAAAATATTTCCTATTGAAAAACATGTTCACTTTTCATATATAATACCATGCGATAAATTGGGTGACATCATTCTCGTGGATCTAGCTCGTTCCTTTCATGAAAAAAGATACTTTGAGTAATTCTTTTGTATTTGAACGCCAATTGTCATGTATCTGCTGTCAGAATAACTTATTTCTCCGTCCATAACGCTTGGCGAGATTTTGGTGATGAATTTGACGGAATGTCGCCAACTTGGCGATATTTTTAATTGTTGCCAAATTAACAAAAATATGGCCAAATGGAAAAAAATGACGCTAAATCAATGAAAATGACGACTAACTGAAGAAAATTCAATATCTTGGAAAGAATGTAAGTATCTACTATAAGAAAAACCTATTTTTTTTTACTGTAAAAGGAGTAAATTCATTGCATTATATAAGGAAAGGCATGTGTTGCCCACATCAGATTTTTTTGACATTAATATCGGTGATTTTGTGAAATGTGTGTGGAGCATTTAGTGCTGTTTGACTGGAAGTTGTTCCTGTTTACGTTGTGTTTTTGAACAAACGTGTTACTTATCCAGAAACTTGCACTCATTCTTGAATCCTGCGTGCACACCTACGATTCCAGAGGATACGTTATAACAATACGCTTCAAGTTGTATTATAAAGAAATTCTGGTGGAAAAGCGTCACTGTATTTAAATGTTAGATCTGTGCATCACCATCTGCGCTATGAGCCGGTATGCGCTTATCGCTCGCGCCAGTACAAAGACTGCAAGCATTACATCCACCAAGAATATATTATATATTCTACGGACATAAAGGTCAATATTCACAAGATTAATATTCTATTAACTTTGACATCCACGTCGTTAAATTTGTCGTTTGTCGTTCAATTCGGACGAAATAAATTGCATTCTATTAACACTAGAACGACGGAAGCGGTCGTTTTGACCGCATAACTACTTTAACCGCTGCCGTCGTTCTAGGAAGATCGTTGATTTGTTTTCTTATTATAAAACCTAGAATAATTTTCTTCTGTATTTTCAATAACTTTAAGAAAATAAGAAAAGTCATAAAATTTCAATGGGCTGGAGCCGTTCTGGAGGAATAGTTTCTCAAAGTAGTTATGCGGTCAAAATGACCGCTTCCGTCGTTCTAGTGGTAAGATATCAAAACCATATAATACTAAATAAATAAAAACTAAACCTTGTAAAAAACCTTAATTCCCCAACGGGGAATCGAACCCTGAATCTCCGAACTGGCCAGCCACCTCCTGATATTTTTACCTCTTGGTGCATTTTTCCCCCTCCAAGTTAGCTTTCTGCTTGGTCATTATCCTCTCGATTTGAAATCGGCGCTCAATATACCAGAGTCTACTGGATCCGTACTAGTCGTACTAGTGTCACGTTCACACCTCCGACATACCTGCATTAACCTACAGCATTGATTTGGTCGGGCGCCATTGTAAAGAACCTTGCTGTCCCAACCGGGAATAGAACCCTGGATCTTCGAACTGGCCAGCCGAAGATCTACCGTTGAGCTACTGGGACGAAATTGCAAGCTCTTATCGTCGAAGTGGACTCTGCATTCTCCACCTCCTAATGTCAGATTGGCGGCCAACTGACAATCTGACTGATCACCTCCTGCTATTTTTACCTCAGGTTAGCCTCTTGTTATTACTGTTTTTATCCAGGTTAGTATTATGCGTGGTCGTTATCCTCTCAATTTGAAATCGGCGCTCAGTCTTCCAAAGTCCACTGAATCCGTACTTGTCGTACTCGGGTTACTTTCAGACCTTCGACATCTTTCTCCATATTTTCTGTTTAAAAATAAAAAAAAACTATGTTAACTGTTCTTATTTTCTCGGTTTTTTCTTTTTCTTTTGACTATTTATATTTTTTTCTAATTTTTCTTTTCTAAATTTTATTCTAAATTTCTGTTTTCGTTTTTCATGTGCGTAATTTTTTTTTCTTTTACATATATTTTCTTTTTATATATTTTCTAAATTTTACTTTTAAAATTTTATTATTTTCTTTAATTTTAATCTATTTTTCATTATGTTAATATACCTCAAACTAAATTTTATTTTTCAATGATCCTTTTATCTATATTCGCAATAACCCTTTTCCCATTTTTGAAAAATGGGCGTACTTGTCACGTTCAAATATAATGTAAAACTGTCTGTTTAAGCACACTATTTTTCATCCGTTGTTATTTTTTTAGATCTAAATAAATGTTCGTTTGGCGAGATGGTAGACCTTGGGTGTCTCCTGAGTGCAAGAGGTATCCTTTCCCGGCCGTGCAACTAGCTACTCTAAACCCACTATGTGAGTCGCACGGTCTAGGGTCTTCAGACCTTCGACATATTTGCACTAACCTACAGGGTAGATTCATTCGATCGCCTTTGTAAAGAGCCTTTCTACCCCAACTGGGAATCGAACACTGGATCTCCGAACTGGCCAGCCGACGTTCTACCGTTGAGCTACTGGGACGAAATTGCAAACTCTTATCGTCGAAGTGGACTCTGTAACCTTTTCTTACGTACCCTTGTATACCATTGTCTCACACAACACATGTTCTTCTATTCCAAATATGCAAAAAGGATAATGTTTCACAGCAAACAATAACGAGTAGCGAAGTTACTACAATCTATAACGAGTAATAGAGTTACTTCTTATATATATATATTTATGGGTTTAAAGATCGTCTAATTTTTTCCTGTGCCGATCTACTAAGAGGAAATAATTTTGTTTATACATTTTGTTTTCGTTTTATTATATATATTTAAAATTTTTGATATAAATTAACATATTCTAGTATTGGGAAAAGATAAAAAATTATACAACGCTCTGGGAAAATTCTTAAGCACCCCAATAAATTTGTAAGGGACGATTCATGAGTATACATATTAGGTCCATCTATACTAAAGAGACCATGCCTGAGCGAATAAAAAGGATTGCAGCGCCCCTAGTGGAGCATTTAAAATGTTGGGACAACAAAATTAGCAAAAAAACGAGATAAGCATAAGAAAAAAGAAAGTCAATGACAAGGTTTTAAAGTTTTTTTTATATTGAGAAGGAATAGAAATTAAAACTTAAGGATGGCTTCTATTTGACACAATATAGTTGTTGACGACAACCTGTTCAAAATGCCCTCTGACAAATTTTGTGAAATTTGATCAATTAGTTTTTTAGTTAGAGTGCATACTAACATACATTTCACACACACACACACACATACACACACACAAACACGCACACACACAAAAATGCACAGACACATATACACACACAGACATATACTCAGAAACACACATACACACACACACACAAACACAAACACGCACAGACACACACACACAAACATGCACAGACACATACACACACACAGACATATACTCAGACGTCATGCTAAAAATGGTTTTTTCGTGTTCTAGATGCGCCAAAACGTGCAGGTTCGTCAAAAACTCGAGTTGCAATTTTCGTCAAGATTCCAATACTTTCCCTATGATTTCCCATGTATTGTAGGGAAAGTAAAAACATCCATACCAAATTAGAATTTAAAAAAATCTGTTAAAAATTGTATATTTCTATACGGAACAGACAAACAAACAAACTTTCAATATTCTATAGATAGATGAAGCAAAATGTTGACATTATTTAATGCAAAACGAAATTCACGAGTTTCAATAAACATCAACGAAACAACAACCTTCGGTATCAGACTAACGAGTAGTGACGCCACTGGAATGTGTCAATTCTGTATATTAATTTCATCAAACTCCAGATGAACGAGTACCGACAATCGAGGCAGTTAGAAGCGTGCAAAGCAGAGATCAAATGGTTTGTTTCGAAATAATTAATAAACTCTAAAATTTAAACATGAATATCTCGTTTGATTCTTTTTTTTCTCCTACCGGTATATCCCAAATTCTGAGAGAAAGTTATAATTTGCATTTTGCAATGACTTAAAAGTGAAAATATCGCTTTGGTAACATTTCAGTTAGAATAAATTCCCCTGCAATACATGATAATGTATAAAGAAAGCATTGGAATCGTGTTGAAAATCGTAACTCCAATTTTTGACGGTCTACACACTTCGAACGCTCATTTTTCTGTATGTATGCGTATGTAAAGTGTGTCTGTCTGCGTCTTTGTCTATCCCTGCAATGTATGTATCCATTCTAGCTTAAGAAATGCTCTTTCTTTCTTTCGGCCAGACCGTCCGACCTACCCGAAGGTGTAAGGTATCTGTTTGGACGGCCGGGAAGTGCCACCCAATTTAAACCGGAACCCAGTAGAGGCGATTTCCACAGGGACTGTACTCGGAAGGACTTTCAGACCCACATATTTAGCGTGTCTGTACTTTGCGTGAACACGGGACAGTTTGAGCAGAGACAGAAATCGAACCCGCGTTCTCCGAGTGCAATATCCGTGCTCTAACCACTGGTCTATCCCGCCCCTCAAAAACTATTCGGAATTTTATAAAATTGAGTAGGTAAATCACTTGTGCGTTAACCTGCTGCGATTACCTGCGAATAACTTGCTGCGATTTTGAAAATTTGAATCGGCCCATCTTTCGGAAATAATCCACAAAAATCATCAAAATCTGAAACAAAAGACCAAATATGTTTAAACGCATAAATTGTAAGAGCCCATTTTAAAGATTTCTCTTCTGCTAAGCTCTATATGTCCAAATATCAGAAGAAGAAAAACTTCTTGAACAGGTCCATAAATCTGATAAATATTCTAATGAATCTAATGAATGATAAATATTCTAAGGATAAATATTCTAATGAATGTGTATTTCTCATAAAAAGGTGCAATTCTTCTAATTAAGTATGTTTATGATTTATAATTCTTTTTTTAAAGTGAAATGTATTTTGGTTAATGCGTGTATTTTTATACCAGTACATTATTTAAAGCGCAACATGTAATACATACATATATAATTGATTTATTTTTGGGTTTTCATAATTTTTAACATGTACCGGGTTTTTTTTTTTTTTTTTCAAAATGTCCCAGTTTTAACAAAATAAATTGTAAATGTTCCATTTTTTAACAAAAACATTATGGAAACGCTAAAGTAGACGTGCTGGATAATACAATATCTGAATAATACAATATTTCCAAAATGTTTCTGGTAGAATTAAAACAACAGAATATAAGTATTCGGCAATGAATTTCCCATTGTTCAACTTCGTAGAAGTGTTACATAGACTCTCATAAATTCAAGTAAAACATACTCACGTAGCGTATTCTCGTAGCATTTGCGGACGGGTAACACATCTAACAATTTCCTGAAAAAAAAAGAAACATTATAACTTTATTTATATTCTACATAATAATGAATAAAACAATAGTCATATCTCTATTTTACGTCTGTTTAGCGAATTTCCTTAGCTATTTCTACTTTATCATACCATTGTTACGAATACCTCAAATATCTTCAAAATATATTGCCTGGCAAATAGCGTCCACAAGGCCCAAGATCCGGTCGATTGACCTTTACGAAATATCGCCAACCTGGCTACTTTTAGCGATATTTAAAAGCTTCCCGATATGTGATTTTTGATGAGAAACATCTTATGGAGGAGGGCTAAGGAGTAAATCTTAAAAAAAAAATGCGAGATGAAACGGAAATGACGTCACATTATTAAGAATACGTAACGGGAAAACATTGTTTTAACTTGAAGGGTCTGGGTCGCTTGACCCTGGATACAGATTCGGTGACTTTAGGAGATGAATTTGGAGAAATTGTAAAGAACCTTGCTGCCCCAACCGGGAATCCAACCCTAGATCTTCGAACTGGCCAGCCGACGCTTTACCGTTGAGCTAACAGAACGAAATTCCAAACGCTTATTTTCGGAGTGGACGCTGCATTCTCCAATGCTCATATAGGAGTGCAACTGACAGGATTATACAAACTAACCACGGCAACCATGGGGGTTTATGACGATATTAAGGATAGATGAGTGCAGGTTTCATTCTCTCTCTCTCATCCAGCAAAGCCACCGCAAGGGCAGCGAGATCGGCGAAATCATTCACCGGGTAAGGTCCAAAGAATTACCCGCCAAGCCCAACCCCAGTCGACCGCAGTCCATGCGATCACAGCCACCTGGATGAGTCTGAGGCCTAACTGCCTTGCCAATGCTCGACAACCGGGTTCCCCAGATTTATTTGCCCCCCAGGTTGGAGGATCAGAGCTACAGAGCTAAGATCCGTTCTCCACTCAAAAAGTGGGCCGCCCCGTGGGGGGGGGGGGGAATGCAACTGACAATATGACTGACCACCTCCTGCTATTCTTTTCTCAGATTAGCCTCCTGATGCAATTTTTTTCCCTTCAAGTTAGTTTCTTGCGTAGCCGTTATCCTCTCAATTTGTAATCGGCGCTTAATATACCAGAGTCCACTGGATCCGTACTAGTCGTACTAGTGTCACTTTCACACCTCCGACATATTTGCATCAACCTACAGAATTGATTTGGTCGGCCGCCATTGTAAAGAACCTTGCTGTCCTAACCGGGAATCGAACCCTGGATCTTCGAACTGGCCTGGCCAACCGACGTTCTACCGTTGAGCTACTGGGACAAAATTGCAAACTCTTGTTTTCGAGGTCGGCTCTGCAAAATATCGACGATAACTTAAGAATAAATGCTCCTACAGCTATCAAATTTTATATGTTGAATACGTTATATGAAAACTAGAATTATATTAGAATTTTTAGTAATTCCCATGATTAGAATCCGAATTTTAAGATGTTCATGGAATTACTTCCAATGAGAAAACAATGGTTATTGCCGAAACAATGTTGGTAGTAAATAGTATAAAGGGGGGAAATTGATATTTTGAACTTCGATAATAACGTTAATGTTATCAACATCATGCATGTTCTCTGGAATGTCCCTCCGGTACATGGCTGATACTCTGGAAGGCGCCCTGGTGGTGCCCTTTCTTTTGAGGGTCAGACATCCTGGCAGACCTGTTTGTCTCTCTTTGTTAGTGGACATTTGAGGAGTCTCATCTATGAGCATGAACGGAAGGTTTTTAAGCTCTGCACTAAGTTCAGGACTTACTCAGGCTTCGCCTGAGCATATTTTAAACTGTATTGACTTTAAGTTGGATGAGGTGTTTTCAAATCCTCTTTTGTTTTACATCATATATACATGATGTGTTGTTGTTGTTACTAATCCCTAATTGGTCCAACAAATAATTAGACCAATTCCATCAATCCATGAACTTCTAAAAAGTCTAAAAATATATTCCTCTGGATGAGTCGGACGGCCTGGGGTTTCCATATCATGTATATATGAACGCAAATAAACCAGATGCATCGACGTCCCTAAGCTGTCAGCAACTTGAAACTAGAGGATCTAGTAGTCCTGGAATTATTAAAGCGAAAGAAGGAGCATTCGACGTCCAAGCTAATATATACATTTTTTTTTTAATTTCTACGCTACATTCACATCTACATAATATACCCTACTCCCCACCCCCACCCCATTTCCAAATTAGGTCCAAATCGCAGCAACGTTGAGATTATGAAGGGACAACAATTTCATACACACACACACGCATACAGGCCCACAAAAGTATACATTGAAATATTCTTAATAACGCTCACAATCTCCTGACTGCTTCTGTTTACTGATAAAACTATAGTCCAGATTGCTGTGGACTTAAACAAATATTTGAATTTGAGCATACAAATGTGGACGCATACAAAGAGTTTGCGCATTCCAGACATACAGTAATTATTTCAAAAGGTAATTTACCTTGACTATAAAACAAATTCTTTAAATAACTCTCCCTCCCCCCTCCTCGGCCCACCTCCCCAAATCAGGTCATTCACACTCAGATAAGAAGTCCTGTGAAATATTTCGTTTATCAAACTTTTGATATAAGCGATTGTTTTAACACTGATGTCTATGCTGCGCTGATTCGAACAAAGAACATTGAATGAGCATTCTGCAAGAAAAATGAATAATCTACAAGAATACTTCTTAACATAAAAAAAATCTGATGTGGACAGCACATGACTTTCCTTATATAATGCAATGAATTTACTACTTTTACAGTAAAAAAAATAGGTTATTCTTATAGTATATACTTATATTCTTTCCAAGATACTGAATTTTCGTCAATGAGTCGTCATTTTTATCCATTTGGCGAGATTTTCGTTAATTTGGTAACATTTTAAAAAGTCGCCAAGTTGGCGACATTTCGCCACATTCGTCGCCAAAATCTCGCCAATTAGTATGGACGGAAAAATAAGTTATAACAAATAAATGACTATTGGCGTTCAGATACAAAAGTATTACTCAAAGTATTTTTTCTCATGAATGGAACAAGCTAGATCCACGACAATGATATCACCAATATTTATCGCATAATATTACATATGAATAATGAACATGTTTCTCAAAATTTAATATATATTTTTTTAATTTATAGGATATTTTGATAATTTGTTTTTTTTTTTAAGAATGTGCAATATCTCGAGAACGGTGCATGCTAGCGTTCGAAAGTTTATGTCAGGTTTTGATTTTTTGATGATTTTTGCAAAATTTCACTCGAAAATTTAGGTGGGTTCTGATCATTCGATTGAATTTAAAAACAATAGGCTTCCAGTATTCATGGATTGCGATTTTTGTATCAAATTTTATTCCAATAGCTCCATTCGTTCGTGAGATATCGTCTCTATAGACTCACACACACACACAGACATCACCTCAAAAATGTTTGATTCGTAATCAGGGATGCTTGAAACGTGCTCTCCCGTCGAAAACTCGAATTCAAATTTTCGACCCCATCACAATACTTTCCTTATACATTATGTATATAAGGAAAGTAAAAATAGTTTGTTAAATTGAAATGCTTTCATCGTTATAACGTCATCATCTTTTTTTTTTTTTTTTTAACCTTTTATTTAACTTAATCTGGTGTTTATCATTGTGATTCAAATCTTTGAGGTCCTAACTAAAGGGAGTTCGATTCATCACAGTAACATGAAATTTAGTATGCCGTTGTCTTTTATGGTGCATTTTAATTCTTTAGATTAGTGGCGGCTTCTGAAGGTGAAGCAGGATAAGCGCTGCTTCACTTAAAGTTATCGGAAAAATGGGTTATTATTATTATTATTATTATTATTTGGCGAATTTTTCAGACTCGTTTGGCTATCTTTAGATAATATTTGACAACACTTCTGCCAGTAGCGTGATGTGTTTTGATGATTTTCGTTGTCGAGGAGGAAAGAGAATCCCGCCACGGAATTTGCTTTACCCATTACTGAAATCACGAGCTGCCACTGATTTAGATTTTGGAGCAAGCCCATCTTGAGCCCGCCCTATAGGAATGTACCCGTTTTAGGGAATAAGTTAAATCGAGAACCGGAACAGATGAAACGTCTAAATTTGGTATGGTGCTGCTTTTTGTTGCATATCTTAATTAATTGGATTTAAAACCTTATCGAGCGAGTCCGTCCTGTTCCCGCTGTAAGAATGTTTTCATTTTACTGCAAAAACTCAAGCTAAAGAGCTCATATTTAGCATATCGTTGTCTTTTGTGGTATATTTGAATGCTTTGGATTTTGAACCTTACCTACCCATCCCGTCTTTGGAAAGCAATAGGAATATTATGGATTTTGGAGAATAACTCGAAAACAAGAGCAGTTAGAAAGCCCAAATTTGTCATATCGTTGTCTTTCGTGCATTTAAGTTACATATATTTTAAATACATTTTTCATACATCTAAATTTCACACAAACAACAAGAAAGATCAATCATGCATGAAGCATTGATTATGAAACACTTTCCAACTGAAATGCAATTTTATTTAAACATCTCTAAAATGCGATACATTCAGCGCTGACATATTTTAAATCATCACAGCACTACAATAACTTATTATATTTGAAAACTTAAAACTTCATCGAAAAAGATGATTTTTATTCAAATAACGTCATCGAAATATAAATCGTCTGAATCTCTATGTAAAAGCATTAAATATTTCATTCATATCACTTTTATTCTAGACTCCAGAGCAAAATAATTTTACGTGAAAAAAATTCAGCAATTCTTATACCACACATCTTAAAATCGCTTTTTACTTTCCTTATATACATAATGTATAAGGAAAGTATTGTAACGGGGTCGAAAATTTGAATTCGAGTTTTCGACGGGAGAGCACGTTTCAAGCATCCCTGATCACGAATCAAACATTTTTGAAGTGATGTGTGTGTGTGTGTGTCAGCAAGTCTGTGAAGACGATAACTGACGAACGAATGGACCGATTCGAACGAAATTTGGTACAAAAATCACAATCCGTAAACACCGGAAGTCTATTGTTTTTATACGCAATCGAATGTTCAGAACCCCCCAAAATTTTCGAGTGAAATTTTGAAAAAATCGTCAAAAAATCAAAACCACTAATAAAATTACGCAAATAGACATTTCTTATGTAATTTTTCATTAGAAAACGAGTGACATAAATTTTAAAACGCTAACATAAACTGTTCTCGAGATATTGCACATTTTTCAAAAAAGATATCAAAAAGTCATATAAAATAAAAAATATATATTTCCTATTGAGAAACATGCTCACTTTTCATATGTAATACCATGCGATAAATTTAGTGACATCATTCTCGTGGAACTAGCTCATTCCATTCATGAAAAAAGATACTTTTAGTGATACTTTTGTATTTGAACGCCAATAGTCATTTATCTGCTATAAGAATAACTTATTTCTCTGTCCATAACGCTTGGCGATATTTGGGCGACGAATTTGGCGGAGTGTCGCCAACTTGGCGACATTTTTAATTGTTGTCAAATTAGCAAAAATCTCGCCAAATGGATAAAAATGACGCTAAATCAATGAAAATGACGACTAATTGAAGAAATTCAATATCACGGAAAAAATATAAGTATCTACTATAAGAATAAATTTTTTTTAAACTGTAAAAGTAGTAAATTCATTGCATTATATAAGGAAAGTCATGTGTTGCCCACATCAAATTTTTTATATTCTACATTCATTAAAATTAGGCTTCGTTGTAGAAATAATCAATGTGTGATGATCATATAAACTCAAAAATATTGAAATTGCATTGGCGTAGAATGTGGATTCACAGAAAATACGCAAAATAAAGTGGTTTTAGGAAGGATGCAACACTAAATATAAATTTAAAAGAACTTTAAAAATCACGATTTTGACACTGGGAAAAAATGATTGATGCCCAATTTTATTTTGAAGTAGGTCACGTGATCTCATCATATAATATGGGTATAATTATTATTTTAATTTTTATTTAAAAACTTACCGAGTATATTTTGCTGAATTTTTTTTTTATATATTTTATGGAATAATTGAATATTTCTTAAAATTTTCGAATTTGAACTTCGCTTAAAAAATGTTTCAAAAATGAAGTCCCATAGGGTTCAATGTATTTTACTTTTTCAATCCGGGTTCAATACCTAACTAATTGGATGATCATTTACTCATTTACATTCCCATATGTCCCACAGACGGTCTCTACAGCATACTAAAATTTTATTTTGATAAAATCATTAAGGCAGTTATCGTGCGAACAGACAGACAGACAGAATGAACAACGTCATACACACTTTTCAACTATGTTAGAAAGTGTTAATAAAAATGAGTACTTTAGAAATTTATGTTTTATACTTTTACTTTAAAAAAAAAATAAACAAATTCATTGAGAAGAATTCATTGAAAAGAATATAAGATCACAAATTGAGTAAACTTGGTTGATAAAAATAAGATGATGCCAAATTGACGTTAATACGATACATATTCGAAGCTATTGCATAAATACACAGTAAATATAGTTTATAAGTATATCGATACGAAATATCGCTGAATCGTAAAGTTATCGTTACCTCGGTTCAGTGGCGTCGCCAACAGGAATGTCATACTCCCAGGAACCCATTGAAGTTCGGAGATATTACATTTTAAGAAATGAGAAACAAAATATTTGGTTATTAATCCCCCCCCCCCTCAAATAATAATAATAAAAATAATAATAATAAAATATTTTTCCGGCGACGTTACTGAGCCCATTACTACGAAGGAAAACTTGAGCAATGTATTTAAGCACATCTAAAATAATGATGCAGCATACGGTAATTTCGAGTATACGTCGGATTCTCAGTGCTAGAAAACCAACAAACTCAAAGTCAAAAAGATGAAATGGTCACAAATGGAAGAAACGGAGGGCTTTGTGTACCTAATTCCTGGATTAAGAGTACACCCGAGAGAGCCAATCAGGAAGCAGAAGAGGGAAGATTCCAGCCAATCCGAAACGAGATATAGCACACAGTATTGGTGTTTTTCACCAAAACACAGCAGAAATATCCCAGCAAGACAAATAATAAATGTGTCCCAGCAAAACAAAAAATAAGTCAAAATGACACATAACATAAGAACTCCGAAGGCTAAGAAATAGAACACATATAAAGAAAATGGAAAGAACTAGAAGGACACTCCGCCAGACCGAGGACAAAATTGGAGTACTGGACGAATCACTAAATTACTAGAATTATTCTGAATATGGAAGGCTTAAAAAATCAAGATCATAAATCGACTTGCATTTTTTCTTTATATGATCCTTGCTGAAGAAAACACAAAAAGGTGATCAAAATTAAAGTAATGTTGAGCAAGCTGTACAACGTTACCCACAGGGCCGTAACCAGGCAAGGAATAGAGGGAGCTAAGCCCCCCCCCCCCCCCAAGAGGTATACTCAAGCCCTCCAGATGAAAATATTAAAATTTTAGTAGTGATAAGAAATTTGAACCAATATGTCATCCAAATTTTGCATATAAAAAAAAATTATTTATAAGATTTTTTTTTATAAATTTACTTTATTTTAAAGATTTTTTAATTTAGCTGAATTTATAGTTATACTCATGATCAATTTATTTACATATTTAATTTAAAAATATTTAAAAATATTAAAAATTAAGACAATAGTACTGCGAGGTTCACTGTTTTACATTATAGTGTCAAAATCAACTGATAGGTAGTTAACACGTTAAGCGCGGCGTCATTCCGTGGAGACTGACAGTGAAATTTCCATTTAGGCGACGTCAGTCCGTGGGGACTGACAGTGAACTTTCCTTTTAGGCGACGTCAATCAGTGGGGACTGACAGTGAACTTTCCTTTTAGGCGGCGGCAGTCCGTGAGGACTGACAGTGAACTTTCCTTTTAGGCGACGTCAATCAGTGGGGACTGACAGTGAACTTTCCTTTTAGGGGACGTCAATCAGTGGGGACTGACAGTGAACTTTCTTTTTAGGCGGCGGCAGTCCGTGAGGACTGACAGTGAACTTTCCTTTTAGGCGACGTCAATCAGTGGGGACTGACAGTGAACTTTCCTTTTAGGGGACGTCAATCAGTGGGGACTGACAGTGAACTTTCTTTTTAGGCGGCGGCAGTCCGTGAGGACTGACAGTGAACTTTCCTTTTAGGCGACGTCAATCAGTGGGGACTGACAGTGAACTTTCCTTTTAGGCGACGTCAATCAGTGGGGACTGACAGTGAACTTTCCTTTTAGGCGACGTCAATCAGTGGGGACTGACAGTGAACTTTCCTTTTAGGCGACGTCAATCAGTGGGGACTGACAGTGAACTTTCCTTTTAGGCGACGTCAATCAGTGGGGACTGACAGTGAACTTTCCTTTTAGGGGACGTCAATCAGTGGGGACTGACAGAGAACTTTCCTTTTAGGCGACGTCAATCAGTGGGGACTGACAGTGAACTTTCCTTTTAGGGGACGTCAATCAGTGGGGACTGACAGAGAACTTTCCTTTTAGGCGACGTCAATCAGTGGGGACTGACAGTGAACTTTCCTTTTAGGCGACGTCAATCAGTGGGGACTGACAGTGAACTTTCCTTTTAGGCTGCGGCAGTCCGTGAGGACTGACAGTGAACTTTCCTTTTAGGCGACGTCAATCAGTGGGGACTGACAGTGAACTTTCCTTTTAGGGGACGTCAATCAGTGGGGACTGACAGTGAACTTTCTTTTTAGGCGGCGGCAGTCCGTGAGGACTGACAGTGAACTTTCCTTTTAGGCGACGTCAATCAGTGGGGACTGACAGTGAACTTTCCTTTTAGGGGACGTCAATCAGTGGGGACTGACAGTGAACTTTCTTTTTAGGCGGCGGCAGTCCGTGAGGACTGACAGTGAACTTTCCTTTTAGGCGACGTCAATCAGTGGGGACTGACAGTGAACTTTCCTTTTAGGGGACGTCAATCAGTGGGGACTGACAGTGAACTTTCTTTTTAGGCGGCGGCAGTCCGTGAGGACTGACAGTGAACTTTCCTTTTAGGCGACGTCAATCAGTGGGGACTGACAGTGAACTTTCCTTTTAGGCGACGTCAATCAGTGGGGACTGACAGTGAACTTTCCTTTTAGGCGGCGGCAGTCCGTGAGGACTGACAGTGAACTTTCCTTTTAGGGGACGTCAATCAGTGGGGACTGACAGTGAACTTTCCTTTTAGGCGACGTCAATCAGTGGGGACTGACAGTGAACTTTCCTTTTAGGCGGCGGCAGTCCGTGAGGACTGACAGTGAACTTTTCGTCGTTTGGTTGACGTCGGTCCGTGGGATAAGCAGTATCAAGGTTAAAAAATAAATGTTATAATTTTAATGGAGTTTATTAAAACATTTTAAGCAAAGATGTGGTTTGGTTTTACACATATACCAAAAAGGGACGACCTGTTTGTTTAACTTTCTGGCTGTATTGCGCCCGAATGTTTTTGGCCATTTTGCATAGCCGAAACGGACAGTGAAATACAATCGTCACTTCGACGTGTGTGTTATCTTCTGTTTATAGTCTATGACGGAACACCGCTGTGTGCCGCCTGAACGGTAGGCAGAGCAAGAACAGCTCCGCGCTCAACGTGTTAACAGTTAATCTTAAGCGTTAACTTTTAATAACTTTCAGATTTTTTTTCGATTGACTAACAACTTTGTTACTAGTTAAAGCTTATATTAAAACCCATTGTTATTATTATGTTACAATATTGATATATAGTAACTATGTATTTTTCCTAATCAACCCTTAGCTTACAAATATAAATATGCAATTAATTGTTAATAATTTATATGGATTAAAATATATATTAGTAGCTATTACAGTTAATAAATGCTAACGATGAACTGTGTTTCGGGTGAGTCCCTCCTTCAAGACTGTTGAGCCCCCCTTGGGGGCTCAACAGTCTTGAAGGAGGCCCCCTTGAATTTCGTCTCTGGCTACGGTCCTAGTTACCCAATACGATTTGCAAATCTATATACACAGCACAGAACACATGTTTCATTTATAGAAAAAATCGTTTAGGAAACTTACCCACAGTTTCTTTTTCTCATTACACACACATTGTGGTAGATCTTACCGTCGGACGCACACACGGGGTCATTGATGTCCAGACATCGGGAGGGGCACAGATAGTGCCTACCCCGACACTTCTGCCAAGGACCTGAAGTCACATCAGACCTGGAACGATTACAATGTTTGCTAATTCGGGACTGAAATCAAAGTTCTCAAAACATAGTCTACATGAATCTACAAATTCAACGAATCAAGAAAAAGCATAATGCAGTTGTGCTCGAAAAATTCTTTTCATAGTGACTATTTAATATAGTGTAACAAACTCGGATGTTGTATCCTATTTTTAGCGCATTGATCCTTATATGAAAATTTTAAGTGTCATCGCCTTCTAGTCATTCTTGTGGGATAGCAAGCATTGGTCAATATTATTTAGAAAATTTAACAAATCATGTTTTGTTTCATATTATGAAAAACTCTTTATCATTAATTATTTCATAAAATAAGAATGTCACATATTTTTCTTTTTTATTAAATATTTAAGGGAATAATAATATCACATAATTTTCTTTATTATTAAATATTTAATAAAATAACAATATCACATATTTCTCTTTATTATTAAATATTTAATAAAATAAGAATGTCCCATATTTCTCTTTATTATTAAATATTTAATAAAATAATAATATCACATATTTCCTTTTATTATTAAATACTTAGTAAAATAAGAATGTCCCATATTTCTCTTATTAAATATTTAATAAAATAAGAATGTCCAAAATTTCTATTTATTATTAAATATTTAATAAAATAAGAATATCACAAATTTCTCTTTATTATTAAATATTTAATAAAATAAGAATATCGCATATTTCTCTTTATTATTAATACTTAATAAAATAAGAATATTACTTATTTCTCTTATTATTAAATATTTAATAAAATAAGAATGTCACATATTTCTCTTTATTATTAAATATTTAATAAAATATGAATACCACACATTTCTCTTTATTATTAAATATTTAATAAAATAAGAATGTCACATATTTCTCTTTATTATTAAATATTTAATAAAATATGAATACCACATATTTCTCTTTATTATTAAATATTTAATAAAATAAGAATGTCGCATATTTCTCTTTATTATTAAATATTTAATAAAATAACAATATCACATATTTCTCATTATTTCAGAATGTTTCACACTTAAACGTCCCTAAATATACATAGCGTTTGTACATGACTCTATACCCTCCTCTTCAATATAACGTTTCTTGAATATGCTTTATCATTTTAAATGTGTTTACCTTCATCTCTATCAAAGTCATGGAAATAGTGGATGATGCAGCCTTTTTAAGCACCACTTTACATGACTGGCAATCCCGTAACCAGGGAGAACTGCGGGTTCGCTCTCCCCCCCCCCCCCCCCGGAATTTTCGAACAGAATAACTTTTAATTATCAATTATTTTGTTTCAAAAGTTTATACTTTCCCTGCAATACATGGTAATGTATAGGGAAAGTGTTGGAATTATGCCGAAAATCGCAACTCGAGTTTTCGACGGATCTATACGTTTTGAGACAACTAGAATACAAAAAAACTATTTTTAGCGTGACGTCTGCATATGTTTCTGTCTGTGTGTCTGTCTGTGTGTCTGTCTGTGTGTCTGTCTGTGTGTCTGTCACGAATCTGGTGCTGTTTAGTTTTGGGTACGATTCGGAATAAAAGAACCCGACTTTTTTTTTGCGAAATGGCCCTCAAAAACTTGTATCCACTCTAGCTGAAAAACTAATGGACCGAATTTCACAAAATTCGGTAGATAAGTCACTTGTGGGACATCCTGGTGCTGATTCAATTTTGGTATGATTCGCAAAGAAATAACTAACTTTTTTTTTTGCGAAATGGCCCGCAAAAATCGCCAAAATCTAAAATAAAAACTACGCATGCTCAAATATCTCCATTAAATGCTTGTTTAATACGTAATTTTTAACGAAGAAACGAATAAGATCAACCCCATTACACCAGAACTAGCCGTTCTCGAGATATTTTAGTTTTTTCGTATTTTCTCTACGCCACCTTCGAAAATAAGTCCAGTTATCAAATGAGAACGAAAATTGAATTAAAAGTGAATTAAATTTAATTAAAATAAAGAGAACGTGAATATAAGTCTGCAGGGAAAGTCATGTGTTGCCCACATCAGATTTTTTGTAATTGTAGTATTAAATTTAAAAAAATTTTTGAATTTTATATTTTTTTTATTTAGGTTCCTATCCCAAACCCCGAATAACTACATCTAGAAAATTTTAATTTTTGCGTTTTACGAGCCAACTGATATAAGAATAACCAAGTACGTTGTTCATATTCTTACTTAAATTAAAAAATCTGACGTGAGCAAACACATGACTTTCCTTACAAACTCAAATTCATTTCCTCTTTATTTCTTTAATAATTCGTTAAATTGAGTTTAATTGCACAAGATAACACCTATAGTTATTTGAAATTACCCTGAATTTACACTTTTAATTCAAATGTCGTTTACATTTGGTGACTGGGCGTATTTTCAAATGCGATGTTGTAAAAAATTCGAAAAAAGTAACATATCTCAAAAACGGCTAGTCCTAAAACACTGGGGTTAGTCTTACATAGTCAAAAATTACTTATAAAACAAACATTTAAATGATACATTCGTGAATACGTAGATTTTTATTTTAGATTTTGACGATTTTTACGGACCATTTCGCAAAAAGAACAGGTTATTATTTTTTTCATATCGTATCAAAATCTAATCAGAACTAGCGTAAAGCATAAGAGATTTATCTAATAAATTTTGTGAAATTCGGTCAATGAGCTCCTTTTTAGCTTTATTGGATGCATACGAATGTTGCGGGCCATTTCGCAAAACAGCAGATTCGTTTATCTCGAATCTTACTAAAATGTAATCAGCACCAGGATAACCCACAATTGACTAACCTATAAAATTTTATGAAATTGGGTCCAATAGTTTTGTTGAGTAGGCAGCAGCCGACTCTGCTTCTGCCCCCCCCCCCCAAAAAAAAAGATCGAAGATGTTAGAAATCAGTTCATTGTAGGATTTGATGTTGATGGTCATGAGCCAGGCCCGAATTCGGGATCCAGTGCTTACAAGACCGACATTATAAGGTTAGAGCAAAAGCTAGCTTTGGCTCCGAACTTTTAATTCGGGTACTGATTCCTAGCATCTTCGATCGATGTCTTTTGGCAGAAGCAGAGTCGGCTGCTACCACACAGTGTAGTAGAAACCCCGCATGCATTAGAGTGCATACAAACATTGCGCAGACAGACACACACACACATAGACGTCACCCTAAAAATAGTTTCTTCGTGTTCTAGAGGTCTCAAACTGTGTAAATCCGCCGAAAACTCCAGTTGTGATTTTCGACACGATTTCAATACCTTCCCTATGCATTACCATGAAGGAAAACCCATGAAGGAAACACCTTCCCTATGCATAACCAAGGAAAATAATACGCACTGTGTCTGACAGAGTGCAATTTTAAAGAGGCTCTATCATGGAATTAGAGAGGACATAAAACTCTTATGCTTGAAACACTTGTAAATGCTATAACACTTTGAGAAATTATAGCTAGGTGTCGTTAGTGTTAGTAAAACGCCCTTTGTTTCCATTTAACCCAAAAGTGCATTGTATTGAGTATATGTATTTCTGATTGATTTTAAATGAAGATTCCCTCATTATCAGTGCCATTAATCAGAATTTTTTCACAGTTGCAGGACAGAGTTCAGTATATAGGGCTTCCAACTTTATGCATCTCAAACAAATATGCCCAACGTCGCCTTATATAATGCAATGAATTTACTACTTTTACAGTTAAAAAAAATGTTATTCTTATAGTAGATACTTATATTCTTTCCAAGATATTGAATTTTCTTCAATAAGTCGTCATTTTCATTGATTTAGCATCATTTTTATCCATTTAGCGAGATTTTTGTTAATTTGGCAACAATTAAAAATGTCGCCAAGTTGGCGACATTCCACCAAATTCGTCGCCAAAATCTCGCCAAGCGTTATGGACGGAGAAATAAGTTATTCTTACAGCAGATAAATGACTATTGGTGTTCAAATACAAAAGTATTACTAAAGGTATCTTTTTTCATGAATGGAACGAGTTAGTTCCACGAGAATGATGTCACCCAATTTATCGCATTGTATTACATATGAAAAGTGAATATGTTTCCCAATAGGAAATTTGTTTTTATTTTATATGACTTTTTGATATTTTTTTTTAAACATGTGCAATATCTCAAGAACGATTCATGTTAGAGTTCCAAAATTTATGTCAATCGTTTTCTAATGAAAAATTACATAAAAAATGTCTACTTGCGTAACTTTAATAGATATTTTGCTTTTTTGATGAATTTTTCAAAATTTCACTCGACAATTTAGGGGGTTCTGAGCATTCAATTGCGTATAAAAACAATAGGCTTCCAGTGTTTACGGATTGTAATTTTTGTACCAAATTTTGTTTGAATCGGTCCATTCGTTCGTCCATTATCGTCTCCACAGGCTCACTGATACACACACATACTTTCACACACACACACACCTCAAAAATGTTCGATTCGTGATCAGGGATGCTTGAAACATGCTCTTCCGTCGAAAACTGGAATTCGAATTTTCGACCCCGTCACAATACTTTCCCTATACATTATTGTATATAAGGAAAGTAAAAAGATGTATGAGAATCCCAGTTTTAGCTATATAAAATTATCTGCACTGTAAAATCTGAAGAATGAAACATTCTGTTTCTGTTTATGGACCAATACACAAAGAATATGCTGTAGAGTCATCATGCACTGAAATGAAGATACTATAGCGGTAAGAAAATTGTTGTACCATTTTTACTTTCTCTGCAATACATGGTAATGTATAGGGAAAGTATTGAATCGCTTCGAAAATTGCAACTCGAGTTTTCGACGGCTCTACCCGTTATGGGACTTCTAGAACACGAAAACACTAGTTTTAGCGTGACATCTGTGTGTGTGTGTGTGTGTGTGTGTGTGTCCGGGGCGGGCTACCCATAGACGGTGGTTACGGCTGTTGCCTCTGTAGCCTTAATCCTCCGACTCTGGGGGGTAAATACATCCGGGAAACCGGCTGTCGAAGAACCAACCGTCGTACCGGTGAGGCAGTTAGGCCTCGGACTCTTCCAGGTGGCTGTGATCGCATGGATTATGTCTATTCATGACCTCAGCTTAGATCTGACCGGCGACTGGGGTCGGGCTTGGCAGGTGTTTTTCGGACCTTGCCCGGTGAATGATTCTGCAGAGCACGCTGCCCTGGTTGTGGCCTTGCTGCATGAGAGATCGAAACTTAGCCTCTCGCCTGTTTATCGGCATAAACCAATAGGTTGACGTGGCTAGTTGCGTAACCCTGTGTGTGTGTGTGTGTGTGTGTGTGTGTACAATGTATATATCCACTCTAACTCAAAAACTAATGAACCCAATTTCATATAATTTTATAGGTAAGTCACGAGTAGGTGCCCTGAAACTGGTTAGATTTTTGGTGCCATTCGGGATAAAAGCCTGCCTTTTCTTTTCTAAATGGTCCACAAAAATCGCCAAAATCTGAATTAAAACACTATGTATGCTCAAATGTAACCATTAAATGCTTGTTTTATATATATAATTTTTGACGATGAAAAGAATAAGACCAACCCCCTTTTATTTAGTATTAGCCTTTCTCGAGATGTCATAGTCTTTCGAGCAGCGAAGCGCCTCCTTTGAAAATACGTCCAATAACCCAATGAAAACGAAAAATGAATTAAAAGTGCCAATTAAGTGTCAATTTAAATAATGATGCGTGTTGTTTTGTCCCATTAAACTCACTTTAATGAATTATTGAAGAAATAAAGAGAAAATAATTTTGAGTCTGAAGGAAAAGTCATGTGCTACCTACATCAGATTTTTAATTTTCTGATAGTGGCATCTGCAATCCCTTGTATTCAATCGGGAATGATCACCCTAACGTGTGCACTCACGGACCATTCCTTACAAAGTTATTGAATTGCTTAAAGACATTCCCAGTCACTCTTCGCTATATGAAGATAATGTGACTCTTCATGTGAATGTATGAAAAATACATGGCATATGAATGGTTGAAAAGCATATGAAAAATACATAGCATATGAATGTATGAAAAATACATAGCATATGAATAGTTGAAAATCATATGAATAGTTGAAAAATGCATAGCATATGAATAGTTGAAAAGTACATAGCATATGAATTGTTGAAAAAGCATATGAATGTAAGAAAAATGCATAGCATATGAATGTATGAAAAATACATAGCATATGAATGGTTGAAAAAGCATATGAATACTTGAAAAATAATAGCATATGATTAGTTGAAAAATACATAGCATATGAATAGTTGAAAAATCATATGAATGTATGAAAAATACATAGCATATGAATGTATTAAAATTACATAGTATATGAATGCATGAAAAATACAAAGCATATGAATGTATGAAAAATACATAGCATATGAATGTATGAAAAATACATAACATATGAATGTATAAAAAATACATAGCATATGCATGTATAAAAAATACATAACATATGAATGTATGAAAAAGCCGAGTTAGACTCTAAATGTTTTTCAGTTTGAGACTTATTACATTATAAGTTCCTAACCAAAGAAAAACTGCAATAATCATCTGTCTAGTCGACGAATATCGCAAATAAGATCAAAGTAATTTCCAGAGCCAATTTTAAACTGGATTTCAAAGAAGTACTTCATCTTTGCGTCCACTCCTTAAAGCAGTTAAACTGTGAACCATTATTTTTGTTTCACCAAATCGGCCTTAACTGTGTTTCCAATTCTTTTCGATTGAGACTTTGCAGAGAAACGCAGACCAGACGCTGATTCTTAAAAAAAGTTATCTTCACTGTCAGATATTATACTGCAAAGTTCATACTGTAGTACAAAAGTAATTTCTGCCGAATATTTTCGAATTCGGTAATTTAACATACATACAGTATAAAACTGAGTAAAAAAATAATCTACTAAAGATACAATTCTAATTCATACGGTGACAGTGTTTTTTCAGACATGCGTCCTGGGGAGAGATGCCCCCTCTCCCCCGAGACATTTAATTTTTAAACTAGTTTCTATTTATATGACAGCATTTACATATATTTATACAGGATGATTAAAAAAAGATGGGCCAAACTTTACGAGGTGGTAGTATACACCAAACCAAGCATTTTTCGTCATAGTTTACAGGGTCGGAAATGAAACGTAAAGGAGTCAGTGGGCTCTTAATGGTGAAACCGATGAGGCGAGGCGAAAACACAAGAATGACTTCGAAGTTATAAAATGACATTTAATAAACAATAATTACAGTAATGGGCCAAAAAAGCGACCGCCAACCTGAATGCACGTCTCATAGTAGCGACGGAGGGATTGTCGAACTCTCTCGAACAGACCAGGCATGTCGCGCACTTCGGCAGCAGCGGCCGAAATTCTGGCAAAGAGTTCCTCCTCAGATTCAATGGAAGTATCATAGACGAGGCTCTTGAGATATCTCCACAAAAAGAAATCAAGACACGACATATCGTGCGATAGTAGGGGCCAAGCTAGGAGACCACCTCGCCTAATCCATCGGCCCGGAAAAGTGACATCCAGATAGTTCCTTACTTCTCGCCCAATTACGAAAATTTGCATAAGGGTTCATCTTCTTTTCCAGATAGAATTTGCGCAAGTGGTTTTCTTCTTCAACCAGAAAATATCAACCAGAATGACTCTTTTAAGTTTGCGGAGCGGCTGCTTTCCAACGAGTAGACGCCCTGTAACGCCTTTACGTTTCATTTCCGACCCGATAAACTTTGACGAAAATTGCTTGGTTTGGTGCGTACTATCACCTCGTAAAGTTTGGCCCATTTTTTTTTAATCACTCTGTATATGGCAAATAGAAAATTTGCCTCCCCTAACGTTTCATTCTGGCCATAAAATTCTGAAGGAAACAGTGACGGAAACTTTCCGGTCCTAAAAATCACAAGGAATATTAACGCCATAGTGTTCCTAAGAAAGTCCTTAAGTACCCCCAATAACTTTAACAATAACCAACCTATATAAATAAAATTAAAAATATGTCTGTATGTGTATTTATCTCATCGTCACGGGAGAACGGCTCCACCGAATTACACGAAATTTTGTGGATAGCCGTTAAGTAGCCCCACTTAAAATTTAGTCTACGTTTCAAGTTTCTAGGACCAGGGGTTGTCGAAAAATTAATAAAATACCCAATTAAAACTTCCATGGAGATAGCATTATACAGAAGATATTTTTCCGCCAATTTATTTGAAGAAAATTATACTAAAAATGGTAGTAGTTAATTAATGGTGGAAACTATTTATTGGTATATTCATTGCCTTCTATATACGCTCTTTGTGCTTTTCTAGTGTCAATTCCTGCTAATTAGGCAATGCTCCACAGCTTTGTAAATGACGTTTTATTCGAAAATATCTCTTTGTTGAAGTGTTCGTATTCCTAGCTTCTTTACCTCAACGTCAGAGGTAGTACAAACATTTTTATTCGCTCAGACATAATCACTTAACTATTCAGATAAATCTAGCATGCACGTTTAGAAACCATTCATTCCCAAGGTGTTAGGGTAAGAGCGGGACAACCAGAGTGGTTAAAGCACGGGCCCTGCACTCGGGTCGGGGGGACCCAAGTTCCATTTTCGGCTATGCCCAAATTGTATTCGTGGTCACGCGGAGTACGGACACGGTTAATATGTGGGTCTGAAAGTCCTTCCGAGAGGTTGGTGGTAGAGGGAAAGGAGGGGAATGTCCTTATGGATGTCGTCCTCTTTAGGATTCCGATATAAATTGGGTGGCACTGTTCCAACCGTCCAAACAGATACCTTCCACTTTTGTGTAGGTCGGACGGTCTGAGTCGAAACAAAGAAAAAAAAGGTATTAGAGTGCTTACGAACTTTATTAGAAACAGTGGGGACGGGGGTTTGGAGTTCATAACCACTCAAGGATCCATCCGAGTTCACTAAAGTTCGTAGAAATTATATTTGAAGGAATGAGAAGCACGATATTTTGTTACCAATCTCTCCTTCCCCTCCAGAAAAAAATTCTGGTTACGCTACTGCTAAGAAACCCCATTTACATCTTTAAAGGATGAATACAACAACTCAACTCACCCACAGTTTTCTTTCAACATGTGGCACTCGCTCTGGTAAACTTTCCCATCGCTACCACACACTGGCTTATACACTGGACAATCTTCGGGGCAGATTGGCCTCCCTCTTCTCGACTTCTGGTTCATGTAGCTCTCTTCCAATTCTGGCTGACCTTTCATCTCATAGAAATTAGAGTTGCTCTTTTCCTGGTCTGCATACATATCGGGGAACAGCACGTGCCGGCCAGCTTCGATGATCAAACCGTCCAGAAATCGTTGTTCTTGGGGGGTGTGGATGGGGATGTAGTCTTTGAGCAAGGTGTCGTCGTCGTCGTCGAGGAACTGACCGTTTTGATACTCGTAGTCGGGTTGCCGAACATCTGCTTCCAGTTGTCCTAGAAGAATAAAGCTGATTGGTCATTGGACATATTTTTACATAATGCAACAAGTAACGAAACCCCCAATTGGCTCTGTGGCGGTCATTAGGTAAAAACCATGCTTCCGATATGATCGTGGTGCAGCACTAGATGCATGGGACACTTGATCCTCCTGGACATTTAAGGTCATAAGGGCATTCGTCAAGATAGTTAACATTGTAAGTCTTTCTTATCATTGAGTTTGCACCCCCCCCCCTCCCCGTAAAAAGCTCTATAGGCGCCCATGACTAAGAACCTCAAGGACAGAGGTGGTAGAGAAGTGACCAGGAGGAAATAAAATCCCTCTTTTAAACTTCTAGCTAAAATAAAAGATCATAGAAAGCGTGAGTTTCATAACAATATGGAGTTTACATCAATGTGGTGCTTGGGGGGAGGCAATAACCGAAGTTATACTCTCCTCCAAGCCTTCAGAAAGTGCTCAAGTAGGCACCTAGTAGATTTAGAGAAAGATTAAATAGGTAGGGGCTTTCCAGGGAACTCAAAATCTTAAGCTTCAGAAAGGTGTTGGATGAGGTGGGTGTGGGGCGAGGGGTTAAGGGTAGTCGCGGAATTGAGAATTCCCAATTGCCAGGAAGGTGATTAGATATAGCCAAGGTACTTTAAACAAGAGGTACGACAGAGAGAGGAAGTTGCTTTTCGACCGGGAGAGCAACTTGACGCGTGACGTCACTGAGTTACAAATTAAGAATAGGGAACATAGAGATACGTATATAAAGTTAAGAAAGTTCGCATTTATAATTCGAAAAGGAGATAAGATCGTTCTTAATAAAATTTTAGAAGAATGAAATTAAATGATCGCACTCATACATGCATAGGGCTATCATTAAAATATTATAATGCATATATTATTTATAACAAAAAAGACCAAACATGCATAAAGCATTGATTATGAAACACTTTCCAACTTCAATGCAATTTTATATAAACATCTCTAAAATGCGATACATTCCTCGGTAATATTTTTAAATTGGAGGCTTATATACCGATTGGATCTCGCTTGTTTGAAGGCTTATATAACGAGTGAGTCACGCTCAGAGTATAGAAATAGTCAGGACACGAATACAGACTGGACAGACGAACGCCTAATTTTATGCGGGGCTCAAAATTTAGGTAGATGTAAGCAAATATAGCCTCAATAATGAACTCTCAAAATGTAGCCTCTACCAAGGCTACCCATCGAGGGGTAGGACAGCCCAGTGGTTAGGGATTGCACTCGGGACGACCCGAGTTCGATTTCCGGTTCTGCCCAAACTGTCCCCTGTGTTCACACAGGGTACGAGCACGTTAAATATATGGGTCCGTAGTCCTTCCGAGAGGTCTGTGGAAGGAGGGTACGGGCTCTGGAAATGCCGCCCCCACTGGGTTCCGGTCTAAATTGGGTGGCACTTCCCGGCCGTCCAGACAAATACCTTAAACCTTAGGTCGGACGGTCTGGTTCGAAGAAGAAGGCTACCCATCGAAATTTTATGAAATTCGGTACAGCCGTTCTTCCACAATGGTGAGACAGACAAATAGAAGGCTTTTAATTTTATTTATATAGATTTACATCATGAAAAGTATTAATTACTTTACTACCATGAAGCTGGACTTGTTTCCGCTTCAGGGTCTCTACTGTTATAATAATAATTCTTCCACATTCTTGTAGCTCAAGATTGAAGGTTCTTTTGACAAAAACAATAGAAGTAGCACGAACATCTCCCACGACAAACTATTATTAAAATCCTTAATAATATTCGATGAAATAAAAGAATAGCAATTTGTAGATGAGAAAACATTTTCTTTCTTCATTGTTCTATCCCCGTTTTGAAACTGTCTTTTCCTGACTCAAGGTTTCGTAATTGCACAACGTAATTATTACAAAAAGACACTGTCCATAGAACTTCCTCAAAAGACTCATTTTATCAAAATTTTACACGCTAATAGTTTTGGGGGTGCAATCAAAATTCGAAATAAGATTTTGGTTTGTAATATTTCTTAAACACGTTTACAATATATTGTTACGAACAAGAAAAATTCCTTCACTGGAGGCTCTTTCGAAAGCCAGAATGAAAAACACCCATACATGCAACCTGTCCTAATCCTATGACGTGAATCTAGGGTTGCAACTTAGGACTGTCGATTAAGGGTTTCCATATTTGGCGCTTTATAGCTATTTTAACGATATTTTTTATTTATTTATTTTATTTAATTTTTACTTTCCTTATATACATAATGTATAAAGAAAGTAATGTGACAGGGTCGAAAATTCGAATTCGAGTTTTCGACGGGAGAGCACGTTTCAAGCATCCCTGAAACGTGCTCGGTAAATTTTTTTAATGATGAATCGAATATTTTTGAAGTGATGTCTGTGTGTGTGTGTGTGTGTGTGCGCGCGTGCGTGTGAAAGTGTGTGTGTGTGTGTGCGCGCGTGCGTGTGAAAGTGTGTGTGTGTGTGTGTGTGGAGACGATATCTGACGAACGAATGGAGCAGATTCGAATGAAATTTGGTACAAAAATCACAATACTGGAAGCTTATTGTTTTAAAACACAATCGAATGTTCAGAACCCCCCCCCCCCCCCCTAAATTTTCGAGTGAAATTTTGAAAAAATCATCAAAAAATCAAAACCTTTAATAAAGTTACGCAAATAGACATTTCTTATGTAATTTTTCCTTAGAAAACGATTGACATAAACTTTAAAACGCTAGCATGAACCGTTCTCGAGATATTGCACATTTTTCAAATAAATTTATCAAAAGATCCCATAAATTAAAAAAAAAAATATTAACTGTTAAAAAACATGTTCACTTTCCATATGTGATATCATACAGTAAATTTAGTGACATCATTCTCGTGGATCTATCATTCACGAGAAAAGATACTTTGATCAATACTTTTGCATTTGAACGCCAATAGTCATTTATCCGCTGTAAGAATAACTTATTTTTACGTCCATAACGCTTGGCGAGATTTTGGCGACGAATTTGGCGAAATTTCGCCAACTTGGCAACATTTTTAAATGTTGCCAAATTAACGAAAATCTCGCCAAATGGATAAAAATGACGCTAAATCAATGAAAATTACGACTCATTGAAGAAAATTCAATATCTTGGAAAGAATATAAGTATCTACTATAAAAATAACCTATTTTTTTGCTATAAAAGTAGTAATTCATTGCATTATATAAGGAAAGTCATGTGCTGCCCACATCAGATTTTTTTATTGTGGCATTTCGAATGTTCGAAAGACTTCTCGATATAATGAGTATTGTACAAACCCCTTCTGAAAGTTTCTACAGAGCGTAAAATAAAAGGATTCATCACTCAGCTAAAGAGCAGTTGACGTGATACGACCTCCTCTGAAAGGTGAGAGCGTCAATATTTTGAGAATAATATCGACTGTTTTATGAAATTAGGAGTATATTTAATTGCTGTTTTACTGTACCTGACCTTAGTGATTGTACCTTAGTGACCTTAGTGACTGTACCTTAGTGATCTTGCGAGCTAGTTATCGTGCTATTTGCTGTATATTGTTCCTGTTTACGCTGTGCTTGTCAATAAACGTGTTAGTTATCCAGAAATTTGGACTCATTCTTGTATTCTGACAGTACATCCACGATTCTAGCGGAAACGTCGTAACAATATGGACATGATGGGACAAACTTATGCGATGTATCTACATTGTTTCAATATATCTTCTTGTTACGTGTAATTAACCCTTTGCTTACGGGTGGGACAGCGTCCATCCCAAATGAAGAACCTCTCAAAAAGACAGGTATTTGACATACCCTATCCCAAACAGTTCGATCCCCAACTTTGCATGTATTGGCGTCCATGGAAGCCCGTAAGCAAAAAGTTAATGTTGTGACCGAGAGAGTTAAATTATCTGAATATTGCGTCTCACAATTTTAAGCTTAGAAATGTGTAAACAGATTAACCTAGAAACTAATTTACAATTTTAACAAACAATGAAACTTATAAAGGGTTCCTAACAAACTCCTTAATCACCTCAGTAACTGTTCATGGCGCAGTCAACAGTTTTTTAAGAGCTACTCTTCAGCACCTCTGGTTTAATTTGCGACAAAGAAAAGGAAGAAGTAGACAAGATTTTGAACGTGCTCAAATACTTGTTTTCTTAAATAAAAATTGGCAACATTTAGAATTACTCAATTACTCTATTTAAGAGCACATAAAAAAATCTATTGTGGACAGCACATGACTTTCCTTATATAATGTAATGAATTTATTACTTTTACAGTAAAAAAAAATTAAAGTATTCTTATAGTAGATTTTTATATTCTTTCCAAGATATTGAATTTTCGTCAATTAGTCGTCATTTTCATTGATTTAAAATCATTTTTATTAATTCCACGAGAGTTTCGTTAATTTGGCAACATTTTAAAAAGCCGCCAAGTTAGCGACATTCCGCCAAATTCGTCGCCAAAATCTCGCCAAGCGTTATGGACGGAGAAAAACAGTTATTCTTATAGCAAATAAATGACTATTGGCGTTCAAATGCAAAAGTATTACTCAGAGTATCTTTTCTCATGAATGGAACGAGTTAGATCCAAGAGAAAGATTTCACCAAATGTATATTACATATGAAAAGTAAACATGTTTCTCAACAGTTAATACTTTATTTTTAATTTATGTGATTTTTTGATAAATTTATTTGAGAAATGTGCAATATCTCGAGAAAGGTTCATGCTAGCGTTCTAAAGTTTACGTCAATCGTTTTCTAAAAAAAAATTACATCAGAAATGTCTATTTGCGTAACTTTATTAAAGGTTTTGATTTTTGGATGATTTTTTCAAAATTTCACTCGAAAATTTAGGGTTTAAAAACAATGTGTTTAAACACAATGGACTTCCAGTATTCACAGATTGTAATTTTTGTACCAAAGTTCATTCGAATCGCTCCTCGTTCGTGAGATATCTTCTCCACACACACACACACACACACAGACAAACAGACAGACATCACCTCAAAATGTTCGATTCGTGATCAGGAATACTTGAAACGTGCTCTCCCGTCGAAAACGCGAATTGGAATTTTCAACCCCGTCACAATATTTTCTTTATACCTTATACTATATATATAAGGAAAGTAATAAAACTACAGTTAAATAACTAATTTAAAATAAAAAGTTCCAATTTTAATGTGGTTTTATTACACTTTTTATTTTGCCTTATTAATTTAAAGTAGCATTTAATAAATGTAAATATTTTTTATTAACCAATTTAAAATAACTATTCGAGGTATTCGATTATTCGAAAATCTGATTAATATTCGAATTCTATATTCGAATTCGAGAAAAATGTTACTCTGCCGTGCATGGAGGTAAAAGTAAGGAGTTAAAATTTTATATCAAGAAAACTCTAATATCGTTTGAGATAGTAATTCAGGTGGCGCTGGGATAAGCTAAGCAGTCCTACATTGCATACATTTCTATGGTGAAAGGCCTAAAATATTTATTTAAACTGTCAATTTTGTAGAAATAAATTAGTAGCGGAATGCAAAGTAGAACTGAAGCAATAAAGAATATTCTTACTCATTAAAAATTAATTTACCTTTCAATTTATTTTTATCTCTTCATTCTGTACTCTATCCTACAACTATAAAAAAATATTGGTTAATTATACTCCTAATTAAGAAACTCTTCATTTAAAAATAATCTAAAAAAATATGATGTGGGGAGCACATAACTTTCCTTATATAATGAAATGAATTTACTACTTTTACAGCTAAAAAAAATGTTATTCTTATAGTAGATATTTATATTCTTTCCAAGACATTGAATTTTCGTCAATGAGTTGTCATTTTTATTGATTTAGCTTCATTTTTATCCATTTGGCGAGATTTTCGTTAATTTGGCAACATTTTAAAAAGTCGCCAAGTTGGCGCTATTTCTCCAAATTCGTCGCTAAAATCTCGCCAAGCGTTATGGAAGGAGAAATAAGTTATTCTTATAGCAGAAAAATGACTATTGCCGTTCAAATACAAAAGTATTACTCGAAATATCTTTATTCGTGAATGGAACGAGCTAGATCCACGAGAGTAGTGTCACCAAATTTAAGGCATGATATTACATATGAAAAGGGAACATGTTTCTTAAGAGTTAATATTTTTTTATTTTACTTGATTTTTTGATAAATTTATTTTAAAAATGGTGCAATATCTCGAGAACGGTTAATGCTAGTCGTCCTACAATTTGTGTCAATCGTTTTCTAAGGAAAAATTACATAAAAAATGTCTACTTGCGTAACTTTATTAAAGGTTTTAATTTTTTGATGATTCTTTCAAAATTTCACTCGGAAATTTAGGGGGGTTCTGAACATTTGATTGTGTTTTAAAACAATAGGTTACCAGTATTCACGAATTGTGATTTTTGTACCAAATTTCATTCGAATCGCTCCATTCGTTCGTGAGATATCGTCTCGACACCCGCACACACACAGACATCACCTCAAAAATGTTCGATTCGTGATCAGGTATGCTTGAAACGTGCTCTCCCGTCAAAAACTCGAATTCGAATTTTCGACCCCGTCACAATACTTTCCTTATACATTATGTATATAATAAAAGTAATACATATCCTAAACACTACGCTTTCCTGCTGTGTCATCTAACAATAGCGCCTACTTTACTATCTCCAGCAACATCTAGATGTAAATTCTCAGAGCGTTATGGCACTTTCAAGCGTTTCATCCGCAGGTGTGTTTTTTTGTCCTTCTTTATAACTCCATGCTGCCGTCTCTAGTTGATACCACTAGAAGGATGTTCCATCAAATCCGCGTTCAAGTACATTGCAATAATTATTTTATTTACAATTCTTGACACATGTCAATCACATTTACAAGTCAAGGCGATCACATTTACAAGTCAATCACTCAGAGCATGCTACAATCGGTAAGCTCTAAATAAAAGCAAATTATCCGCCAATCCATTTTTAGATCAATCAAAACAGCGTTAAGGAATGAATAGGGATTTGACATAATTTTTACGTTTTGATTGATCTTCGTAGTTTATCGTTTTCACTTTCCCTGCAATACAAGGAAATGTGTAGGGAAAATATTGGAATCGTGCCGAAAATTACAACTAGAGTTTTCGACGGATCTACACGTTTTGGAACCTATGGAATAGGATAAAACTATTTTTAGCGTCAAGTGTGTGTGTGTGTATGTCTGCAATTAATGTATTCACTCTAACTCAAAAACTAATTAACCAAATATCATAAAATTACAAAGTAGCTCACTTATGGATAACTCTGGTGCTCAATAGATTTTGGTACATTTCGGGATAAAGTAACTTGCATTATTTTTACTTTCCTTATATACATAACGTATAAGGAAAGTATTGTGACGGGATCGAAAATTCGAATTCGAGTTTTCGACGGAAGAGCACGTTTCAAGAATCCCTGATCACGAATTAAACATTTTTTAGGTAATGTCTGTGTGTGTGTGTGTGTGTGTGTGTGTGTGTGTGTGTGTGTGTGTGTGTGGAAGTATGTGTGTGTGTGTGTCAGCGAGTCTGTGGAGACGATATCTCACGAACGAATAGAGCGATTCGAATGAAAGTTGGTACAAAAATCACAATCCGTGAATACTGGAAGCCTATAGTTTTTAAATGTAATCGAATGTTCAGAATCCCCCTAAATTTTCGAGTGAAATTTTGAAAAATCATAAAAAAATCAAAACCTTTAATAAAGTTACACAAATAGACATTTCTTATGTAATTTTTCCTTAGAAAACGATTGATATAAACTTTAGAATGCTAACATAAACCGTTCTCGAGATATTGCACATTTTTTAAATAAATTTATCAAAAAATCAGATAAATAAAAAAAAATATATTAACTGTTGAGAAACATGTTCCCTTTTCATATGTAAGATCATGCGATAAATTGGGTGACATCATTCTCGTGGATCTAGCTCGTTCCATTCATGAGAAAAAATACTTTATGTAATACTTTTGTATTTGAACGCCGATAATTATTTATCTGCTTTAAGAAAAACTTATTTCTCCGTCCATAACGCTTGGTGAGATTTCTTGACGACTTTTTTAAATGTTGCCAAATTAACGAAAATCTCGCCAAATGGATAAAAATGACACTAAATCAATGAAAATGACGACTAATTGACGAAAATTCAATATCTTGGAAAGAATATAAATATCTACTATAAGAGAAACCTATTTTTTTATTGTAAAAGTAGTAAATTCATTGCATTATATAAGGAAAGTCATGTGTTGCCCACATCAATTTTTTTTTTTTTTTTTTTTTTTTTTTTTTTTTTTTTTTAGCGAAATGGCCAAAATTATTTATATCCACTCTGAAAAACTAATCTTCAAAAACTAGCTTATCTGAAAAATTAATTGGTCGAATTTCACAAAATTTAGTAGTTAAGTCAATTGTGGGTTATTCTGGCGCTGATTAGATTTTGATACGATTCACAAAAGAAAAACCTCTCCATTTTTGTGAATTAGTCCACAAAAATCGTCAAAATCTAACATAAAAGACTACCTATGTTCAAATATATCCAGTAAATGCTTATTTTATACGCAATTTTTGACGATGAAAAACTGAAACCAACCCCATTACTCTAGGACTAACCGTTCTCGAGTTATTTTAGTATTTTCGCATTTTCGCTACGGCACCTTTGAAATCAAGTCCAGTTACCAAATGAAAACAAAAATTGAATTAAAAGTGCCAATTCGATGTCATTTAAAATAATATACGGCGTTATTCTGTGTCATTAAACTCAATTTAATGTATTGAAGAAAATAAAGAGAACGTGCATATCAGTCTGTAGGGAAAGTCGTGCTACTATTCTCGAAACATTGACAAAAATCACAGTCCAATGTAGTTCCTATCTTGTCAACTTAACTCCAACAGATTGATGATTCTCTTTATAGTCTCTCCATAGAAACTTCTGAAATTTTCGATATCTCATAGAATAATTGTTCTTTCGATGTGCGTCTAGAAGATTCGGAAATTCGCCAAATGTCGCCAAATTGACGATAAATCGCAAAAGCTGGCAATTCTCTCCCTAACCTAGAAATTCTGGCAACCCTACAATGACGTCATGGGAAAGTAAACCCGTTCGAACGTCTCCTGGAGAAAACACCCCGACGGAGCCATCTGGACTACGGAGAAACAGACGAAAAACTGCAAAAGAAAAGGAATATTACACATCTTCTATTCTTCCGGCCATTCAATTCGCTGCTCCATGTCTGTTATATTGTAATTTCCAATTCCCAATATAACATTGCTATTTTGAAAGTGGAAGTGGATCTAAGAAGATGGTCCCTCATACAGCGAGACAATTCATATAACGTTCCCTTGAACACAGCTGGACCGGACGTAGTTCGAGAGTGAAAAAGGGTGCTTCTCGTATTCACGTCAGCACTTGGTACTTTATCAGACGGAAGGGGTTGAACCGCTTGACCCGAGAGGTCAATTAATTTCCAGATGGACATGGGAAAATGTTCGTGAGAACTTTCTGCACGAAAAAGACAATACTCAAATATCTGATATTTCAAGGGGGGCTTCGGCCAGTTAGATAGCCGGAAGGCGGAGTTACATATTTACGGAACCAATGAGAGTCTGGGGGCCTAAGAGAGAGGGGAGAGATGAAGAGAGACTTAAACTTTTAAAAATTTGAAAATCGAGAGTGGAGTTGAAATTTTGGAGTGCTAAAAGGTGGTCGCACGAGAGCGACGATAAGACAGGCAGCCCATCGGAGAAGTCCGGTTCCTCATGCCGATGACGAGTTCCAGTCGACGGCAAATGTACGAGGTAGGCAATTTCTTTACATGTATTTTGCACGAAGGTCAATTGTTCAGTATGCTCTCTCTCTCGCTCTCTATTAATGCAGAATAATGTTAGGAGTGATAAAAGGTGTTATTGAATTTGATTACGCACGTGTGAAATGTATGTCACACGTAAAGACAGATATTGATAAAGGAGATTTTTCAGAATATGAATTGAAATATTGTATGGGAGACATTTTATCCTATAGGTAAAGTAGGACTGACACGGTGTGTTAATTATAAGGGTAGTGTTGTATGATTGTAAATTTAAATGAGTTATTACGAGTGCTGGAATTATTTAACATTCATTGCGGAATTGCTGACTTTATCAAATATTAAATAAGGTTTTATCTTAATGAAATAAATTCTTTGTTATTGTTTAAAATTAAGCCTCTTCATTTTAATTACTGGTATTATGTATTTCTTTATTTACTCCACTTTACGAGATCGGTCCATGTAGCGTCAATACCTGACGTGTGGGGACCCACAAATCAATGTCTTCGGACGAGCCGGATGGTCTGGGTTTTCGACATCTTCTATTCTTGTCGTTATTCTTGTCGAAACTCAAAGTCCGCCGTATAAATAGATCTGGCCAACCACGGGAGTGGACCTCTTCGGAACTGAACCTCAAAGATTTGCATAAAGAATACTGCCAAAGTTTTTATGGAAGGCCCTCGAATTTACTTTTGCCTACGGGCTTCGGCAAGAATTAAATCGATCCTGGCGACGAGACAAAAAAATCTGATGTGGGCAACACATGACTTTCCTTATATAATGCAATGAATTTACTACTTTTACAGTTAAAAAAATGCTATTCTTATAGTAGATACTTACATTCTTCCCAAGATATTGAATTTTCTTTAATTAGTCGTCATTTTCATTGATTTAGCGTCGTTTTTATCCATTTGGCTAAATTTTCGTTAATTTGGCAGCATTTGAAAAAGTCGCCAAGTTGGCGACATTCCGCCAAATTCGTCGCCAAAATCTCGCCAAGCGTTATGGACGAAGAAATAAGTCATTCTTACAGCAGATAAATGACTATTGGCGTCCAAATACAAAATTATTACTCAAACTATCTTTCTTCATGAATGGAACGAGCTAGATCCACGAGAATGATGTCGCCAAATTTATCGAATCATATTACATATGAAAAGTGAACATGTTTCTCAATAGGAAATATTTTCTTTTTATTTTATATGACTTTTTGATAATTTTTTTGAAAAATGTGCAATATCTCGAGAACAGTTCATGTTAGCGTTCTAAAATTTATGTCAATCGTTTTTTAATGAAAAATTACATAAGAAATGCGTATTTGCGTAACTTTATTAGCGGTTTTGATTTTTTGACGATTTTTTTCAAAATTTCACTCGAAAATTTAGATGGGTTGTGAACATTCGATTGCATATAAAAACAATAGGCTTACAGTGTTTACGGATTGTGATTTTTGTACCAAATTTCGTTCAAATCGGTCCATTCATTCGTCAGTTATCGTCTCCACAGACTCACTGACACACACACACACATACTTTCACACACACACATACTTTCACACACACACACAGACATCACTTCAAAAATGTTTGATTCGTGATCAGAGATGCTTGAAACGTGCTCTCCCGTCGAAAACTCGAATTCGAATTTTCGACCCCTTCACAATACTTTCCTTATACATTATGTATATAAGGAAAGTAAAAATAGGTTATTCTTATAGGAGTTACTTATATTCTTTCCAAGACATTGAATTTTTGTCAATGAGTCGTCATTTTCATTGATTTAGCTTCATTTTTATCCATTTGGCGAGATTTTCGTTAATTTGGCAACATTTAAAAAAGTCGCCAAGTTGGCGGTATTCCGCCAAATTCGTCGCCAAAATCTCGCCAAGTGTTATGGAAGGAGAAATAAGTTATTATTGTAGCAAAAAAATGACTAATGCCGTTCAAATACAAAAGTATTACTCGAAGTATTTTTATTCATGAATGAAACGAGCTAGATCCAGGAGAGTGGTGTCACCATATTTATCGTATGATATTACATATGAAAAGTGAACATGTTTCTCAACAGTTAATAAATTTTTTTAATTTATGGGATTTCTTGATAAATTTATTTGAAAAATGTACAATATTTCGAGAACGGTTCATGCTAGCGTTCTAAAATTTATGTCAATCCTTTTCTAATAAAAAATTACATAAGAAATGACTATTTACGTAACTTTAGTAAAGGTTTTAATTTTTTGATGATTTTTTCAAAATTTCAATCGAAAATTTAGGGGGGTTCTGAAAATCCTATTGCGTATAAAAATAATAGGCTTCCAGTATTCGTAGATTGTAATTTTTGTATCAAATTTTGTTTGAATCGCTCCATTCGTTCATCAGTTATCGTCTCCACAGACTCACTGACACATACACATACTTTCACACACACACACACACATACACATACTTTCACACACACACACACACACATACACATACTTTCACACACACACACATACACATACTTTCACACACCATCTCAAAAACGCCTGATTCGTGTTCAGGGATGCTTGAAACGTGCTCTCCCGTCGAAAACTCGAATTCGAATTTTCGACCCCGTCACAATACTTTCCTTATACATTATGTGTATATAAAGAAAGTAACCAGAGAATTGGGGAAATCTCGAAAATTTTTCACTTGGAAGGAGTGAGCATTCGACCTCTGAGCCAAAATATACACATTTTTAAAATTGTCTTTTCTGCATTCGCATCTGCACAATGTACGCAGCATACCACCCAAATTGGGTACTAATCACTTCAACGGCTATTGAAATTACGAAGGGTCATTGATTTTGACAAAATCTCATTCGTCTTAATCATTATTAATTCAAATCATTTGTGAGGATTCTATTATTTATTATCATTTTATTCTAATTCTACTTTCTCTGATTTTAATTTATGTCCTACACTTCTCGACTTTCATTCCAAAGAATCGCATATTCACGATAGGTCAGATCTATAAGAAGGGCAGACTTTAGAATGGCATCTCTGTCATTCTGTCGAGGTCCGGCGCGTGTGTGTTGTTCTGATCGTCTATGGAAGGGTAGTATCGAGAATAATAGCCTGCAATCTTGTGAGTATAGTATACATATATTGTGTCGTAGTTCAGATAGGAATCATAGATTCATAAAGGAAAGTCACTTTAGTAATAAGACTAATAAGTTAGGATTGAACTTCTTTGTAGATTAGTATGTCTCGGTAGAATTTGTAATGCTAGAGTTGTACATAATTTGTATATAGATTTGTAATATGTGTGTGTGTGTGTGTGTGTGTTCTGAGTTCCCAGCGAAACTAGCTGTAAATAAAGTTGTTTATTACTTTCCTTATATATATATAATGTATAAGGAATGTATTGTGACGAGGTCGAAAATTCGAATTCGAGTTTTTTCGAATCGTCTGTGGAGACGATATCTCACGAGTCGAAAATTCGAATTCGAGTTTTCGACGCGAGAGCGCGTTTCAAGCATCCCTGAACACGATCAGACATTTTTAAGGTGATGCCTGTGTGTGTGTGTGTGTGTGTGTGTGTGTGTGTGTGTGGAGACGATATTTCACGAGCGAATGAGGCGTTTCAAACAAAATTTGGTACAAAAATCACAATCAGTGAATACTGGAAACCTATTGTTTTTATACGCAATCGAATTTCCAGAACTCACCTAAATTTTGAAATGAAATTTTTGAAAAAATCATCAAAAATACAAAACTTTCAATATAGTTACGTAACTAATCATTTCTGGTGTAATTTTTTATTAGAAAACGATTGACACAAATTTGAGAACGCTAGCATAAACGTTTCTCGAGATATTGCACATTTTTGAAATAAATTTATCAAAAAATCATATAAAATTCACAAAAAGTATTAACTATTTTGAAATGTGTTCACTTTTCACATGTAATACGAGTTATGCGATAAATTTATTATCATCATTCTCGTAGATCTAGCTAGTTTCATTCACGAAAGAAGACACTTTGGGTAATAGCATTCTAGTTTGACGCCATTAGCCATTTATCTACTATAAGAATAACCTATTTCTTCATTCACAATGTTTAGCGAAACTTTGGCGATGAATTTGGCTGAATATCGCTAACTTGAGAGCGTTAACTTGAGAGCTAACTTGCGAGTTTTTTAAATGTTGGCAAATTGACGAAAATATAGCCATATTGATAAAAATGTCACCAAATTGTTAAAAATGACGCTAAATCAATGAAAATAAAGACTAATTGTAGAAAATTCAATTCCTTTGAAATAATAGTAATATAAGAATCTACTATAAGAGAAGATACTTCTGGTAATGGTTTTATATTTGGACCCCATTAGTCGTTTATCTACTTTAAGAATAACCAATTTCTCCGACCATAATATTTGACGAAATTTTTGCGACGAATTTGGAGTAATATCGCCAATTTGGCGACTTTTTTGGCGACCAAATTGTTAAAAATGTTAAAAAATTAATAAAAAAATGTCGCCAAATTGATAAGAATGACGCTAAATCAATGAAAATTACAACTAATTGATGAAAATTCAATATTTTGGAAAAGAATATAAAAATAGCCTATTTCTCCGTCTGTAACGCTTGGCGGAATTCTGGCGACGAATTTTGGCGACATATCGCCGACTTGGCAACTTTTTTTAATTGTTGCCAAATTGGCGAAACTGTTGCCAAATTGAAAAAAAATGCTATCAAATTGATAAAAATGCCGCCAAATTGATAAAATCGATGCCAAATGGGATGCAATGTTTTGCAAATTTTTAATTCCGTCATATGATGGACATACATTTTTTTTATATAAGTAATGTTCTTATAAATGTCGTCAACTTGGCGATATTAAGCCTCACATTGACGAAAATATCGTCAAAATTGCAAAAATGACGCCTAATTGAAGAATTTATTATTAAGATATTTAAATATATGGACTATATTGCTTAGGATGATATCAATATTGATAATTGTTAATGTAGAGTTGCGTAAAATATAAGTTAATTAGGTACGAAATAGTTTTATATGTTGTCATCCGGAAAACACCAAATGTACAATTTAACGTTACAAACACTCTGCCGTGAATTTTTTCATCACTTTTTCACCATTAAAGAAGCAAATTCAATGTATTATATAAGGAAAATCAAGTGCTGTCCACATCAGATTTATTGTTAAATGTCGTGATTCCTTCGTCGAACTCTAGTCATTAGGTTATTGGAAATTCAATTTAAAGTGAAGTAAATTGTAATGGTTCATACAAAAGTCACGATCTTGGGTAGAAAGTGGAATAGTACTTTACAATGGCGCCCGAACAAATCAACCCTGTAGGTTAGTGCAAAGATGTCGGAGGGCTGAAAGTGACCCTAGTACGACTAGTACGGATTCAGTGGACTCTGGAAGATGGAGCTTCGATTTCGAATTGAGAGGATAAAGTCCACGCAAGATATTAACCTGGGTAAAAATAGTAGTATCAGGAGGCTAACTGAGGTAAAAATAACAGGAAGTGGTCAGTCAGATTGTCAGTTTCCCGGCAATCTGACATTAGAAGGTGGAGAATGCAGAATCCACTTCGACGATAAAAGCTTGCAATTTCATCCCAGTAGCTCAACGGTAGATAGTCGGCTGGCCAATTCGGAGATCCAGGGTTCGATTCCCGATTGGGATAGCAAGTTTCATTACACATTATTAATCTAAATCATTATTGATCTACATCATTATTAATCTAAATCATTATTAATATAAATCATTATTAATCTAAAACATTATTAATCTAGATCATTATTAACCCATTACAATTAATCTAAACTATATACATTTTTTGACTTTTGTTTTCTACTTCTACATTCACATCTACATAATATACGTATGAAACTTGCTACTTAAATTTGCCTCAAATTGCTTCAGTGATTTTCGAGATGACAAAGTTACGAGAAAGTTATAAGATTACGATATCGACAAAAATCATTTCTGATATCTAGGAACCCCACCGATATATTTACGGTGGAAACGCGACAAATTAAATCGCGATCACCTTATTTTTCTTAGTCTACATCGGTTTAAAGTAAAAATATCTGATGTATACAGCACATAACTTTCCCTACAGACTCAATATTTTCTCTTTATTTCTATAATAATTCATTAAATTGAGTTTAATTGCACAAAATAACAAGCACAATTATTTGAAATGGCACTGAATTTACACTTTTAATTCAGTTTTCGTTTTCATTTGGTAATCTGACGTATTTTCAAAGCCGACGTCAGAAAAATGAGAAAAAACTAATATATCTCGAGAACGACTAGTCCGAAAGCAATGGGGCTGGTCATATTCTTTTCATCGTCAAAAATTACGTATAAAACTGATGCATGCATTGCACAGACTCAGACACACACACACAGATAGACACACACACAGACAGACACACACACACACACAGATACACACGCACACACAGAGAGAGAGTCACGCCAAAAATAGTTTTTCTTATTGTAGCAGTCACAAAATGTGTAAATCCGTCGAAAACTCGAGTTGCGATTTTCGATACGATTCCAATACGTTCCCTATACTTTACCATGTATTGTAGGGAAAGTAAAATGTTACTTAATCCACTGTTAAAAGCAAATCTATCGATAAAAGCGGTATAAATCAAAACACACACCATACTTTCCTCTAGCACAGCGCGAGGAAAGTAAAACATAAATTTAGCCTTCAAAACCGATGTTAACATTCAGTTCAGTCGCTGCTGATTACTTAAAAAATTCGTTATTCCGATTTCATTTAGAACGTAATTATTGACATATTTCACTTTTTTTTTTTTAATTTCGCCTCCTGTTTCTATAGATAACCCGCATGTTTGTGAACCTTGGCAAAGATGCTCTGTTGTTCACCTTGAACACCGGCATTTGCAATTATTAATTACTTTTTTCAACTGTTTTGATTTTGTAGGAAAATCGTTCTGTTAAAAGATGTCTCAAACTAATAGGCAGGTTTCTTTCTGAAGTTCTTATAGGCTTACCAGGCATCCCGTTTTAACTGAGATTGTAGTAAGTTCTGAAGTGTGGTTTGTCGTTTTATCCCGGATTGAAATTTATCTTTCAGGATACAGTTTTTCGGGTTGAAATTTATCTTTTAGAATAAAGTTTTGGCGGGAAATAACAATTCCTGTGACTAATGGACCATGATGGATTGTAGTACGTCCTGAAGTGTGGTTTGTCGTTTTATCTCGGGTTGAAATTCATCTTTTAGAATAAAGTTTTGGCAGGAAATAACAATTCCTGTGGCTAATGGATTGATTGCAATTGAAACAGCTGCAGAAAAAAAATCTGTTATGGGCGGCACATGACTTTAAAGACTCAAATTCCTTTACTCTTAATTTAATTAATGATTCATTAAATGGAGTTTCATTGCACAAAATAGCAAGCATAATTATTTTCCCCCACTGGGTTCCGGTCTAAATTGGGTGGCACTTCCCGGCCGTCCAAACAGATACCTTACACCTTTCTGGTAGATCGGACGGTCTGGGTCGAAGAAGAAGAAGCATAATTATTTAAAAAGACGCTGAATTGGCACTTTTAATTCAATTTTCGATTTCATTTGGTAACTGGGAGTATTTTCAAATGCAACGTAGCAACAAGAAAGATCAATCATGCATAAAGCATTAATTATGAAACACTTTCCAACGTCAATACAATTTTATTTAAACATCTCTAAAATGTGATACATTCCTCGGTAATATTTTAAAAGTTATCACAATACTACATTAATTTATTATATTTGAAAACTTAAAACGTCATCGAAAAAAATGAATTTCATTCAAATAACGGCATTGAAATATAAATTGCCTGGTTTAAACATCTCTAAAATGCGATACATACCTCGGTAATATTTTTAAAATTATCATAATACTACAATAATTTATTATATTTGCAAACTTCATCGAAAATAACTGAAATTTATTCAAATGACGTCATCGAAACATAACACGTCTGGTTTTCTCTATAAAAGCAGCATTTCATTCATAAAAAAAAAATTCCATTCATTTTATTCATAAACATTTTCCCATTCATTTCATTCATCCCAATACTATAATAATTTATTTTATTTAAAAACTTTGGGCCATGGAGCTACAAGTAATTAAACACTATGCTTAATACTTTATTCAAAAAAATTGTCCTTCTCTCTGTAAAATCAATTAATATTTCATTCATATCAGCTATATTGCAGACTCCAAGAGCTAAATAATTTTGCGTTAAAGAAATCCAGCAATTATGATACAACTCATTCTACATATTTTGCTGTTTACATTTTCCATAAGTGAAAACTAGGCTTCGTTGTAGAAATAATCAAATTTGGATGATCATTTAAACTCAAATATATTGTAATTGCGTTGTTTCAATATGTACATGCACAGAATTTAAGCAAAAATAAAGCGGTTTTAGGACGGATAGAGCAAACACTAAATATGAATTAAAAATAAATTTAAAAATCCCGATTTTAACACAAGATGGAAGCCATATTTTATTTTGCCATATTTTATGTGATCTCTTTATATTGGTCACGTGATCGCTTCATATAAAAGGTTCAATTATTATTTTAATTTTTATTTAAAGAACTACTGTATATATTTTGCTAAAAAAACTTTTATATATTTTATGGGACAATTTGAACATTTTCTAAAACTTTTGAAACAATTTGTGAATTTTAAATCCGCTTAAATAATGTTTGAAAAATTAGGTCCCATAGGTTCAATGTATTTCATTTTTTCAACCCGGGTTCAATCCAAATCTAATTAAGTGATATTATTCATTTATATTTCCATAGGTCCCACAGACCGTCTGAACAACATGCTAAAATTTCATTTTGATAAAGTCATTTTTACGGCAGTTATTGTGCTAACGGACAGACAGACAAACAGACAGACAGAATGAACAACGTCATAAACACTTTTCAACTTTGTTGTAAAGTGTTAAAAAGGCGAAAACACTAAAATTTCTCGAGAATGGCTAGTCTTAAAGTAGTGGGATTAGTCTTATTCTTCATATCATCAAAAATTATGTATAAAACAAACATTTAAATGATCCATTTGAAAATACGTAATTTTTATTTCAGATTTTGAAGATTTTTGCTGACCATTTCGCAAAAAAACGGCAGGTCTTCTATCCCGAATGGTATCAAACTCTAATCAGCACCAGGGTAACCCACAAGTGACTTACCAATAGCATTTTATGAAATTTAGCCAATTAGCTTTTGAGTTATAGTGAATACATACATTGCACAGACAGACACACACACGCAGATTTCACTCTAAATATAGCTTTTGCGTGTTCTAGAGGTCCCAAAACGTGAGTGTCCATGGTGCTGCTTAGATTTTGTGCAATTTAGGATAGAACAACCTGCGAAATGGCCCGTAAAAGTCGTATGTATCTATTCTAGCTGAATAGCTAATTGACCAAACAAATTTGGACTTACATATAAAATATTATGAAATTTGGCCAATTAGCTTCTAAGTTAGAGTAGATACATAAATTGCACACAGACACACACCTAGACACACACGCATACACACATGCACACATAAAAGTCGCCTTAAAATAGTTTTTTTTTGTGTGTGCTAAAGAGGTTCCAAAACGTGAAGATCTGTCGAAAACCCAAGTTGTGATTTTCGACACGGTTCCTATACTTTCCCTATACATTTCCATGTATTGCAGGGAAAGTAATTAATGAAGCACCTGAAAATGCTGTTATAAAACGTAAATGAATTGTTTGATGAAGCGGCGATTGCTGAGAAATTCTAGAGTCTTCGAATTGCGACACGTGAAAAATAATAAAAATAAATTGTGAGGAAAAGAAACGGTAAAGAGATCAAATTTCGAAGAACTTTAGGGATAAAAAAAATTCTAATACCGAATTTTAAGTCTAAATTTCAAAGCTTTTGCTCGAATTTTAAAAAAATTCTACCTAATTCTAGATTTTTTTATAACAAAGCCGGATATAAAGTTTCGTGGAAATTCGAGCAAAAACTTTGATTTTTTAACACTTTACAACATAGTTGAAAAGTGTTTGTTTGTTTGTTTGTTCATATGACCCCTGTTTCTGCAGAGCACGAATACAGGTCCAGTGACGCCAGAAGAAGGACAGAGAGAATGATACACAAGAGTACAAAGTTTATTAATACATGCAAGCATCACTGACTAAGGTCTGGAGGGTGCAGTTTCTCATTTAACGAGGACCCAGAAGGCGGAAGACTGACTTCATCCTCAGGTAAACAACCATGCCTTACTCGGGATTCGAACCCAAGCCCACTAGACAGCTGCCGGAGACGCTATCCACTTCACCACCTGGGCGGCGTTGAAAAGCGTTTATGACTTTGTTCATTCTATCTATCTGTCCGTTAGTACTATAACTGTCGTAAAATGTCTGTCTGTCCGGTAGCACGGTAATTGCCATAAAAAAGTATCAAAATGAGATTTTAGTATGTTACTCAGACGGTCTGTGAGACCTATGGGAATATAAATGAATAATATCATCCAATTAGTTTCGGATTGAACCCTGGTTGAGGAAATGAAATACATTGAACCCTATGGGACCCAATTTTTCAAACATTTTTTAAGCGAATTTAAAATTCACAAATTGCTTCGAAAGTTTTAGGAAATATTCAAATTATCCCATAAAATATATAAAAACAATTTCAGCAAAATATATTCAGTAGTTTTTTTAATAATAATTACACCCTTTATATGAACGGATCACGTAACCATTATATGAAGAGATCACGTGACCCACTTCAAAATAAAATTTGGCATCCATCTTGTGTCAAAATCGTAATTTTTAAAGTTCTTTATAATTCATATTTAGTGTTGTATTCGTCCTAAAACCGCTTTATTTTTGCTTAAAGTATGTGCATCTACATACTGAAACAAAGCAATTACAATATATTTGAGTTTAAATGATCATCCAACTTTGAATATTTCTACAATGAAGCCTAATTTTCACTTATGAAGAATTTAAATACCAAAAGATGTAGAGTGAGTTGTATAAGAATTGCTGTATTTCTTTAACGCAAAATTATTTAACTCATGGAGTCTGCAATATAGGTGATATGAATGAAACATTCATTGATTTTACACAGAGAAACAGACTATTTTTTCGATGAAGTTTTAAGCATAGAGTTTAATTACTTGTAGCTCCATGGTCTTAATTTTTAAATAAAATAAATTATTATAGTAATGTGATGAATGAAATGAATGGGAATTTGTTTATGAATGAAATGCTGCTTTTATAGAGAGAGCCAGGCGTGTTATTTTTTCTATGACGTCATTTGAATGAATTTCATTTGTTTTCGATGAAGTTTTCAAATATAATAAATTATCGTAGTATTATGATAATTCTAAAATTATTACCGAGGAATGTATCGCATTTTAGAGATGTTTAAACCAGGCAATTTATGTGCTGTTTAAAAATGAGCGTTTCGCACTGTTACAGTTCGTTTTAATAATTGAAATTGTGATTCTGCACATCTACGTGCCATTTGCCGTATGTATGCAAAATTTCATCTTCATTCGCGTTCGACGAAAATGAAAACATTGCACCTGCTGCAGTAGGTACAATGCTTCTATGGGCGATTTCCCCAAACGCTGGCAGAATTTGATATTCGCACGTTGTTCTTCAAACTCCATTTCCGTTTTCTACGAACGCGAACGACTACAGTTCACTGACACGCATTGTCTGGAAAAACACATGCTTCTTTCTTTTCCCATCTCGCGTCACATGTGCCTCTACGCCACGGTAAAATAATTCCCCTCTCCTCCAATCAGGGTTGGAGATATCAGCACAGTCTCCGAACTTTTTGATACTACCTTATATTACTCTTACAAGTGGAAAAAAAATAATAATAAAATACGGATTCATTAAAATACTAACATATTCGTTAATCTTTTCTCTTTAGGTTCTGGAATAAAAAGAATCCTCCCCCCTCCCCCGAGTCAACAATATTTTGGAGGTCTTTGTACGATATAAAATACTTCAGCGTTGGAAATTGCCTTGTCGCAATGTATAATCAACCCCGTTCGTTGTATAACAAAGCCCACTATAGGAATTACAGCATTATGATCCCAATATGCTCAACTATAATTCGATAAACAGGTAAGAGGTAGTAACCAAATCGTTGTAAAGAACACTAAACTGATACACGAATGCCTAATAATAAAATATAGAATTATATAAGATACCTAGAAAACATTGGATTCGGTATAATGTAAAATGCAGTACTGAATCTTTAAACAAGAAAGATCAATCATGCTTAAAGCATTGATTATGAAACACTATCCAACTTCAATTCAATTTTATTTAAACATCTCTAAAATGCGATACATTCCTCGGTAATATTTTTAAAATTATCACAATACTGCATTAACTTATTGTATTTGAAAACTTAAAACTTTATCGAAAAAAATGAACTTCATTCAAATGACGGCAGAGAAACATAAATTGCCTGCTTTAAACATCTCTAAAATGCGATACATTCCTCGGTAATATTTTTTAAATTATCGAAATACTACAATAATTTATTATATTCGGAAACTTCGTGGAAAACAAATGAACTTTTTCAAATGACGTCATCGAAATATAAATCAGCTGGCTCTTTAAATAAAAGCAGCATTTCATTCATTACATTTTTCCATTCATTTTATTCATCACAATACTAAAATAATTAATTTTATTTAAAACTTAAAACATGGAGGTACAAGTAATTTAACTCTATGCTCAAAACTTCATCAGAAATCCTTTCTGTAAAATCAATGGTTTCATTCATATCAGCTATATTGCAGACTCCATGCAATTGGATAACTAATTTTGCGTTAAAGAAATGCAGCAATTCTTATACAACTCATTCTACATCTTTTGGTATTTACATCCTCCATAAGTGAAAGTAGGCTTCGTTGTAAAATAATCAAAGTTGAATGATCATTTAAACTCAAATACAAGTATATTGTAATTGCGTTGTTTCAGGATGTAGATGCACAGAATTTAAGCAAAAATAAAGCGGTTTTAGGACGGATACAACACTAAATATGAATTAAAAAGAACTTTAAAAATCACGATTTTGACACAAGATGGATGCCATATATTATTTTGAAGTGGGTCACGTGATCTGTTCATATAATAATCACATAATCTCTTCATATAAAGGATGTAATTATTATTTTAATTTTTATTTAAAAAACTACTGAATATATTTTGCTGATTTTTTTTATATATTTTATGGGATAATTTGAATGTTTTCTTACACTTTCGAAGCAATTTGTGAATTTTAAATTCGCTTAAAAAATGTTTGAAAAATTAGGTCCCATAGGGTTCAATGTATTTCATTTTTTCAACCCGGGTTCAATCCAAAACTAATTGGGTGATATTATTCATTTATATTCCCATAGGTCCCACAGACCGTCTGAACAACATACTAAAATTTTATTTTGATAAAGTTATTTTTGCGGCAGTTATCGTGCTAACGGGCAGACAGACAGACAGACAGAATGAACAAAGTCATAACCACTTTTCAATTATGTTGTGAAGTATTTAAAAAAATGCAAGAGAAGTCTGATAAAAATAATGTATGAAATTTTGAGGTCCTCTGAAAACTTGAGGCCCCAAGCGGTCACTTTGGCCCTGGTCGAACGTACCCCCGAAACAGTTTATGCTGTATTATTGTTGTTATTTGTGTTCATATACATTGAACAAGTCCTCCTTAAATGTTGATTGCGTTTCATTAAGAATGGAAAATGGATTTCAATCTACTTGGATCAATAGATTTCAATAATATAAAAGCTCTGCGATGATATATAAATATAATTCAGATCGAGTTTTTGAACTTAAGTTGTTAAAATTTCAGTATTTTAATATTTTGAGCTATTTTGAAAAAGTGGTTCCATTTTCGATACCTTCATATTTCGAACTGTTTCGAAAATGGCTTAAGAAGATATACTATATCCACAAAGAAAAACGTTATTCACGTAAAACAATTTCGGAATGGAGCTGCAGACGATTTTTAATGGAGCTCGTACATAATAAGAATAATATCTGAAGAGAAATTAGTTTTTTTCTGTTTGTTTGTTTTTGTTACTTTCCTTATATGCATAATGTATAAAGAAAGTATTGTGACGGGGTCTAAATTTTCGAATTCGAATTTTCGACGGGAGAGCACGTTTCAAGCTTCCCTGATCACGAATCGAACATTTTTGAAGTGATGTCTGTGTGTGTGTGTGTGTGTGAAAGTATGTGTATGTGTGTGTGTGAAAGTATGTGTGTGTGTGTGTGTCAGTGAGTCTGTGGAGACGATATCTCACGAACGAATGGAGCGATTCGAATGAAATTTGGCACAAAAATCACAATCCGTGAATACTGGAAGCCTATTGTTTTAAAACATAATCGAATGTTCAGAACCCCCCTAAATTTTCGAGTGAAATTTAAAACAAAATCTTCAAAAAATCAAAACCTTTAATAAAGTTACGCAAAGAGACATTTCTTATGTAATTTTTCCTTAGAAAACGATTGACATAAACTTTTGAACGCTAGCATGAATCGTTCTCAAGATATTGCACATGTTTCAAATAAATTTATCAAAAACTCCCATAAATTAAAAAAAACATTAACTGTTAAAAAACATGTATATATCAATATTTCCTATTGAGAAACATGTTCACTTTTCATATGTAATATCATGCGATACATTTGGTGATATCATTCGCGTGGATCTAACTCGTTACATTCACGAGAAAAGGTAGTTTGAGTAATACTTTTGTATTTGAACGCCAATAGTCATTTATCTGCTGTAAGAATAACTTATTTCCCCGTCCATAACGCTTGGCGAGATTTTGGCGACGAATTTGGCGAGATTTCGCCAACTTGGCGACGTTTTTAAATGCTGCCAAATTAACGAAAATCTCGCCAAATGGATAAAAATGACGCTAAATCAATGAAAATGACGACAAACTGAAAATTCAGTATCTTGAAAAGAATATAAGTGTCTACTATAAGAATAACTTTTTTTTAACTGTAAAAGTAGTAAATTCATTGCATTATATAAGGAAAGTCATGTGCTACCCACATCAGATTTTTTTTTTATTATTTTGTATAGAAGTTAAAATTTCTTCCCCATACCCCGGTATGCACAATAATTTTTCTATAACAGTTTGATACCCGATTTTTAAAAGCGTTTTAGTAGCACCACAATTATTTCCAGTTATTTTCCCAAAATCATTAAAAACATTTCTCTTTCAAATAATAGGTATGTGGACACCAGATTAATTTATCATGAATATTTGTGCCTAAGAGTTTTAAATAATAGATATTTCCATAAATCTGCCTTGTCATTTAAAAATTGGGTTCTTTTTCAGCCTTGATCTGTTTTTACCGAAAATTATTGAGTAACTTTTATCAATAGAAATTTCCAGACGTAAAAAATCAAACAATCAGAAATTTGGTATTATCATTAGTGACCACACAAAGTCATCAGTGAAGGCTTGAAGGTAGAAGAGGTTATAGAGAGAGATTAAGTAGTAAAATTTCGTTAAAATAAAGATTCCATAATAGTGGGGCAATAACGGAACCCTGTGGTGCTCCTTTAGAAATAAATTTAGACACAGTTAAATGTCCTCAATATAAGTAACGGATCTATAATTAAGGTATGAAAAAAGAAAAACACGAAATGGAATGGGAATAAATTTAGACAAAATTAAAGGTTCTTCGATATAAGTAACGGATCTATAATCAAGGTATAAAAAAAGAAAAGCTTGAAATGGAATGGGAATAAATTTAGGCAAAATTAAAGGTTCTTCAATATAATTAACGGATCTATAATTAAGGTATAAAAAAAAGAAAAGCTCGAAATGGAATGGGAATAAATTTAGACAAAATTAAAGGTTTTTCAATGAAAGTAACGAATCTCTAATTAAGGTATAAAAAAAGAAAAGTACGAAATGGAATGGGAATAAATTTAGACAAAGTGAAAGTTCTTCAATACAAGTAACGGATCTATAATTAAGTTATGAAAAAAAAGAAACGCACGAAATGGAATGGGAATAAATTTAGACAAAGTAAAAGTTCTTCAATACCAATAACGGATCTATAATTAAGATATAAAAAAAAGAAAAGCTCGAAATGGAATGGGAATAAATTTAGACAAAATTAAATTAAAGGTTCTTCAATGTAAGTAACGAATCTCTAATTAAGGTATAAAAAAAGAAAAGCTTGAAATGGAATGGGAATAAATTTAGACAAAATTAGAGGTTCTTCAATATAAGTAGCGCATCTATAATTGATGTATAAAAAAAAGCTCGAAATGGAATGGGAATAAATTTAGACAAAATTAAAGGTTCTTCAATGTAAGTATGTAAGTAATGAATCTCTAATTAAGGTATAACAAAAGAAAAGCACGAAATGGAATGGGAATAAATTTAGACAAAGTAAGGGTTCTTCAATACAAGTAACGGATCTATAATTAAGTTATGAAAAAAAAGAAAAGCACGAAATGGAATGGGAATAAATTTAATCAAAGTTAAAGATTCTTCAATATAAGTAACGGATCTATAATTAAAGTATAAAAAAAGAAAAGCTCGAAATGAAATGGGAATAAATTTAGACAAAATTAAAGGTTCTTCAATATAAGTAACGAATCTCTAATTAAGGTATAAAAAAAGAAAAGCATGAAATAGAATGGGACTAAATTTAGACAAAGTTAAAGGTTCTTCAATACAAGTAACAGATCTATAATTAAGTTATGAAAAAAAGAAAAGCACGAAATGGAATGGGAATAAATTTAAACAACGTTAAAGGTTCTTTAATATAAGTAACGGATCTATAATTAAAGTATGAAAATACGAAAAACACGAAATGGAATGGCAATGAATTTAGACAGAGTTAAAGGTTCTTCAATACAAATAACGGATCTATAATTAACTTATGAAAAAAAGAAAAGCACGAAATGGAATGGGAATAAACTTAGTCAAAGTTAAGGGTTCTCCAATATAAGTAACGGATCTATAATTAAGGTATGAAAAAAGAAAAGCACGAAATGGAATGGGAATAGATTTAGTCAAAGTTAAAGGTTCTCCAATATAAGTAACGGATCTATATAGTTAAAGTATGAAAAAAAAGAAGAAGAAAAGCACGAAAAGAATGGGAACATTTAATTTTTCTAACGCTAAAGGAAGCAGTTCAAGTTATCAAACGGCTCATGAACATCAATGATTGTTAGAGCGACATGATTTAAAGACCAAACGCCCTCAATTATGCCAAGAAGTTTATGAGTAGTGTTACGGCGTATCCTCTGAAATCATGGGTGTGCACGCAGGATACAAGAACGAGTCAAAATTTGTGGATAACTAACACGTTTATGCACAAACACAACGTAAACAGGTACAATATACAGTAAAACAACACTTAAATGCTTCACTCACCTCTCAAAAAATAACTGATATTATTCTCAAAACATTGACGAAAGTTATTTCACAAGACAGTAGCTGGGCGCGGTAGCCCATTGGTTAGCGCGCTGGAGTTGCACTCGGTAGGCCCGGGTTCGATTCCAGCCACTGCCAAAACTGCCGCCGTGTTCACGCGGAGTACGATCACGTTAAACATGTGGGTCCGTAAGTCCTTCCGAGAGGTTGGTGGTAGGGGAAGGAGGGTACGGTCCCTGTGGATGCCTCCCCCACTGGGTTCCGGTCTAAATTGGGTGGCACTTCCCGGCCGTCCAAACAGTTACCTTACACCTTTCTGGTAGGTCGGACGGTCTGGGTCTCAACAACAACAAGACAGTAGCTCCTTCCTAGAGGTTGGTGGTAGGGGAAAGAGGGTACGGTCCCTGTGGAGACCTCCCCCACTGGGTTCCGGTCTAAATTGGGTGGCACTTCCCGGCCGTCCAAACAGTTACCTTACACTTTTCTGGTAGGTCGGACGGTCTGGGTCTCAACAACAACAACCAAGTCAACTTTATAATAACCAGATTCTATCATGTTTTCTTTTTTAAAGTTGCTAAATATTGAAGCTATATTTTCTATTCTATTTATATATTCATGTAATGATTCATTATTTCTTTCTAGTTGGGTAGGTCTTGTCAGTAAAAACTATGAAATTGAAAGAGCTTGTGCAGAAATTGAGAAAGAAATGGGTTTTTTGGAACAAAAAATTGCAAAGAGGAGAAAATTTTCTTGAGACTTTTGAAATTTTTTGTCATCGATATCTGTTTTCTGGTAGGTCGGACGGTCTGGGTCTCAACAACAGCAACAAGACAGCAGCTCCACCCGGTCGCCTAAACGACTACTCGAATCCTTGGATGAGTCGACCGGTCTGGGACTTCAACGAGACAGCAGCTAGTATTCTCAAAACATTGACAAACATCACAGTGCAATGTAACTTGTATCACGTAAATTGTTCTCCGATTAAGTGATGATTCCGTTTATAGACTCATAGAAACTTCTTGATACATCTCATATCACATAGACTAATCGTATTTCGCGGTCCTTCTAGAACCTTCGGAAAGTCACGACATAGGAAAAGAATGCTTATACGGATGTTTTCTCCGTCTGGTTCTCGAAAGAGACAAAAAACGCCAATGAAGGAATATTACACGTTCACAACAGTAGTAACTTCGCAGCTTTGAAGTTCCCGGACGCCAAAGTGTTTAAGATGAAGAATTTTTTTATAAAAAATTGTCTACTGAGAGAAACCCTTTCCAGCAGCGCTTAATTCCAATTTAGATTGTATTTATTCAATGCCAAAAACATTGCATCTGGAATTTTGTACACTGTTATTTCACTACAAAGTAAAATCATTGCGTTATATAGGGAAAATCATGTGCTGCCCACATCAAATTTTTATTTATTGCAAGTCCATAATGGTGGCCAAATTTCTCTTCACTCTGGTCCGTAATAAGGTTTTTTTTTAATATAAATTTAACAAGAAAGATCAATCATGCATAAAGCATTGATTATGAAACACTTTCCAACTTCAATACAATTTTGTATAAACATCTCTAAAATGCGATACATTCCTCGGTAATATTTTTTAAATTATCCCGATACTACATAAATTTATTATATTTGAAAACTTCATCGAAGAAAATGAACTTCGTTCAAATGACGGCATTGAAATATAAATTGCCTGGTTTGAACATCTCTAAAATGCGATACATTCCTCGGTAATATTTTTTAAATTATCATAATACTACAATAATTTATTATATTTAAAAACTTCATCGAAAACAAATGAACTTTATTCAAATGACGTCATCGAAATATATATCGCCTCTATATGAAAGCTTCTTTTCATTCATCACAATACTATAATAATTTATTTTATTTAAAAATTTGAAAAATTGTTATCTACCATATTTATTTTAAAATGTTAAACCTCTCCTACACATAAAATAATTAAACACTTGGGAAAATATTTATTATATAATATATCTCTTTTTTCCTTTCTGGAGGATATAGCAAGAGTCAGAATTTAATTGAATTTGTTTCTTTCCGTATATTAAATAATTTTTATTTAAAAAACTACCTAACATATTTTACTGAAATTTCTTTCATATATTTTATGGGATAATTTAAATATTTCTTAAAAATTTTGAAGCAATTTGTGAATTTTAAATTCGCTTAAAAAATGTTTGAAAAATTAGGTCCCATAGGGTTTAATGTATTTCATTTTTTCAACCCGGGTTCAATCCAAAACTAATTGGGTGATATGATTCATTTATATTCCCATAGGTCCCACAGACCGTCTGAAAAACATACTAAAATTTCATTTCGATAAAGTCATTTTTACGGCAATTATCATGCTAACGGACAGACAGACAGAATGAACAAAGTCATTAAAACTTTTCAACTATGTTATAACGTGTTGAAAATGAAACTTGAAATTATTTACACTCAAATAAAAATCAAACACCTAGAAAAACAAGTATGGCACCCGAAACTGTATTTCTTTTACGTGTAAAACTAAACATTTTTTTTTAATCTCTGTACTGCATAGGCACAATTTACTGCTGTTCACAGTGTCTACAGTTACAATCGGCTTAGTCAGGTATAATCAGTTACAGTTACAATCTGCTGTTTACTATTTGCAACCTCCGGTTACGCATTTATCAAGTTACTTTCATAAAAATTAGCTAGAGTATGGCTCAACTCGGCTTTCTCATAACAAAATGTATTTTTAAATAAACTGCAATTTTTCTTTTCCCTAAAAAAATATTTGAAAAATCTGTATTTCTGATTCAAATGATCGCAATTATAGCATAAGGGCTTGGAAAAACCATTTGGATAATATCAAGTTTTGCAATGTACTTCCTTCTGGAGTAACTCCCGCCCCCTCCCTTTGAGGGGGGCTAATGACGTCATGAATAATTATATCGCAGCTATTTTTCACTACAATGATTGAAACTGTTAAATTTCGTGATCGAGCCATAAATAATCCCTTTTATGCATAATAATATCAAATTTTGTCCTATGCTGCCATGTTAAGATAATATAAAATTTCGAATATTTTCGAATATTTTCGAATATTTATAAGTTTTTGTTCGAATTTAAAACAATTTCTATCTGGTTCTAAATTTTTTGATAACAAAGCCGGATGTAGAGTTTCGAGAAAATATATTAATATTTGCAGTAGCCATCGAGTATACGCAAGAAATCGAGCACAGACAGGCAGACGGACATCACTCTAAAAGTAGTCAAATCGTGTTCAAGAGGTCATGAAACATATATTGACATTGAAATCTCGAATTCGAAAACTTTTGTATACTTTCTCTTCCGGGAAACCTATATTCTATAGTATGATGATAAAATGAAAATATAAAGTATAGCAGGTTTTTCCTATGAAAAATTTCGTACTGCATAAGCGAATTTCATACTGTATTAGCAACAAATAAACTGCGCAGAGGGGGTGGGGCTCAGTTCGAAAATTTTGGAAATTTCACAGTTGGCATTTTTTTTTCTTTCTTTCTTTTGTAATTTTACAAAATATCCTAAAATTTGCATCTCGGGGAGAGGAGGGAGGGTCCGCCCTTCCTTAAATAACTGGATCGTAAAAATTTAAGCCCTGATGCAGAATTATCCAACTGTCAACCCTCAAACAAAAACAATGCTTAGATAAGATATTTAAAATTAACAAAATTGCTAATATTTCTTTTTAAAAAAGGATAAATATTAAAACTTCATGAAATACGTAACTGTAATGAAATGCATGTTGTGGCAGCTATCAGTATGTATAAGAAATCGGCCACACACAAACATTACTTTAAAAATAGTTAAAACGTGTTCAGGAGGTCCTAAAACATATATTGGCATCAAACTCTCGAAATCAAAATTTTTTCTTGATGACAATACTTCATATATTGATAATACTTCGTATATTGATAATAGTACTATAATACTTCGTATATTGAAAGTAAAAAGCCCTTACGGCTAATTTTAAGAGTAAACCCGCAACTAAGGGTAACCCGCAGATTTGAGTTAATGCGTACCCCATGAGGGACTCTAGCAACCACTCACCTCCAGCCATAGAAGTCAACAGGACAAATCCGAGCGTCCGCAGAACTATCTCCATGGCGCGCGTGCACTCCAGTGATGTCAAATCGAAAGTGCGGGCGCTTCAAGTTCAGTGTCGCAGTTCGGAGCCCGAGGTCGAACAGTTATTGGTCGAATGGACAAACACCCGTATCACGCATTTAAATAGAGAACAGATAAATCCGCGAAAATCACGAGGAGCTATTTACATAATTCTCCTTTTGCGGTCCATGCCTCGTGGAGTAGTCTGGAATGCCATGTTTGACCACAAAATATCCCTTCTGTAAATGGAGATTAAATATATAGGCTCCATATCAAATTCTTTTAAACACTCTCGATAACTTTATAAGGAAATATGTATGAGTAGGAACGTTAGGTCTTATCTATAATTGAGTAACATGCCCGATCGGGAAAAGTGATTGCAACGCCCCTGGCGGATAATTAAGGAACTTGGCAACAGACAGAGATAGGTGAAAAAAAAAACTATTATAAAGTTGTTGGCTAATCAGTAGTGCTACGAATGCATGAAATGCTTTTGTTGTATATTACCTATCTTCAAGGAAAAACAACCTTTACAGGCAGTCATTCCGATTGATTGAAAGTAGGGTTGCCATACTTTTCGGATATCTGTGTCAGCGATGGCGATTTATTGTTAACTTGGCAACTTTTCGAATATGCTAGAACTTTTGCGAAATAACGAATATTCTACAAGGTTTTGCATTTTCTTCGACCCAGCCCATCCGACCCATTCTAGTCTTGGGCACCGTAAAGGTAGCGGTAAGTCGTGTATGCGACGAGCTCCTGCCATGCCTAGAGAGAATAGCACGTTGATTGATGTGACGGCTTTCATAAGTCATGATGGCCAAGGAAATTCGTGAATATGAACCAACGTGTACTCCCGGGAAGATCGCCTCTACCTGAAGGTATCTGTTTGGACGGCCGGGACAGTGCCATGCAATTCAGACCAAAACCCAGTAGGGGGCGACATCCTCGGGAACCGTACCTTCCATTCCCTGCCTACCAACCTCTCATAAGAACTTTCGGACCCACATATTCAACGTGCTCGTACTCTGTATGAACAAGTTAAAATCCGAAATTTTTCTCTCGGGGGGGGGGGAAGTGCCACACCCTCTGGACCTCTCGGGGGGGGAGTGCCACACCCTCTGGACTCCGGCCATCCATTAAGTTGCTCTATGTCCTAGGATGAGTCGGGTGGTCTGGGCTTTCGACACCCTCTGGACCTCAATCCGTCCCTTCTTTAAAAAGTCCATACGGGCGCCTATGCCCAAATAAAATACACTAAACTCTACTGCCAATATTGGTGAAACGTATCGGAGGAAACAAAATACTGCAGTTATCCAAATCATCTACTACAAAGTAACTTTTATTTTAATTTAATATAATTCGGAATAAATGTATAAATCATTTTTATGTGTAAATAAAACATTTTTATGTGTAAATAAAACAAAAGGAGATCTAGACAGATTTTTGCTCCAACTAGTACCTGAACCTCAACTGCTGGCGTATTGTTCAAGAGAGACATATTCCAAAATGTCTATCCCGCGTCAGAAGATGTTGCATTTAAAGGGAACTGAAAGAAAACATGCACGCGCTTTCTATCAGTTCGTAGCCTTATTTAAGCCTGATGCCAATATATGTTTTAGGACCTCTGTGTTTTAACTGTTTAAACTGTAACTAAAATGTTTTAACTATTTTTAAAGTAAGGTCCGTTTGTCCGTGGTCGGTTTCTTGTACACACGATGGCTACTACTACAACTATTAATGAATTTTCACGATTTTCTTTTTATTCAGCTCTGTGGATACAACATCTCACAAAAAAAAAGCGTTCCGAACGAAATTTGGTACAATGCAATGAGTGCATACTGGAACCTTATTAATTTTTAAATCTATCAAATGTTCGAAGGCACCCTAATATTCGAATGAATTTTTGAAAAAAATATTTAAAAATCATAACATTCAAGAATGTTAAAAATAATCATTCTATACGTTAGCGTGACCCGTTTACAAAATAGTGCATGTTTTTCGAACAAATTTATAAAAAAAAAATTACACAAAATTTAAAAAATAATAAATATTAGGGAATACGTTCACGTTCTATATGCAACATTATGTGGCAAATATGTTAACATCATTCTCGTGGATATATGTTAACATCATTCTCGTGGATATATGTTAACATCATTCGTTCCGGCCACTAGCGAAGATACTTTTTGTAATAGTTTTGCATTTCACGCCAAAGAATTCGCCACTTTACTTTACGGGATGTTAATTAAATGCCAATTGTATTTTGATGAGGATTTTGCGAGTATGAGTCGTTCTGCTTGTATGAAAAAAAATCGTCAAAAATGTCGCCAATAATTTTACTTTACATTGTGTGGATTGAGTATCTAAAACATTGTACTCTGCACCTTGTACGCCACTATTTGGCTATTGAAAGATATTATTAAAAAGAATTTTCAAGTTACACAGTTTTAGTAAAATAATCTAAAAAAATAAAAAATAATTTTCAGCTATCACAACATTTTTGGTCAAGTGCGACTAAAAATAAAATCGTGAAGCGTCCATAAAAGAATATTATTTGAACATGAACAGAATTTTAAAAGGACAATAGAAGTGATAAGAACATGGAAATGACATATGAGAATGACGAGATATAAAATCAAAATTACCAAAGAGAAATTTAAATGAATCGAATGTAATTATTCTTATATGTGTCATTTCTATATTATCACTTCTATTGTTCCTTAAAATTCTGTTCACGTTCAAATAAAATTCTTTTATGGGCTCCGAAAGGGCTTATTTTGAGTTACATATGACCAAGAATGTTGTTAAAGCTAAACATTATATTTTGCTTTTTAATATATTTTACTAAAACCGTGTAACTTAAAAACTTTCATAATATTTTATTTCATACTTTTTAGTCTTTAGCGATTTAATAAATTTTTTATCAAATTAAACCTTTTTTTAACACTTTACAACAAAGTTGAAAAGTGTTTATGACTTTGTTCATTCTGTCTGTCTTTCCGTAAGCACGATAACTGCCGTAAAAATGACTTAATCAAAATGAAATTTTAGTATGTTGTTCAGACGGTCTGTAGGACCTATGGGAATATAAATAAATAATATCATCCAATTAGTTTTGGATTGAACCCGGGTTGAAAAAATGAAATACATTGAACCCTATGGGACATAATTTTTCAAACATTTTTTAAGCGGATTTAAAATTCACAAATTGCTTCGAAAATTTTAGGTAATATTCAAATTATTCCATAAAATAAAAAAAAATTCAGCAATATATATACAGTAGTTTTTCAAATAAAAATTAAAATAGTAATTACACTTCTTATATGAAGCTATCACGTGACTATGATATGAAAAGATCACGTTACTTCAGAATAAAATATGGCATCCATCTTGTCTCAAAATCGTGATTTTTAAAGTTCTTTTTAATTCATATTGAGTGTTGTAATCGTCCTAAAAGCGCTTTATATTTGCTTAAATTCTGTGCATCTACATATTGAAACAACTCAATGACAATATATTTGAGTTTAAATAATCATCGAAATTTGATTATTTCTACAACGAAGCCTATTTTTCACTTATGTAAAATGTAAACAGCAAAATATGTAGGATGAATTGTATAAGAATTGCTGTATTTCTTTAACGCAAAAGTATTTAGTCCATGGAGTCTGCATAGCTGATATGAATGAAATATTCATTGATTTTACAGAGAGAAGGGCAATTTTTTTCAATGAAGTTTTAAGCATAGAGTTTAATTACTTGTAGCTACATGGTCTTAAGTTTTTAAATAAAATAAATTATTTTAGTACTGTGATGAATGAAATGAATGGGAAAATGTTATGAATGAAATGCTGCTTTTATAGAGAGCCAGGCGTGTTATTTTTCTATGACGTCATTTGAATGAATATCAGTTGTTTTCGATGAAGTTTTCAAATATAATGAATTATTGTAGTATTATGATGATTTTTAAAATATTACCGAGGAATGTATCGCATTTTAGAGATGTTTAAACCAGGTAATTTATATTTCAATGCCGTTATTTGAATGAAGTTCATTTTTTTCGATGAAGGTTTAAGTTTTCAAATATCATAAATTAATGTAGTATTGTGATAAGTTTTAAAATATTACTTAGGAATGTATTGAATTTTAGAGACGTTTAAATAAAATTGCATTGAAGTTGGAAAGTGATTCATATTCAGTGCTTTAAGCATGATTGATCTCTCTTGTTATGATTTATGGAGGTTCTCTATATACAGAAACATCAATTCATAAATCGCCATAAGCAGTATCACGTGTTAAAATTTTTATTTTATATATATATATATATATATAAATAAATAAAAATTTATATTTTTAAACGAAAACTATGCATTAACTACTGTAAGTACAAAAAACCCATCTCTAGCATATCTGTTACAAATAAGTAATTATAGACCAAGACTGAGGATAAAAATAGTAGGTAACTTATCGCTATAATGGTATAATGGGGATGAGGGAAATATTAGTATGCAAAAATCATAATTAAATAGATAGATATACACTCATGTCCAAAAGTTAAGCATAATTCGTAAAATGCGAAAAATTCGGAGTTAATATGGGTACAATGGTTCACAATCAGTTGTGGAGAATCGTGGAACGAAGGTAAATCATTGTGCATATGCAAAACAATTCAGTCGACGTCGACATACGCAAAACACGACGCACGTAGGAACGAGTATAGAACGACCTCGAGCAGCATGACCAGTTGAGGCAGAATTTCGCAATTGCTGTGGTACGGAGCGTTGTTAACAATCAAAAAGGACGAAAGATGTCACAAAGATGCCAACTGGACATGTTTTTGAAGGGACGAATTATTGGAATGCTGGGATCCGGTCGATCTCAAACCGAAGCGTCTCGAATTCTGAATGTGCCTCAGTGTGAGATCTCCAGACTGTGACAGAAGTTCCAAACCATTGGAGATGTTACCCGACGACCAGTACCAGTTCGGCCAAGGGTAACAACTGCTCAGCAAGACCGATATTTGGTGATAACTGCACTACGTCAAAGGAACCGTTCTGCCAGACAACTGGGTTCAGGCCTGACAGTCGCCACAGGAGCCCCTGTTTCGAGACAAACTGTTTACAGGAGACTCAGACACGTTGGTCTCTATGCCAGACGACCATCAGTTTACATCCCCCTGACGTCTACACAGAAACGCGCGCGTTTACAGTGGAATTTGGAACATCGACAGTGGAGTGGACAACAGTGGGGCAATGCCATGTTCAGTGACGAGTCCAGGTTTAGCCTGCAAACTGATTCTCGTCATACCACGATCTGAAGAGAACGTGGAGCGCGTTTTCACCCGGAAAACATCACGGAAAGACATCGTTTTCCGTTTGAAGGAATCATGGTCTGGCCAGCATCATGATGGACGGCCGCACAGACCTTCACATCTTTGACACGGAGTCGGTTACCGGTCAAAGATACGGAGACGAAGTCCTTGAGCCTACCGTTCGATTGTTTCGAGGTGCTGTTGTCAAGGCCGGATTTATAAGGGGGCAAAAGGGGCAATTGGGGCCCCCCGCCCTCCCTTTATTCAAAATACAAACAATAATTAGAAAATTACTTTTCTAAAATAAAAGGGGCCCTTTATGCAAAAATATAATAATTAAAAAATTACTTTAATAATAATAAAAAAAAATGTAGCGAACCTACCGCCAAAGGCACATAGGTCGCCAAATTTGGGTATGTAATTGGCGTATGTTTCAGCTTGCAAATGCGTGTTTCTGCCAAATTGTTTGGTCAGACAATACTGTAAGTTACAAGTTGAGAGAAGAATCGGGAAGGGTTGCCAAGAAAGGAAAGGACAGGCTTCGTTTTGTGCAAACTTTATTTTCCTGGTCAACATTAACGTGTGTGCATTGGGCGAACTTTTGAAGAATCTGAAGTGTGTTTTTCTCATCCAGAGTATTTTTTAATGAATTTTCACCAGGTGACAAGTCTGAATAGTCTAATAAAGGTTGAAATAAAGTAGTCTAATATTTTGAAAATATTTCATTTTGTATATATCTTTTGTATACAATAAGATCTTCCGGCGCCCCTAAGTACAGATAAGATTAGGGCCATCGGAAAAAAAGATTGAGCCCACCCTCTACATATTAGATCATTATTGTTTTATTTATTGTTTCATTAAATTATTAGATCATTATTATTTCATTCATTATTAGATAATTATTGAAGTTTACATTTCTTAATGGGGCCGTCCTCTTTGAAGAATTTTTTTTTATTTTTCAAAATTAAAATTTTATATTTTATGTATGTATTTGTATATCATCTCATATTCATTTGACTTAAAAGTATATTTTATGGTTACCATATTTTTTTAAGAAAAAATGTAGAATGTGCTAAAAGGTGGTGTTGACCATTTTTGATACTTGTCATTTAATTTTTTAGTTTTTGCATTTTTTAATAATTTATCTTATAAAAAGCAACGGCGGAAAAATCTGTCAGATGGAAATTTGTTTTTCGTTTTTTTTTTACATAGAACTGGAAAAAAAATTCGTAACCGAATTTTTGGCAAAATATCATGACGAACAAAATGAATCAGGATAAGAATTTAACTTAAAATTAAAATACCAAAATTCTGTTCAGCCAGTTTATTTATATATACATGTAATATATTTCTTGAAAATTTGCAGTTTTACATAAAAGACCCAGTATGCCACGAAAAATTCAGTTTTCTGGGGCTCAGAAGCGAAAAGCTACAAAAAAAGAAGTAAAAAAACTGTCGATGTCTTGGCAAAGACATCACGCCTTACAAAATTTTTCTCTAGATCAAAAATCGAAAACATGGAATCTAATGTTGAAGAATCAGTATCAGATGTCTCTTTTAAGGAATCACTCGTACTTCCAAACATATATCCAGAAAATGAGAATAACATATCCAATCAAGACATTGAAAGTGGTGGATCATCACATGCTAGAGGTATTTCAAGTGTGGACAGATACCCCCATGCAATCCAGATCCAGCCAGGTTGTTTCCTGCTAGAGAGAAGCATGTGTCCTTTTGGTCAAAATCAGCTATGATATGTCAAAATAAAAATGACTCATATTCTTACACAGAGTCTCGACGACATTATCAAACAGGTGAAAGTCAAGGCAAACTGGAATGGAATTATCGTTATTTTAAGAATTCCATGTTTTACACTGGGCATGACAACGGGGAACAGCATTTGAGAAAGTGGCTCCTATAGAAAGACGCAGTTTACTGCTTTTATTGTACGTTGTTAACCAGCCAACATGACAGGTTTTCCAAAAAGGATGGCTTTAATGATCGGAAAAAAGCAGAGGAAAAAATGAAAACTCTTGGGCAAAACCAACGCCACAGAGATTCTGTGGTAAAGTACAATCTTCGATGTAGGGAATCTTCTCATGTTGACAGAGAGTTAGAAAAACAAGTACAGGAAGAAAAGAAATATTAGACGGAAGTATTGCGCCGTGTTGTTGCCATGACAACCTTTCTAGCTGAGAGAGATCTGGCATTTAGGGGTAATGAAGGATCATTGGAAGGATCTTGGATCATTGGATACAAGCATAGCAGGAATTTTTGAGGAATTATGGAACTTATTGCATAATTTGATCCATTTTTGATGGGTGACCTTAAAGAATTTAGTAATCCTGGAAGTGGCAAGCAGTCATACTTATTGCCAACTGGCTACGAAGAAATTGTTCAGCTTATGGCAAAATGTGTTAAGAATTATATTGTGGCAGAACTTAATAACTGCCAAGTACTTCTCAGTTTCGGTAGATTCAACAACAGACCTGGCTCATGTTGACCAATTGATAGCCATTGTGCGATTATTATTTCTGGCAAGTCGGTAGAAAGATTTTTAACTTTTTTGCAAACTGGTTCTCACAAAGCTAAAGAACTAGTTAAAGCTCTGTTAGAATTTCTAGAAAAAGAATGTATTACTTTTGAAGACTGCAGAGGATAGTCATATGATAATGCCAACAATATGTCTGGTCGCTACACAGGAATGCAAGCCAGACTTAAGGAGAAGAATGCAGCAGCAGTTTTCATTCCCTGTGCTGCTCACTTTTTTAATCTTGTTGGACAAGCTGCTGCCTCATACTGTGTTGAAACTATCAGTTATTTTGGCTTCATGCAAAAGTTATATACTTTTTTTTCTGCATCAGCGCAGAGATGGATAATTTTAACGAATTCTTTGAAAATAAATAAAAGTGCACTGGTGGTTAAGTCCCTGTTAGGCACTCGTTGGTCAGCAGGTGCTGATGCTACTGAAGCACGTGTTGATGCTACTGAAGCCCTCGTAAATGGATACAACTCTATTCAAAATGCCCTAAGAGATAGCGCAAGTGACTTGAAGCGAACTTCTGAAGCAAGACACGAAGCTGTGATTTCAGTAATATGTTCAAAGAGGAAATTGTCCAGTTTGCAACTTTTACCAAGCTCAGGTCATGTCTCACTTCATCTCAACAGGCAATTTTACTCCATGATAAAGGGCTTGGTGAAACCTTTCCAAGTAGAAAGCCCAGACCACACGACCAACCCAAAGGCTTATGGTAGCTTTCTGTGTGGCAGCTCTTAGAATATATTTGAGCATGATGATCACTAGTTGTTCCGGAGAGAGATCATTCAGTAAATTGGCACTGATAAAAAATTATTTGAGAATAACGATGACCCACGAAAGACAGAGTTCTCTGTGTCTACTCGATGTAGAGGGCAGTGTTTTAAAGATGATACAGTTTGGCGAATTTATTAAGGATTTTTCAGATGCCAAGTGCAGAAAGAAGGATTTTCTGTAGCTGTTGTTTCTATGTGTGTATAACTTAGCTTCATTTACATGCAATAAATTGGCTGTGATATGTAAATTTGATAAATTATTTTTATTGGCTTCGAAGTATCAGGGGTGAGAATGCAAAATTTCAAAAAAGAGGAAAATTAAAAAAATTCCGAAATATCAGTGAATTTGATAATTTTTCTAGAAATTTTCAATAGATTTGGCAATTAAAAAATACAAAAAAGTGGAAATCAGCTGAAAAGAGGAGCATTTTCAGGACTGAAGTATAAATGGGGAGACGTTATAGCCCCTACCCCAATGCTTTCGCACATAATTTATTGGGTCAAAATATGTTTTGGGAGATGGGCTTAGCTCCTCTAGTTACGCCAATGATAATTCCCCTTTTTTAATTTTTGGGGGTTTTTTGGAGGGGGTTGGGTCCCCCCGAATCTTAACTGCCCGGGGTCACCCAAGGGCTAAATCCAGCCCTGGCTGCTGGTCCTGATTTCATATTCATGGATGATAACGCATCTCCTCACCATGCGGCCTCGGTCGACGTCTTCCTTTAAACTGAAGATATCCAGCACATGCAGTGGCCTGCCAACTCTCCTGATCTGAATCCAATAGAGCATGTGTGGGATATGCTCGGGAGACATCTTGCAGCCTTCCGCTACCCACCAAGCTCCGTTGTGTGATTGAAAACTGCTTTCCGTGAGGCTTGGAACTCTTTGAGTACACAACTCATCCAAATCCTCATCGAAAGTATCTGAAATCATTGTGCAGCATCCGTGGCTACCCGAGGTTCCCACACACCGTATTAAACTGTAGCATCAGGTTGTTTTAATCATTCTGTTTCACTGAGGTTGACACTCGTATTGTGATCATTTTTCTTTCAACCCTTTTCTTTGGATAATAAAAGTCGTTATTATCATTGTTTTGCATTGTTTTCTTCTTCTATAACCCTATTACACCCGCATACCGCGTTTCCTTCCATTCCGATGTAGATTTCTTGAAATTTTCACATAAACAGCAACTATGCTTAACTTTTGGACATGAGTGTATATATAAAAAATCTGATGTGGGCAACACATGACTTTCCTTATATAATGCGATGAATTTACTACTTTTACAACAAAAAAAAAACGTTATTCTTATAGTAGATACTTATATTCTTTCCATGATAATGAATTTTCTTCAATTAGACGTCATTTTCATTGATTTAGCGTCATTTTTATCAATTTGGCAACAATTAAAAATGTCGCCAAGTTGGCGACATTCCGTCAAAATCTCGCCAATTGTTATGAATGGAGAAATAACTTATTCTTACAGAAGATAAATGACTATTGGCGTTCAAATACAAAAGTATTACACAAAGTATCTTTTTTCATGAATGGAACGAGCTAGATCCACGAGAATGATGTCACCTAATTTATCGCATGGTATTACATATGAAAAGTAAACATGTTTCTCAATTGGGAAATATTTTTTTTTTCATTTTATATGACTTTTTCATAATTTTTTTGAAAAATGTGCAATATCTCGAGAACGGTTTATGTTAGCTTTCTAAAATTTATGCCAATCGTTTTCTAATGAAAAATTACATAAGAAATGTCTGTTTGCGTAACTTTATGAGCGGTTTTGATTTTTTGACGATTTTTTCAACATTTCATTCGAAAATTTAGGGGGGTTCTGATCATTCGATTGCGTATAAAAACAATAGGCTTCCAGTGTTTACGGATTGTGATTTTTGTACCAAATTTTGTTCAAATCGGTCCATTCGTTCGTCAGTTATCGTCTCCACAGACTCACTGACACACACACACATACTTTCACACACACACACACACAGACATCATTCCAAAAATGTTTGATTCGTGATCAGGGATGCTTGAAACGTGCTCTCCCGTCGAAAACTCGAATTCGAATTTTTTCGACCCCGTCACAATACTTTCCTTATACATTATGTATATAAGGAAAGTAATATATATAAAATATGAAAGAGCAAACACGGCAAAAATGAGAAAAGGTAATAATAATTAGCTCAAGATAAAGGATCGAGACATGGATAACAATCAGTTGAAACTACATAAAAAATAGCGGTTAGTTCGAAATTGCACACATCATCAGGACAGCCATACAATCCGAATTAGTACCGGAAGAATACCAGTATCTGACAATTGCGATAATATTTGACTATATACCCCATTGGAACTGTCTACTGGCTAATGAAAGGAGAAATAATAAAATTGAAAAGAATTAAAAACCAGAAATATAAAATCAGAAATATAAACTTACAGTTACAGTCACCACGTGCGAGTCGAAATGCTTGCAGCCGAACATACAGCAGAGCATACTACATCTAATCGTTAAAGCGAGTGGAAACCGGAATGATCATAATATTAAACGTGAACGGAATTTTTTTTAAATGAAGACTTTCAAAAATAGTAATCAGTATAGGACTCAGGACAAGTGAAAAGTAGTCTTTCAAAAATAGAAATCAGAATTAGACTCAGGACTAGTGGTAAGTTAGGTGATAAGAATGGGTGGAGTTCACAAAAATGAGTTATCCAATCAAGGATAAATAATGCAATTGTAAAATTACTACGTGGTGCATTTGAAATAATTAATAATAATATTAACAAATACTTCCGGATAGTGGTAATTTTAGCAAATGCGTTTAAGATTATTGATGTGGAGATAGTGAAACTGAGGATCTGAATGTCGGTGTATTCGAAATACCTGGTTTAAAATGGTGGTTCTAAGCAATTGAATAAAATTACGCAATCGGTATGGTAGCAGCTTAATGATAGTTAAGTTATAAGAGTCTTTTTTATCAAATAGATTGGTGATAACCTGATTATGGAGTGTATCTAAATTTAAGTGTAAATAATTTAAACTTTGACTAACACTATGCTCATTTGGGATTAATTCTAGATTAGAGGGGCAAAAATCAATATTAATTGGATAGGAATCATCAATAATAATACAGATTAAGTCATCAACATATCGATATATAATATATGAATTAGAGATAAAATGACGTTCATAATAATAGAGATATAAGTTAGCTAAAATACTACTACTGCAGCCCCCTTGAGGAACACCAGATGTTTGTAAATATATGTTATCACCTTGAATAATATGATTGTTGTATAACACAAAGTGCAGTAGCATATGAAAGTTATTAACTTTAAAAGGAACATGATTGGAAGAGAGATAGATAATCATTATAAAGAGAGATAATAACTTTATATAAATCTTTATCAATATTATTAAATAGGACTTTAAAATCAAAGGTATGGAAACCAAGAATATGTGGAAGCTTGCTAAGGTGATTAACTGAATCAAAACTATTGTTCAAAGTGAAATATCCCGAATTCTTAAATTTAAGAGATTCATTAATTCTATTTAAACAATTTAGTAAGTACTTACTAGCAATAGTGGTAAAGGTATTTATGTCCGCAAGTGACCGTTCTAAAACTGAGAGGTGATTTATGGAATTTAGGAACCAGAATAACATATGAAAATTTATAAAATTTACAAGTAATATTTAATTGTGTATATAATTTTAGCTTTGATTTTGATAGACTGATTATTAATGGGTTTAAAAATATGATTATTTTTTAAATAATTCTGTAGGAGAGAAACATAATATTTTTTACAAATAATGGTATAATTATTAGAAGCTTTATCGGCATAAGTTATGACAAAATATTGTAGTTCTTTAATAGCAGTTAGGAGTTGTTTAAAAGAGTAACTAGGCTTCGTAATTTTAATGTTTATAATAACATTTTTAAGAAGATGTAGGATAGTATACTTCCATAGATGGAATGCTTCAATAGGAATGGAATGAGAACAAGCTTGTTGATATATGAATTTATCAAAATCAATCGATAAAGACTGAAGAAAAAGTTTGAGATGATTGCAGAATGGAATCCGAAATTTGGACCTTTTATTCATAATATCCCTGAGAATATCATCCTGAACTATATACTGAGATTCCCAGTAATAATGTGTCCATGAGATGAGTTGACATAAGGTGTAAGATTCTTATCGCTGCATACACATTATAAAAGATGATCAGAGTTTAATGACCCGAAACTTCATTGTAATTGTAAATAGTTCTACCAATTGATAAATTATATTTGAAAGATTTTATATTTTGATATATATCACTTACTGGTAACAAGTGCTGATGTTTTGCAAAAAAATTATTAAAGTTAAGAGAATTAAGAATTGGATGTATATATATATATATATATATATGTGTGTGTGTATATATATATATAATTGAAGAGATTTTTATGATTACTTGTAATATATATATACCCGAGAAATACCAAAGAAAATTGCTTTATATATATATATATATATATATATATATATATGAAAGACAATTCTCTCTGATTACATATAACATTTCTATTTTTCGCTACAGTGATGATGTTTTTCTTTGTTTTCATACTTCACATGATTCTTTACCACACTTAATATTTATCCATCCAATCTTGAGTTAATACCTAATGAATTCCACCCTTCTAAATTTGTAACTTATCTTGATATCACCATTTATATACAAAATAACTCATTCAATGCTGCTATTTATGATAAGAGACATCAATTCAAATTTAATGTAAAATCCTTCCCTCATTATTCTTCTTGCCTTAGTAACCAAGTTTTTAAAAATCTAATAATTATCTATTTACTCAGAATCAAACGCCTGGATAGTGATAAGTGTACACTATCACATATTAATCGTCTCAAAAGTCTATATATGTACAATTTTCACACCTTATTTGTAGATCAGTATAAGTACGATACTCAATAGTAGTGGAAACACCATAAAATGAAAACCGCCCCGGGGGGCAAAAATAAAAATGTGCAAATACTAAAAAACAGTAACTTCAGTTGCACAAAAAATGTGCAAAATTTAAAAAACCCGCTTCGGCGAGTAAAGAAAAGGTTTAAAACACTAATAAAACCGTTAGGGCGGATATCTAAAAAGCAAATAAAATAAAAACAGGCACCGGCTCAAAAAAACAGTGGCATCGATCTTTACACGTTTTCGATCGTAGTGGTTAGTCACTTCTCGGTTAGTTTCCGAACTCTTGGGTTTGTCTCACCGAAAACATCTACAACTACTTCCACTTTCTTCAATCTGGTCCATTCCATCGCGGTTTCTTGCGAGCTTAGCATTAAAGCTGGATCACTTGGTGAGTCTCCAATGAAGATTATACAAGCTGGCGGCCCTCAAACTTTGTGAGTTGTCTTTTTTTCGAATGTTTGTGCATCTGTGCGCTATATTTTACACTAGCAGCGATTACCCGGCGTTGCTCAGGATTTACCATGCAAAACTATGATAAAAATTACACCAGAACATATAGGTCCGATTGTGATATATTACCGCTGAATGTATCGCATTTTAGAGATGTTTAAATAAAATTAAAGTTGGAAAGTGTTTCATAATCAATGCTTTATGCATGATTGATCTTTCTTATGATTTCTTAATACTTTTCGTTGTTGGGTAAGCCTGTGAGAAATAGACCATGGCGATAGTTTCCATTTAAATTCATCTGCGATTTTCAAAAGTATCTAATACGTTCAATAAACTCCCACAAAACTCAGTTTTGAGTAAACCTGTGAGAAATAAACCATGGTGAAAGTTTCCATTTAAATTCATATCTCAAACCTGCGATTTTCAAAAGTGTCTAATACGTTCAATAAACTCCCACAAAACTCAGTTTTGAGTAAGCCTATGAGAAATAAACCATGGTGATAGTTTCCATTTAAATTCATATCTCAAACCTGCGATTTTCAAAAGTGTCTGATACGTTCAATAAACTCCCATAAAACTCAGAGATTTAGTTGACTTTCACGTTTTAAACCAACAATGTCTAACCTTTTTCGTTGTGAATCATGGAGTTGGAGATTAGAACTCCTAGTAAAAGTGTCGTTTTCCATTAATATCTCGAGAACCATATTTTTTGTGGCCTATATTTTTTGTGGGGTGATTTCAAGACTACCAAGACAAATTTCATGAAATTTGGTTCAGTCGTTCTCCAGTTATGGTGGATCATACATACACACTTTTCTTCTTAAGATGTGTGTTGTTTTATGATATTTATGTGTGTTGTTTTATGATATTTAAGTTGAATTTTGTCCTCATGTCATGGGTCGTTTCTTTGTAAATCTCATTTATTCCGTTATTGGGCACAGATTGCATAACATTTTAACCACGTCTTTTAATGCAATCATAGAAACAACGGATTTTAGTATTTCTGGCTAAAATGTGCCCCTGAAGACGTTTCTGGCAGATATATTATTCACTTATTTTCTTTTTCCTGACCAATCCATGATCTACTTTTCCAGCCCTTATTCGTTGCTTTTTACTTTCTGCTTTTAATGTAATTAAATACACTTTATTATATAAGGAAAGTCGTGTGTTGCCCACATCAGATTTTTCTTTTTATTTTCCTTATATACAATAATGTATAGGGAAAGTATTGTGACGGGGTCGAAAATTCGAATTCGAGTTTTCGACGCGAGAGCACATATCAAGCATCCCTGATCGCGAATCAAACATTTTTGAAGTGATGTCTGTGTGTGTGTGTGTTTGTCCGTGAGTCTGTGGAGACGGTAACTGACGAACGAATGGACCGATTCGTGAAATTTGGAACAAAAATCACAATCCGTAAACACTGGAAGCCCACTGTTTTCATACGCAATCGAATGTTCACCCCCCCCCTAAATTTTCGAGTGAAATTTTGAAAATTCGTCAAAAAATCAAAACCTCTAATAAAGTTACGCAAATAGACATTTCTTATGTAATTTTTCATTAGAAAAGGATTGACATAAATTTTAGAACGCTAACATGAACCGTTCTCGAGATATTACACATTTAAAAAAAATGATGAAAAAGTCATGTAAAATAAAAAAAAAATATTTCCTATTGAAAAACATGTTCACTTTTTATTTACGTAGAATACTATATAGGATATTATATAGGATAATATATAGGATACAATATTATATACATATATATATATATATATATATATATATATATATATATATATATATAAGAATAACATATAATTTTTTTTATATATATATATAAAAAATTTTCATAGATACTGTAGCTTACTAAAATATGAAGGATACTATGCAAATATGATTAAATAAAGAATTTAAAGTTATTAAGTAAAGGGAATGAAAATGCAAAATGCATTTAATTTATTGTGCAAATGCAGCTTATAAATAAAATGATTTCAATAATAATAGCAGTTTGAAAATTCAATAAACGAAAAGTAAGAAGCTGCAACACGATAAACCTAACTTTCTAAAACATCCACAGAATAAAATATAAAACAGCAAATCATCAATCAAATGGAAAAAAAATCCACCTATATAGCGATATAGATTGATTTTTTAAGTTTTTCTTTATTCGTTTCCATACCTTTGAATTTTGTTGATTTTCTGTAACTTGATAACTCGTATTTTGTATTTTTTTTCCGATCGAAAACTATGCATAAACTACTGTATGTACAAAAATACCCATCTCTAGCATATCTGTTACAAATGAGTAACTATGGACCAAGACTAAGGATAAAAATAGAAGGTAACATATAATGCGAAATGTGAAGACATACAAAAATCAATCAATTGAAGGAATGAAAGGGTTAGCTAAATAAAAACAATATCCATAGATGTCCATGTTAGGACATAGATGGGCTTGTAGTTAAAGTATAGAAATGCGTTAGCGATAATAATAAACAAAATAAAATAAAATTAAAATTAAAAAGAGAATAAACTCTGTAATAAGCGCAAATGCAGCTTTACAACAGGTTTTACCTTCTTTAATAAAGTTTTTTGCAAATATGAAAATCAAAAGGTAGATAGTTGAATTCAGAAGTAAATAATAAATGTAAATGTACAATTAAAAGATGGAATAGAAGTCAGTATGTAGAAAACAGACAGAATATAAAACTTTCATCATTATATATATATATATATATATATATATATATATATATATATATATATATATATATATATATATATATATATTATAGGATATGTACGGAGGAAATGAAGAGGAGCAAATCAAATATGGAGGGGGCCGATAATTTATTAATGGAACCATAATTGATACGGGCGGTCCTGCCCACATTAGATTTTCTTTATCGTAACCTTCTTAAGATATACAGCATGAAACTTATCATTTGCTAATTTTGGTCCCTGGTTTTGTACTATATATCCCCAAATTATTTCATCACGCTTTGCCCACTGAATGCCAATGCGAATCTTCTCAAACTGGAACGTTCAGAAGAAATATTTTGCCAATTCTGTTTCCACAGGAACTAACAAGCAATAACTATTCATATTTCCGCTGCGTATTTCGTCCCAGCCTTGGAATAGCAAGTCGAATATACGTACACAGAGCAACAAAACGGATTTTCATTTTCTTTATCGCCCACTGTTTTCATACGCAATCGAATGTTCACCCCCCCCCCCCTAAATTTTCGAGTGAAATTTTGAAAATTCGTCAAAAAATCAAAACCTCTAATAAAGTTACGCAAATAGACATTTCTTATGTAATTTTTCATTAGAAAAGGATTGACATAAATTTTAGAACGCTAACATGAACCGTTCTCGAGATATTACACATTTAAAAAAAATGATGAAAAAGTCATGTAAAATAAAAAAAAAATATTTCCTATTGAAAAACATGTTCACTTTTTATTTACGTAGAATACTATATAGGATATTATATAGGATAATATATAGGATACAATATTATATACATATATATATATATATATATATATATATATATATATATATATATATATAAGAATAACATATAATTTTTTTTATATATATATATAAAAAATTTTCATAGATACTGTAGCTTACTAAAATATGAAGGATACTATGCAAATATGATTAAATAAAGAATTTAAAGTTATTAAGTAAAGGGAATGAAAATGCAAAATGCATTTAATTTATTGTGCAAATGCAGCTTATAAATAAAATGATTTCAATAATAATAGCAGTTTGAAAATTCAATAAACGAAAAGTAAGAAGCTGCAACACGATAAACCTAACTTTCTAAAACATCCACAGAATAAAATATAAAACAGCAAATCATCAATCAAATGGAAAAAAAATCCACCTATATAGCGATATAGATTGATTTTTTAAGTTTTTCTTTATTCGTTTCCATACCTTTGAATTTTGTTGATTTTCTGTAACTTGATAACTCGTATTTTGTATTTTTTTTCCGATCGAAAACTATGCATAAACTACTGTATGTACAAAAATACCCATCTCTAGCATATCTGTTACAAATGAGTAACTATGGACCAAGACTAAGGATAAAAATAGAAGGTAACATATAATGCGAAATGTGAAGACATACAAAAATCAATCAATTGAAGGAATGAAAGGGTTAGCTAAATAAAAACAATATCCATAGATGTCCATGTTAGGACATAGATGGGCTTGTAGTTAAAGTATAGAAATGCGTTAGCGATAATAATAAACAAAATAAAATAAAATTAAAATTAAAAAGAGAATAAACTCTGTAATAAGCGCAAATGCAGCTTTACAACAGGTTTTACCTTCTTTAATAAAGTTTTTTGCAAATATGAAAATCAAAAGGTAGATAGTTGAATTCAGAAGTAAATAATAAATGTAAATGTACAATTAAAAGATGTAATAGAAGTCAGTATGTAGAAAACAGACAGAATATAAAACTTTCATCATTATATATATATATATATATATATATATATATATATATATATATATATATATATATATTATAGGATATGTACGGAGGAAATGAAGAGGAGCAAATCAAATATGGAGGGGGCCGATAATTTATTAATGGAACCATAATTGATACGGGCGGTCCTGCCCACATTAGATTTTCTTTATCGTAACCTTCTTAAGATATACAGCATGAAACTTATCATTTGCTAATTTTGGTCCCTGGTTTTGTACTATATATCCCCAAATTATTTCATCACGCTTTGCCCACTGAATGCCAATGCGAATCTTCTCAAACTGGAACGTTCAGAAGAAATATTTTGCCAATTCTGTTTCCACAGGAACTAACAAGCAATAACTATTCATATTTCCGCTGCGTATTTCGTCCCAGCCTTGGAATAGCAAGTCGAATATACGTACACAGAGCAACAAAACGGATTTTCATTTTCTTCCTACATTTCTGGAAGCGTCGTCCTTAACCGGAGGTATGGTAATAATACCGCAGAGAGGGACATCGCATAGCATTTGTCATATTAGGGCCAACTGCCGCGCTCGCGCCATGGCGGTAAGCGGACCTTCAAACCAAATGTAGTATGAGGGTAAGTGGTTAGAAGACATGTCTGACCACACTATACAAAACGAAAAATAATTTTAAAAATCTGAAGTGGGCAGCACATGACCTTCCTTATATAATGCAATGAATTTACCACTTTTACAATAAAAAATAGATTATTCTTATAATATATATCTATATTCTTTTCAAGATATTGAATTTTCGTCAATGAGTCGTCATTTTCATTGATTTAGAGTCATTTTTACCCATTTGGCGATATTTTCGTTAATTTGGCCGCATTTAAGAAAGTCGCAAAGTTGGCGACATTCCGCAAAATTCGGCGCCAAAATCTCACCAAGCATTATAGACGGAGAAATAAGTTATTCTTAAAGCAGATAAATAACTATTGGCGTTCAAATACAAAAGTGTTACTCAAAATACCTTTTCTCATGAATGGAACGAGTTAGATCCACGAGAATGATGTCACCAAATTTATCGCATGATATTACATATGAAAAGTGAGCATATTTCTCAACAGTTAATATTTTTTTTAATTTATGGGATTTTTTGATAAATTTATTTGAAAAATGTGCAATATCTCGAGAACGGTTTATGCTAGCGTTCTAAAGTTTATGTCAAACGTCTTCTAAGGAAAAATTACATAAGAAGTGTCCATTTCCGTAACTTTATTAAAAGTTTTGAATTTTTGATGACTTTTTCAAAATTTCTCTCGAAAATTTAGGATGGTTCTGAAATTCGATTGTGTTTAAAAACAATAGGTTTCCAGTATTCACGGATTGTGATTTTGTACCAAATTTCGTTCGAATCGCTCCATTCGTTGGTGAGATATCAGTAGTGTGTGAATGAGAGAGCTGGACCACAGCCATAAACCCCCCCCATTAAAACCACACCCACTTTTAGAAATGTAATGGCTCTATTTTATCCACACCATTGTGATTACACAATGGTGTGAAACCCCCATTAAAACCACACCCACTTTTAGAATGGAATGGCTCTATATCACCCATAAAAAAACCCACCCACTTTTAAAAACAATGGTGTGAAACCTCCCATTAAATCCACACCCACTTTTAGAACGTAATGGTCCTATTTCACACCATTAAAATTTCCACCCACTTTTAAAAACAATGGCTCGTAAAACCCCCATAAAAACCGGACCCACTTTTAGAACGTAATGGCCCAATATCACCCACACAAATTCGACTATACAATGGCTCTCAGACCTCCATTGAATCCCACCCACTTTTAGAAATGTAATGGCTGTATTTTACCATTAAAATTACCACCCACTCTTAAAAATAATGGCTCACAAAACCCCATAAAACCCGAACCCACTTTTAGAATCCAAAGGTTATTTCTTATCCATAAAAATCTACAACCCCTCTTAAAACGATGGTATCGAAACCCCATTAAAACTACACCCCTTCTAGAAAAGTGATGGCTCTATTTCAACCATACAAATTAAACAAATCAATGGTATCAAAATCATCCATTAGCAAGGTTCTAGCGCAAGCACCTCCCGAGAAAGTGATGGCTCTATTTCGACCACACCAATTTTCCGGAGCGAGCAAGCGAAAAGTCGTTGGGAGGGAAGGTACCCCCTTCGGCGAGCACCCCCTTTTAGAATCTGCGGGTCCGTTAAAAAATGATACCCCAACAACATTTTAAGCACTTAAAGAAAAGAATTCTAATGTTGAGAAAGAACAAAAACCATGGAACTGTTGAACAAACTAAACGCAATTAGTACATTGGAAGGAAGTTTCAAGAAGATGCATGAGCTCAATATCGACGTAAAATACCCTGTCATGGAAATTAAACAGATCACCACCAAATATGGTAATAAACTAATAGTGAAGTTAGAAGACGGCTCAAATTTGTATCTGCCGAAACGATGCGACGAAAATGCGTCCGACTATATGAAGCTTAATGAGATTAAACCTCTATTCTTTGTATATTTGGGAGCTAAAGATGTCGGGAAAGCACAACCAGGGCAAATGTTTAAATTTGAACAATAAATTTTCTTTTAATGGTATCATAACCATTAAAAAATATACGCCGATTTTCAGGCGGCAACTTTTACGAGATAAAAGTCAATGGCCCTGTCTACAAACAGCTCGAAAAGGAGTGCGAGGCTGCACGGGACCCACTGGATCTTCAGCCAGCACACTGTCAAGAATGGATGAGTAACCCCACTGTCAATCCTCGAACTGGCCGGACGATAAAGAAGAACGGCCCTGTGTACAAGCAGCTGCAAAAAGAGTGTGAGGATGCCCTTGCGGCCGTGCCGCGGCCACAATTGGCAAGAAGACCATCATATTGTAACGAGTGGCTCAAAGATCCCATGGACCCCGAGCCAGTTGCCCCTGTTGTCTGTGCCCCGGTGTACACAGAGAATCAGTTGAAGAAGATGAAAAAAGATGCCTTGAAGACACTCGCCCTGCAGCTCCAAATCAACCCGGGAAATCAGAACAAACCAGTTATCATACAGCTGATCCTCGATAAACAGAACATCAGACAACCCAGCATCAAACAACCCAGTCCCACTCCCTGTCTTATTAAATCGCGGTCCGGATCACTAACTCCATGTCTTGTTGACCCCTCGCCTAGGCCAAGATCGAGAACTTACTTTAATGACTCCACCATAACTCCTAAAAATTTTTGCAAAATGCCCCCCGGTAGGCTCAGAGTATATTCAATCTCAAATTCGACCCACCAAGGGGCCCTTCTTGATGAGCCGAATTCAAGACCAAATACACTCTGAGCCTACCGCCACTGAGGCTTACAAACAACATATAAGGACAACACTGTAAGACTTTGACGCCTAGCGTCGGGCCCGCCCACCACTTTTTTATCGATGAGTGCTTGCTTTATTGGAACAACGACTAAAGCAAGCCGACATGTCATTTTTGGCTCGGTATAGTTCAATAAACCATCAACCCGGATTGATTAACAACCTGGGAGAGGTCGGGATTTGAACCTGGGACCTAGATGTTAATAGGTCTGCGCGCTAACCGTTTGCCATGGGTACCCATCTAAATATACACATACCTTTAATTTAACCATTACACCACAGGCGAAAATCTTCAAAAATAGCACTTTAAACAAGTTATTTCCCTCTTATAATGTAAGAATTCTTCAAAATATCTATCACTATTGTATATCTGATTAAAAAATATAGAATAAAATGCTTAAAATCAATCGCGAAAAATAAATTCCACTCCTGTCCATATAGTGCTTCCTCCCCATATAGTGCTGCCATCTCTCTTTGATTCTCGTAATCTCCGCTTTTTTCTACCGCTACCTCTGAGAGAACTCTTTAAAGAGGAAGAGATGTTAGACAAGGTCAGCGCTCGCTACAGACGTTATGAAAGCAGGAAGTAGAAAACAAGGTCGAAACTCTCCAAGCGGAAAATAATACTGCTTCGTATTTTATCTGAGTTAAAGAAAACAAAGATATATATAAATGAATGAAATTGAGTCTGAGATATTTTGCTATAGAATTCTTTATCAGTATGTTCAATTAGATGTTTATAGCGATGACATTTCAGAAGTGAAAAAATCCTTAAAAAAGTTGCATGATCAGTTTGAAAAAATTGTCAAACTTATAAAAGATGATCGAAGCATCGAAGGAAATGTTGGAAGTAATAAGAATGTTAGGTCTGGACAATAAAGTTTCCTCAGACGGAGACTTGAAAACTCATGAATGTGAACACGAATATGTAATTCAAAATGATGATGGCTGGTACATTTGCCAAGCATGTCACGAAGAGCTGAGGTATAATCCAAATGAACCCCCTATCAATAATCTCGATATGTATTTAAACATGCAGAAACAACAGAGGCGAAAACATCGAATGAAAAATCTGGCTAAATGGTTAGGTTTGCATAACCTACCCTTTGAAGAAGAAGAGCTTTTGAACGACTTTTCTTCTTATATCCATAAATATGAGGAGATGTACCCAGAGCGAAAAAACATAATCAGCAAAGACTATATCTTATACCATATGTTACGGAAAAGAGGTTACGACATCTATATTTCACGCCTTCTAGTTAAGTTACCTAAACTCAAAAAGACGCTTATTCAGAATGAAGAAATCTGCAGAACCATCTTCGAAGCATTAAATTGGAGTTTTTACCCTATAAATTAAAAAAAACGGCTGATACGTCTGAACAACATGTCACGAAGAGCTGAGGTATGACCCCGATAAGTGATTATAATTTTTAATAGCCGAATAAGCTATTAAAAATTAATTAACTAAATCTTTTTTATCAATCCAGCTAGTCTCAGGATAACCTAACCATTTAACTAGATATTTGTCCCCTTTCTTTTTGATGATTTTTTCAATCTTATACACATTGTCTTTCTTATCATATTTTACTAATTCATATTCATAAAAAGTGCCTTTAACCTCATCATTATTTAAATCCTGAACTCTATAAGTGATTGGGTCGGTTTCTAATACTTCAGAAATGACAAATATTTCATCTGTAAAAGTTGCTTGATAACCCCTTCTGAAGGTAGACTTATATATAGATATTCTTACTTTATCGCCTACCTGGTATTTATGTTTACGTATGACCTTTTCTTTAAACAAATTGCGGTAGACTTCACTACTGTTTTCTTCTAGACTGGCTTCAACAGGAGTCATTTTTATACTTCTGTGGTATGAGTTGTTGTAATTCTTCACTAATTGACCCAATACATCTATGTATCTTTCAGTGTTATTTGCACACAAGTAGAGCTTTATTTTATTACCAAGAGTGAGATTAAATCTTTCAACCATAGCAGCTTTTATTTCAACATTTTCTGTTGTGAACCATTGGATATTATTTTCTTTGAATAATTTTTGAGTTGTTTTTCCGACGAACTCTAAACCCTTATCTGTTTGAACCCTTTCAGGTATTCTTTCTTTGAAGATCTTTTTAAATGCTTGAGTTACTTCTTCTGCTGATTTATCCTTTAGAGGAACAGCCCATGCATATTTACTGAAACAGTCAACAGCTGTTAATATGTACTTGATACCATCATTAAACTTACTTCTCGCAAATTTATAGACAAACAGTAAATCAGCTTGCCATTGGTCGTCGATATGTGACACGTAAATTCTCCTTCTTTTGAACTTACGGATAAGTGGTTTATGCTTTGTGTATACATCCTGTCGGTGTAAAAAATCCGAGACTTCTTTTCGACTTAAACCAGTTTTTCTGCTCAGTACATTTATGCCACAAAATCCTGTTTCGGGATCGTAATAAACCTTTTCGGGGCAACCCTTCTCAGTTACCCCTTCAGCGGTAAAAAACGGCACTTCTTAGAACCACAACCCACACAAATACCTTTCAACATAGGTCTAGCGTTTTTAGAGGTGACATGCTGTTCATCTTTAGTGTCGGTGTGTGTTTTACATTTGAGACAATATATTTTTGAGCCCATTCCAAATGTCTTCTTTGCTTTGATAATAGGCTTCACAACAGCTCTATCTAGCCTTTCACGAAAACTTGGATTGGGAATGTCGTCCAATTCTTTAATCATGTTTGAGTCACACACTTTGTTTCTGGTTTCGGTATCTTTGTTTTTAATGTAGCACACGTCATGTTTATAGGCACTATCATCAACCCTATTAATAGGCCTACTCCATTCTTTGTATGTTAAATCGGGGTTCAGTCTAGTTTTTCCTCTGAGCAGTTGAGTTCCTGGTCCTGTAAATTGATGCCCTGGCAGATGCATTTCAAACGGTAAATTATTAATTGCTGCGTTAACAACACCTTTTCCTTTATTGCAAGTCTTTTTACCACACATTTATTTATATATAAAAAATTATTTACTCACAAATTGATATCCATTCAGCAGGGTTTGTTTCATATATTTTTCTCTGGGTAAGTAGACTAAATTATTGATGAAATCCTCCTCTCGCTTATACACTTCCTCTTCTGATATGGTATTCGATTTGTATGAATTGAGCAGCTGTTTGTAAAACTTGTAAGACTGTTTGTACTCTTCTTTCCTTTCCGCGATATTCAAAGCTTTATCAATAACTTCAACAATACCGACGCTTAAGCTCAGAGCAGCTAAGGGAACAAGTACAAAAGCTGATAAACCCAATGAACTTAAAACGAACTTGCTAACGGTCATAGTGACACTAATTTTATGGTAGTGGTGGTAGCTCTTTCTATATACGTAAATTTTCTTTTGCAAGTATTCTTCCATCTTTATTTATAGGGGTGAAATATTTCTTCCGATATCTCAGAGCCGGATTAACTAAATCAAGCATAAAGAAATCATACGGCTGTTGCATGCACTTTTTATATAATCTACTGAATTCTTCTTTTGTCAAACTACCATCTATCTCTCTTATGATCTGTTGAATCTCCCTCGGTTGAATATTAAAAAATATCAAGTAATTACAGTTTCTTCTGATAACAATGGGTGTTCTATAATAAGATTGAGAAAGATAAATGATTGAGGCGTTTTTCTTCCGACCTCTGATGAAAAAATCTTCTATGCTCCTCTGGTCCTTGTCAGTCATGCAGTCATCAAAGACAACAACATTTTTACAAGATGGGTCCAGGTCATCCACTTTTATAAATTCTTTTGTATCAGAGGAGAATAAAGTTCCTTTCTTGCCGAATCTTTCATATAACTCTAGGATAATTTTCTTCTTCTTTTTGGGGTACTTTATCGAGTCAATATCCACGCCCTCAAACATTGTGTACTTTTCTTTCAGTTTACCGTACTTGGGTTCGTACATATCTTTTGCACAAACGAACAAATTATCAAATTCGAGATAGTCGTATATAAAATTCAACAATAAGTTCGTTTTACCAGTACCTGAAGCTCCAGCGATTAGAAGTCTGAAAGGGTGTTTAGGTAATAAATAATGTTGATTTGCATCGACAAGTTCTTCTGCTTCTGTATAATTTTTAATTTGAATCATCTTTATTTAATGTTAAAAATTTGCTTCAGTAAAAATTTAATTTGCTTAAGTAAAAATTTTTTTGCATAATAATAAAGATGAATGCTATACAAAAAGAACGAAATAAGAAATTAAGAAAGGAAGTTGAATATGAACTTAAAGTTTATAAGCTTCAGGCTGAAATTAGAAAAAACAACGAACAACAACTTGAGCAAAAATTAGGTATCCAGAAAGCACTATCGGACTTTCACAAGCCTGTAACTGAAAAGCTACAAGAACAAGAAATTAATCGAAAGGAGAATATTCAGGCTATAAAAGATGCTGTTGATCACATTCCTCTAGCTATTGAACCGCCTTTAGAAGTCTATGATTTTGATAAAAAATTGGATGTAGAGTTTTTAGAGAAAAATAACTTTCCAAGACCCTCAAAATTGTACCATGAGACCAAGGAAACTTTGCAAGAAATTATGAGTAAAGTAAATGATACTTACCTAAAAATGTCTCGTCAAAAAGGAAACATTATGAGTCAGATGTCTCGAATGACTAAAAAGGATGAAGAAAGAGAAGATCGCTTATTAGCTAAGGCTGATTATTTGAGAGATCATATGACTACGTTAGGAGATTATCGGGATCGACTCAGAGACTTGCAAAGAAAAGGAATTTATATCGGTAAAGGAGTAGAAGACAAAATGGAAATTTTAGCCCGATTGACTGATAAGATATGTAAAGGGTCCAAAAGTAAAAAGTTACACAATCAAGTCGTCGATTTATTGGATGCATTGTTGAGAGAAGGAACTATGACCAACGAGCAAGTAAAACAATACTACAAAAATTTTTCATTGAATAAATGAGTAATTACATAAAAACTAAAATACATTTAAGCGATCATCAGATTGCTAAGCTAAAATCTGCATACCAGAAAGGAGAAGAAGTATCTCTACAAATAGATAAGACAAAAGCCCCCAACAAAGATATACATTTAACTCGAACACAGATAGCTCAAATTGGGAAGGGGAAGCGTATCACTATCAGTAAGACGCAGCTCCAGAAAACGGGTGGTTTTCTACCTTTTCTATTACCTGCGTTAATTGCTGGGGCCAAGGCTTTAGCACTAGGTGCTGCAAGTGGGGCGGCTGGATATGGAGCAAAGAAAGCTTTGGAAAAAATTTCAGGATCTGGATGTGTAAAAAAAAGACCCATTGGAAAGGGCGTCTATCAAAACTGGGAATATCAGACGAAGTAATTGAACAAAATATGAAACATGAACAGGGGTTTAGGGGCGTCTTTACTTCCGATCTGTTGCCTAAAAAGATGAGTCGGTTTGAAAACGGTATTATTAATCTGGACATTGTCACAGGACCTGGTACGCACTGGGTCTGCTACTATAACGATCCTAAAAATAACTTTGTTGAGTATTTTGATCCTTTTGGAGAACACGTATACAAAATTCATCCTAACATTAAGAAGTATCTACTGACTTCTGGAAAGAAAAATATCGGGTGTAACTCGAGCTTTCTACAGCACCCTGCTTCCGTCAAATGCGGCTACTTTTGTATGAAGTACATTCGTGAAAGAAACAAGGGTAAGCCAGTTGTAGATGTGCTATATTCTTTTACCCAAGAACCCAGCGACTTCAATGAAAAAAATGTTCTCTATAAATAAAATGGTTCTATTGATATTAGATTCTAAAAACGCGGAAAAATCAGAAGATTTTACGATTGAATACACTAGACCTTTCACCTTTAAACAGATTGCCCTTCAGTCCTTTTCGATGTACGTTTCATGGGACAATATCAAAGATGAGGAATTATCATACTTTGATGGTCAGCAGTGGTTAAATTTGACGATACCAGATGGAAATTACACTATCAAGGGGCTGAATCGTTACATGATTAATTTTTTTGGAAGCGATCCGCCGATACAATTCGGTATAGTGGAGGAACGACAACGAATAGCCATTAAGTTAAAAGACGGGTATAAGATCGATTTAACGAAAACCAAAAACCTGCATAAACTTATAGGTTTCGAGCCTAAAATCCACGAAGAGCTTGAACAAGTAGGAAAGTACATTGCTGACTTATCTGGGGGAAACGATAACATTTATATACATTGCGATGTCGCAGAGGGGGCGTATATCAACGGTTTCAACTCTACAAACGTCATCTATTCATTTACAAACAGTAATCGTCCAGGTAGTCAGATTATAAAATCATTTGACAAACCTCTGTTTTACCCTGTTCGAATGGATAGTGTTTACCGAATCAGAATGCAAGTAACCAATCATAGAGGTGATTTAATTCCGCTCAATAAGCAAGAAGTACAATACAATTTTATCGCCCTATAATAAAGAAATGAATAAACACAGACTTCAAAGAAAGAGTAAGAAGATACAAGGAAGAGGGTTCTTTTCCGACGTCCTGCAGGAGGCCGAATTAGAAGGTAAGTATGTGCAGGATAAAATAAAGGAGATATTATCAAAGCAGAAAAAACATGGAGCTGGACTAAAGTTTATCTAAATTCGATTTAATAGCCATATAGCTATTAAATTGAGGAGAAGAAAAAAAATTTATTTCATAATAAATGAATAAAATATTTGAATTAAACAGCACCAATTATTATTACGATGATGACATCGAAAGTTTCGAATATAGAGAGGTAAGGCATGAAAATAGTGATAATTCTATGGAAAATGCCTCTTACCATTTCTTTATTCAAGACACCAACGCCAACATTTTATACTCTAACGGTTATATACAGCAAAAATTGAAAATTGTTAACAACGATGGTACTGCCATAGTGAATGATAATGTAGCTCTCGTGAATGGAGGTGGTTTGATCAATGCTAACAGGTTTACATTAGGAACCACTGAAATAGAATCCAACATTAATTATACCGCTCTTATGCGACAAGTGTTGGGCTTAATACATTTTACGCCTGACTATTCTTCTGCCGAAGCTACAAATATGCTGTTCTACACTGATACGTCGGACACAGCTGATAGAGAACGCTTGAAATATGATGGCACGTTAGTAGATACCACAAAGATTACTGAGTTTTTCGAAAAATTCGGTATTAATGAGAAGCATAACCAGGGATTTACAGAAAGAAGCGAATTTACTAAAAATAGCAAGGTTGTAACTATATGGATCCCACTAAAGTACGTGTTTGATTTCTTCCGTGAATATAAAAAAGTAATCACGGGGTTCCAAGTCAAATTTGAGTTCCAGAGAAATCACAGTCTAAACATGCTGTACACCAACGAGCAAAATAAGATCTATAAAGTCGTTGTAGAAGATTTATCACTCTGGCTACCTTACGTACGATTTAAAAATGCGGCGGCTTCAATATTTAACGAATTAAAGTTATCGAATAAGGATGTAGAAATAAACTGGAACCAACACAGCATAGTAAAGTCTAATATTTTCTATAAAAACGCTAGCGGCTCTTATACCATAAAAGCTACTTCTGATGAAGTCTTATCTTTGTACGTAATTCCTCAGTACACTGAAAGATACGAAAATTCGAAGCACAATAACATGCTGTTTGATAACTTAGATATGACGGAATGTTGGTTAATGATCAACAATGTAAAAGTGCCAACTGTCAGTTACATGATGGATTTTGAGAAAAGTGATTATAATCGATTATACACAGCCTTTTTGGAATCTGGACTCAACACCATCACGTCTGAAACAGGTTGTATGGTCAATTATTCGAATTTTGGTAAGTTGTATCCAATCATCTGCTTTAATCTCTCTCATCATCAAAACTATACCGATACGAATAACTTAATGATTGAGTTTAACTGGAGGTTAAGGAACGCTGCCCCCAAAGATTATGTTTTTTACTTCATCTTAAAAGAGCACAAGAAATGCTTCTTAAATATTAACAATCAAAATATTACCATGATCAAGACTTTGAAATTATAAGCCATTTTTATAGTCCATTTTTAATTTTTATAGTCCATGACTATAAAAATTATTTTATATTTAAATAAATGGCTGCCTACTACCCGCTTTTCGATGAAGAATTAGAACAAGGACCTCCTGGTATTCCAGGCATAGGGTTTAAACTCACACACGACGGTAACTACGATATGGAAAATAAGATCTTGAAAAACTGTCAGACACCGATTGAGAGTCGGGATGTAACTACTAAAAGTTATCTGGAAGCTGAGTTAATTCGTAACTCCACTACCGTCACTCACACGCTGAGGGTTGAACTCCGAGAAGAGATAGCAAAAATTATGGAAGGTTTAGATCAGAAGTACCTGAGTTTAGTTGACAGAAGACCCATTGACGCTAAAGGTAAAAGGATAGGCAATGTCGCTGACCCTATTGAAGACATGAATGCGGTTAATAAAAAGTACTTGGAAAAATATGTTGACAATAAAGTATGTTATGCAACCACCACATCAGGATACATAACTATTAGACCTAGTACCAATGCGAATGCCGTTATTTTTACGAAGTTTTCCGGTGATGCTTTGAACTCAGAATGTAAATTCTCTCGAGACGGTTTTTTTAGACTGGGATTGTACCTTGATCCTCAAAAGATAATCGATGAATTAATCGTTGTTAAGTTATACATTAATAGCAAGCAGTACGTTCACAAGATAAAAGTAGCCACTGAATTCGTGTTAATTCTCGGAGAGGTTAAAAAAGATGACCAATTAAAAATTTTCTTACGATGTGATGCTGAGTTCACAGTTCAACCATTTCTAAAAATTGAAGAAATCAAGTGGACACTCCAGCTGCCATAAAATTTGTATTCATAATAATATTTAATGGTTGATCAACCATTAAATGTTTAGATACCCTTTGTTACCTTCCTCAAGTTTGAATATATTTTTCCTTTAAATAAAGAATATGGATCGTATTGTAAAAAAATTAAACGATTTGAGTACTGATAACTTTGAGTCAGTGGATGGCTTATATTTGGTTTCTGACATTACTGAGCACGGGAAATCTATCCTAATACGTTTGTCGAATAACTCAATTATATTTTTAAAAAATGATATACCCAGGGTTGGTATGATTTTGACCAGGGATGAAATAAGATTATTAAGATTATATGTTGGCTTCAGGGTTTTATATTATTGTACACCATTAGAGGGTTTCGTGGTAAAAAAACCACCTTTTCGAAACCTCTACGAAACCTTTTCAATATATCAGGCTGACAGTGATAGCGATAGTGATAGTGATCGACCGACAACGTTGACATGCCCTTCCATAATTTAATAGATGTAGATATGACTATATTTTTAATGATTGAAATACTCATTAAAATTGAATCGTTTAAAGTATACCCCTTCAGTAATAAAAGCATTTAAAGAAAAGAATTGTAGTTATAAAGAAAGACAAAATGGATTTTCAATCTAAAACCGTTCGACAGTTGCAAGGCTACTGTCGTGAAAATAATATTCGAGGTTACTCGAAACTTAAAAAGTTGGAGCTGGTCGACCTTATTCAATATCATAACGGCTTTTCCAGTTTCCACAATGACTTGTTTAGCAAGCCAAAGAAGAACAGAGTGCGTAAGATCAGGTGTTGCGGTAAGTTATTTAAGGGATCAAGCATGAATAAGCACCTACAATCTAAAGGGCACCTAAACTATAAACCAAAGAAGGCTCTCCCAGAGTGTGGAAGGGTGGAGCATCGACTACATCACATGACTCTCCCCCAACTACGGGAATTTTGTCGAACGCATGGCATTAGAGGCTATTCCAGGTTAGGAAGGAGGGCAGACATCATAGCATACATAGAAAGCGTATTGATCAACCGTCACTTCGGGTTTGATTCAGACCTGTTTTTAGATACGCGAGAGAGAAGGCTCTACACCCTCCACAAAGTTAATACAGCCTTTGAATCTCGCTTGAAGACGTACGACATCCAAAATGAACACAACCTGATGCTTCCCAACGACTTTTTGAACGATGTGGCATCACTAGTCCGGGGACTCATCACTAAACACATAAAGAGGCTGCATGGTTTGAAGGTTAATTTCGAATTCCTCTGTGACTATCAAAAGGGTAAAGACGATGCTATTATAGAAATGGAGAAAAACTTCAAAACAGAAAACGCAGTCATCTTAGAATCAACTGATTTGGTAGCTTATTACAGATCGGTTATCCAAAAATTATTGACAGAAATGGAGGAGTTTGTTGCTAAGGGTTCGGGATGGACGCTTGTTAGAATTAAAAGCCTTGAGGTGAGGATCAATAAATACAACCCGCTGAGAGGATCATCCTACATTGATTTACCGAAAAGAATTAAAGATAAAAAGGCAGTCATTAACGTGAAAAATGAAAATGATAACGAGTGCTTTAAGTGGGCGATACTGTCTGCTATTTATCCAGCTGATAATCACGTAGATAGAGTCTCTAAATATAAGCCATATGATAATGAGCTAAATTTCGAAGGTATCGAGTTTCCAGTGAAGATGGAAGATAGAGTATTTAACAGGTTCGAAAAGTTGAATAAGATATCGGTGAACATATATTCATACGAAGGTAATGATATTTACCCATTGAGAATCACTAAAAATAAGGAAGACAAACACATCAATTTGCTGTACATAAAGAATAAGGAAGGACACAGTCATTACTGTTGGATAAAAGACCTCTCCAAATTGATAAGCGGACAAGTGACTAAACACAACGGAAAGATATTCACCTGTGAGAGATGCCTGCTGTTTTATTACTCCGAAGAGGTCCTCCGAGCTCATGAAACGGATTGTAGGAAGAATACACCAGTAAAGATTGTAATGCCCGAGGAGAACGAATCTCTGCGGTTCAAAAACTATCAAAGGTCTTTACGATTACCCTTTGTGATGTATGGAGACTTCGAGTGCTTGACAAACAAGATAAACACCTGCCGCCCTACAAAAGACAGCTCATTCTCACATAAATATCAAAAGCATGAACCTATGAGCTTCACTGTCTACATCAAATATAAACACGCAGACTATAAGGCACCAATCACATACAGAGGACCCAATGCCACCAAGCTGTTCTTTGATACAGTGAAGACTGAGGCGCTAGCGATAAAGAACATTTATGATAAGAAGCAACCCATCAAAATGACCACCGAAGATGAAGAGCATTTCCAAAGGACCCATGTTTGCCACATCTGTGACGAAGATATCAGGAAGAAACCTTCACCCTATTCGCCCAAGGATGAACCTGACTTCCGAAAAGTTAGAGATCATGACCATCTTCTCAATCCGGCGAAATGTGAATCGAACTACAGAGGACCTGCTCACAACCTTTGCAACCTAAAGTATCAAGAGCCTTCGTTCATTCCAGTGTTTATCCACAACTTATCTGGCTACGACGCCCATCTCTTCATAAAGGAGCTCGGTAGAGACCAAGGTGATATCGACGTCATCCCGAACAACGAGGAGAGGTACATTTCCTTCAGTAAGGAGGTCGGGGCAAAAACTGTAGAAGTAGGCGATGGGAAGAAAGTAAAGGTACCTGGTATAAAGTTGAGGTTTGTCGACTCATTAAAGTTCATGGCCGCTAGCCTCGACAGTCTTGCGAAGAACGTAAAGGAGTTCAGGGAGACAGCCAAGTACTTCCCCAAGGACAAACTGGACCTCGTCACCCGAAAAAGCGTCTATCCATACGATTACATGGACTCGTGGGACAAATGCGAAGAAACCAAGCTGCCCCCAAAAGAAGACTTTTACAACCAATTGAATGAGTCACACATAAAGGATGAGGACTACGAGCACGCTAAAAGGGTATGGAAGGCATTCAACATTAAGACATTGGGTGAATATTCCGATTTGTATGTGAAGACTGATGTACTCATCCTAGCCGACATCATGGAACACTTTAGAGATGTCTGTCTAAAGACCTATAAGTTGGATCCTGCATGGTACTTCACTGCACCCGGACTCTCGTGGGACGCCATGCTCAAAACCACAGAGGTTGAGCTAGAGCTGTTGACAGACTATGACATGATACTCATGCTAGAAAAGGGGACCAGAGGAGGCATCTCTCAGTGCTGTAACCGATATGGGAGGGCGAACAACAAGTACATGAGGGACTATGACGAGAACAAGAAGTCTAACTACCTGATGTACCTTGACGCCAACAACCTTTACGGATGGGCCATGAGTCAATACCTACCGCATGGTGGCTTCAAGTGGAGCACTGTGTCAGATGTGACCCAAGTAGAGGATGACTCAGACAAAGGATACATCGTAGATTGCGACCTACAGTACCCGACCCATCTGCACAACCTCCATTCAGACATACCTCTAGCACCTGAGAGCAGGATGCCCGATGGCTCAAAACAGCCAAAACTACTGACGACCCTCTATGACAAAGAGCATTATGTGGTTCATTACAGGGTTTTGAAGCAGCTGTTGCAGTTGGGGGTGAAGCTCAAAAAGGTGCACAAAGTGTTGGAGTTTCAGCAGTCTCCCTGGTTGAAGAGGTACATAGACCTGAACACTGATATGAGGACCAAGGCAACCAACGACTTTGAGAAAGACTTCTACAAACTTATGAACAACTCGGTCTTTGGCAAGACGATGGAAAATATCAGGAAGCGACTCGATATTAGGCTAGTGTGCGATCCCCAGAAAGCGGAGAAGCTAGTTGCTAAGCCCAACTTCAAGGGAAGGACCATTTTTGACGAAAGATTAGCCGCCGTGCATATGAACAAGACGAAAGTGATTTTTAATAAGCCAATATACGTCGGCATGAGTATATTAGATCTATCGAAGCATCTGATGTATGACTTCCATTATAATCTTATGAAGCCTAAATACGGGGACGATATCAAGCTATTGTACATGGACACTGACAGTTACATCTATGACATACAGACCGAGGACTTTTATGAGGATATGAAAGGAATGATTGACTACTTTGATACATCAGATTATCCAGAAAACAATAGGTATGGTATGCCTCGAGTAAATAAAAAGGTCTTGGGGAAGATGAAGGATGAAAATGCAGGGAAGATCTTAGAAGAGTTCGTTGGCTTAAGATCTAAGATGTATGCCTGTAAAACTGAGGTTGACCTGGTGAAAAAGTCGAAAGGAGTAAAGAAATGTGTCGTGAAAAACAGGATATCCTTCGAGGACTACAAGAACTGCCTATTCAAGCAAGAAGTACAGCATAGAACCATGAATCTCATCAGGAGCACAAAGCATGAGATTCATTCCATACAAGTCAATAAGATTGCCCTATCAGGAAAAGATGACAAGCGCCATATATTGGAAGATGGTATCCATACCTTGGCTCACGGTCACTATGCAATAAAGGAGTAGGCGATCATAATCTTTTAACAGTTTTCGAACTATTAAAAGATAATTAATGGTCCTCAGTTCGAAGGACACATTCTTCTGTTCTGAATGCCTCTTTTATAGTGTCTATATCACATCTAAAGTGCTGATTGGAACCGTCCTCCTCCTCCATATAAGAGTCTAACTTTTCGCAGATTCTAAAAGGGGGTGCTCGCCGAAGGGGGTACCCTTCCCTCCCAACGACTTTTCGCTTGCTCGCTCCGGAAAAATGGTGTGGTCGAAATAGAGCCATCACTTTCTCGGGAGGTGCTTGCGCTAGAACCTTGCTAATGGATGATTTTGATACCATTGATTTGTTTGATTTGTATGGTTGAAATAGAGCCATCACTTTTCTAGGAGGGGGTGTAGTTTTAATGGAGGGTTTGAGAGCCATTGTTTAATCGAATTTGTATGGCTGAAATAGAGCCATTACTTTCTAAGAGTGGGTTTAGTTTTTATGGGGTTTGAGAGCCATTGTTTTTTAAAGGGGGGTAAGGAAATTATGGCGGTTTTCATACCATTGATCTCTAAAAGTGGGTTCGATTTTTATGGGGTTTTGTGAGCCATTGTTTTTAAAAGTGGGTGGATATTTAATGGGTGGGTTTCGCACCATTGTTTTTAAAAGTGGGTGGAAATTTTATGGGTGGTTTATGGCTGTGGTCCAGCTCTCTCATGTGAAATTTTATGGGTGATATAGAGCCATTACATTCTAAAAGTGGGTGGAAATTTTATGGGTGATATAGAGCCATTACATTCTAAAAGTGGGTGTGGTTTTAATGGGAGGTTTCATACCATTGTGATTACACAATGGTGTGGATGAAATAGAGCCATTACATTCTAAAAGTGGGTGTGGTTTTAATGGGGGGTTTATGGCTGTGGTCCAGCTCTCTCATTCACACACTACTGATATCGTCTCCACAGACTCACTGACACACACACATACTTTCACACACACACACACACACACAGACATCACCTCAAAAATGTTTGATTCATTATCAGGGATGCTTGAAACGTGCTTTCCCGTCGAAAACTCAAATTCGAATTTTCGACCACGTCACAATACTTTCCTTATACATTATGTATATAAGGAAAGTAATAGATTATTCTTATAGTATATATCTATATTCTTTTCAAGATATTGAATTTTCGTCAATGAATCGTCATTTTCCTTAATTTAGCGTCATTTTTATCCATTTGGCGAGTTTTTCGTTAATTTAGCAGCATTTTAAAAGTCCCTAAGTTGGCAACATTCCGCCAAATTCGTCGCCAAAATCCCGCCAAGCGTTATGAACGGAGAAATAAGTTATTCTTACAGCAGATAAATGACTATTGGAGTTCAAATACAAAAGTATTACTCAAAGTATATTTTTTTATGAATGGAACGAGCTAGATCCACGAGAATGATGTCAACAAATTTATCGCATATTATTACATATGAAAAGTGAACATGTTTCTCAATAGGAAATATTTTATTTTATATGACTTTTTGATATTTTTTTTGAAAAATTTGCAATATCTCGAGAACGGTTCTTGCTAGCGTTTTAAAATTTATATCAATCGTTTTCTAATAAAAAATTACATAAAAAATGTCTATTTGCGTAACTTCATTAGAGGTTTTGTTTGTTTTTTACTGATTTTTTCAAAATTTCACTCGAAAATTTTGGGCGGTTCTGAGCATTCGATTGCGTATAAAAACAATAGACTTCCAGTATTCATGGATTGTAATTTTTGTGCCAAATTTCGTTCGAATCAGTCCATTCGTTCGTCCGTTATCGTCTCCACAGACTCACTGACACACACACACACACAGATATCACCTCAAAAATGTTCTATTCGTGATCAAGGATGCTTGAAACGTGCTCTCCCGTCGAAAACTCGAATTCGAATATGTTCGAATTCCCTTCTCATATGTTCAACCCGACCAGTGGCGCCTCCTTGTCAGTTCGAGACACTTTTTGAATCCCCAATAAATTTGTTGTGGGTTCCTCAAACTCCTAATATTTTTGCGCGTATTTAGTGACAAAAATGTAAGCATATATGCATAAATTTTGTTTGTGTTATCAATTTTCAAATTTTTCAATTATTTATTCCCTGTTTACTAATAAAGTGCATATAGGAATTTACCCCTCAGATTGTTTATTGTATTCTGAATACAAGATTTTGACTCAGAAATAATTTAAAGAGAAGTTTGATGACATTGGTAAAATTACCTAAAAATAATTTTTACATTATTTTATTGTTACTTTTACAAAGATAATTGAGTTGGAAATTCATACGGTATCAGTATACAGGGTATCCCAAAAACATTGACCTCGGCTTTTATTCTTTAAATATTGATCTTAGACTAGCTATATATATATAAAGAAGAAAAGTATCTATCTATGTACATATATATGTATGATCCAACATCACGGGAAAACGACTGATCCGAATTTGATGAAATTTGGTGGGTAGTCTTGAAATACTCTCACTTAAAATTTAGTTTATGTTTCGAGTTTCTACAACCAGACGTTCTCGCGATAGTGAAAAACGAAACTTTCGTTTGTTTCATCATCACGGGAGAACAGCAGCACCGAATTTAATGAAATTTTGTGGGTAGCTTTGAAATATCCCTCCATAAATTTAGTCCAAGTTTTGAGTTTCTAAGATCAGGGGTTGTCGGGATATTAGTGGGAAACGAAACTTTTTCCTAGGAGTTCTACTCTCTAACTCCATGATTCTCAACAAAAAGGGTGGAAATCGTTGGTTTAAAACGTGAAAGTCAATTAAATCTCTGAGTTTTGTAGGAGTTTATTGAACTTATTAGTCACTTTTGAAAATCGCAGGTTTGAAATATGAATTTAACTGGAAACTTTACCACTATGGTTTATTTTTCACAGGCTTACTCAACAAATTTTATTAATTTGAATAATAAATAAGTGAACATAAAAATATCTATTTATCTATATATATCATGATCCATTTTTTTTTCTTACATAACGCAATGAATTTACTTCTTTCACAGTGAAAAAACAATGTATAAGATTCATGGCCCTATGTGTTCCGGTGTATTTTTTATCAGAGTTTTGCATCGTAAATTCCGAGCAACGGCAGGTAATCGCTGCTAGTATATAACAACTTACAAAGAATCTTCCTCATAAAATGCTGATAATTAAATAACCATTTTGATTCTTAAAACTTTTCGCTGTTGAGTAAGCCTGTGAAAAATAAACCATGGTAATAGAGTTTCCATTCATATTTCAAAATCGCGATTTTCAAAAGTGACTAATACGTTCAATAAACTCCCGCAAAACTCAGAGATTTAATCAAGATTGGCACCACGTCTGCATACAATAGACAAAACCAAGAATAAAATGTTTTTAAAAAACGAAAGGTCCTTTATTTAACATCCTAAAAGACGTACAAAAATTGTTAAAAACAGCCAGAGCGCTTTCGGACGTATATACGCCCTTCATCAGTGGCTACATGTCGTCCACGTTCTTCGCCCACGTTCGTCTTAAATTCACTCAAGTTGATACTAAACTTGTTGCTAATAAAGATCGTTTAGTCCATAAATCTAGTGTACCATCCTAGGATTTTCCGTCCTTTTATTAATTTCTGCCGTGAATTTGGTTTCAAACCCGCTCACTCTAATATTACCACTTTATTTAATCGTATTCGATCCGATAAACTTGGAAATTTTGATGACTTTAAAAGCTTTGCTGGGGTGTATGTCGTTCCCCTGTTATCCCCTGCTGGTGACTATAAATTTTACATTGGTAGTACAAAACGTACTGTTGGCATCCGTTTAGCAGAACATGCTCGCGATGTCAAATCTGGTAAACTTTCTACGGCTCTTGCTCAATATGTGGCTAATAATAAATTTCTTCCCGTTTTTGAAAAAACTTTTCCTTTTGGTTCGTTGTAACAATCCACGTAGTATTCTTCTTTATGAATCCCTGTTTATTTATATTTACCGTGAATCAATTTGTAATTTTGATCCTGTTCAAATTTTAAGTTATGCTTGGCGACTCATTCTCGACTCTATGCAATTCAAACCTCTTAAAAGTTATTTCTGACGTCATTCTCAGGAATATCATGCTTGACATTTTTCTAAAATTTGTATTAGTTCTTTTCTTGTAATATTTTTAAATTCGTAAGCGTTTAAACTTATTGTAACTTCAGTGTATATTTCTTGTATTATTTTAGTAAGTTCTTTACCATTTTATATTTTATGCAAATTTGTTTTAAAACGGTCTCTCTATATATAAACCTTCCATGCTTTTACATGTAGCCACTGATGAAGGGCGTATATACGTCCGAAAGCGCTCTGGCTGTTTTTAACAATTTTTGTACGTCTTTTAGGATGTTAAATAAAAGACCTTTCGCTTTTTAAAAACGTTTTGTTCTTGGTTTTGTCTCAGAGATTTAAACCAACGATTTCCAACCTTTTTCGTTGGGAATCATGGAGTTAGAAAGTAGAACTCTTAGGGAAAAGTTTCGTTTTCCATTAACATCTCGATAACCCCTGGTCTTAGAAACTCGACTTGGACTAAATTTATGAGAGGCTATTTCAAAGATACCCACAAAATTTCATTAAATCCGGTGCCTCTGATATTAAAAACTCAAAACATGGACTAAATTTTAAGTAGGACTATTTCAAGACTACCCACTAAATTTCATCAAATTTGGTTCAGCCGTTCTCCCGTCATGTTCGATCATACATACATACATACATACTTTTCTCGTTTATATCCAATATACAGATTCGATGGATTGAATGAAAATTATGTGTTGCAAAGTGCATTTAAAATTATTCCGTTGCTAAGCAACATGATACCCTTTTCTTCTTATAATGTTTCGGAAAAAATCGTCTGCACTATGAAGTGTTTTCACTTTCCCTACATGCATGGTATAATGTATAGGGAAAGTTTGTAACACGAACGAATAAAAAAGCAAATTCCCAAGTGAACCAATGGCTAATAACCAATGACGAGTGGGACACTTCTGCCAATAGGTTACATTTGCCAAATTTTCTTTTCCTCTCTTCAAGCTCGCAAATTTAATTGTTCTTCGTCAAAAACTGTGAATACGGAACAAACAAACATACTTTCAATTTTATGACTGACTTGCGTCATAATCGGCATCAAAATTTAAAATATCGAAATTACAAGTCTTTATTATACTTTCTTATTTAATCATACTTCAAAGTGTTTAGTTCTACATGTTACTCCAATTATTATCACAGTAAAAATATATCATTTTTGGATTCAGGATGCTAATTTTTCTTTTTAAATACTTCGTAGGCATTCTTTCAAAGTTTATTTTTTCAAGTTGGCAACAATTTAAAGTTCACAATTTCCTTAAATGCACAGAACAGAAATTGCTATATTTGTTTTTTGACAATATATGATATACGGAATTCCTAGGAGAGTCCCTAAGCACCCCAATAACTTTCTAAGAAAAGGTCCATTTATGTACACGTTAGGTCTATATATAGTAAAGTAACCATACTTGAACAAACAAAAAGGATTACAACACCCCTAGCAAAGAATTTAAAATGTTAAATTTATGAACTAGGCACCAATACAAGATAGACGAAAAAGACAATTACATAGTGGTAGAATATTGTCTAATTAGAAGAAATCTACAACAAAACTGTTACAGAAGGCATTTACTTGACACTATTAATGAATGGCTGTCAATATTGAGGAATGCTAAAATAAAAACTTATGTGTATGGGAATCTAATATGCAAACTGCTTAACATGCTCTCGTGCACATTTGAATTCAAGAAAGAATATGATATGTACTTTGACAAGCATTGCAGCTGCAATCACTTTTATTTTATCCAACATGATCATTTTACATTTACTCTTAATAGACCTAACGTACTCACTGACCTTTTCTTACAAAGTTTTTGAGGTGCTTAACAGCGAATCCTAGTCTAGAATGTAGGTAATATGCAGAAATGCATGTTCCCCCCCCCCCCCCCTCACATTCTTAATTGCATTGCAACACTCAAGGGGTTCAATGCCAATAATAGTAATGATAATAAATAATGTTACTACTTTTGGCTTACTCATTGAAACTAGATCAGGGATTTTATGGCAAAAAATAAAATAAATAAATAACAATATTTACCGAACTTTCTTCGAAAGTTCCAAAAATTTTCACATATTCCTTGAAATGTTAAATTTAATTCCAACAGTGAATAAACTTTAAATTCTAAACTTTTCCTATATTACAATTAAAATTGTAACTCCAAATATTCTCATTTTTAGAAAACAGTGAAAAAAACTAGCAAAATAATTTGTTCAAATTTTTCGAACCTGATAACCATGGGTACAAATCATGATGAGCAACCTGCAAATTCTACATTTAAGTGTCTTTTATATCCGTATGTACAATCTTGAATATGGCAAAGTTGAATTAAGTCTCCCGTCGTTTATTATTCGTATCTTGTTAGCTAAATTTCTAAAGGGTATTTCTAATAATTCTTGAATAATATTGTTACAAAACATATCTTCAGGAAACACGAGTGTACACACAGGATACAAGAACGAGTCCAAGTTTCTGGATAACTTATGTTTATTCACTAGCACAAAGTAAACAGGAACAGTATTCAATCAAACAGCCCTCCTAATTTCACAGAATGACCAATATTATTCTCAGAATGTTGACAAAAGTAATTTCACCAAACAGCAGCTACTATTCTCAAAACATTGACAAAAATCACAGTCCAACGTAGCTCGTGTCATGTCAATTCGTCAACTCCACTTCAATGGAGGGGTGAGTCTTTTTTATAGTCTCTCCATAGAAACTTCTGGAAATCTGGATATCTCAAAGAATAATTGTTCTATCGAGAAGTTTTTAGCACATTCCAGAAATCGCCAAATCTGGAAACCCTTCTTCTAACTGGTAAATCCTGGCAACCCTGGGCAGACAGGCAATCCCCCCCAAACAGAACATGTTCACAAATCTGGAAACCCTTCTTCTAACTGGTAAATCCTAGCAACCCTGGGCGGACAGGCAAGCCCCCCCCCCCCCCCCCCAAACATGAATGTTCACAACAATATATTAATCAATCTGACACAAACTCATTTTCCAGTTGAAGAGTTTTAAAAGCAGTAAAAAATTAAGCTGCTTTACGATCACCAAAATGACAATATAACAAAGAATATTGCACAATTGCAAATTATATTTCCTCGCGAGCTCTGCCTTCTATGGCCTGAAAGGTTCTGCTTGAGAAATTAAGTAGGACAAGAGTTCGGTCACATCACCTTGCACTTTGCAAAGTAGACTGTGAATTCTTCCGTCCTAGAGCTACATGTACAGAAGCACTATTTTGGTTTAAGGTTTCGTAGAAACTCCGTTATCTTCCTAAGATATAGCAATAGATCGTGTTCTCTGCTTCGTTGAAACGGCTAATAGTGATTGAAAGGCATGAATGAAGGTGCTGATAAACTGTTTCTTTAGCCTACAAATGCATACATCTACCAAATTTTAGAAGCAAAGTGTTACAATTTTTTGTTGAATGCAAAGGATTTTATTTAATACTCCTCCAATTGCAATAGTCGAGTGACACCACACTGCAGCATTCTCCACTGCTGCTTAAAGACTTTCATAGGAACCCTGTATATAATTAAAAATAACTTTGTTTGTCAAGGTTATTGAGAATATATTGTAACTTGAACTGCACAATTTTAAACAAGAAATTTATGAAGGAGATTAATATGGTGGCAAGTGGTGTGTACACTTAATTTTCAATGGAACTATTAAACCTTTTTGTATTCTTTTGTACACATATTTCGTACAGTCATACAAATTTTTTCGGATACAAAACCAGAAATGAGATCTCCAGAGTTGGAAAAAATCGTCTGCTTCTCTATGTAAAATCAATTAATGTTTCATTCATATCAGCTATATTGCAGACTCCAGAGCTAAATAATTTTGCATTAAAAAATTCAGCAATTCTTATACAAATCATCCTACATCTTTATTTGTTTACATTCTCCAAAAGTGAAAATTAGGCTTCGTTGTAGAAATAATCAAAATTTGATGATCATTTAAACTCAAATATATTGTAATTGCGTTGTTTCAGAATGTAGATGCACGGAATTTAAGCAAAAATAAAGTGGTTTTAGGACGGATACAATACTAAATATAAATTAAAAAGGACTTTAAAAATCATGATTTTGACACAAGATGGAAGCAGCATTTTATTTTGAAGTGGATCATGTGATCTCTTCATATAATATGAGTGTAATTATTATTTTAATTTTTATTTAAAAAACTACCAAATATATTTTGCTGAAATTTTTTTCATATTTTTTATGGGATAATTTTAATATTTCGAAGGAATTTGTGAATTTTAAATTTGCTTAAAAAATGTTTGAAAAATTAGGTCCCATAGGGTTCAATGCATTTCCTTTTTTTTAACCTGGGTTCAGTCCAAAACTAATTGGATGTTAATATTCCTTTATATTCCCATATGTTCCACAGACCGTCTGAACAACATACTGAAATTTCATTTTGATAAAGTCATTTTTACGGCAGTTATCATGTGAATGGATAGACAGACTGACAGACAGAATGAACAAAGTCATACACTTTTCAACTATGTTGTAAAGTGTTAAAAAATTAGTAAAAACAAAAATATAGCAAAATTTTTGCCACCAACAAGTAGCATAAAATAGATTCATTACATAAGGTAATGCAATAGAATACACTGTACTCCCGATTATCTGTGCTAATTAATGTTCGAGTTTACATGGAAAATCGGAAAACACGGATAATCGAACAATGGCCCTGTAGCCCATAAATAAATTAAAAATGAACAAGAATCCACCAAAAATTAACATAAAATATAAAAAACAGGGTCTAAGCAAAATATTTTAAATTCTACGGTTTAATTGGAGTAGAGTAGAAGTAATAAGAGAAAACTTACATAGAAATTCAATTTTTCTTTATAAAAAAGTCTGTAATATTCTTTTGTTTATGTGCCGTGTTTGCGCTCATTCTGACAATTTGGCGAATGTTTCGCAATGCTATTATGTCATTATACTCGAACTGAGAATGTTGGCCCATATAGTCCAATAGCTTGTCTATGCATCCCAGCACCTCCGTGTGTCTCACTCTTGCCGATTCTTCTTCATTTCCACTCTCCTCTTCCAGCTCTTCTATTGCTTCCCCTTGAGTCACCACATCTATGATTTCTGCATCCATTAAATCTGATACCCTTGATCAATCTCATCTTCTTTTAGCCACTGTTCAACGTTTTCTTCATTAACGTTTTGAAATTCTTCAACACCAGAAATGATTTCAATAAGGCCTAATGCTGTTACCTCTTCGTTGGCACAATCTGCTACTGCTGTACCGGGGATCAGTTTACTCCAGGCGTTCTTTAATGTTGTACTTTTGACATCATTCCAAGCACTGGCAATGAAATTTACGGCATCCAAAGGTATAAGTTTCCTCCAAAAACTTGTAATTGTTTCTTCTTCTTCTAGTAGTTGTCTCAGAAGGTTCTTCCGATAAATCCTTTTCATAGCCGATATAACCCCTTGATCCATGGGTTAAATCAATGATGTAACGTTCGTAGGAAAAAATATTAACACAATCTCACTATTAGCTGATGTAATATCAGAGGGGTGGTATGACGCATTGTCAATAAGGACAGCTCTTTTTGGCAAACCTCTTTCTTCTAGCCACTCGCTTACTTGTGGTATGAATTTACTATTAAACCATTTAGTAAATATTTGGGAATTCATCCAAACAGATGTTTGGGAATCATAATATACTGGAATTCTATTTTCAAAACTCTTTCCAAAACTTTTGGGGTTTTTAGACTTTTCTATGAGAAGAGATTTCATTCGGAATGATCCGGATGCATTTGCACAGCACAAAACGGTTACTCTCTGTTTGGCTGTATTAAAGCCTGGAGTTTCTTTTTCTAGCTGCATTGCTAATGTTTTATTTGGGACATTTCCAGTAAATGCCCATCTCATCTGCATTAAAAATTTGATCGAGAGACAATTGTTCTTGTTTTACGTAGTCACCAAATTCTACTTTGAACTGCAAACCATGTTACTCAAAAACCTTCTTGTCAGGCTGTTAGGCGTGTTAATGGGTTTCAATCACTTCTTTGAGAGGACAGGGGGTTTGTTTGAATGGAGTGTACACTTCTCTGCAATTCCTGAAGCATAAAAGTGCTCTCAAGAAATTAATTTCACTTTCTATATGCTTATTTACCAATCTATCTATCACAACAGTTATAATTTTTTACATTTTTATCTTGGCAATGCAAGGATAATACTACAATGAGTTTTCAGAGTTTTTTTTTAGATTTCACGGAAAATCCACAAAAACTGGATAATCAGGTGATTTTCACACGGATAATCAGGAGTTCAGTGTAAAACTTTCAAAGACATTTTCTATTCTGAAACATTAAACTGTGGAATGAATTAAGAATATAGGTCCAAACTAACATAAGTTGATTAAATAATGAATCAAGGAAGATCATCATGCATAAAGCATTAATTATGAAACACTTTCCAACTGAAATGCAATTTTATTTAAACATTTCTAAAATGTGATACATTCAGACGTGATATTTTAAAAATTATCACAGTACTACAGTAATTTATTATAGTTGAAAACTTAAAATTTCATCAAAATATAAATTGCCTGCTTCTCTATGTAAAATCAATGAATATTTCATTCATATCACTTATATTCCAGACACCAGAGCTAAATAATTTTGCATGAAAAAAAAATTCAGCAATTTTTATACAACTCACCTTATAATCACTTGATTTATTTACATTCTGCATGAATTAAAATAAAGCATCGTTGTAGAAATAATCAAAGTTTAGTGATCATTTAAAATCAAAAATATTGTAATTGTGTTGACACATAATTTAGATGTACAGATAATATGCAAAAATAAAGAAGCTTTATGACGGATGCAACACTAAACATTAATTGAAACAAATTTTAAATATCCCGATCTTTACACAATGGGGGAAAAAAATGAATGCCATATTTTATTTTGCAAGAGTCTTTTCATATATCATAAGTGTAATTATTATTTCAATTTTTATTTAAAAAACTACCTAACATATTTTGATGAAATTTTTTTTACACATTTTGTGTGATAATTTGAATATTTCCTAAAACGTCTGAAAAAATTTATGGATTTTAACTTCACTTAAAAAAATGTTTGAAAAATGAAGTCCTATAGGGTTTAATATATTTCATTTTTCAACCCGAGTTAAATCTGAAACTAATTGGGTGATATTATTTATTTTCATTCCCATATGTCCCACATACTGTCTTAACAGCATACTAAAATTTCATTTTGATAAATTTTTATGGCAGTTATCGTGTGAATGGACACAGACAGAAGTCATAAACACTTTTCAACTATGTTGGAAAGTGTTAAAAATAATAAATGATATGAGAAACATATATTGTTAAGAACCTTTAAAATAATGAAAATAAAGAACAGTAGAGAATGGTAATGTTTTCAATCTAACAATTTGATAAATATGAAATACCATAAATACCAGTAGCAATATCAATACGAAAATATCAATAAAAATTGACTGAAATACTGGTTTTGAGAATCCCAGTATTGAATGCCATAGTAATAAAGTAAATTTTTACATACAAAAATTATACTGTTTTTTTAAAATAACATTTATTTTACATACTTTACAAAAATTGGCATAAGATACATTTTACAAATATGATGAAGATAAAGTAGAAAACAGCTATCAATGACAAAAAATTTCGAAAGTCTCAAGAAAATTTTCTCCTCTTTGCAATTTTTTGTTCCAAAAAACCCATTTCTTTCTCAATTTCTGCACAAGCTCTTTCAATTTCATAGTTTTTACTGACAAGGCCTACCCAACTAGAAAGAAATAATGAATCATTACATGAATATATAAATAGAATAGAAAATATAACTTCAACATTTAGCAACTTTAAAAAAGAAAACACAATAGAATCTGGTTATAAACTTGACTTTAAAAAATTTAGTTTGAATAATCTACAATATAATTTAAATAGATACCAACAGAAATAAAAGTGATTTAATAAAAAGAATCAGAAATTCCAGAAACATATTGTTGAAACAGAAGAAAGGTTTAACGTATTTTTCACTGGAGGATTTCCTTAGCTAAAAGCAATTAATATATATAACAAGATAAAAACAATAAATATCTATAATATAGTATGCTGACAATGTTTTAAACCTTGCCCATTTCAACAACATTCTCCACGAAGCATTTAATGACTCAGGTTTTAAAGCTTTAACACTTGATATAACTTCTGCTCTTAGTCCCTGGACGAGTCGGATGGTCTGGGTTTTCGACTTGATATAACTGACTAGCTATCTGTTCCAACTGCCTCTAAATTTCATTTGTCATTTTGTCAATAAAATCAAACATTTTTTTAAATTTTTTCTTTAAATATAAAAAAATTCTAAGAATCTGTCAGTTTACAATGAAAGGCAGATGTTGGGCACTTTGCCCAACACACAGCAGATGGCATTTTCATGTAAACTTCATTTTTGGATTCTGTGAGGTTTTCTTTGATATTATTGATCAAATGCAAAACAGGAAAAAGTTAATTCTGAGTATTAAAATAATTGAAGGTGAAAGCAAAAATATGTTTTAACCCAAGCTGTAAGGATTAACAATTTCTACTATCAACTACCTCCCCAGGGAAAGAAGAGTCAAAATTTAAATAATAGTCTTGCAGATAATGAAAGGTACCTATGGATCCAATCAGGTTATTGATCAATCATTCATTCAAAATGTGCATATATGTGTGGTTGCAAACGAGCCAAACCAGAGTAGAATGAGACAGTTAGGAGAGTCTTGCAGGTATTATGGACACAGACAGAAGTACTCAGGCACAGATATGTACTCAGGCCAGTAGTGAGAAATGTATTCCAAGAGGGGCTGGAGAGAAATTTAAGGGGTCTCAACAGCCTTAAAGGAGGGACTCCCTAGAAGGAACATTTGAGGGGTGGAGGGAAATGCACTAAAATGTTAAATTTTAGTTTTTAACAAATAACTGCATTAAAAATATTTTAATTATAATTAAATATATTATATCACATAATATTAAATTGACTGTAATTACTTATCAGTTGATAATGTATGTATAACAGTGTATAACAGTGGAACTCGCAATAATACAAAAGTACTTAAGTACTATATTCTTAATTTCATTTTTAAAACTTTATTGAATATTTTTAAATTAAATATTAAATAAATTGATGACCATCAATATAGCCATAAATGCAGCAACAAAAAAATCTTAATTCTGTGCCATACAAAACAAAGTTTACAAAAAATTCTGAAAAAGCAATTTTTTACAAAATTTGGATAATATGTTGTATGAAATTTCATACCACTACAAAAGATTAAATATTTCCATGAGAGAGGGCTGAGTATATAATACCTCTTGGGGTGTGACTAAGTCCCCTCTGGCCCTGCCTGGCTACTGCCCTGTTTGTACTAGTGCATTTGTGTGAAAATTTCTCAAAACTGTGCTAAAATGTAAAATAACTAAAAAAACCTTAAATTAAAAAAAAAATCTCACTGAAGTGCATCATCCTGGTCCTGAAGTACTCCTGTACCAAATTTCATAACTGTACAATGCTTAGATTTTTTATGGCTACTGATAACGCAGACATCCTCTTCTATTATAATATATGTAGCTGAGAAAAAAAGTCATTTTCACACTGATTGTACAGACTGTACTTCCCTTTTCCAGGTGACAACAAACCCATTTATGAATTAAATGCAATGGTCAATAACACATCTTCAAATATTGGCATATTTCCCATAATACCTGCAAGATTAGCAGGAATTCTCATTCATGTGTTGGTAGATACTCAGAGCAGTATTAACTTGTTATATGTAGAACTAGAAGGTATGCCCATCATATGACAGAATTCAAAATTTGCAAAATATTACCTCCCATTTGGCATCATTTTTATCAATTTTGCAACATTTGCGACATCCCGCCAAATGTCACGAACAGAAGAACAAAGAAATGACTGTTTTATTTGTAGATTCTTATATTCTTTCCAAAATATTGAATTTTCATCGATTTGGTAACATTTTTGTTAATTTTTGTAATATTCAGTTCAATTTTGAGACTTTTTATAAAAAAAACTCGCCAAAATTATCGCCAAGTGGGACAGTTGGACTGACAAATAAACGCTGCTGAAACATCATTATAATACTATCCCCTTTCAAAACACAATTAATTTATTAATTTGGCATTATTTTTATCAACTTGGTGACATTTTTATCAATTTGATGACATTTGATAAATTTGGTGACATTTTAAAAAGTCGCCAAATTTATTGCCAAGTGAGATGGTTGGGCTCAACAGACAAATGCTAATGAAACATCATTACAATACTATTCCCTTTCAAAATGTAATTAATTTCATTGATTTGTCATCATTTTTATCAATTTGGCGACTTTTTCATCAATTTCACAACATTTAAAAAAAACAGTTAGCAATATCTCACCAAAATTTTTGACAAGCATTACCCAGAGATAGATAAGATAAACAAACAGATAAATCAAGGTGTTTATATTATAAATTAGGAACTTTATAAAATATGAACCAGCGAAACTATCATTGGTACCTAAAGTCTACAATTCTCAGAGGAATAAATGAACAGAACATTGTGGTGGACTGGAAGTGTCTATCCAAATTTCTATAGAAAATGATGCGAGTATGAATGACAATGAGTAAATGAACAATGAGTACTGAATACTCCTGCTCTAAAAAAATACAATTTGATTTTGGGAAATACTTTTTTTAATGATAAAGGTATGGTCATTATATGCTAATAAATTTCCCTTACTACAGTATTCCTTTTAGCACCAAGAACCTATTCACATAGTTGCCTTTATTTTTCAAATTTCAAGAGCCAGAAGGAATGGTGAAAATTCCCAGAGTCACTATTATAATGATACAAATTCATATTATAACAATCAACAATTCTCTGAGAACTCTTATGATATTCAAAAATTTTTTTACAATGATTCACAAAATTCCTTGCCTATTTTTTATAATGATCATGATTATGAAGATACCTATAAGACAAATGGATATATAGTAAGCTGTGTTGGAAAAGATTGCACTTTATGTAAACAAGCACAGGAAGAAGGGAATTCTAAGATTCTACAGAATGAATATGTAGAAATTTCAAATTTTTTGACAAGTCCTAATAATTATCCTTTAAGAGTAAATTCTCATATAAAATATGGACTTAGAGAAAATAAAAATAAATGCACTTGTAGTAAAAACACTAGTAGTGTAACAATGCACTTGTAGTGTAACAAAGCACTTGTAGTGTAAGAGTGCACGTGTAGCAATAACTTGCACTTATAGTGCAACAACGTAGAAAAGTGGGAAAAATTAAGGAAAAAATAACCAAATTATTGCAAAAACTTATCAGAGATGTACATTAAAATCCTTTATAAAATTAAACATTGATTAAAAATTTGAAAAAGACAATAATTCTTTGATTAAATAGCTATTTTCATTTATCATGTTGAATTATTTTCTGAGTGTGCCTAATTAATTATTATTTTAATCTACTGTTATTAAATTTCAATTCTTCTTGATAAAATTGCATCTGTAAGTCATTTTAAAAAAAATCTTGCATAATTATTATTCACTTGCCTATTATATGCATTCATAAAAAAATTCTATTTTGATTGATTTCTATGAAAAATAATTCTTTATTATAGTGTTTTGCAATCAAAATAATTGAAGCAGTCTAATCAATTTAATAATTTATCATCATTGTAATGTTTGAACTGTGGACTTTGACCTTTTTTTTTTTTTTTTCGAGAAAAATCTTCTCACAGTTTTTGTTGTGAGACTCATCTATCTTAATCTTAAAAATATATATATAATTTTTAAAATCTTACAATTTTATGTAAATTAAAATTCTTAATTCTATCTTGAAGATCATTTCATCTCTTTATTTGAAATTGAAATCTAAAGTTATTTGTTGGATTCTTGAAACAAGTTGTTATTATATGTGTAAATTATTTTAAAAGAAAGGATGGTTGAATAATTTTAATTTAGAAAAGTAGAAGTCTGGAAAAATTTGAATAATTTTAGTTCAGAAACATGTATTTTTGAAAGAAAGAAATTTTGAATAATGTAATTTCAATTTAAAATAGTGAATATGTGTCTGATCCAGAGAGAAATAAGTTTTGAATTCATTAGATGACATGGCCATGAAATCTAAGCTCTAATGCAGAATTATCCAAATGCTGGCCCACAAACAAGGATAATGCATAGACAAGAAAGATCAATCATGCTTAAAGCATTGATTATGAAACACTTTCCAACTTCAATGCAATTTTATTTAAACAAGTCTAAAATGCAATACATTTCTCGGTAATATTTTGAAACTTATCACAATACTGCATTAATTTATTATATTTGAAAACTTAAACCTTCATCGAAAAAAATGAACTTCATTCAAATGACGGCATTGAAATATAAATTGCCTGGTTTAAACATCTCTAAAATGTTATACATTCCTCGGTAATAGTTTTAGAATTATCATAATACTACGATACTTTATTATATTTGAAAACTTCATCGAAAACAACTGAAATTAATTCAAATGACGTCATAGAAAAAATAACATGCCTGGATCTCTCTATAAAAACAGGATTCCATTCATAACTTTCTCCCATTCATTTCATTCATCACAATACTATAATAATTTATTTTATTTAAACATTTTGTTTAAGACCATGGAGCTACAAAAAATTCAACTTTATGCTTGAAACTTCATCGAAAAAAATCGTCCTTCTCTTTATGAAATCAATTAATATTTCATTCATATCAGTCATGCAGACTCCATGGGCTAAATTATTTTGTGTTAAAAAAATACAGGAATTCTAATACAACTCATTCTATATATTTTGCTGTTTACATTTTACATAGGTGAAAAATAGGCTTAGTTGTAGAAATAATCAAATTTAGATGAGCATTTAAACTCCAATATATTGTCATTGCGTTGTTTCAGTATGTAGATGCACAGAATTTAAGCAAAAATAAAGTAGTTTTAGGATGGATACAACACTCAATATGAATTAAAAAGAACTTAAAAAAATCACGATTTTGAAACAAGATGGATGCCATATATCATTTTGAAGTGGGTCATGTGATCGTTTCATATCATGGTCACGTGATCGTTTCATATAAGAGGTGTAATTATTATTTTAATTTTTATTTAAAAAACTACTGAATATATTTCGCTGAATTTTTTTTTATATATTTTATGGAACAATTTGAATATTACCTAAAATTTTCGAAGCAATTTGTGAATTTTAAATCCGCTTAAAAAATGTTTGAAAAATTAGGTCCCATAGGGCTCAATGTATTTCATTTTTTCGACCCGGGTTCAATCCAAAACTAATTGGATGATATTATTCATTTATATTCCCATAGGTTCTACAGACCGTCTGAACCACATACTAAAATTTCATTTTGATTAAGTCATTTTTACGGCAGTTATCGTGCTAACGGACAGACAGACAGACAGACAGAATGAACAAAGTCATAAACACTTTTCAACTTTGTTGTAAAGTGTTAATAACATATTTAAAATTAACTAAATTACTAACATTTTTTTAAAAATGAACAAATATTGATACTTAAATGTAACTATAATAAAATGTGATGCATAAATATAACTGAAATCCTTTTCAACACAGCAAAAGTATTTGGATTGAAAATTTTACTCTGATTTTAAATAAGTTGAACAGCCTGGTATAAAAAGTAAAAAATTAGCATGATAAAAATGTAAATATGTGCTTATGTCACTGTTTTGTGTATCCTTTACGGAGATGAATCATTAATTCCAAAGTTTTTCCTGAAGAAAAATTTCATACTGCACAGCGTATTGCTATTAGCATCCTGTACATTGAGGGAAGTGGGATAGGTTGGAGTGGAGAGAATTTGTTTCTCGACGGAAAATTTTTGGAAATTTCAAACAGTGCTATTTTATTAATTTCACAAAATTTCTCACATTTTGAATCTGAGGAAGGGGGATATCGCCATTTCTTAGATAATGCCATGAAATCAAAGCTCTAATGAAGAATTGTCCAAATGGGGGGCACAAACAAGGAGAATGCTTAGATATAACATATATAAAATTAACTAAACTACTAAAATTTATTAAAAAATAATTAAATTTATAAATATAACTCAAATAATTTTCAACAAAACCAAACTCAAATCCAGTCGATTGAATTGAGCTCAAAACTGCTCAACATCACCTGATCCTAAATATTAGAACAAACAATATGCTGAAGACCAAAATTCACACTAAAGGCACCAATTATGGAAGTCTGTTCTTCTTGGTATGTTTCTACCCGTCCGTGAATTTAACTAATGAACTCGCCAAAAACCACCTGACCCAACTGCCAACTCACGAGATACGAATAGTAGAACAACTTGTGTCAACCTTTAACAGGGTGGCTACAAGATCCCAGATAAAAAATTCCCTGAAATTCCCCTGATTTCCAGATAATAACTTTAAAAATTCCCTGATATGTATCACCAGACTTGTGATTGACAAAGTAAGAAATTAGGTGAAAAATATTTACATCTCATAATGTAAGAAATTATATTCATATACAATCAAACTTCTATAACTCGAAGTTTCAATAATTCGAATTAAAATTAGTTTTCCTAACGAAAGTTTACCTGCATCACATGTTTCTATAACTTGAATTATTTCACATTTACCTAGGACTTTCAAGTTAAAAAATTTCTGTATACATAAAATTATCAAATGAATTGATACATGACATATATTAAGTAGATCTGAAGAAAAATGTTTTATGTAAAATATGAATATACCAATTATGTAGCTTCTTAAAATTGCAAATTTCTTCAAATAATACCAATATACAATTAAGTGCTATATATTAATCATATAAATGTAATTAGTAGCATGTAAAACTAAGATTCATATTTTTTTAAACTGATTATCAAGACAATTTAATTTTTTCTGAGCAAGAATAACTAAATATATTCTCACAAAATTTTTATTAACTTATTTTTACCTTTGTATTTTTATTGTTTAAAAAAAAAATATATTATATCTTAGAAACAATATAATTACCATTTGAGAACCCGAAATATTAAAAAAATTCTTTAAAATCAAACTGCATGAGAATGTTAGTTAACTAATTAATTCTCAAAATATTTTATTTAATTATGCAAAATATTTCTTTAAAATTAATCAAAATATGACAATAAGCAAGTTTAGTCTACATATTGTATTTAGTCTACATATTGACATGACAAATTTAGTAATATTTAATTTTCTGGGTAAATATTATTGTAAAATGTGTTTATTATGTTTAACGTTTTCGTGGTATTTCCAACTTTTCTTGTTTCGTCTAATTGTCGTAGTAACATCAGAAATTTATGGGTTATCAGGGATTATTGATTATTTCTTATTATTCTGATAAAGAATGAGTGAGGGAGGGGTCAGACAACATATTATTAAATACTGCAATTATATATTGATGTCCGCGAAAGCAAGTCTGTTGAAAACCAAAATGAAATGTCATTAAATTTCCGTGAACACAAACTAATAAGTGGTATTGTGCATTTCTGTGATGGTTAGATATTTCCTCTTTCATATCGTTGATGCTTCATTAGAGATCAGTTATATAATGCAATGCAATAAAATTGTGAGGAAAAAAAAAATCTTTTCATAAAGAAAAATTCTTAAACATTGGTATTTTTTATAGATTTTTTTAATACGTGAAATTCTTGTGCATAAACACGGCGGAAAATCTGCATTAACTGTACATCAGCCATTATCCCAGTCAAAGGGGTCCGGGAATTATATATTGCAGTTCACAGCTGGCGGAAGGAGAAGAGTTTCTGTGCGCACAGCATTTTTTTTTTATATATATATCTGCTTTCAGATGGCCGTTTTTACGATTGATGCATCATTAAAGAAATAGCAAACACCAATTTGAGGAGTGGATTTTCACTGCAGTTACTGACAGAATATCATCAATTGACCCTTGAAAATTTCTTTGTGATTTTGTAATCGCGGATAATAAAAAATAAAAATTTATTCGCTGAATTCAGACAATCAATAAAATAAAATTCACGGATTTTCGCTAATTCACGGAAGAATCACATGTCTGTATCACTATCTACTTTTACTGAATATCAGTTTAACAAGCATAAAAAGGTCAATTAATAAAATTGAAAGTGATAATTAAGAATAAATAATTAAAATTAATTACTTTCAGCATTGAAAAGTATAATGATCAAAGCATAGTATTCATGCAAGTTATACTTATTGCAATAAAATTATGTATAAGCAGAAACAGTGTTTTTTTAATCTGCTTTCCCTGTCATATGAAATATCTTGATAACTTTCAAAATAATTTAGATGAGAGGGGTCATTGAGAAACATAGAAATTTTAAACTCTCTTCTTTTTATTGAGGTGTCCAATAGGCTGTCTCCCATCACATGAAACGTGAATAAAGAATCCTATACATGTGTATTGTCGCGAGTTGGAAGAAAGCTGTAATTACAAAAAAAAATTCAAATTTCCCTGATTTTACAGTTTGTTATAGGAATTCCCTGATATTTCCCTGATTTCCAGGTTCTGTAGCCACCCTGTTTAAGCCATCTTTTTAATCTTTTTTCTGCAAGCGATGGACGTGCAGGCATGATTTGAATCTCCAGGTTTGTGATAGTATGGTTGCAAACACAACACTCTTTCACAATTTTCTGCAATCAAAATTCCTGACTTACAGTTTATACATGTACTGATAAGCCAAGCTCTTATAGGATTCTGGTGTGTTTTTGCAAAAAAAAAATATTCTATGTTCAAAAATTTTTTTGCCTAAGGGGAAGGGAGTGTGTTATCAGTTTTCAATCTTCTGGTAATCTGTATTAAAATTTTTATTCTCTAAAATCCCCAAATTTGTTTTCCCTGCTTTGGAAATGGAAAATGAAATTATCTCATTTAAATTGCACAAAAAGGAATTTATTTCCATTCTTGATCGTCTGCATTGGTAGTGAAATGTCTTAATTTGGGATGATGAAACTTCTTCAAATTCTGCATATTGAGGAAGCCTAGAACAAAATGTGTTTGAGCAGAGAATTTTAATTGTTGCGTCGAGATTGTTTTTGAAAATTTCACAGTTCTCGGCTAATCAACCAGCGAGGCTTGAGTTGGTCTGATTAATCATGATTGATTGAGAAGCGTTCCTCGAGAGAGAGATTTTGGGATTAGATTGGATTGGATATGCGGCCAGATTCTTCAGCTGTTAAAAGGAAATGGCTTATCCACATTGGACAAAAGCCGGGATAACCTTATGGAAATTATCCTGCTTTATTTAGTTAAATTAAACAATTTTAAAGTAATTTCTCCCGTAGATCATTCCATGTCAAATCACCCAATTATATATTTATATAATTGGGTAGATTGCAAAAGTTGAAGAAAAATAATCATTGGTCATCTCTCTCCTTACATGGAAAAAATTGCCGCTTGCAAGAACTAATTTAGCAATCGTGGGTAAACAAATTTCTATATGTAAAAGAAAACTATCAAAACTGTTTGATCTCAGCATTGGTGACTTTGTTTCCATGTTTGGAACATTTATGACTTATTTAATAACATTTTCAGGACTTGTATTAACTGTAAACATCTTAAGGAAGAGAAAATTTGGAATTCACATGGAAAATATTTCTAAGGCAAAAGAAAAAAAGTGAAAGTTCTCTGGAAAAAAACAAAAAGTGTAAATTCACAGATCTGTGTAAGAATCTTTTCTCATGTCTGTTTCTTTAAAACAGCATACAATACAATGTCAACCAGTTTCAGAGGTAAAAAACAACCCCCTCTATCATGACAACAAGGTCGTGCAATCAACACTCATATTAAGATCAGTTTCTTTAAAAAATGTTCTTGCAATTATGCATAGTCGCTCTCACTCTGGTGAGTGTTGGTCACTTGTTTGTTGTCTTGATGAAACAGACTGTTTCTTGACACCCTTACTATTGTGTTATATGCTGTTTAATAAAGCTTCCTAATCATATGCACTTTCAGGAAGCAGTTTGCTCATATTTTGAAAACTTTATTTATTCTATAGCACAAGAATTAAAAATTAACAAATGCATGGTTACCTGGATTCTAAGTCTCTCAATTTTTCTCCAGCAGTATTTTGAGAATTTTTTCTCTTCCAGTTAACTTCTAATATTTTTTTCCTATAAAAAAACAAATAATAAACATAAATAATTCATGTTATTAATATATTCTTATACTTTATAAAGCTTACTATATTAAGTTCAGTGCAGTATGGAAATCTATATAATGATTGAACATATTTTTGTCTTTCCAAATTCTTAAGCCCCTCCCCAGTGACTTAGAAGACAAAATTTCTGCACACTCTAGTATTGACCATGGGACAGAACCAAACGGAGTCAAATTTCAGATTCCCTTCGGTAGAGGTCTAAAAAAATGGTGGTTTCAAAAGGCCATTCTAAGCCCTCTAGAAGCCCCCCCTCCCCACATTGACCCAGAAGACTAATTTATATTTTGCATACTTATAATATAATCTACAGCAGTGGTTTTCAATATTTTTAAGTCCACAGCACTCTTAACCATCTATATTCTTTTTGTAGCTCCCCAGTGGCTGCAATGGCCATCATAAAAATGCAGTTGAAAAAAATTTGGATATTTAATATTTTGAGCTCAAAAAATAATAATCATGCCCACCCATGGCACATCTGATGCACTAGGGTATTGCACAAGGGGTACCAGATGCTGTGGTGTACTGGTTGAAAACCACTGGCCTACAGAACAGAATCCAACAGAGCTGAATTTTTTATTCTCTCCCTCAGGAGGTGAAAAAATTATGGTTTACGAAAAGTCACTCTAGGGCCTATGGTCATCTTTAAAATTATGTTCAATCGTCAAATGAAAATTTACATTAAATTAAAACTGCAAATTCAGTGTAATTAAATAATTATCTCTGATATTTTGTACAATTAAACTCAATTTAATGAATTAAGAAAGAAATAATAATAAAATGAATTTGAGTCTGTAGGGAAAGTCATGTGCTGCACACATCAGATTTGTTACTATGGTGTTTCACATATCCTTACTACAGGGTTAAAAGACAGATACTTTCAATGTTTTATAGAAACCAGAGTATTATTCATATAGTCAAAATACTTTGGTTTTTTAGTATATATCTTTACTTTAAGTTTGTATGACTAAGTTACAAGTGTTCTATGTGTGAGCCTTTTGTCACAGATATCAATACAATAATCCATCCTTCTCAACTGGAGTAGCAGCTATTTTGCTTAGCTGTTGCAACGGGCACTCATCTGATGCTGACTTCACGAAAAACTTCAGTCGTAAACACTTTTAACCCCACTTTATGCTACTATACATATTGCCTACCTGTTTAACAATTTTGGTTCTATATAGTGTTTGTTCAAAGTCTCTAATTCTTTTAGAGTAACCCTGGGTTTCGCTATAGGCAGGTTTGACTGTATCTTAGACATAACTTTCAAACCTACATTCTGGTTGAGAAACTGGGATTCTTGATTGGCAAATAAGATACATAAAAAATACATCAACTGATAAAGAATAGAGAAATACATTTCTATTAAGGGAAAACTAAAAGCTAAATAAAATAACATTATACCCTTTTTAAATGAGTAAAGATATCAATGTTGTTGTAAAAAGAGATCTTTAAAATAAAAAATATACCTGCATTCAGCACAGGGGGAATCATAAATACAAAAATGTTACGTGCTGACATTTGTATGTTGCAGAAAATCTTGTATTTTCAACTAAGAATCTAATTAAATTTGGCACAAATTGATAAATAACTCACATTTCATCTACATCATAGTAAAGTATGCCACAAATTGTTATTTGACTACAAAATTTTGGATAAATGTTTCCCAAACATTAATGTAAAATAAAACTTTAATACAATAGGAATTAAATAAAAATAGATAAAATAAAATTTTAGATACCTCAGATCTTGTAGTTGCTTTTGGGCTTGATTATACATTTGGTTCACAACTGAATTGCAAGACTTCCACATTTCACATCCATATGTGTTCATCAATTCCAAATTGCAAATTCTAAATATAGATTATGAATTACATAGCAATATATGTTTAAGTTTGCTTATCTTAACTACAGGCATTTATTATCATGGATAAATTTCAATGCTAAGTAATTTTATGACACACAAATCTTTAATTTCAGTTAGGGTTTTTCAATTCAACATATTCAACATTCAAGAAATCAATTTGGGATACAAATAAAAATAAACATACAAAACAATATACTTTATTTTCATATCCATAACTAATCCTTTACAGTGCATATAAAAATTTTTAAATAATAAAATTAACTCTTTATAATGCAAAAATAATGCTAGATTAAAAACGTGTTTCATATTAGTATAATATATATATATATATATAAACATATATATATATATTATACTAATTCATAAGAAATAAAAAACAGTAATGTGAAAAGGCAAGAAAAAGTAATAATATACAATACGAGCTACAAAAACGTGGGCATATAATAGTAAGGCTTATGTTTACGTGGATGTAAAAATAAAAGTATTATTAATACAAGATTACAAGAGAAGAAAGGTGATGTCTGGCTACTATTTCTTATGAATGGCAACAGTAGATCATTTCTTTTTCCTTTGCGAATGGCAACACTGGTCTCTTCATTCTGGGTTCCAAGGTTCGACTGGTTCGGGCATATACAGTGTTTTATCCAGGTATTCTTGTTTTCTTTTATTTTTCCTTCTTTATGTATGTTATCCAAGTAGAAATAATTTATAGATATAATCTATCTATTTCTTCAGAAACATATATATTTTGTGTTTGTTCGACAAAATACTTAGACTCAATGAAGAGTTTTGGCGAAGTGAACAATTTCATTTTTTAGACCTAGCCCTTGTCCACGTGTATAGCATTAATGCTTGGATTTTTTATGTTTTTCTATTATCGTTTCCATACCATTGAAATTTGATTTTTTTTAACTTGATGACTCGAATTTTGTATTTTTTTCCATTTGATTGAAGATTTGCTGTTTTATACTTTTATTTTGTGGGTTTGTTAGAAAGTTAGGTTTTTCGAGTTGCAGCTTCTCGCTTTTCTATCATTGGACTTTCAAACTATTATTATTTAAATCATTTTATTTATAAGCTGCATTTACACAATAAATTAAATGTATTTTGCATTGTCATTCCTTTTTACTTAATATCCTTATTTTTTTACATATTCATATTTGCAAAGTATCCTTAATATTCTTAGCATGCTACAGTATTTATGAAATAATTTTATATATATATATATATATATATATATATATATATATATATATATATATATATATATATATTATAATTATATTTATTTGAACATCACAGGGTTTAAAATTCAGTACAAATTCTCTAAAATTCCAATTATGGGTCTTAATAAGACAAATACATCTTTCCATGTAAAATATATTCTATATTCTATTTCAAGACCCAAGAAAAGTTTAAACTAAAGAAATTCAGCTGCATTAGTACTACAAATTATGTTCATTGGCTAAATTTTTTTAAGTAGAGTCAAAGCTGCATAAGTACACACTGACACAACAAAATTCTGAGTGGTTACGGGTTTTGTGCACTTAAGCAGACTTCTTTAAAATATTGTATCTTTTTTGCTAAATTTATAAGTAGTACTATGTATTTTATCTATGTTATTACATTATATATTTCTAATTTTATAAATAAATACACAGTATTTATTTTAATATTTATACAGTATCATTACTTTATTAATAAAAATAAGAAAAAATCTGTTAACTTTTTCTACATGCAGTGATGACTGATCAAATCAGAATTGATCACTTAAAGCAATAATGTTTTTCAAATCAAAATTTTTTTAATTAAAATAATCTTTCAAAACTATTAGAGCATTGTACGATGCAGAAAATAGTTGACAAATCACAACCATATACTTTTACTCTTTCTTTCCTCACTGTTTTACCATTTAATTTCAGAGAAACTAAAATTTCCAACTTTTGATCAAAGTTTAAGAATATGAGTTTTCTCTTTTTATCTGCCATGAGCAATGTAAAAAAAGGCCTGTTCAATATGAGGAACAAGTATAACAATTTGTACAGCAACTATGTAGATGTCTACTCATTCGAACAACAAAAATGTTTCCTGGTTAACAACTCCTTGCAAATGACTTCTCTTATGATATGTGAAATTGAAATATGGATGGGGTGTGTGATACTTCCTTGCTTCCTTCTGCGCAATAATAGTGCCATTTCTTGAACATTTCTTTGTGCACTTATTGCATTGAAATTCCATAATAAAACACCAGTTTGGCATAAGAAATACATGCATTTATGCAGATTGTGCAACTGTAAGATTTGCAGTTAAGCAGGCATAGATAATATTAAAAAGATAGGACAAAAATTTTAGACTTGAATATTTTATGTCCTTAAGTGTTATGTGCAATGTACATGTGTATGTGTTATGTGGTACGTACAATGTGTACTTATCCGGTTTCAACTGTATTATAATTTTATTTTCCTGTTATATTAAAAACATGAGTAGGGCAGAAATTATTCCTTGGCACAAATTTCATGAAATTTTAGGAGGAGGAGGGAGGTTCTAAAATTTCATGAATATCAAATAATATACTCTGGATTTCAGATATTTTTTTTCCCTATTACTGCCAAATTTTTATTATAATTTTTTAATTTTTGTTTCACAGTGCAAATTTTTATTACTTTTAAAGTTTTTTTCAAAATTTTTACAAATATCAAAGTCCTTGGATGTTTCAAAAATGAAGAAAATTTGTTTGCTTTTCATTCATATAAAGTGAGTTTAAAAGAGTTTTGTATCAGCAAAAGCTTGATAGATTTCTGGGACATGGGAAAAAAAATTGCTTTCCTAGCTACATAAAGCTGCCATCAGTTATCTGTCAATACCCAGAAACAGTGTCAATGCCAAACGATCCATTTCTAAATTTAAAAATATTGCAAGACAACAAACACTGCAGTACATAAGAAAACCTACAGGGTGTTAAAAAGTAAAATTTTACAAGATCAGGGTTTACAAAACTGCTTGTATTTTATTAACCAATAAAGATACTTGAAATATATTGTAAGATTTAAAATCTGCACATCTTATAGAATCGGATAAAGAAGGTTTTATTGCTTCAGGTCTATGACAAAAAAAATTTAGAGTTATGTAAACCTAGCAGAAACAACAAGCACTATAATAGAAGTTTCTATTCTATTATAGTTGTGTGCTTGTTGTTTCTGCTAGTTGAAATCAGACGTGATGCCAATTTTATTTGCCATTGATGCCATTGATGCCAATATAATTAAAATATTGCCAAAATCCCCAGTTTTTGAAAAAAAAAATTCTATAAAGGAAAATAAATAATAATTTGATTTTTTTATTATGTCGTATGGCTTCTAGGGTGTTACTAAAATATAGTTTTATTTTCTTCTTTAATATACATGAGCTTAAAAATTGAAAATTTTGGGACAAAAATGACCAAAATAAGCTGTTTTGGTCACACTTTTTCACAACTAAAAAAGGGGATAGGGGCGCGGTAGCCCATTGGTTAGTGCGCTGGAGTTGCACTCAGTAGGCCCGGGTTCGATTCCAGCCACTGCCAAAACTGCCGCCGTGTTCATGCGGAGTACGATCACGTTAAACATGTGGGTCCGAAAGTCCTTCCGAGAGGTTGGTGGTAGGGGAAGGAGGGTACGGTCCCTGTGGATGCCTCCCCCACTGGGTTCCGGTCTAAATTGGTTGGCACTTCCCGACCGTCCAAACAGTTACCTTACACCTTTCTGGTAGGTCGGACGGTCTGGGTTTCAACAACAACTAAAAAGGGGTTGTTGTTGTTGTTGAAACCCAGACCGTCCGACCTACCAGAAAGGTGTAAGGTAACTGTTTGGACGGTCAGGAAGTGCCACCCAATTTAGACCGGAACCCATTGGGAGAGGCATCCACAGGGACCGTACCCTCCTTCCCCTACCACCAACCTCTCGGAAGGACTTTCGGACCCACATGTTTAACGTGATCGTACTCCGCATGAACACGGCGGCAGTTTTGGCAGCGGCTGGAATCGAACCCGGGCCTACCGAGTGCAACTCCAGCGCGCTAACCAATGCGCGGTGAGTGTGAAGACCCAGACCGTCCGACTCATCCAGAGGACTTGAGTATCTAATTGGACGGCCGGAAAGAGATCCGGCGACAACACCAGAATAAACACAACTAAACAAAACAGCAAACAAACAAAGCAGTAATCAAAAACAAAACACAACACCAAAACAACACAGCAAACCAAAATAAAAGGGAAGGCGGCACCACCGGGGAGGAGCAAGCAAAAACCAAGGGGTTGAGGTGTAGGTATACAGACAAAATTTAACAGGGCAACACCAATATATATATATTATTGAAAACCCCAAAATTTCATTGTCATTCCCATCCCTTGATGAAATACAGTACCTTAAATTTATGCATCAGGTACTGTTGATAAAGATATTTCTTTCTTATATTGGACAATAAATGGCAGCACCAGTACTTTTAGGACATTCTACATAAAACTATGCATACATTAAAATCACAGATTTTAATTCCTTAAAGAAATGAAATAACAGAAGTGAAATTTTCAGGTTATCAAAAACATATACAGGGTGTCCTAAAAAGATTGAAATGCACGTTAATTCTTAACCTGTTGGAGATAAATGGGCAATGTAAATTGCAAAAATGTTGAAAGTAAGGTAGGAAATAAGACTACGTTAATGAAATAGTCCTCCCATTAATTTTCAAAAAGTTACACTTTTAAATTTTTATATGACCCCCTTGGACAAATTTGGTCAATCAGGAAAATTTTATTTTTAATGCAACAAGATCATTTAAAAAAACAGCAGATCTGTATCTTTAAAATTGAACAAGTTATATTTAATTGAAAATTGAACATTGTGAATGGAGACCATATATCAAATTAGAAATGTAAATTTGTGACATATCACAAACAAGATAAAATTGGATGATAATACATAGGATACCCAACCACATAGTGAGTACCACTGCTTTATATGATCTCTGTCTGTGTAATGCTTTATTTAGATGCATTTGTGATAAAAAATCTTGACACATATTAACATATTTTTGATCTAAACAATTTCCATCGTCAATTTGTTTATGATCCCTATTTTCACTGATGAAACAGCCTTTCACATGGTACGGAAAAGTGGCATGAATCAGATTTTTTCCTTTATCATAATTCAGTCGATTTTAAAGATACAGATATGCGGGGTTTTTTTAATGATCTTGTTGCATTAAAAATAAAAAATTTCTGATTGACCAAATTTGTTAAGGGGGTCATATAAAAATTTAAAAAGTGTAATTTTTTGAAAATTAATGAGAGGCCTATTTTATTAACATAGTCTTATTTCCTACCTTACTTTCAACATTTTTGCAATTTATATTGCCAACTTATCTCCAACAGGTAAAGAATTAAAGCGCATTTCAACCTTTTTGGGACATCTCGTATAAAGGTATCACTCTGACGCATTTTGGCCTCCTCCCCCTTTTCAAATGTGGACGTCCCCCTTATTTTTAAATTTTTTCAATATTTCAATGAAATAATAACTTGAAATTTTTTCTTAATAACACCTTAAAAGTCATAAAATAACATAATAAAAAATTGCGTTGTTATTTATTTTCCTTCACAGGAAATTTTTTTTTCAAAAACAGGTAATTTTAACAATATTTTAATTATGTTTACATAACTTTTTTTTGTCATAGACCTAAACCCTAAAGTTATAAAACTAACTTTGTCTGGTTCTATAAGATTTTAAATCTTTTTACATATTTGAAATATCTTTGATTAATAGAATACAAACAATTTTATACATGTTGTTTTTCACAAAATTTAAATTTTTAATATGCTGCACTTTTAAAAAAAATTAACATTTTTTGAAAATTATGTTTAACTTTTCATGTATACAAATCTCAATATATTAAGTACGAAAATAAAATAATAAAAAATCGTCAAGCAACCAAAAAAATAATAATTTGTTGAAATTCCATGGAATGACTCCATGAAATTGTAGGTTGTGCTTCTGTTTGCCTGTTTATTATCTCATCACAGGAGAATTTGCTTCTTTCCTTTATGTAAGAATAATCATAAAATTTCAAAAATAAAGACTCCAAATATTAAAAGTTCCCCCCGAATTGAAATTTATTTACATTATGTATTCTATTCGAAAAACAGGTATATAGCTAATATCAAATATGCAACACAAAGACAAGGAAAAAAATTACAGATATAAGATTAAATAATTTGTCTAAAATTTAGACTTGTGAGAAATAATCTTGCATGCATAAACTATACTTTCCATTCATTATATATTTAATATTAAAAATTCAATGATTATTTTTAAAAATTTTTATTTTACCTATCATAATGGTACCTAATTGCATCTTGCAGAATGCCGTTTGGAAAACATGGATTCAAACAACATTGTTTACATCAGTTACTAGCTTTGAATGTTTAAAACAAATTTATTAGCATTACTGATGAATAAGCCTCGTATATTGTTAAAATCATAGCGAACTTAATTATTACATTGCATAGACATTACTGATAAGTACATAAAGGGAACCATATTTGTAAATGCATTTAAGACATGTTTCACAGAAGTTTAATTCAATTATGATTGTGAGAACTGACAAATCTGGCAAGAATAGAAAGTTTATTATTCCTGAAAATTGGATGTGCAAACATTGAATACATGCATTTGTGACTATAGCTAACAGGGCCTTAATTATTGAAAATGAAATACATCTATCACAAAAGATACATTTGTACTATAAGGAAAAAATAAAAATGTCTTCCATCAGAGCCTTGGAAAATATTTTTCCATGATATTCTAATAAAATAGCAGAAAGAATTTTTATTTCAGAAATTTAGAAAGGATCAGTTATTAAACATAGAAGTTTAAAATTTTGTTCAAAATAGATAACATTTTTGTACAACTCAAAATATAAATAATTATAGCAAAGCAAGTTCCGAGCGTAGCTTCTTGAACACCGACTCAAATCTGATTATGTACAAAAGTTTTGTTGACATGGTCAAACTCAACTAATTCAAATAAAATTTTGTACACAGCTTGAACTAATCAAGTATTAGATCATGACAGAGCTTGAATTTTAAATTTAATCTAAGTACTGAAATCTCTGAAGTCAAAAGTCAAATAATGTTAAGTCTATGGAGAAAAATTAATTTAAAAAAAATTTACGTGCCAAGCAAAATTTTCAATTTGTTTGGAATAGCTTGTACAATTGTACAAGTTACTAGGCTGTATTGTACATTGATTATTCAATATTTAATAGTTGAGATTTTTACTACTTTCATAAAACAAGCCTCTCAGTTATTAAAGATGTAGCTAGAGACCCTGCTTCGCCTCAGTTTTGGGTTGCAGAGTTATATTTATAATTTTAATACATACCTTGTAGCTTGATGTTCTAACTGAGCCATAGAATTATCAACACATTCAGTCCAAGCAGCCAGATCACTCATTTTACCAGCAGCAGGTTGGGGTAATTCATACCTAAAACAGTACTTATTTATAGTGAACAATATTTAAATACTAACAAAGATACCCGACCTACTTGTGATTAAAAAATATGTTAATTATAAAAGGATTAAAAAACACCCAGCATCATGAATTGGTTTTGCTCTTGTTGGAGCTCATCAGCACCAAATAGCAGTTACGTTCACTGGCACCCATAAAATATCTATTATAATTTTGTGTGAACCTAAATTGGTTACAAATAAAATCAGTTGTAATATAAAGTCAGCATTCAAGTTGTAGACAATTAAGCTCAGACTAAACAAGGCTACAAAGCCAGATTCATAGTCATAAAACCCACCAAAAAATACATTCCATATCTTGAGGAATTGTATTCTATCAAGAGCCGTGAAAAATATTTTCCCAGAGTTTCAGCAAAAAAGTAGCTGGAAATTATATTGCAGTTGACTATGAATCTGGACTTACAGCTATAGGTAAAAATTGACGGTCAGCACCAATTTCCAGGCAACTAATTAGATTATATGACAATTAAAAAATAAAAACCTAATTGTCCATTAATGACCTCTCACTTAGGCTAAGTGATAATCGCAAATTGCTCGCTGATAATCGCAGCAGTTCTTTATCTTCCGAATTCTGGACATCTATATATACTAATTGCCAAATTGTTGTTGTTGAGACCCAGACCGTCCGACCTACCAGAAAGGTGTAAGGTAACTGTTTGGATGGCCGGGAAGTGCCACCCAATTTAGACCAGAACCCAGTGGGGGAGGCATCCACAGGGACCGTACCCTCCTTCCCCTACCACTAACCTCTAGGAAGGACTTACGGACCCACATGTTTAACGTGATCGTACTCCGCATGAACACGGCGGCAATTGTGGCAGCGTGCAGAACCAGCGTGCAAACCACCGAGCTGCGTCGCCCGAAATGTGCCAACAGCACGCGGTGTTCCCAGGTGGTCATCCACCCAAGTACTAACCTCGCCTGATGCTGCTTGACTTCGGTGATCTAACGAGAACCGGTGTTTTCAGCATGATACGGCCGTTGGCTCACTAATTGCCAAGTGTCCGTCTGTCTGTCTGTCCATCTGTCAAGTGTTTTTTAGGCACTTCCCGAATAGATAGAGACTTGCAATTTGGTACAAGACTTGGTCGTTTGATAAAACCCCCAGGAAAAATCGAATTTTTCAAAAACGTTCTCTAGAGGGGGTTCTCCACACCAAAACGTTCGAAAAGTGAAATCATAGGAAAACATGCTTTGCGATAAGATCGAGACTTCAAATTTGGTGTATGGGTAAATCGTTCGAAAGGAAGAAAGTGTGCAATTTCAGATTTCCAATATTTTCTACTTGAGGGGGTGCTGAAAAGCAAGATATTTGATTTGCCGAATAATTGAGAACCTACTCCTTTAAAATTTGATAGAGGCTTAAAATTTAGTATATGAGCTAATTATTTGATGAAAACACGAATACAGTTAACGAAGGCGAATACAATTCCTCATAAGACGAATACAGTTCTTCAAAAATGTTCGTTTAGGGGGGTGCTTTAGAGAAAAACGTTCGAAAGGTGAATTGTTAAAAAACCTACTTCGAGATGAGATAGAGATTTCAAACTTGGTGTACGGGTAAATAGTTTGGAGGGAAGAAAGTGTATAATTTCAGGTTTCCAATTTTTTCTATTTCAGGAAGTGTTGCACACCAAAATATTTGATTTTCAGAATAAAGATGTTCGTTTAGGGGGGTGCTTTAGAGAAAAACGTTCGAAAGGTGAATTGTTAAAAAACCTGCTTCGAGATGAGATAGAGATTTCAAACTTGGTGTACGGGTAAATAGTTTGGAGGGAAGAAAGTGCACAATTTCACTTTTCCAATATTTTCTATTTTAGGGAGTGTTGTACACCAAAATGTTCGATTTTCAGAATAATGGAGATACGCCCCTTTTAAAACGTTATAGAGGCTTCATATGTGGTATATGGGCGAGTCATTTGATAGAAAATCCAAGATGTTGTTTTTCAAAAATGTATATTTAAGGGGGTGGGTACTCCACACAAAAGCATTCGAAAGGTGAAATGAAAGAAAAGACATGCTTTGCAATAAGATAGAGACTTCAAATTTGATGTATGGGTAAATCGTTTAAAAGGAAGAAAGTGCGCAATTTCAGATTTCCAATATTTTCTACTTAAGGGGTGCCACACACCAAAATGTTTGACTTGCCGAATAAATAAGAAATGGATACTTTAAAATTTGATAGAGGCTTGAAATTTGATATATGGGCTAATCATTTGATGAAAACACCCAAGACGAATATAGTTCTTCCAAAATGTTTGTTTAAGGGGGTGCTCTAGAGGAAAACGTTCAAAAGGTAAATTGATAAAAAAAATATTTTTCAGGATGAGATAGAGATTTCAAATTTGGTGTGCAGGTAGATAGTTTAGAAGGAAGAAAGTGTACAACTTCAGTTTATCAATATTTTCTTTTTTAGGGGGGTGTCGCACACCGAAATGTTTTTTTTTTTTCGGAATAAAGGAGAAATGCCCCTTTTAAAATGTGATAGAGGCTTGATATTTGGTATATGGGCGAATCATCTGATAGAAAACCCAAGAATGGAGTTTTTCAAAATTGTATATTTAAGGGAGTGAGGTGCTCTACACCAAAACGTTCGAAAAGTGAGATGATAGAAAAAGCATACTTCGCGATGAGATAGAGATTTCAAATTTGGTGTGCGGGTAAATAGTTGGAAAGGAAGAAAGTGTGCAATTTCAGTTTTCCAACATTTGTTATTGTAGAGGGGTGCTGCTCACTAAAATATTCGATTTGACAAACAAATGAAAAATGCCTCCTTTACAATGTGATCAGATTTGAAATTTAGTATATGGGCTAATCATTTGATAAAAATCCAAAGATGAATACGGTTTTTAAAAAATGTTCATTTAAGGGGGTGCTACATAGAAAAATGTTTGAAAGATGAAGTGATAGAAAAAACATGCTTTGCGATAGGATAGACTTGTAATTTGGTGGGCAGGTAGATAGTTTGAAAGTAAGAAAGTGTGTAATTTCAGATTTCCAATATTTGCTACTTTAGGAGGTGCTGCTCACCAATATATTCGATTTTGCTAATAAATGAGACATGCTACCTTTTAAATGTGATAGAGGCTTGAAATTTGGTATATGGTCCAATCCTCTGATAAAAAAACCCAAGACAAACAGTTTTTTTTTCAAAAATGTTCATTTATAGGTGGGCTCCACAGAAAAATGTTTGAAAGGGGACATGATAAAATAGGATGCTTCGGGATTAGATAAAAGCTTTAATTTGGTGTATGGGTAGATAGTTCGAAAGGAAGAAGTGCACAATTTAAGTTTTCCAATATTTTCTTTTTTAGGGGGTTCTGCACACCAAAATATTCGATTTGCCAAATGAATGTGAAACATGAATTATTCAAAAATTTACATAATTTAGGGGTTGCTTATTTTGAGATTGTTGATTTTCAATGGGTATTCAGCTAGTAATTGTACAAAACTCTAAAAGGTCCTCTACATGAGTTCATGTGATTTTTGGCTGATTGTTTACTTCAAAATAATCCCTCTTTTACAAAGCCTAATTAATCACCTAGACTGACAGATCTGGGTGGGCTTAGAAATGTAGAAGAGAGAAAAAGAAAAATACACCAAAAGTGAAATATATCTTCGAACTGATATATATTCATGAGTGACAACTGTACAATGAAAGATCTAATTTTGGTCAAACTTTCCCCCACAATAAACCACTTGGCTCTTATTATCTACATACCTCGAATTGCAAGTGTATACAACATCTTCTGTCCTGCAACTTAATTTTTATTCCAAAGGCATAAAATATGTCTATTTTACAGAAAAGAAAAAAAAATTCAGGTGATTCTTGTCTAAAATCACAAAATGTGAATATGGCTTTAACGGCCATCTTTTAGTATTAACAAGTGAGTATATATTTAGAAATTTAATCTTATTCTTAAAATATTTAGACATAATTGCATTTTCATGTGTGGCCACTACACTGAAGTGGCTGCTAATGCACATGGGTAAAATCACAAAAGAAGCTGAAAGTTGATGAATGCTGCAAGTGTCAGAAACTTGTATAACACTCATGTGTTTTTACATGGATAAGCACACAATAAAAACAATTTTAAAAATCAAACTACTGCTTTTAAGATAAACATTTGAAGAAATTCCTAGATAAAAGCAAGCATATATCAATTAGGAGACTGCAATTGTTTCGAGGGCGTTATAAGTCCCTTCTTTGGGCTAAGAGAACAATCAGAACAGCATACGCCCTTAATGGCTGTGGTTAGGCTGCCTGCATGTGCGGTCGCGGATGGAGTTGTAGTAGGAAACCTGCAAGTGGACTTCCGTCAAATTAGTTGGACGGTTGTCTTCTGGTGGAAAGTAGCGTTATATTCCGTTTAGGTCGATTTTATGCTGACTGCAATATACAAGTATAAGAAATTTTTATATATTTTTAAATTCAAACCCCTTTTTATAGCTATGTTGTGTAATATATGTTTAACTGTAGCTGTAATATAAGAATAAATACTTTAAAATATCATTGGACATATTATTCCAGCTAACATGTAATAATGAAAATAATTTCAATAAAATCAAAGCCCCCCCCCCCCAATTCCCTCCTCCTATATGTATATAGGTGGAAAAAATTCCATTTTTCAAGATCTATTTTGATGTTATATATGCACTGCTGAGATCTAAAAATAGTATATTTTTAATTTTTTAAAGTAGTTTATTTTTTAATATTTTCTTTCTTGATAAAGAAAAGTTATAAAATAATTATTTTTTATCTATAACAGGATTTTTTTAATGATAAATTTAAAACATTACACAAAAGGAATAGCAGGAAAAAATAATTTAATATTCTTAAAACGTAAATTATTAAATATAATAAATAAGAGTAAATTATTAAATTATAAGAACAAATTTAAAAATGCTTTTGAAAAATATATTATTAAATATTATATTAGAATTCATTTTAAATACTTACCGATGGGAAACCTTTTTACCACTTATGAAAAAAATAAAATTAATAACAAAAAAAAAAAAGCATAATTTACTCAGTTTATTATATACATAAAAAATGCATTACTGAATAATTAAAAAAATGAAAAACCGGTTTATAATTAAATCTTTTTTAAGAATATATTATTATATATAATATTAAAAAAAATAGCTGCTTGTAATTGAATGGTTGAATATTATGAAATGGAAGAGAAAATTTGCTGAAAGATTAGTTAATTTGCTGAAAGATAAGCATAAATTTAGTGTTATTAAATCATATTCCTTCACTAGAAGTACTTGCGTAAATATTTTATATTCTTCCTTCACAACTTTACCAGCGTTTTTCTGAGAAGGAGTAAAATGTCACTTGTACCTTTCTCTTATTCTTTTTCTTCAAAATAAAGAACACACATGCAGGCTCGTGGAAAGCGAGAGGGGAAGGGGCCTCTCTGGGACCCTGTCCCCTCACTTTTGTACCTAATTTTTCCTGTCCGGGCCGAGTTCCCCTGCACACCGAGAGGGGGGGGGAGGGCTCCAGCTCGGGTCTATTAATTAGACATTTTTATGATCAAATACTCCTTGTCAAGTTCCTTATATTTTATTTTCAGAAAAATAGAAGTGGAAAAGAGGAATCGCTCCATTCTTCAAGTTCTATTTTAATGCTATATATACATTTGTAGGAGCTAGAAACCGTAAAATTCGACTCTTTTATCGGTAATTTATTTTTAAATATATTTGAAGAATTACAATTTAAATAACATTATCGTCTAACGTTAGTAAACGAAATATAATTTGTTACCTTCCGCCGTAAGACAACAACCATCCGGTTAATTTGACGGTAGCTCACTTGCAAGTAGCTCAATGCGCGTCCACACTTGACGGCAGTCAAATTACATCGTTTCCGCAACCGCACTTGCAGGTAGCCTAACCACTTCGGCCCTTAACCACAGCTAAGAAAAAATGGCCTAAACCACAACAGTTCATTCTTAATGGTGGTCAAGGGCACATATTGTTCACCTTGTTCTCTTGGCCTAAAGAAGGGGGCTCATAACACCCACAAAACAATTGTAGTCATCTAACTGACATGTGCTTGCTTTTATCAAGGAAGTTCTGTAAGTGTTTATCACACAATAAAAGCTGGTAACTTTTTCGGCAAACTATCGGTTTTCATAAACTTATCATGTAACTTTCATGACATATTTATTTACATTTGTTTGCACTGAAAAATGCAGGAATGTCTTCTTATTACAGGTATAATGTGTTTTTTGTTACTTCATGCTCTACACATGATGTTATCATTCTGATAAATTTGCTGAGTTTGCCTTATGCACTTAGTTTTAAAATAAGGAAATTTTTGTATGTTATTATTATCCTTCATATTCAAAGACAAAATCTTCTTCAAGGCTACCAAACAAGTATTATTAGTTATTATTACTTTTATATTGTAAAAATTACTGTTAATTTTTTTTTCGTTAGTTTTTAAAGGCTCATTCACATTATGTTCAAGAAGGTCTCTATTAAAATGTGTACTTATTATTATTGTAAAACAGGAAACACTGTATATACTTATAGTTTAAAGAATTGTTTTATTTTGTATTTAGCTTATAAATAGTTTGATAAATAATGTTATTTTCTATGTAATACTAAACAAAAATAAATCTATTTAATATTCATTTGGATACTATTTCACTAAAAGATGTTGCCATATATACAAAAATAAATATTTTGTGTGCAGCATCAAGAAAAATATAACAGTGTTAAGAGGTTTTGGAAGCAGAACAAGCTTCTTTTATCAGGAACATGAAAGTCAGAACAGTAACACTAACTAGCAACTGCCTAAGAGTCAGGTATATTAGATTCATTAAAGCTATCTTGCTACTGTGTGTGAAAATTCACTCATGATGTTCATTGCAATAGTATCTTAATGTTTATTTTATTGATGGTTTCATTTTAATTGGAACAAATTATAGAATATTTTGTTAAAATAAGGGTAAATTTAAATTTAAAAAAAAACATGTTTTTTTCTTATTTATATAAAAGACGATAGTTATTAAATACCATTAACATTAATTAGAACTATTAAAAGCATAGGGAATGTTAACCCAGAGTAGCAGTAGCATTTGAAAAATATAAGTAGCAAGATAGGGTTAATATCAATGCACATATCCAAAAAATATAGTTTTTACTTTATTCTTTTTGTCAATGGAAATTTTAGCCTTATCTATTTTAGCATTACAACATAAAAGTCAAATATAAAGTTTGTGATTAGAAACTAATTTCATTATACAAAATAATATACAATCAATCCCCATTCAAGCAAAACATGATTTAATTTCACAAAATTAAAAATTATTTTTGGCAAGAATAGACAGCAATTGATCAGTAAAATATATCGCATTTTTACAAAATTTTGTTACAACTAACTATTTTAATGGTACCATGAGGTTCATTTTAAAGAGTGGGCACCAACTGTACTGAAAAATCACATCCTTCAAAATATTTAGATATTTTTACCTTTTCATACTTAAAACTTCCATAGGTAGTCTTGCTTGCAATCTTTCAAATTCAGTTCTTATTACTTCAGTCTGAAATATATAAAATGCAATGCAATTATAATAGTAACTAAATTTTATCTCAATAAAAACTAAAAAATGTTTTTTTAAATTGAAACAAAAGATCTTAATAGTAATGCAGCAATTAAAAATACTAAAATCTACAAAACATTAACCATAACATTTATATATTATATTAACCAGATAAGTAAAATATCACAATGCATTCATATTGAAAAAAGCTACTTGTAAATTCACAGACCAACTGTGCCTTAGTCCAAACCTCTTTACAACATGTCTATTGCCTATATTCTGTTTTATGGCAACTCAGTAGTTTCTGATGCTTTAAGGTACTTATTATTATTATTCTAATGTATTTAAATCTGTATTTACATTTTTTGTGTTTTTCTATGATTTACACTGTGTCAGCATTTCATAGTGACATGTAGTTTCATAAGAAAAATCATTCAAAATGATACTAATAAAGATCAATTAATACCAAAATATTTTATATTGCATAGAGACACAAAATCCATCCCTAGCTACTTTATATAACACAATAGCAGTAAGACTATTAATTATCATTACTATTATCACCATTAAATCCCTTGAATATTGTGGTGTGATTGAAATACAAGGGATTTGTGTATATAATATGCATTTCTGCATGACCTGCTTTCTAGACCAGGATTCACCACTTGTTCGAGTACACTTGAAATTCCAAAATAAGAGTTTGAACCAGTAGCAACCTCTATATCTGTCCTTGACTTGGCATAAAATTCAGACTCAAACTCTAATTTTCATTATTTGCAACATCTTCATTTATAATTCATATCTTTAAAATAAATAACCAACATTTGAGTTTGATTCTAAACATTTGAAGTTATTTAATACATCTCTTAAAACAGATGTGCAAGCCACCACGTATAAGAAAGCATTTATCAAAAATTTGAGAAAACCACTGAATACTTAAAAATGTGTTAACACAATGTAGTAAAATAGACATTAAAATCTCACAAAATCTTACTTCAAAGGCATGCAAATTCAAGGGAGCAAGATGTTCTAGGTAATTCTTTGTAGGACGATATCGACGAGTTTCTTCCTCAACCATTGAGAAGACCTGTAAAATTGAAAGCACTTAAAACTAATGCATTTATAATAGAAACTGCATAAATATACATCAATACGGCAATAAAATTGCACACAGTTAAGGGGTCTACCCCGGTCGTCCACTTTGTTACTCAAGTCCTCTGGACGAGTCGGACGGCCTGGGGTTTCCACACAGTTAAGGGGTCTGTGCACTAATAAAGACTTCTTTAAAATATCGTATTTTTTGATACATTTATTAGTACTAATCTACATTATCCGTGTTACCTATTAAATTATATATTTTTATTTTGTAAATTATATACAGTATTTTAATAATTATACAGTGTCATTACTTTATTAATTGATAGTAATATACTTACTATCAATACTTACTACACAATACATATGTACTTACTACACAATACATATGTATGTAGGTGTATGAGCAAAAAAAATTTGTTAACTTTATCTGCACATAAAGTTGTTCTGATGATTTATCAAAGAATTGCCTCCTTAAAGCATTAAAGTTTTTCAGATCAAAATTGCTTGAATTCAAATAATCTTTCAAAACTATTAGAGCAAATAAAACTTCTTTACACATAGGAACATTTTTCACATAAAATTCTAAATTCTGTTTAGTATTTTTACAACAAAGGGTATTTCCTGATTAACAACTCTGTGGGGGGCCGCAAATCCCCAATGGTGGGAGATAGGTTAGAATTCGGAACCTGGAGCTTACTGATCCTACTGTTAGACCAAAAGAATTCTTCAGGCCCGAAGGAATAATTGGGAATATCTTTCATAGCAGTGAGTGACGCAAGAGCTGGCACCACCACAACTCTGTACAAATCACTCACTTCCCATACGATATATGGAATTCCGATATGGGTGGGATTAAAGTGGTAAGTGTTGCTCTCTAGCTTCCTACTGTGAGCTAATAGTGTGGCTTTTTGGACATTTCTTTGTGCACATTTTTTTGTTATAGAAATTTCATAAAAAAAACACCAGTTTGAATTAAAAAATGTGTACAATTATGAGATGTGCAGTTAAATAGGTTTAAATAACATTTTTAAAAAAGGAGAAACATTTTAGGCTTTTACATTTCGTACAATTATGTGATGCATACGTATGCGGTTTCAATTGTACTGTAAAACCTCTCAAAAATGACCACCCCACATTCTAATAAAAAATTATGATTTGGCGAGGTTGACCATGTAATAGAGGTTCATATTGGATAGGAAAATAAAAGAGATGTCATACCTGATCTATCTATTGATAAAATTAAAATGTTTATATAATTGAAGAATTTTTATACATTACTCTTTGTAACATGTTTAAACAAAAAATTTAAAAAAAATAATTTTTCAGAGGATATAATATGTAGATTTTTTTACTCATTACATTTAAATTTATTTAATACTAGTTTTCCTTTATGCTAAAATACGTTAAACATATTTTGCATGTATTTTAATAATGCTTTCCTTCCAAAAAGTTTTTTTTTTAATTTTATAAAACATTGTCTATTTTTCAAAGTTTGCAATTGCACAAAAATCGTTAAAAATAGTGAAATATTTATGCAATTCGAAAGGAAACCTCGATTTTTGAAGTAAAGAACCATTTTTACAACATTGTACCCATTGGCGTAGTTTCGCCAAAAACGTCGCCATACGTTTTCTATTCCGAAAAGTAACCGGTTTCTATTCAATACAGTTACATAATATTGATTAGTATACAAATTACTCTGTAAAAATCTATTTAAATTTTAACACGTTAAATAGTGGGGAATTTATTTTCAATACGAGAAAATCTCCTTTTTTAAATGCTCATCATACACATAACTAGTATATAATTTATTACATAGTACATTATGAAATTGATTCAAAAGTCTTTTAAATACAACATAGAGCACCAAAATGATTAAAGAACCTCTCACAGTTTAGTCAAGAGCAAAAAAAAATATCTTACAGCATCTCGAACACCAGGATCATCGTATCCCTGATCAATGTACGGCAAAGCATCAACTACGACTTCTCCAGCCATCAAATGAGAATTGGTGGAGATAAAATGTGTATTAAGTTCTTTGCAGTAATAGAATGCAAATAAAAATATATTGCAATTTATCAGAATCAAAATTTAAATATTTATTAACAGTCCAAGAATCTTTAAGTTATTACTTCCACTACAGTTGAATATGAGTAATTGGAGTTTATCCCTTTGTATCTAGCCGTTGCCTACGTAATATCTGTGGTATCTAGCATGGAGACATAAAAAGAAGCTACACCTTATTAATAAAATTTACCTTGATAATTGTATGTTGTAAAATTTTGCTCTGTGATTGGTTATGGATGTTATCTGTTTCATTTTAATGCAACTTTCAGGGTAAATACTGGTAATACTTCTTACCAAACTCGCTGAAGTCTGGTGGCAAAAATTGTAATAGTAAACTATTCATATTGTTTTATGTAAAATCTTGATTCAGTTGTCTACGAACTCTTTAATTTTTCATGTTTTGATGGCGAGGCGATGATAGCTGACAAATCCATCGTGTCGTAATGTTGTCATTTTACCCAATGTATGTATGAATCCATGTGTTGACTTGATAAATAAAATTACTAAATGAATTAATTACAACAGGTTATGAGCCATCGTATTCTGGGAGTTGGTGCTGGAGTATTCATTATAGCTGCTTTATGGATCGGCGCTATTTTACTGGCATTAATATTTTCTAAGACGAAACGCCCTATATCGTAAGTATTCCTATATAACATTACGATATGAACCGAAAAATTTCCTTAATTGACTGCATTTTTATGTAATGAAACTTTATTTTGCAAATCCTGCCACTGTAAGTATCTTAAGATATACAGCGATACTTTTGTGAATCTCCTTGTATTTCTTGAGGATGATAATTCATTTAAACACAACTAAATTTATATTCACTGCTATTTCTTGAATATAAAACATTAAGCATTTTCAATAATTCATTTATTTATGATTTAAATTTCAGCACAGATTATTTTATTTCTTTTTTAAAAGTTTTTGTTTATGCAACACCTAGTTAAAGACTACATTTTTTTTTTTACATTATATGAAAAACTATTTTTTCCATGCATTGCCTAATAATAAACTAAGTAATTGCCTAATAATAAAGAGCTTAACTTTTTATTATTTCTACTTACCTATTTTACATATTGTTAAAATAGGACCTGAAATGTTTAAACTTCCAAAATAATATTTTATTTTTCATATTTCATTAAAAGTTAAATTAGGAGGTGCTTGTCAGACTGTCTAATTTACAGACTTCATATTGCAAATGACACATATGTCTATCAGTCGGGCCACTCAAATGGCTGCTTTGAACCCTTGGGTCAGTTGAGTGGTCTGGGTTTTCGACATATGTCTATCAACAGCATGATAAGCCATAAAAAGCGACAACATTATTTGCAAAGTAGACATAAATATAGTTTATGAGTCCATATCACTCTACGAAGCTGAATTGAAGCTTATGTCATGGCATACCATTCTTCGATTGCTTGAGAATAATACTAGGACTACACTGAAAAAAGAAAACTAGGCTGAATGGATAAAAACTATTGGCTGTCAAGGTGTGCACTTCTGCTTCGAGAAAAATTACTTTGTGTTAGTCCCAAACCCCACTTGGTTGACCAGTTTCGGCAAACTTAATTGCTATGGCATATTTTAATTAAATGGTCTGGCTTATGTATTGATTACAATAAATAAAACTGCTGCTTTTTAGAAAATAATTTGCAAGATTTCCTTAATGAAAGCAAGCATATGTCAGTTAGGTGACCAGTTTATCACCTAACTGTCATGCCTACTTTCTTCAAAGAAATTTCATTTACTGTGATGATGAGTTATTTACTGTGATGATGTTTGCTTAGCTAACTATCAAGTGTATATTTAGTTAATTTCACCTGTGGCTTATGACAAAATTGGCGTATCAGGATTCCACTGTATTTTCTTTCATGAATAGACTCGAGATTGGCAAATTTTAACATGTGACAGTTTTCAGACCTGGTTCTAGACATGGGAGACGTGGGCAATTGCATTGGTTGGCAAAATTAAGGGCAGGCATGTGTAAAAAAAAATTAGGGATAATAAAAATAACTTATGTGTGCCATTCCTGTAAAAATTTCAATATTTACCCAATTCTGTGGCTTAACATTCATATAAATGAAATGTACAGTGAAACCTCAGTAACTTGCCACTCCAAGGGGAATAGAAAACATGCCAATTTACCGAGGTTTCGCATTATTTATGACAATTAAATGCATAGCAGGTACCCCACAAATTGTATTATTGAAAGATCGTTTACTATACAATTATAATACTGGTTAAATAATTTCCTTTTATTTTTAATTAAGCATGTTAGATGTTACATATTAAAAAATTTAAATTTCCTCATGAAAAATAATCCAAAATTTTTTTTATTGTTTTTCCTTTTGAAGTGAGAACAAAAATTCTTCAGCACTCCTTAATTTATTCATTGAATGTTCGACTTTTTCTTGTTTACGTAGGAAGCAACATATAACTCCAACAGCTTTCAATGCATAGTAATGAGAGGGTGCAGGTACATCATCATCTTCTGAACTTTCAGGTTCTTTTTCCATAAAAGATGAAGAACTTGCACTTTGATTAACTGATTTCAAAATATCGATATCTTGAAGTAGCAAGATCAGAGTCAATAGTGATGTATTCGTCCAAAATAGTATCATTTGTAGCATTTTCGATGAACACTACTTGGGAAGGATCTTCATTAGATGAGTTAAAACAAAAAACAGCATGACAGAAGCAGTTCTGAATTGTGGCATCTGTGACTGAATTCCATGCTTATAATCCACCATTTCAATAGCATTTAAAACAGAGGTTTTCAAGTCCGTTTCATCATCTAAACATTCAATAAATTTTTGGATTAGCAATTTTCTGTAAAATAATTTCATATTGAAAATGATCCCCTGATCCAGTGGTTGTGAAATTGATGTCGAGCAGTAAAAAGCACAATTTGATTGCCGAAAGATCCGTTATTTGAAGATGAGTTGTCCATAATCAATAACATTTCTCTATTCTCGCTTGAAAACTTTCGATCTAGCTTCTTCTAGACCACCGCTCAAAAATATCTGCAGTCATCCATGCCTTTCTGTTGTTTTCTTAGTCTACAGGTAAGGTCTTAACACCTTTAAAACATCTGGGATTTTTTGATTTACCGATTACTAACGGTTTCACTTTTTCAGAGCCATATAAGTTTGCGGCAAAAAGAACTGTCAAACGATCTTTGCTTTTTTCCCTCCATCACATTTTTCTCCTTTGAAGACAAGAGTTTTGTTAGGTAAAATACGAAAAAATATCCCAGTCTCATCATAGTTAAAAACATCTGTATCGTTATATCCTTCCATTATTGGTTTGAGAACATCCTCTTTCCATTTATCAACAGTTTCTTAAGAAGCAGATGCACTTTCCCCACATACAGTTCTAAAGACAATGCCATGACGTTTCCAACCATCCATTGCTTGCAGTAAAATCGACTTGACCAAGACTTTTTGCAAAACCCTTTGTTTTCTCTTGGATTATTGGTCCCGATAATGGGATTGAGCGAGCTCGAGCTGATTTGAACCACAGCAAAGTTCCTTCTTCTATTGCAGTGAAGTCTGATTTTCTTATTCGCTTTCTGCTTGGTTCATAGAAGGATTCAGATGCTGTCAATATCTTTTCCTTGTTTTTGACAAATGTTGAAATAGTGTTCAGCACAATTCCATATTCCTTGGCAAGATCCGTTTGCATTTTACCCGCTTTAAGTTTTGATTTTAAACAAAGTATGGAGTTTGCGTGGAGCCATTGCCTTCATGACAGTCGATAATCATGAAGCAAAACAGGTGGCTTAATCAGTGTAGTTGCTCCACTGACTTTCTTTTTGCCCGTTCTTTCCAAGAAATCAAACAATAGAGCACTTACCAGAGACTCTCTACACATATCAGACAATGCAACAGCAGCCACTGTCCACCCGATCATTATTGAAGCATTGACCAAAGTCTGGTCTTTCCGATTTCCAGACAGCTGAAATGGGACAAATCAAAGTGACCTCCACCCCAGTGCGAGTTCCTGGGATATGTTTGCTGGTGACATTGCTTCAGCAGACACTCCAGGGAGTAGGTTACAGAGAAGGATCGGGAATTTTGGAACAAGCACCATAGAGAACAATAAAATAAAGAATTTTTTAAATACCTGAGTACAACGACATAAAATTCTTAGAACTGGCTTACTCTCGGACAAATTCTAAAGATTACTTATGACAAAATGTGCAAATTGTAGTTGACCTCAGCGGGTTTCTGTTAATATATGTCGAGTTACAGAGTTTTTTATCTATAGGAATTAGCATTATGCCAACCATGAAAAAAATATATGTCGAGTTACTGAGGTAGTCGAATTACTGAGGTTTCACTGTATTAGATATTTGGCAATAAAATATTTTAAATTCCTTTAGTGATCTATAATCTGGTAAATACAATGGTCTCTTTTGAAAGCATTTACAGTTTAGCTGGAAGAGGATATGTATACTTAATTATCGATGGTCCTAGATTTTACAGCATAGAGAGCTGCATGCAGTTATCAAATCATTAAAGAACATGTTTTCTAGAGACTGTAAAACACCTGAAGGTGCTTCCTATAATTTATTCTGATTTTCAGATTATAAGCACATGTATGCATTCTTTGTAATTTCAGCACTCTTAAAAGGTTGTAGAGGGGTGATAGATAATAGAATAAGTTCTTCTGTATCTATGGGTGTGAGATTTTGTTGCCATAAAACATAGACACAAAACCAAAGATGGATTGATGAGTGACTTTGTGTCATTTATCGGTTTATCAGATGCTCATGCATTTTCCTCAAGCATATAGTACACTTAACTACAAGGAAAATGTTACCTCTTCAGGTTTTGAAATGTTCAGTGTACTCTGTTATCCTACCGTGTGAGGTTCAGTTCACCAGCTCATCAGTGTCCTTGTCCATCAGTGGCCTCATAAGGGCACTTCCTCTACAGAGGCGTTTATTTCGAGTACTCACTGATGAACTGGAGTGCCAGTATGGGGACTTACTATTACACACCGAGGTCCGGTGGCTGAATAGAGGAAAAGTTCTACAACGTTTTAATGAATTGCTGCCTGCACTTGTGGAATTTTTTAAACAACGAGGTGAACCCATTCCTGAATTTGAAGATTTATCCTGGCTGTAGGAATTTGCTTTTCTTGTAGACATAACAGACAAACTTAATGACTTTAATTTCTTCCTTGCAAGAAATGATATCCGATATTAATGCTTTTTCCAAGAAGCTTCAGTTGTGCGAACAGAATCTTTGCTGAGGAGATGTCAAACACTTAACTGTTTGAAGGACAAGTTGGAGAAACAAGGAACATTTCAGTCCTATAGCTATAAAAACCATGTTGAAATTCTTTCAAGTTTGGGAAACCAATTTGAGGAACACTTTCAAGATTTCAAGAAAATTGCACTTTTGGCTCAATTCTTCAGTTCTCCCTTCATTGAGATTGATATTGAAAATTTTTTGAGTTGCGTTGCGCAACATTTTGAAAAAGATGGCACCACTGTAGAAATGAAACTCATAGCATTGCAAAGTGATTTGTCATTGTAAAATGTCATCTCAAGTTCAAACCCTGTTTGGCCTCTAATGTCCAATATTAAGTATCCTGTTTTGGTTCGAGTTGCTCTACAAGTTAAGGCGTTGTTTAGTTCTACTTATCTTTGTGAGTCTTCCTTCTCAAACATGAAACTGATTAAAAACAAAATCAGGAATAAACTTACTGCTGAACATTTGGACAATTGCAATTGAATGGCTGTAACAGGATATTCACCTAATATAAAAAAAATTGTTGACGAACATCAGTGTCAGCCATCTCACTAAGAAAATTTAATTCGGTATTCAATTATTTTTTTTATTTGAAGAATGTATCAAAAATATTACATAAATATGATTCACATATATAAAATTCCCTACACCGCTAAAGAACAGCATCCTTTTCTACATTTTAATAAAAAAAAATTTTTTCATAGTTAGTAGCTCACCACATATTTTGGAAACCCGGAAGTAGCTTAATTGCTCGGATAGGTTGATGACCCCTGGGCTAGACTATAATGAACTAAGTGATTTGTGTAAACTTTGCCAGCTTAGGACTTAAATGATTATGAGTGAGTAACAATATGAACTTAATTGAGTGAACTTGGACATAATTCGAACCATACAAGATTTCTGACCGTGAACATCCAGGAGGGGCAAATGCACCCTCCAGAATGTTCAAGGTCACAAATTTTAATCTTCATGATCACCCGTGTTCTACCTTATGGACACCCTTGAGGATTGCAACAATGCAGCAGATGTACATGATGCCTGCGCCAATACCTTATGCAAGGTTGGCATTCCGACTGTGTCATCCTAAATTAATTAATTAAAATAGTTTAATATATGGATTATTGCAAATACTATCAATATCGATAAGAGACAAGTTAAATTTGCTCAAAATATAAATATATAGGGTACTTCAAATAGTTTTATGTTGTCATCCAGGAAAGATGCCAAATGTTAAATTAAATGTTTAAAATAATATACTATAGATCTTGTACATCATTTTTTTTTTTTTTTTTTTGCTGGGAAAGAAAGAAATTTATTGCATTATATAGGAAAAGTTACAGTAAAACTCGATAAAACCCAGGCTTCTTTTTTTCATAAAACCCAGGGTTTTTTAAACCCTGCTTTTACTGAATTGGGCATTGTCACTTTAAAATATGCGGACCTAACATGTTCATGGACCTTTCCTTACAAAGTTATTGGAGTGCTTAAGGACATTTTCAGGAACCCTGAATACCTGTTGCTAATATAATACAATACCTGTATTATAAAAATATTGCTATTGTTGTCTGCATGCATTGACCCATTGTATTAAATTGTATCAAAATGTTAATTTTTTATATAAAATATTACTCATAATATTTTTATTAAATAGCATATATCGGTAATCCTAATCAATAGCCTGTTGTGATTATATGAACTTTAATAGGAATTGTAGATGAAAGAAGAAAAGCATCATGAATAATTTGAAAGAAGAGCACTTTTTATTTGTAATTAATTGCTACCATAATTACTACTTATGGAAAAATGTGTATAAGTAACATATGTTTAAAAATATACTTAATAATATTGTACTTACAAATGCACCTTTCTAGATTTAACAGTAGCTAAATTATTTATTTCATCATAATTAGTAATTTTAGTAGTATCTTTTTCTATTGACAGAATATTGCCAGACGTGTTGACCTATCTTGACCCATTGATGACCTTTAGCAATTCATTATTTTCAGCTTACTTAAACCTCATTCAAGTTTCATTTATACATATGTTTAATTACATGTTTCAATAATTTTACATTTAGAATAAAAATCAATGTCTTGATGTAGCCCCTTCTGCAGATTGGCAGCCTTATTGGATGCCCCTGTTCACCCCCCTTCGCTATGACTCTGTTCCATTTTAGTAAGCATAGTTAAATGTAAATCGGTTCTAAATGTACATTTGATTTAAATTGAAAAATACGCTTAAACATATTACACATAACTTTATTTTCTAAAACATCATAGACAATTCATATTTAACATTTTATATAGTACATTAATTTATATAGTCATTTTATATAGTACATTAATAACATTTTTTATAGTTGAGCCAAATTTTGTTTCAATTGGCTGAGTAGTATCATAAATATTGCAAATAGGTCATGGGGCATTTGCCTTCTAGCTTGAGATCAGGTAAAGATGTTAAAATCTAATTATTCATAAATTTTAAAGAAATTGAAAACATGAAAAATATATGCTAGCAATACAGGAGTTACAGCAAAATGCAAGAATCTTTGAAATTAGAACTATAGTTTCTCAAACCATCATTTTACACATATTGTAATTTTTATTCTTTAGTACATACATATAAAATGGTACTTTTCATTAGAACTGAGGATTAAATAGGTTCTTCACAAGGGATAAAAATTATTGCTGCTTATTCTTTTAAAATTAACACTGTCTATAAAGTGTCTGCCTAAGAGTCATTCTATCCAAGTCATATATTTAATTACCAAGTGACAGAGAGGATACCTGAAGTAGTGGTGAATTGATAAGCCATTGACTTATCAAATACACTGCTCTCTATCATTTTTGGTAAAACGATATATACCGTACTATGATCCTATTTACTCATTGACTCTCCTTTCTCGAACTGCTTATAGGAATAATTAGCAAACATTCACAATGCTTCCTAAATTAGGACAAACTAGCCGAATACCCGTTGAAAATCAACGGTCTCGCAATAAGCAACCCCTGAATAATGTAAATTTTTTAATAATTCGCGTTTCACATTTATTCGACAAATCGAATATTTTGGTGTGCAGAACCCCCTAAAGAAGAAAATATTGGGAAACTAAATTTCCGCATTTCTTCCTTTCAAATTATTTACCCGTACACTACATTAAAGTTTATCTCATCCCGAGGCACCCCTATATTAGTATTTCTCCTTTGGAACTTTTTTCTACGAAGCACACCCATAAATGAACATTTTTTAAAAACTCTCTTTGTCTTGGGTTTTTTATCAGATGATTGGCCCATATACCGAATATCAAGCCTCTATCACATTTAAAAAGAAGCTTGCCTCATTTATTCGAAAAATTGAACATATTAGTCTGCGGCATCCCTTAAGGTAGCAAATATTGGAAATCTGAAATTTCACGATTTCTTCCTTTCAAACTATCTACCCGTACACCAAATTTGAAGTCTCTATCTTATCGAGAAGCATGTTTTTTTCTATCACTTCACCTTTCGAATGTTTTTCTGTGTAGCACCCCGTTAATGAACATTTTTGTCAAACTGTATTCATGTTTGGTTTTTTTGTCAAATGGTTAGCCCATATACTAAATTTCATGCTTCTATCACATTGTAAAGGAGGCATTTTTCATTTGTTCGGCAAATCGAACATTTTAGTGATCGGCAACCCCTACAATAGCAAACGTTAGAAGACTGAAATTGCGCACTTTCTTCCGATCCAACTTTTTACCCATACACCAAATTTAAAGTCTCTATCTCATCGTGAAGCATGCTTTTCTAGCATTTCATCTTTCGAATGCTTTTGTGTGGAGTACCCACCCCCTTAACTATACATTTTTTAAAATCTCTATTCCTTTTGTGAGTTCTATGAGATGATTCGCCCATATACCAAATATAAAGCCTCTATCATGTTTTTAAAGGAGCGTTTCTCCTTTATTCCGAAAATCGAACATTTTGGTGTGCGGCACCCCCTAAAGTAGAAAATATTGGTAAACTGAAATTGTACACTTTCTTCCTTTTAAACTATCTACCCTTACACTAAATTTGTTATCTCTATCTCATTCCAAAGTATGGTTTTTTATCAATTCACTTTTCGAATGTTTTACAACAGGAGCACCCCCTTAAACGAACATTTTTGAAAAACTATATTCGTCTTGGGTGTTTTCGTCAAATGATTAGCCCATATACCAAATTTTAAGCCTCTATCAAATTTTAAAGGCGCCTTTTCTCATTTATTCGGTAAATAGAACGTTTTGATGTGCGACATCCCCTTAAGTAGAAAATATTGGAAATCTGAAATTGCACACTTTCTTCCTTTCGAACGATTTACCCATACACCGAATTTGAAGTCTCTATCTCATTGCAAAGCATGCTTTCCTATCATTTCACTTTTCGAGCGTTTTGGTGTGCGGCACCCCCCTAAGTAGAAAATATTGGAAATCTGTAATTGCACATTTTGTCCCTTTCGAACGGTTTACCCATACACCGAATTTGAAGTCTCTATCTCATCGCAAAGCATGCTTTCCTATCATTTCACTTTTCGAACATTTTGGTGTGCGGCACCCCCTTAAGTAGAAAATATTGGAAATCTGAAATTGCACACTTTCTTCCTTTCGAATGATTTACCCATACACCAAATTTGAAGTCTCTATCTCATCGCAAAGTATGCTTTCCCATCTTTTCACTTTTCGAGCGTTTTGGTGTGGGGCACCCCCTCTATAGAACGTTTTCAGAAAATTCGATTTTTCCAGGGGGTTTTATCGAACGACCGAGCCGTGTACCAAATTGCAAGTCTCTATCTATTCGGGAAGTGACTGAAAAAAGCATGACAGACAGACAGACACTTGGCATTTAGTATATATAGATGTGTGAAACCAGTTATGAAAAATGTGAAAGAATATAAAGTATCAAAACTATGTCACTGAGTAAACTTATAAATGTGCATAATAATTATTCATTTGTTTAAAACATATTGTGAACTGTGAATAAATAAATGGTATAATATTTTTATAAGCACTAGGTATTAAATTTTACATTGTAACAGTTAAAATTTTGGCATCTAGTGTTTTATGACCAACAATAGCAAATTTTGAAGCTGTGTATAGGAGTGAGGTCAAATAACCTACAAAAATCAAAGATGGCCACTGCTGTAAGAAAATAATTTACCGGACTTGCCTCCCCCCCCCCCCCCCCACACACACACACACACTTAATGAAAATGTGCTTCACCACTGTATGAGATATATTTGAAGAAACATTAAATGTTGACAAATTTATAATAAAGTAAAGGGGGATTCAAATATTGCTTTTGGGAGCAGTACAAATATGGTTCCTGTATAACTGTAGTTGAGTTAAATGTAAATTTTACATGGTCTGTGTTGGTACATTAGGAGAAATATGAGAAACCAATTCTGAAATAAATGTGAAAGAATATAGAAAGTCAAAACTCAGTCACCAAAGAAAGTTATAAATGTGCATTATAATTATCCATTTGTTCAAAACATATTGTGAACTGTAAATAAATAAATTGTATGATGATAAGTACTAGGTGTTAAATTTTATATTCTAGCAGTTGTTAAAATTTTAACAACTCACTACCCGGTGTAATCATAGACCAAAGCTGTTCCTATAACCAAATTTTCTATTTATCTTAAATGAATTTCTATTCTTTATCTTAATCTAAATTGAAAGTAAGTAAAATTTAATATGTACTTATTTTGCTTTAATTTTGTTACAGATTTATTGGCTCTGGAGGCATAGTGTTTGCATTTATCATTAGTGTTATTCTTCTTTGTATCCCAAGAAAAGCAGAAGTAACTGATCCAGAACCAGATTTATTACCTCCAGATTATATATTCATTTGGAGAGCAGCACTTCTTGTGTTTTTATCTCTTTCTCTCATTGCAGCTCTGGTTTTAATGATAATTGAACACTGGTCTGTTCCCGTATTTGCTAAACCACTAAGGAAGGTTGGCTCCAGAAATGCAATTGTTCTAAAAGACAATTCAGAATAATATACTGTTCACACACACAGTTTATGTACTAGTATTTAAAACCATCTTTCATCTCTGTGAGCAAAAACATGGCTGACAAATCACCAAAAGTTGGCACCCGTGTTGAAATTGTTGGCAAGGATGTAAAAGGCAAGATTGCTTTTGTAGGCAATACCAATTTCTCCTCTGGAAAATGGTTTGGAGTCATTTTAGATGTTCCGAAAGGTAAAAATAATGGTTGTGTACAGGGCAGAACATATTTTACTTGCCCAGAGAACTATGGTATATTTGTTCGACAAACACAACTTCTAGTTCTTGATGATGATAGTGGTTCCAGAAGTAGAGCATCTGCTTCACCCTCTATGGGGTCTTTGGAAAATGTTTCAGTTAAAGAAGCTCCAGATAAACGTAGAAAATCATCTGTAAATACTGGTATCCCAAGAATTCCTACTGATAAAGGAGCCAAAGATGCAGCAAATATGGCTGAAGCACCTGCAAGAGTTCCATCAACAGGTTCTTTGAAAGGTTCCATGATTGAAGAAGATACCTCTAGGCAGTCTTTAGATCTTCTAAATATTAAAGCTGCTGCTGCAAACCTTGAATACAAAGGATCACTCCTACAGAAAGACCAAGAAATAGATAACCTCAAGAATGAAATCAAAGATCTTAATGAAAAGCTTGAAACACTGAAAATAAAACGTGCTGAGGATCAAAGTAAAATTAAAGAAGCTGAAAAAGTAAAAATTCAAGTTCAGCAGCTGCAAGAGTATAAAGTAAAAATTGCCGAAGTGCAGGCAGATCTCCAAAGGCAATTGACTCAAGCAAAGAAGGAAGCTAAAGATGCTATTGAGGCTAAAGAACAGCATGCTGATGAGATGTCTGATTTAGCTGAAGCAATGGAATTAGCCACTCTAGATAAAGAAATGGCTGAAGAAAAATGTGAAACTCTTCAAGCAGAATTAGAACAGACGAAAGAAAAATTAGAAGAGTTGCAGATTGATTATGAGATAATGAAAACAGAAATGTCTGATAAAGGGGGTGATGGGGCAGCTACTATGTATCAAGTGAAACAGTTGGAGCAACAGAATGAAAGATTAAAAGAAGCTTTGGTGAAAATGAGAGATTTGTCTGCTCAAGAGAAACAAGAGCAACAGAGATCACAGAAAGAAATGGATCAACAAAAGTCAGAAATCAGTGAGTTGAGTAGAGCAAAAGAGAAACTGAGTCTTCTAGTCGATGATTATGAAAAGCAGTTAGGCGAGTTAAAAGAACAGGTAGATGCTGCTCTTGGATCCGAAGAAATGATTGAACTATTAACTGAAAGGAATTTGGCATTAGAAGATCGAGTTAGGGAATTGCAGGTTTTAGTTGACGATCTGGAACGTTTGCAAGATGTAAATGATCAGCTTCAAGAGACTTCTAAAGAAACTGAGCTGGAACTTAGAGAAGAAGTGGATATGGCTAATGCGAAGATTATGGAAGGCCAAAGAAAATTAGAAGCAATGCAGGAAGCGATTGCAGATTATGAGCAAACAATTCAGAAATTTAGGGATCAAACAGAACAGTTGCGAGAAACTAACCATGAGCTTCAGATGCAGATGCAGAAAGAATCAGACAGAGTTGCTATGGCAAAACCTGTGGAATTCTTTGACTTCAAGGTAAAATATGCAGAAACAAAAGCATTTGCCAGAGCTGTTGAAATGGATCTGAGACGATTAGAAGTTCAAGAAGCTAACCAGCATGTTACATATTTATGTGCATTTATGTCTGATCACTTCCTAAATCGTGGATCTGATCATGATGCTATTTTAATTCTTTTGCTTGTACCCAGGATGATAACAAAAGTAGAAATCTTAGCTTCACAGGTAAAAGAGAAGTTCCCTTGTCCAGAAGACATTTCTAAAGATGTTGTTCTGAAAAGTCATAAAATAGATCAATATTCTTTTGCAAATCGTCTGTTGTACCAGTTATATTTCTTGCAGTCTCTATTGCATCAATATGTCAGTGCTTTAAACAATTGTAGTGTGGAATTGTTTATGAAAATTGGTACATTATATATGGAAATGGCAATTCAAGAGAAAGCTCTTGATTATTATATAGATTTATTAAGAAAAGATCAGCTTGATGAAAATGTGAATATTGATGCCCTGATAAAATCGGTTATGTATTTTTATAATCTTTATTGTGTACACTTAGCATCTGAAAAAGTAAATTGTTCTGTTCTTATGGGTGATAATATGAAACTGATTGGAGCTGCCTGTGATGCAATTCATGCAAATATGTCAAGTGTCAAAGTTTTGTTAGACAATCCAGGTGAAAGTAGTGAATTTGGATCTTTGCTGAAAGATGTATGTACTTATTCAGATGATGTACTGCAGTTTGTAAAAAAGATTCGCCGTCGACTTCCAGCAGACAATAGCACGACTACTTTGCAGTTTCAAACTGAGGTACAAGAGCATTTGAATCAATGTCGAGAGCATATTGGTCAAGTAGTGACTGCATCATTCCTTTTAAGAAAAGCTGCAGTTCAACAAATGGTAATGTCTAGTGATGCTTCACATCTTAACATGGAAAAATTAAAAGAACTTGCACATGAATCAACAGATAAAGCATATGGTAAAGATGATAGTGGTCCCGAATGCATGCGTCAATCAATGAATCTTGTAATGACGCACATGAATAAATTATCAAGTGCTATGCAAGAAGGTGAATATGAAGTTGAAAAAAGTACCATTGATAAAGAAAATCCACCTATTTACTTGAGAGCACAAGCCATTAAAGACGAAACTAGGGATCTAGAAAATTTGAAATTCAAATTAGAATCACGTGAAGGGGATATATATGAGCTGAAGAAAATGCTTAAAATCAAAAGTGATGAATTAAGCGAAATGCATGTAAGAAAAGAAATGGCTGAAAAGAAACTAGAGATAGCCACTAAAGATAGTGATGAAAGGGTTGAAAGAATTCAAAGACAACTTGATGAAGCAAAGATGCTTTTAAAGAAGAAAGAAAAGGAATTTGAAGAAACTCTTGATCATTTGCAAGCTGATATTGATGCTTTGGAAACTGAACGAGGTGAACTAAAGGATAAAATAAAACTAATATCAAAGAAAGCAATTTTAGAAGGATTATCAAAAACTACATCTTTGGCAAGTATTGTTGCATCTCCGACAAGCCCAACTGTACCAGGTTCTGCACCGTCAAATGTTGTTCTCTCGCGTGATAGTTCACTTCTTTCACAACAGGTGCAAGATTTGCAACTAGCCCTGAAACATTTGAAAAATGAAAATTTGAGGCTGAAAACTGATCGCATGGCTAAACAATTAGAAACATTGCCACCATTAAAAGTACCATCAAAACCTACTGGATTAGCAAGTAACACTGGTTTCAAAAATATGATTGAATTAGAAGAATCTGAATCTGTTGGATTTCAAAATCTCATTGCATTATCCAAGAAATCTAAGGAACTCTTGCAGAAAGCCCATAATTTAACTTGCCCAACTATTGTAGATATTTCTCGTCGAAAGCCAGGTGCAGATCCTATTATTGCTAAAATGGCAACTAAAAGTCAGCTTGTCGATTCAGCATTCAAACTCAAAACTTTACAAAATGAGGCGCAGAAATTGCGGATTGAAGTTGCTAATCTCCGGGCTTCTCAGGGTCAAGGTACCCAAATCAGTGCTGATTTCTCCTCATTCCCAATTCCAAGTTTTGTTAAAGCATGCACTGATGAAAAGGAATTGATTGCAAAGATTACTTTTCCGAAACGTTGCAGTAGCAGTGAAAAGGCTATAGTTCCTGTGTTGGTATCCATGAATGAGCTAAATGAACTGCATGCGAAAGTTTTATCATGAGCTGTTTGTGTGCCTTAGGACCAAACACTTATTTGTACATTTGAAAATTATATGCTTTTAAGGCTATTATTTATTTATTTTAATTATAATTCATAGGCTTTGGTATTTGTGAGCTCTTTCTTTGTAATCCTTATACATTTCTGTAAACACAGAAATCAACTTCCCTAAATCAAAATCAAATTAATCTCTGTTTAAACTCTCAATGTATTGCAGCAAAAGTTTGTGAATGAAATAGAAATGCTTATTTTATTATGTTCTTTGTATGTATTAAAGCATGCACCCAGAAAAATTACATACTTTTAACAACAATTCCAAATAGAAGAGAGTAAAATTTCTAAATTTTTAATATTCAAATATTTGCTAGCTTGCCACATGTATCCCTCGCTTATATTAATTTTTAAAACAACATTCTTATTTATATATATATATATATATATATATATATATATATATAAATATAAATTAGTAAATCCAAAGTTAGAATGTATGTAGTAACTCATAATACACTATTCCAAAATATATATATATATATATATGTGTGTGTGTGTATATATATATATATATATTATATGTGTGTGTATATATATATATATATATATATATATATATATATATATATGATACTATTCACTGATTTATTTTCTTTTTCCTGGCCATTCCATGATCTACTTATCCAGCCTTTACTCGTTGCATTTTACTTTCTGCTTTTAAGGTAATTAAATACACATTATTATATTACCCGTGGTTTGATGCTGTGTATGATTTGCACTCCTGCACTTTTGTTTTTATTATTTTAATTTATATGTATATATATAGCCTATTAGAACATAATCTATTGTATTTTATTAGTTATAAAGATTTGTGTAAAATATGTAAAAAGTTTGAAATATTATTGCTATCTGAGTGACTTTTAGGATGAAATCTGAATTTTAATATATATATTATATTGTTTTCAAATGAAGGGAGAATGGCAATTTGTATATTACTAACACTAATAATACCTAACACTAACAATTATACCTGACGTTGCCTGAGATACAAACCTCTGATTAAAATTACACCAGAACAGTGAATTCTCAGACACCAAACAATGTCTACTTAAAAGTATTCATATAACTTGCTGCACAGGCTTGATATTCCTTATAAAAGTGCCTAGACATACTTTGCCCACTGTGCAGGCATAATATGCTATGATGAGCATGCAAAGCATATATAGTTTAGATACAGAGCCTTCGTTAGCTTAAGCTAAAACATATATGCTCTAGCTAAGCTCTAGCATAATTAGAAAATAAGATATGATGAAATTGGTGAAAGAAGCACAATAAATTGATGAAGCACATTTTAGCAGATACCAGATGGTTCTATTTTCAGTATCATATCGCCTAGAACTCTGGGCAAAACTTGATTCTTTCGATTATACTTCATGTTTATTTTAAAATATAAAAGGAGGATAAGGTTTGTGTCAAAATGTAGAATAGCATGGCCTTCGCATTGTGCTCATACCTGGGAACATGGGTTGGTTCATTACTCCAGATCTTTACTCCAAAAAGAGCCTTGTTCATTAAAATAATGTATCATCTGAGGATGATTTTCAGTAAATTTTACTGTAGAAACAGATTAGGCACAAGTATAAATCAAGTAAATATTTAGTTCAAAGATTTCAGTAGCATCCTGACAATGCCCATCATGCCTTCTTGCATTCAGAGTCTGTTGTTAACTGACTGTGTTTCCAACTCGCATGCCTCGGCCAATCAGGCTCTACCATGACAAAGCTGATGGGACATAACAAGAAATGTCCAACCCAGCCAAGATGTCCGATGAAGGCCTTGACACTCAGGATTTCTTTTAAGCAGATTCCTATTGGTAATCCAATTATATGAAAATAAATCCAATTTTTATGTTGAGAATAAGTAACATAAAATCAAAATTCACATTTCCCAAGCAAACATTTCTGGGTGCATGCTTCTTATTGATATGTTTTCTTTTAAATGAACTAAAATTGGCAAATGAATGCAAAACACATATTTTGATCCATTTTTAAATTGAAACCTACCTTTGTGCTTTTGTATGTATGAATTGAGTGATATGTAATACCTCAAAAAGCTTCTATTGATTGTGATAATATTTTAGTCATTTATGCTTTAAATTTTATGTAACACTTCATGTTTTACTAATTTTGTTAAAATCATGTTTAAACTTCCAATTTCATGGAAGTCATGTAGAGTTTATGCACCATTTTAGGTTTTGAAATCTTATTTGATATCCTGTTTTAGAAAGTTAATTTGTAAATACTTAATTAAATCGGCTGTTTTAAATTATTTTATATCTACTTTTAATTTTTGTTCTATTGTTTTAATGTCTTCTAGTCTTCTTTCTAAGTGAAGAAGACATTGCAAGGCAAATTCCTTTCTAATGTTTGAAAAACATTCTAAAATCTGTGATGTACCTATAAATCCTTTGCAAAATAAACTTGTAAAATTAACCAACATATTTGATTTCATTTCTATATAATAATGGTTTTGATTGTTATGTATATTTCAGTATGGAAATTTTACATCTGACTAGTATAACCATTGAGACAACTTTTACTTAACTTGATCTGGTGTTTATTATATTAGTGTGAGTCAAGTTTTTGAGGCCCTAACTGATCAGGTTCCATTCATCACAATAACATGAAATTTGGTATGTTGTTGTCTTGCGTGGTACATACTTGTTTCTTTAGAATATCTTGAAAACCGGAACAGCTAGAAAGTTTAAATTTGATTTGTTGTTGTATTTTACAGTATATTTTAATTCTTTGAAATTAAAATCTTATCGGGCTAGCCCATCCTGGGCCCACTGTATTAATATGCTAATTTTGGGAGAATAACTTGAAAACCAGAGCAGCTAAGAAATCCAAATTTAGTACATCATTGTCTTTTGTGGTATATTTTTATTCTTTAGATTTTGAACCTTATCGGGCTAGCCCATCTTGGGCCTATAATATGAATATACTTATTTTTAAAAAATAATTCAAGAACCATAGCAGCTGGAAAGTCCAAATTTAGTATGTCATCGTCTTTTGTAGTATATTTTAATTTGGATTTTGGACCTTATCGGGCTAACCCCCTTGAGTCCGTTATATGAATATTGAATATACCCATTTTTTTTAATAACTCTAAAACTAGAGCAGCTAGCAAGTTCACATTTAGCATGACATTGTCTTTTGTATATTTAAGTTGCATACATTTTAATACATACATTTTTCATTACCGGCCCAGCCAGGCCTGGGGCCTCCATGAGAATGCATATGAATTTTGAGAATAACTTGGGAACTGGAACAGCTAGAAAGTCCAAATTTAGTATTGTTGACATTGTCTTTTTTATATTTAAGTTGCATACACTTTAATACATACATTTTTCTTACATTTAAGTTGCATACAAATAATAAAAGGACATACATTAAAAAACTATGAGTATTACTTTTACTTGATTTTAACCGATTCATAAAAAACAAAAAAGTTTAGAAAGCTTTAAACAGCATATAACCTAATAGGGGTATCAACTGACTTTGTAATCAAAAAATATCCCCCTTTCACAGGATAAGAAAGTGTAGCCAGCACTCATCACTGCTTGGTGACTGACGTATACAGGGTGGTTCAAAAAAGATGGGCCAAACTTTATGAGTTGGTTGTACACATCAAACCAAGTATTTTTCGTCACAGTTAACTGGTTCAGAAATGAAACTTAAAGGTGCCAATGGGCGCTTAATGGTGAAATTGATGAGGTGAGGCGAAAACACAAGAATAACTTAGAAATTATAAAGTGACATTTAATAAACAATAATTACAGTAATGGCTCAAAAGAGCGGCCGCCAACCTGAATACACAGCGGCGATGGGGGGATTGATGAACTCTCTCGAACAAACCAGGCATGTCGCTCAATTCAACAGCAGCAGTTGAAATTCTTGTGATAATTTCCTCTTCAGATTCAAGGGGAGTATCATGTCTTTTGAGATATCCCCACAAAAGAAGTCAAGACACGACAGATTGGGCAGTCATGGGGCTCCATCGTCTCAAAAGTTGGAGCTGCGAATAACTGCTGCAAAATGATAAAGCCTTACATTTAGTATTATGAAAATTTGCATAAGGATTCTTCTTCCCCAGATTAAAATTTGTATACATGGTTTTCTTCTTTAACCAGAAAATGACAACCAGAATGACGCTTAAAGTTTGCGGGGCGGCCGCTTCCCAATGAGTAATCGCCCTGTAGCACCTTTACGTTTTATTCTCGACCCGGTAAACTATGATGGAAAATGCTTAGTTTGGTGTATACTAACGCCTCGTAAAATTTGGCCCATCTTCTTTCAATCATCCTGTATAGAGTAGCTAATGTGGCCCATAGGGAAAATGGTTATTAAACAGAACAAAAAGAAATGGAAGGTAAAAAACAAGAAAGGATGTAAATGACTAGCAAAAGCATTCAAAACACGTGTCCAATAGATAAAACTATAAACTTAGTGTCCTATGATTAATTAAATAGAAGACCAGTCAGTTTCGGAAACTGCAAGAGTTATTCTAAACAAGCACTTTTCATCATACAATGCATAGTCATAACGCACGCTGTTAAGCACTAGAGGGTGCTGTCCAGTGAACACATTAAGCACCTGCTGTCACACTCGTCATCAATTCTACTGTGGATTTCAGAAGGGATGGATTGTTTCATGAATCAGGAGGCCAACATGCATTTTATGTATGGAGCTGCGGACAGGAATGCAAGGAAAGCCCAAATCTGTATGTAGTTCCAACATGATAGAGCACCACCCCATTTCAGCGTGACTGTGTAAAACACCTTGGATGCAACATTCCCAGGATGATGGATTGGTCAGGATGGTCACGATTGCTCGATCTCTCATATCTGGACTTTTTCCTATGGGCCCATATGAAAAGCTTCATCTACTATAGCCTAGTTGATTCTGATAAGGACCTTGTTACCAGGATTACTGTTGCTACTGCCACTGTATGAGAAATGCATGGTGTTTTTGCCTATGAAGGATGCTCGCAACATCACAGGTGTGAGACCTGCATTCATGATGGTGATCGCCGTTTTGAGCAGTTTCTGTAAGTTATTCATTACAATTTTTTTTTTTTTTTTCGATTTCTTGTTTTGAGCAGTTTCTGTTAGTTAAAATGTGTTCTATAATTTCTTCACTTTCTTCATACCCCCTTTGTCATTCTTATGTTCCATCATTTCATGCAACAGTACGTGCTAACCCCTAGTGCTTAACTGCTTGAGTTACGATCATGCATTGTATGTCGAAAAGTGCTTGTTTAGGTGTGTTCTATCACCCCTTAAAGTTTTGCCCCATCGTTTTAAATCCCCCTGTATTGATAGCGTTTGTCTATGTCGTAAAAATTGTAAGAACATAAGGGACATTATAGGAAAATTCAGATCACATGAATATACCCTACACACTCAATACATCATTCTTTTGTTATATAGCTGTATCAGATTGACTCACTAAATGACAAATTAACAGCCCAAACTGCTGAAGGTAGAAACTTCACTTTACATGCACACGGGACTTGGTCTTGACCTATAAGTAGTGAGAAAATTCTAAAATTTTTTAATTTTATTCGAAAAATTTATAAATCTGGAATTTTTTTTGTACCAATATTCTTCCTACTATATTTCGAGAACAACTAGACACCCAAAATTCGTTTGTAGGCCATCCTGTGTATGAAAAAATATACTAAATTTCTTAATTAACTCATACAACTTACAACCAACTGTTCAATATATTTTAATTTATAGTTATAGCAGACTATTTTTAATTATAGTTTTTGATTCCATTTGTAAGTTATATACTTTCAATGATAAAATTGTCTGCTGACTTTTTTTATCAAGCTGTTGAAATTTTTTTTATTAATAATAGGTTTTTAAATTAAAATTTCTGTAAACTTTCAAAATAAGGTAACATAAATTGATAGTTTTTTTTTTTTTTTTAATACAGTGTGCATCATCTCTGTTTTAATTTGAAATTCTTTCGATATTCAAAACTTTAATTAAGTGTTTCTAGGTGTCATAGTCACATTTAGTGACCACTAGCCATTTTTTGAAAAAGGCTAGTATGTGCATAAATTTACTTTTAATCGTACAAAATAACACAAAATAAATAATTATTTCAAACAATCAGATATTCCCGGTATTTTTAAAATATGGGTGAAATTTAAAAGCATTCTAAATCATATTGATCTTCAAAAATTTCCATTAAAAATATTTAATTTTAATTACACTATAAAAGTAAGAATTTATGTTTTCGATAAACAAAATTATTTTCACAAAATAAAAGCATTATGGTTACCTTTTCAAACCGATTTACAAAAGGAAATTGTTTGGTCAACTTATGGTAAAATGCAGACACTGAACTTTACATATTGTTAAAACGCATCCTCTGAAATCATGGGTGTTCTCTCTCAGGATACATGAGTCCAAATTTCTGGATAACTAACACGTTTATTTACAAACACGGCGTAAACAGGAACAATATACAATTGTTGATCCGTGTTACTGTTGGAACCTAACAAAAATAATAGAATACTATATATACAGGGTGAATTGCACCTAATCTGTAAAACGAAAGAGGATTATAGAGGAGCTCATGTGCAGTATAAAACACCATAGCAACCCTGTCCTATCTCTAACCGTTTCCAAGTTACGGTGGATAGGAGGAAAGTGCGTCGAAGTCTGAAGAAAAAGAAACAATTTTGTGAGGTTTCTGAAAGGTCTACACTCAAAATAAGCACATAATTGAAATTAGAAAAAATCCTATAAGATTACACCATTTCCATCAGGATATCTGGATGCTACAAGCGCTGAAACATTGGCGAAGTGCAAAATCGAAATGTTGCCAAAATCTGTAACCGGCTATATCGCAAAAACCCTTCTAGCTACAATCGGTCAAATTTACCAAAAACTTTTCCATTCCACCAGCTTTCGAATGGGCTTACAATAAACCATATCGGTATTTTAGTTCAGGAGAAATTTAGCTTTTTTTTTGTTTGCAATACATCACTGAAATTGGTGTTCGTCGAAGTAACGCCTCGTTCTTGCACATCTTAGAGAGAAATGTTTTAAGTTCGCCAGCACCTTTGGGAGGGTGTCTGGCAATAACTGGGGTATAGATAAATCCTTTTTAAAAATCTGGTATCTTTCGGTCATCGAAAAGATAATCATTTTCGGCGCAGGAATTTGGGGACAAGCTTTGACTGGGGCTCAGGTCAAAAAACTTTTGTCTTTGCAAAGGATTTTTCTTCTCAAAATCTCTTCTGGTTTTCGGACTACTTCCAACATTTCTCTTTACTCTATAACTGGCATTCCCCCCATTCATTTTGTCATTAATACACAATTTAAAAAATATGCCTTCTGGAACCTCAGAACAAATCATTTTACCAACCCGTCTCTTCCCTCTCCCCCTAACTTTGACTTCAATCGCCCTTCCTCTTCTATCCCCCCTTCCCTTCGTATCGCCTATCTGGCTCCCTTCGACCCCTCACTTTTTTCAGACATAAATATTTACACTGATGGCTCTGCCATTGACGACAAAGTGGGTTACGCCATTTGCATATACAGGGGGGATAAACTTCAAAACATATATACTTTCAAACTCAACCTTGGGAATACAGTTTTTCAAGCTGAAATAGCAGCAATACACTTTGCTATCAACTGGGCTTCTACAAATAATTTAAAAATAAATATTTTTTCAGATAGTCAATCCTCCATTTCGGCCCTTAACTCCATTAGAAACAAATCTGACTATCTTTCCAAAATTAAACTAGATGCAAATTTAAACAAACATTTAATAAACCTCTGTTGGGTTAAAGCCCATTCTGACATCTCGGGCAACGAGGCCGCCGATGAAAATGCAAAACTTGCTACCTCTTCAGGTACCCCATCTCCTTTACCTTTTCCCTACTCTCTGTTAAAAAAGCATTGTAAACTAGATATCTTAAACGCCTGGCAATCTTATCTAAACAACTACATTTCCCCTCGCACCCATGACCCAGCCAGAATTTTAAACTTTCTTCCCCACGTAAACTTTAATTTCCTTTTAATGAACAAATATCTTATTTATTTTATCACGGGCCACGGCCCATTTTTGGATTACCTTTACTTTTTTAAATTTAAATCAACCTCTTGCGGTTCCTTTGGAGATGCAGACCACTACGTCTTTGCTTGCCCCCACTCTAAACCTTTTCATCTTTCTAAACCTTCCCCCGCTAATTCCGCGGCCTGGTTCTCGAGTGTCTGCTCGAATAAAACTTCAATTAACAAAATTAAAAACTGTGTTCTCATAGCGAGAGAAATATCCAACAAAATTACTTGAATAGCCTGAGAGCCATTGCTGCTTTTAACTTTTTCTCTGGTTGTTGATCCCCTTGGTTTTTGCTTGTTCCTCCCCGGTGGTGCCGCCTTCCCTTTTATTTTGGTTTGCTGTGTTGTTTTGGTGTTGTGTTTTGTTTTTGATTACTGCTTTGTTTGTTTGCTGTTTTGTTTAGTTGTGTTTTTTCTGGTGTTGTCGCCGGATCTCTTCCCGGCCGTCCAATTAGATACTCAAGTCCTCTGGATGAGTCGGACGGTCTGGGTCTTCACACTCACCTCACAAAACAGCAGGCTGAAGGCGGACAGGAAATTGAAATGAAGGTCGAGCATGGCACCTCGCGAGTGTTAAATCCCGATATTCTGATGGAAATGGTGTCATCTTATAGGATTTTTTTTCTGCTCTTTCCAGTTATGTGCTTATTTTGCGTGTAGACCTTTCAGAAACCTCACAAATTTGGGGTTTTTTCAGATTTGACGCACTTTCCTTCTATTCACCATAACTCGGAAACGATTATAGATAGGACAGGGTTGCTGTGGTGTTTTATACTGCACATGGGGTGTGATGTATATACATATTTGCAGAGCTAGAAGTTGTTCTATATTTCCTATATATTTTTCAAAATAGAAAAAACCCCAGAAGCAGAATTTTTTATCACCCCCTTTCGTTTGGCAGATTAGATGCACTACGGAAATGCACTGGTTGCGATGTATATACATATTTGCAAAGCTGGAAGTTGTCCTATATTTCCTATATATTTTTTAAAATAGGAAAAACCCCAGAAGCAGAATTTTTTTTCCATGTGTTGATTGCAGAACAAAGAAGTCTTGTCGCAAAACAGAGAATATTCTGCTTCCAGCGTTTTTCCTACTTTAAAAAATATATAGGAAATATAGGACAACTTCTAGTCTTATATTTGGGAAGAAACTAAACCCTTTTTAAAAATTCTGCTAGTTCCGCGGTTTTTCTGTTCAATTAGGATAGCTTATTCAAGGAGTTGCGGTGGTAAAGCACGTGACGGAAAATTTTCTGGTTGCAGATTTTTGAGCTACTTTCAGAAAAATTCGATGATTTATTTTGGGGGCAAATTTTGACGAACTTTTAGAAGGCCAGTAAATTTTACCTTGGAATTTTGGTAAATTTATGAATTTTAGTAGTTTTTGGCAAGATTGCGCGAAATCTCACAACACTAAACATTGGGCTAGTTTTCGTCAATTTTTGAACGTGATTTTTGGAAAAGACCTGGTAACACTGGGATATCGGGCAGTGAAGCTCAAAAATAGATAGAAAATGGAAAAGTAATCGCATCACTGTGGGAATTCGGTCATCAGGGTTCTCCCTAGGAGAAAAAAAAATTAGGTGGGATTATCCTACCCTAACTTCAAAATTAAGTGGTATTTTAAAAATTAACACAAGTAATTTTTTTTTTCTGAGTGTGATTTAGCAGCAAATTACGGGAATTGCGCTCTAGGGAGAATCCTGATCATGCTACAATTTCGATGGAATGTAAGAGTGTTGATGAAAACTAAGTAGTTTTAAGGGCCCTTAAAAAGATAAGCTAAAAATAAGGAGTTTTTAAGGACTGTGGGAACCCTGCTTTATTCTAAATTGTAATAATTCCAATTCGTATAGGATTTAACGCCCTCTAGGTTTGATTTCGAATAATAGCTAAAAATATATTCATGACAAAAAATAGGAAATTAATTAATTCCTACAATAGTAACCATTGTTAATTAATTGTGTAAATAAATTATGGCTATATAGTGTCTAGGAAAATAAAATGATAACGATAAGGTGATTTGACCCAAACAGTTCTTATTTTGGCCTGATGTTTTACTAGCAGCGTTAAATTTTATTTGAATGCAACAAGATTTGTTATGTACAAGAATAATTTTATTTAAATTTTACTTGCAAAATTATATTACTAAAAGAATTGATATCTCAGAAAACACCACTTCATAGTAAAAATAAAACTCTCAGCTAAGAATAAAAATTAAAACCTTCCAAAAAAGATATAAAATCTCAAAACGGTTTTCGTCAGGCTCCCTCAGGACCAGAGCTGTACTTTCAGGCATGGGCGCCCATAGAGAAGGGCAAACCCTTGCCCTCTCCTGGATGTTCAAGGTCACAAAGATGGGCATCAAGTCGATGTTGTACCTACTAAAGTCAGTGGATTTGCCCCCTCCTGGGAAAAGTTCGATGGGCGCTCATGCTACAAGGTGAACAACTGCTGAAGAATCCTAACCTTTCTTCAAATCGCACATAGTTCTTTTTAGTCGTAGTCATTTTCTTTTTATTTGCTAATCAGTAAAATTTAATTCAAATACATTAATACTAAATTGAAAGTATTTAAAAATAACTTAGTCGGATATAGTACGAAAAATAAATAAGAAGTTAAGAAGCTGCATAAATTATATATTGTCGCCGAAGAAAAAGAGGGCGCCTCTCGCGCTGGATAAATTTTTAACTATGCAATTATGGGAAAAATTATGTCCGAAAATTATTCACTCCAGGGCGCTAAAAATCTAGTTACGCCACTGAGTCTCAACAATTTCTATTAATTTCGACTTGAATTTGAATCAAAACTGCTGAATTCCAAAAGTTAGCATAAGAAATTTCCCCACAAAAAATCTGCGTTTGTTCATGTGTTTATAAAGAAGAAATACATTACTACTTCACCGGAAGATGGCAGCACTAAAATAATCTAAGAAATTGAATGAATTTTTCCAGTAGTACATTTACATGATCGAGGCCGAATCTACAGGAAAAGGAAACTCGTACCCACTCTAATAAATCTAACTTTCTATATTTTGAAAAATATTATTTTGTCTAGTACTTTTTATTTTCGTTTTTCTCATGAAAAACTAAATGTAAATGTTTTTATACAAGATGCTTCAATGAGTGTATATAATTATGAGAGTAAGCAGGGACTTTCACAAAATTTATGGACGTCCTACAAACATTTACCACGCCCCCACCCTCCTCCATATTTGATTTTCTCCTATGAATTTTTCTCGTTTTCCAAAAGCCACTAAAATTAAATATTGGCCGTCCGGATTCCCTCTAAAGCCCTTCCCCTCCACTCGAGTGGTGTCCATCTCTTCTTATGGGCGGCCCTGGAGTAAGGCCTAAAGCCCCCAACAACAGAAATGATTGCACAGTTTAATTGCACAAAATAACACTGGTCATCATTTGAAATGACACTGAATTTTCAATTTTAATTCAATTTTCGTTTTCATTCGGCGACTTTGCGTATTTATGCGGCGTTGCAAAAATGTTAAAAAAAAAAAAAACTCGAGAGCGGTTAGTCCTAGAGTAATGGGGTTGGTCTCGTCATAAAATTACGTATAAAATTCAATACATATATAAATTACGTATATAAAACATGTAATTGATACATTTGAGCATATGCAGTCTTTTATTTTCGATTTTTCGAGAGTCATTTCACAAAACAAGCGGGTTCTATTCTTCTGAGTCATACTAAAATCTAATCAGCACTGGGATAATCAACAAAGGCTTACCTACGACATTTTGTGAAATTTCGTCGAATAATTTGAATAATTTTTGAGTGAGAGTGGATACATGCATTGCGCAGGTAAACAGACGCACACACAGACGTTACTCTAAAACTAGGTTTTTAATGTTCTAGTGTGTTAGAAACGTGTCGTAGATCCGTCGAAAACTCAAGTTCCGATTTTCGACACGATTTCCCTATGCATTACATACCATGTATTGTAGGGAAAGTAAGAGCTAAATGGACGAAAAACGTTCTATTCCGAAAAATTCGATTGATGCCATTTTGAGGCCACTTTGAAAGTTTTCGTCCCATTGGCGCTAATAAAAAATTATTTTTCGATGCCTAACTCGCGTAAGAAACTCAGATATACGGTTGAAGTGTTTTGTGGATATTGTTACGGTGAATAATGTTACGGCGTAATAATGTTACAAGTGATAATGTTACGGCACATTCTTCTGGAACCGTGGGTGTGCTATTAGGATACAAGAATGATATTTTTGTATACTGGATAACTCAACACGTTTATTCACAAGCACGGCGTGAACGGGAACAGTATACAGTAAAACAACACTTAAATGCTTCACTATTTTCACAAAATAACAGCTACTATTCTCAAAACATTGACAAAGAATAACAGTCCAATGTAGCTAAGTATCCCATCAACTAAACTCCGACTGTGTGGGGGGATTCCTTTTTATAGACTATCCATAGAAACTTCTGGAATTGTCTAATATTTCGTAGACGAATCGTTATTTCACAGGTCCTCCTCGAACCTTTTGGAAGTCGCCAAATTGGCAATACATCGCCGGATATTGCAACCCTTTTTCAACATTTCGCGTATGGAAACCCTAGGTTGAAGTCACGGAGAAGAATGCCTGTACTTAAGGCTCCTATACATAGGAGCCTTAGAATATATAGAAGCCTTAGTATATATAGGAGCCTTAGTATATGTAGGAGCCTTGGAATCTTAGAATGGGGTTGGCGAGCAAGAGGCGAAACCCCTTAGTTTTTAATAGAGAGATTATTAAAAATCAACAGATATTTTTAATTAAAGTAAAATGCTAATATTACACTATTTTATAAAATGTTAAAATATTTTTAGCCCAGTAATGCATGAAACCTTTATTTATATTTCTAACTAGCCGCCTTTGGCGACCAGCCTGTTCGCTACCCTTGAAAATGCTGATCGTGGCAAATTGTAACCGTGGCAAACTCGTTGGCGCGACCTTACCAGAAGGTGTAAGGTAACTGTTTGGACGGCCAGGAAGTGCCACCCAATTTAGACCGGAACTCAGTGGGGGAGACATCCACAGGGACCGTACCCTCCTTCCCCTACCACCAACCTTTCGGAAGGACTTACGATCCCACATGTTTAACGTGATCGTACTCCGCGTGAACGCGGCTGCAGTTTCGCCAGTGGGGGGATTCGAACCCGGGCTTACCGAATGCAATTTTTGCGCGTAACCACTTGGCTACCGCGCCCTTCGCGACAATCTTCGTAACTTTCTTTTTTTCCAGACCAATGTAAATTTGTTTTGGTTCTTCCGGACGTGAACATGGCGGCAATTTTGGGAATCGAACCCGGGCCTACCAAGTGCAAATCCCGCGCTCTAACCACTGGGTTACTTCGCCCTCCGCGACATTCTCCACAACTTTCTTTTTATTCACCCAATTTAGACCGGAACCCAGTGGGAGAGGTATCCACTGGGACCGTACCCTCCTTCCCCTACCAACAACCTCTCGGAAGGACTTACGGACCCACATGTTTAATGTGATCGTACACCGCCTGAACACGGAGGAGGCAGTTTAGGCAGTGGCGGGAATCGAACCCGGATCTACCGAGTGCGATTCCCGTGCGCTAATTTTAATTTTATAATGACCATATGGTATTTAAAATATCCATAAAATTAAAATATCCATCGTTCCATCACTTAAAATATCCATAAAATTGAAATGTCCATTTAAAATATCCAGAAATTCAAATATTCATTTAAAATAACCATAAATTAAAATATCCATTTAAAAAATCCATATCATTCTATGAATCATCCATATCGTTCCACCAATCCATAAATATAATAATTTCAAATACATCACCAGAATTCTATCCACCATAATTCAATCATTTAAATAATTTAAAATATCCATTTAAAATATCATATAAATATAATAATTTCACCCGATGTATCTATCCAATACATATGCTAAGCTCTTAATACATTTAAAACCCGAAGCCTGGTCTCCATGGAAACGGGGGAAAAACTACTGCGGGGGGAAAAATGTCGGGGAAGAATCGGTTCTTCGCCGAGTATTGGGCAAGAAATATAAAATCATCACGTCTTTAAAATTGCGATCCTGCAGGCAATTTTCATTATTTCTTAACCAGATTAGACTTGTAAGAATGCCAGATCTTTGGCCTTTCTAAAAATGTAAATTATTAGTCGAAATTATGAGTAGTTTTTACGATCGAAGGATTTAAAAACAAAAGTTGGTTTTTTTGAACCGAAAGTGACTTTTGTTTTAAAATCTTTAAAAAATATTAGAAATCGAAATTGAAATTTGAAATGTATATATTTTTACTCGCAATTGTCTGCTCTTTCCGATGGTGTGATTTGTTTATTTCTACGACGTCCCGATCGTGGAGAAAAAAGTACAAAAAGGGCAAAAAACGGTCGAAATCGCATAAAACATTAAATAAATAAAAAAATAATTAGAATTTTGAAAATCGGTTTTCACGTGTCCCCTTCCCTCCCCCCCAGGTCTCCGATTGCCAAATTTCGTAGCTCTCCGACGCGCGGTCGCGAAACGTATAGTGTATAAGACAGACACACACACAGACATTGCCTTTTATTATATAGACTAGCCGCCTTTGGCGACCAGCCTGTTCGCTACCCTTCCACGACCCAAGCCGGGCACCTTGCCATCGGGGGCGTAAAGGTTTTTAAGCCCGGCCGGGAAAAGAGAGATCCCCAACACGAACCAAGTCAACGGGCCACCCCGCCCCACCGGACAGAGACAGCCGACGACTCCACCACGCAGCCCGCGCACGACCCGGAACCCCCAAGGGGACAACAGACCAACGCTCCGCCGAGCGAGGCCAGAAGCCACCAGTCCCGGGGAAGAACGCCGACGGAGACGACCGAAGCCCCCACCAGCAGGCCAGGGACCCGTCCGCAAAGGGACCAGCCAGGCAAGACGCACCGCCGACAGAACGGCGACGCCCCGCCCTCCACAGAGTATTTATTTTTTTTCTATAATAAAACCGGCCAAGGTGGTTACAATGGCTTTACAATGTACTCGCGCCAATTGGCGAGAAAAGTTACATAACATCCGCAAAATCTGCGGGAAAACATAACAAATTAATAAAACACATTAATAAATAATAAAATTTTAAGGAACAAAACCCACAAAGGTGGGCAACAAAAACATGACGAGGATTGCCAACAATACCAATTTTAGGGACATAAGTAAAACACTCAATTGCTGCAAAATAAAATACCTTTGTTACATATAGTTGCAACCAACATCAAATCTCTACCTCTACTATTTACAACATTATATACATGCTGACTATTTACATTATTATTTACATTATTACTATTTAATACTATTTACTACATTATATACATACTGACTATTTACATTATTATTTACATTATTACTATTTAATACTATATACATTACCATATACTATATACATTACCAATACTATATTCATTGCCATACATTATTTCTATATTGTACATTTAAATTCCAATTTCCACTGTATACACAATATATACAATATATCCACTAAATACACATTATATCCATGCGCACACAAGGCGCATTTTACCAATTCCACCGATGCGGGGGAAGCCGACGACGCGCACACCAGAGGCCTATTAACAATGATACCTTGTTTATTTAAAAGAATGTTAATAACTACGGCTTCCACCAGGCAAATTTTTAAAACCATTTTATTCTGTTAACTATTATAATCTTCTTCACAGATCCCTTTTGAAACCATCACACAGGCCTGAACCAAGGCAGTGGACGAAGAACTGGCAACAACCCTATCAAACCATAAGGCTCGTCCCTCTGCCGAGGGTTTCCTGAGATGCCACCTGAGGGTCAGCGGGCAGTCGAAAACATAATGATCGGCATCGCCCACTGCCCCACAGGTGCAAAGAGGGGTAGGTTTAATTTTAAATCTATTAAGGTAAAACATAAATGGTCCATGACCAGTACAAAAGTAAATTAAAAACCTGTTGGTAACCTGTCGAAGAAAGTCAGGACAGGGGCAGAAGGAACGAGCCCGCGAACCTCCGTCCCACGAGTCGCTAAGAGCCCGCCATCTCCCAATCACCTCCGTCCTAACAAAGCCGGACAGAAGTGAGTAGGGGGCAAGGACATCCAGCGGCTCGCCGGACCTAGCCGCTATCTTCGCATTATCGTCTGCCTCCTCGTTGCCGATGATCCCAATGTGTGCTCTAACCCAGTTTAATGTAACCAAATTTTTACAGCTGTAGAGATTTCTCCTAATGTTTGTTAACAATGCAGAGCGATTCCTAGTCGAGCACAGCGCAGCGATCGAGGAGGCACTGTCCGTATAAATAACAGCAGGAATACCAGCCTCAAGAGCCCAACTACCAGCCAAGTTAATAGCTGAAAGTTCAGCCTGAAAAACTGAATTAAAATTGTTTAACTTATACCTGCTCACGTGGGTTAATTTATCGTCCATGTATACACAAAAGGCTAAACCCACCTCCCCCTCGATCTTCGACCCATCAGTATAAATACTGCACCGGGGGGCCTCACCGGCTCCCTCCAAAACCAAGACCCTTCGGTCCGGGGGAAGAGAACCCGAGGCAACCCGGTTGTCAAATCTCGAGGGAGGAGGCAGCAAGGGATCCAAAAACAGGTTGGTCCTCCTCTTCCAGAAGTAAAATTTCTTGTAGCTAGCTTCCAGTACAGCCTGAATGGGTGGGATGCCGAGGAGAAGGAACAAAGCAACGTAGGGAGAAGTCCGGTACGCGCCGGAGATCCGCAGCAGGAACGGACGTTCGCTACCCTTGAAAATTCTGACCGTGGCAAATTGTAACCGTGGCACACTCGCTGGCGCGACCTTACCAGAAGGTGTAAGGTAACTGTTTGGACGGCCAGGAAGTGCCACCCAATTTAGACCGGAACTCAGTGGGGGAGACATCCACAGGGACCGTACCCTCCTTCCCCTACCACCAACCTTTCGGAAGGACTTACGATCCCACATGTTTAACGTGATCGTACTCCGCGTGAACGCGGCTGCAGTTTTGGCAGTGGCGGGAATCGAACCCGGGCCTACCCAGTGAAATTCCCGCGCGCTAACCACTGGTGTACTTCGCCCTCCGCGACATTTTCCATAACTTTCTTTTTATTCACCGAATTTAGACCGGACCCTCCTTCCCCTACCACAAACCTCTCGGAAGGACTTGCAGTCCCACACGTTTAACGTGATCGTACTCCGCGTGAACACGGCTGCAGTTTTGGCAATGGCGGGAATCGAACCCGGGCCTACCGAGTGAAATTCCCGCGCGCTAACCACTGGGCTACCGTGCCATCCGCGACAATCTCCATAACTTTATTTTTATTCGGCAATTTTCGGAATCGAACCCGGGCCTACCAAGTGCAAATCCCGCGCACTAACCACTGGGGTACTTCACCCTCCGCGATATTCTTCATAACTTTCTTTTTATTCACCCAATTTAGACCGGAACCAAGTGGGAGAAGCATCCACAGGGACCGTACCCTTCTTCCCCTACCACCAACCTCTCGGAAGGACTTACAGACCCACATGTTTAACGTGATCGTACTCCGCGTAAACACGGCGGCAATTTTGGGAATCGAACCCGGGCCTACCGAGTGCAATTTCCGCGCGCTAACCATTGGGCTACTTTGCCCTACGCGACAATCTCCATAACTTTCTTTTTATTCATCCAATTTAGACCGTACCCTCCTTCCAATACCACCAACTTCTCGGAAGGACTCACGGACCCACATGTTTAACGTGCTCGTACTCCGCGTAAACACGGCGGCAATTTTGGGAATCGAACCCGGGCCTGGTAACTGGTTGGACGGCCAGGATGTGCCACCCAATTTAGACCGGAACCCAGTGGGGGAGGCATCCACAGGGAACGTACCCTCCTTCCCCTACCACCAACCTCTCGGAAAAACATACGGACCCATATGTTTAACGTGATCGTACTCCATGTCAGTGGCGGAAATCGAACCCGGGCCTACCGCGTGCAATTCCCGCGCGCTAACCACTGGGCTACTTCGCCCTCCGCGACAATCTCCATAACTTTCTTTTTATTCACCCAATTTAGACCGTACCCTCCTTCCCCTACCACCAACCTCTCGGAAGGACTCACGAACCCACATGTTTAACGTGATCGTACTCTGCGTGAACGTGGCGTAAGTTTTGGCAGTGGCGGGAATCGAACCCGGGCCTACTGAGTGCAATTCCCGCGCGCTAACCACTGGGCTGCCGCGCCCTCCGCGACAATCTCCATAACTTTCTACATATTCACCCAATTTAGACGGGAACCCAGTGGGGGAGGCATCCACAGGGGCCGTATCCTCCTTCCCCTACCACCAACCTCTCGGAAGGACTTACGGACCCACATATTTAACGTGATCGTATTCCACGTAAACACGGCGGCAGTTTTGGCAGTGGCGGGAATCGAACCCGGGCCTACCGCTAACTTCCCGCGCGCTAATTTGCAATTTAAAATGACCATATGCTTAATTCCATCATCCTCATTCCATTGTTTCATTGTTCTATCATTTAAAATATCCATAAAATTAAAATATACATTTAAAAAATCCAGATCGTCCCATCATTTAAAATATAAATATAATAATTTATATAGAGCAAAGTCCCTCTATTCAGAACTAGAGCTCCTCTACTACAGGCTGACTCATCAAGCATATTGAAGCCCACCTTAGCTAGAAGCGCAATCCATTAGCATTAGCTCTATTCGTATTTTCACTTTAGGAAGTATTATTGAAATAAATATGGGTGCTTGTTCTGTACCTAACTGCTCTAGTCATTCTAAAAAGGGTTTTAGGCTATTTCGCTTTCCTACAAACGAAGAAAGAAGAAAACAATGGCTAATAAATAGTCGGCGCGATAATTGAATACCCGGTACTGGAGCATACTTGTGCGAGGTAAGTTCTACAATATTCTATTTGAAACTTCATTTTTTTTATATAAAGTATTTATTTTAAACTTATTTTATAATTTCTGTAATTGTAATATGAATTATTAGTAATTTTTAGTTCTATAGTCTTATCTTAGGACTCTTGGTTTGTAATGTAAACATCACCTTGAATGCATTATACTGCCTTCAAATCCTGGAAGTAAATAGCTTCAAATTATACATCACTTGGCCACAGTTTGTTGATAGTAGGATTCACCAATTCTGTGATTCATTATGATCTAAAAATACAACAAAGTGTATAAAACTTGAAAGATATTGGTGCAACAGCAATAAATCTTTAATATATATATATATATAATTTGAAGCTATTTTCTTCTTGGTTTGGAAGAGAGTATAACGCATTCAAGGTGATGTTTACATTACAAACCAAGTGTCCTAAGATAAGACTATAACAACTAAAAATTATTAATAATCCATATTACAGTTACGGAAATTATAAAATAAGTTTAAAATAAATACTTTATATACAAAAAAGAAGTTTCAATTAGAATATTGTAGAACTTATTTCGCACAAGTATGCTCCAGTACCGGGTATTCAATTATCGCGCCGACTATTTATTAGCTATTGTTTTCTTCTTTCTTCGTTTGTAGGAAAGCGAAATAGCCTAAAACCCTTTCTAGAATGACTAGAGCAGTTCGGTACAGAACAACCACCCATAATTATTTCAATAATACTTCCTAAAGTGAAAATACGAATAGAGCTAATGCTAATGAATTGAGCTTCTAGCTATGGTGGGCTTCAATATGCTTGATGAGTCAGCTCGTATATAGAGGAGCCTTATTCAGAACCGTGACGTCACCTCCACCTTGACGTCCCCACCCACCACCTTCCCTGCTTCAGCGGAGGAGAAACGAACGGAACGCCGAGAAATTTAAAATCATGGCGTCTTTAAAATTGCCATCCTGAAGGCAATTTTCATTATTTCTGGACCACATTAGACTTGTAAGAATGCCAGATATTTCAGCTTTCTAAAAATGTAAATTATTAGTCGAAATTATGAGTACTTTTCACGATGCGAGAATTTAAAAACAAAAAATTGATTTTTTGAGCCAAAAGTGAGTTTTGTTTTAAAATCTTTAAAAAATATTAGAAATCGAAATTCAGATTTGAAATTCATATATTTTTACTCGAAATTCTCTGCTCTTTCCGATGGTGTGATTTATTTTTTTCTACGATGTCTGGATCGTGGAGAAAAAAGGGCAAAAACGGCAAAAAACGGTCGAAATCGCATAAAACATTAAATAAATAAAAAAATAATTAAAATTTTAAAAATCGGTTTTCATGTGTCCCCTTCCCTCCCCCCGGGTCTCCGATTGCCAAATTTCGTAGCTCTCCGACGCGCGGTCGCGAAACGTATAGTGTATAAGACAGACAGACAGACAGACAGACACACACACACACACACAGACATTGCCTTTTATTATTTAAGAAGAAGATTACAGTAAAATTTATACACAAGAAGATAACCTGCAATCACATAAATAATTCTTATTACGTGTAAGGATTTTTTGTAGTTGAAAAAGTACTTACGTTTAATCCAAAATTTTCAATTATCTTCTAACACTTCTAGTCTACTGAATAGCAGACATATTATCACCTTCATCATTCACATCTCAATCCGAGAAAGAAGCGTTTGATTAGGAAATATCTGCAGATAAAAAAGATATTTGTTCAAACAAAGTATGGTGCATTTTTGCTCCCGAAATATTGCATTCTTTGTTGTGAGAAGTAGCGCTTGCAAGTAAAGAGGGGGACAGGAACACAGCTATCCTTGCTATAACAGAGATAAAGAACTTCCTTCTTATATCTTGTGAATAGATGTATTCAACATAATGTTGTTATTATACGATCATTAAGATTATAATAGTGCGCGCCAAACAGTATCTCGCAATAAAATACATTAACGCGAACTCTAATGTTTAACGCATAGAGGTAAAAGTAAGGAGTTAAAACTTCATATTAAGAAAACGCCAATATCGTTTGAGACAACCATTCAGGTGGCGTTGGGGTAGGATAAGTAGTCCTGCATTGCATGCTTATGGCGAAAAGCCTAAAATAGTTATTTAAACTGTCCATTTTGTAAAAATAAATTATTCGCGCAATGCAGAGTAGAACTGAAACAATAAAGAATATTCTTACGCATTCAAAATTATTTTATGTTTCAGTTAATTTTTATCTCCATAGGTTCTATACTCTATCCTGCAACTATAAAAAAAAATCTGATGTGGGCAGCACATGACTTTCCTTATATAATGCAATGAATTTACTACTTTTACAGTAAAAAAAATAGATTACTTTTATAGTAGTTATTTATATTCTTTCCAAGATATTGAATTGTCGTCAATGAGTCGTCATTTTCCCTGTCGTCATCATCAATGAGTGGTCATTTTCCATGTCGTCATTGATTTAGCGTCATTTTTATCCATTTTGCGAGTTTTTCGTTAATTTAGCATCATTTAAAAAAGTCGCCAAGTTGGCGACATTCCACCAAATTCGTCGTCAAAACCTCGCCAAGCGTTATGGACGAAAAAATAAGTTATTCTTACAGCAGATAAATGACTATTGGCGTTCAAATACAAAAGTATTACTCAAAGTATCTTTTTTCATGAATAGAACGAGCTAGATCTACGAGAATGATGTCACCCAATTTATCGCATGGTATTATATATGAAAAGTGAACATGTTTCTCAATAGGAATTTTTTTTTTTTAATTTTATATGACTTTTCGATAATTTTTTTGAAAAATGTGCAATATCTCGAGAACGGTTTATGTTAGTGTTCTAAAATTCATGTCAATCGTTTTCTAATGAAAAATTACATAAGAAATGTCTATTTGCGTAACTTTGTTAGCGGTTTTGATTTTTTGACGATTTTTTCAAAATTTCGCTCGAAAATTTAGGGGGGTTCTGAACATTCGATTGCGTATAAAAATAATAGGCTTCCAGTGTTTACGGATTGTGATTTTTGTACTAAATTTCGTTCGAATCGGTCCATTCGTTCGTCAGTTATCGTCTCCACAGACTCACTGACACACACACAGATACTTTCACACACACACACATACTTTCACACACACACACAGACATCACTTCAAAAATGTTTGATTCGTGATCAGAGATGCTTGAAACGTGCTCTCCCGTCGAAAACTCGAATTCGAATTTTCGACCCCGTCACAATACTTTCCTTATACATTATGTATATAAGGAAAGTAAAAAGAATACTTTTATTTTTATTTTTTTATTTTATTTATTTGAAAAAGACTGCAAGCTACAGGACGTAGTCCCAGTTACAGCGTGCAGGAATAAAAATGCATTAAAAAGTTAAAATACATTAAAAAGAAAAACAAACCTTCAACAACAAATGATCTTCATAAACAGATTCACATGAATGCATACAATAAAATGTGTACAGGATGTTTACAACAAATGATTTTTAAAATCCATCTCCGATGAATAAAAAATATCCAGATTCTCAGGGAAATTGTATAATTTAGAAAAACTAGTAATACTGATTAATTATACTCATAGTTAGAGAAAGTTCGATTTAAAAATAATCAAAAATACATATACTAAATACTACACCTTTCTGGTGTGTCAATTAACAAGAACAGCTACTGTACCAGCACTAGCGACACCTAGAAATAGTTCTCAAAGCATTGTGGCATTTTCAAGCATTTAGAAGATTTATCTCCATCTTTCTAACTCCATTGCTTAACACTTTGTTGTTACTCTTCATAAACAAAAGTTAGAACAAATCGTGATTTAAAATCGGTCAACTCATGGAGTTAGAGTCTTACCTTTACCTCCATGGATCGCTTATGGAACATTTATTGCACGAGTTAAAATGTAATTTAATTTAGCTTATTATTACTTTCCTTATATACATAATGTATAAGGAAAGTATTGTGACGGGGTCGAAAATTCGAATTCGAGTTTTCGACGGGAGAGCACGTTTCAAGCATCCCTGATCACGAATCAAACATTTTTGAGGTGATGTCTGTGTGTGTGTAGTATGTGTGTGTGTAGTATGTGTGTGTGTGTGTGTGTCAGTGAGTCTGTGGAGACGATAACTGACGAACGAATGGACCGATTCGAACCAAATTTGGTACAAAAATGACAATCCGTAAACACTGGAAGCCTATTGTTTTTATACGCAATCGAATGTACAGAACCCTCCTAAATTTTCGAGTGAAATTTTGAAAAAATCGTCAAAAAATCAAAACCGTTGATAAAGTTGCACAAATAGGCATTTCTTATGCAATTTTTCATTAGAAAACGATTAACATAAATTTTAGAACGCTAACATGAACCGTTTTCGAGATATTGCACATTTTTCAAAAAAATTATCAAAATGTCATATAAAATAATAAAAAAAAATATTTCCTATGGAGAAACATGTTCACTTTTCATATGTAATACCATGCGATAAATTGGGTGACATCATTCTCGTGGATCTAGCTCGTTCCATTCATGAAAAAAGATACATTGAGTAATACTTTTGTATTTGAACGCCAATAGTCTGCTGTAAGAATAACTTATTTCTTCGTCCATAATGCTTGGCGAGATTTTGGCGACGAATTTGGTGGAATGTCGGCAACTTTTTTAAATGTTGCTAAATTAACGAAAAACTCGCCAAATGGATGAAAATGACGCCAAATCAATGACGACTCATTGATGATGACGACATGGAAAATGACGACTCATTGACGAAAATTCAATATCTTGGAAAGAATATAAATAACAACTATAAAAGTAATCTATTTTTTTTACTGTAAAAGTAGTAAATTCATTGCATTATATAAGGAAAGTCATGTGCTGCCCACATCAGATTATTAAAAGATGTTGTCAGTGTGAATGGTTTTTGTTTTACAAACGTTATCCACCAAATTTGAACACGGTTACAATAAATATCCTTTTCTTCGTTTTTCCCCTCTTCTTGTAACTAAATTCTGAAGATCTCTTTCGTGAATAGAAGTCACAACGTTTCATTTCAGTGCATGTAATGTTTTTTATTGTTGTTTTTTTCATACCCGTACTCTTTGTTACTTCCTTAATGTATTGTGGTGAAAAAATATTACATTTTCTTTAAATTTCCCTCAATGAGACAGAAACCTCTGTCATTAAGCAAAGATGAATGACCAGTTAAAAAACGTTATAATGATGGAGTTAAAGAAAAAGAAATATAGGAGTATAACTGAAGGAGAACCTGCCTTTTTTTGCAAAATGGCCCGCAAAAATGGCTGCATCCACTCTAGCTGAAAACTAATAGGCCAAATCTCATAAAACTTGGTAGATAAATCACTTGTAGCTCAACGTGGTGCTGATTAGGTTTTGGTACGATTTGGGAAAAGGAACTTGATTTTTTTTTTGCGAAATGGCTCGCAAAAATCGTTAAATCTAAAAATTAAAAGCTATGTATGCTCAAGTATATCAATTAAATCCTTATGTTATACATAATTTTTGATTACAAAAAGAATAAGACCAGCCCCATTACTCTTGGTCTAGCCAATTGTGAGACATTTTAGTTTCTTCGCATTTTCGCTAAGCCCTGTTGTGAAAATAAATCCTGTTACCAAATGAGAACGAAAATTGAATTAAAAGTGCAAATTCAGTGTCATTTAAAATAATTATGGTTGTTATTTTGCGCAATTAAACTCAATTTAATGAATTATTGAAGAAATAAATGAAACGTGAATATGAAGCCTGCAAGGAAAGTCAGGTTCTGTCCACATCATATTTTTTTATATTTCCGGAGCCTTCATATGATGACACATGGTTTGTATACGTCCTTTTTGACGGAACGGAATTTTTATTCTCTTACATACTTTCACTTCTTACTTAAAGAAGTACAGACTTAAAACTCCTATGGATCCTATGGACTCCTATGGATGAAAAACTTGAAAATACCACAATGCTTTGAGAATTATATCTATGCGTCACTATGTATTAATCAAATCTGATCTGATCTCATTTAACACAGCATAGTGTTGTGCAGTGTTTTTCAAACTTTTTTGGTCGCAGAACCCTGAAATGAGAAGAAGTCCATGTCATTGCGCACCAAATTATTCATTTGAATTTTACGCGTATTAATATTAAAGACGTTTGTTAATATAAAAGAAAATGTACCCGAAACTACCATGTCGCGGAACCCTTGGGATTCTTTGGGAAACACTTTGAAAAATCTGATGTGGGCAGCACATGACTTTCTCTGCAGACTTATATCCACGTTCTCTTTATGTTAATTAAATTTAATTCACTTTTAATTCAATTTTCGTTGTCATTTGATAACTAGACTTATTTTCAAAGGTGGCGTAGAGAAAATACGAAAAAACTAAAATATCTCGAGAACAGCTAGTCCTAGTGTAATGGGGTTGGTCTTATTCCTTTCTTCGTTAAACATTACGTATTAAACAAGCATTTAAGGGATATATTTGAGCATACGTAGTTCTTTATTTGAGATTTTGGCGATTTTTGAGGGCCATTTTGCAAAAAAAGGCAGAATTTTTTATCCCGAATCCTACCAAAATCTAATCAGCACCAGGGTGACCCCACAAATTACTTATCTACCAAATTTTGTGAAATTCGGTCCATTAATTTTTTAGCTAGCGTGGATACAAGCTTTTGCGGATCATTTCGCAAAAAAAGGCGGGTTCTTTAATTCCGAATCGTACTGAAAATGAATCAGCACCAGATTCGCCCACAAGTGACTTACCTACCAAATTTTGTGAAATTCGGTCCATTAGTTTTTTAGTTAGAGTGGATACAAAATCTGCACAGACAGACAAACACACACACACACACACACAGACGTCATGCTAAAAATAGTTTTTTCGTATTCTAGAGGTCTCAAAACGTGTAGATCCGTCGAAAACTCGAGTTGCGATTTTTGGCATGATTCCAATATTTTCCCTATACATTACCATGTATTGCAGGAAAAGTAAAAACGCTGGTCGTGTTTAGGTATATGTATTACTTTCCGTATAACAGTATGTTTTGGGAGAGTATTGTGACGGGGTCGAAAATTCAAATTCGAGTTTTCGACGGAAGAGCGCGTTTCAAGCATTCCTGAGCTCGAATCGGTAGTTTTTTGAAGTGATGTCTGTGTGTGTGTCCGTGAGGCTGTGGATACGATATCTCACGAACAAATGGAGCGATTCGAGCGGAATTTGGTATAAATATTACAATCAGTGAATGCTGGAACCCTATTAATTTTAAACGCAATTAAACATTCGAAAGATACTCCAAATTTTTGAGAGAAATTTTGAAAAAAATCCTCAAAAAAATCAAAGCGTTCAATAATGTCACGTAAATAACCGTTGCTTGTTTAATTTTTCATTAGAAAACGCGTAACATAAACTTTAGAACGTTAACATGAACCGTTTTCGAGATATTGTACATTTTTCGAACGAATTTATCAAAAAACCACAAAAAATTTAAAAAGTATTAACTACTGTGAAATATGTTCAATTTTCATATGTAATATTATGGGATAAACTTGTTAACATCATTCTCGTGAATATCTAGTTTATCTATTCACGAGAGAAAACACTTTGAATAACAGTTTTGTATTTTGACGCCAATCAGGCAATAATTCGCCAATAGTATCTATGTATATAAAGAAAAAAAGTATGTATGTATGTATGTATGATCCAACATCACGGGAGCATGGCTGAACCGAATTTGATGAAATTTGGTGGGTAGTCTTAAAATAGCCATACTTAAAATTTAGTCTATGTTTCGAGTTTCTACAACCAGACGTTTTCGAGATATTAGTGAAAAACGACACTTTCGTTTGTCTCATCATCACGGGAGAACAGCTGCACCAAATTTAATGAAATTTTGTGGGTAGCTTTGAAATATCCCTCCATAAATTTAGTCCAAGTTTCGAGTTCCTAAGACTAGGAGTTGTCGAGATATTAATGGAAAACGAAACTTTTTTCTAGGAGTTCTACTCTCTAACTCCATGATTCCCAACGAAAAATGTTGGACATCGTTGGTTTAAAACGTGAAAGTCAATTAAATCTCTGAGTTTTGTGGGAGTTTATTGAACGTATTAATCACTTTTGAAAATCGCAGGTTTGAAATATGAACTTAAATGGAAACTCTATCATCATGGTTTATTTTTCACAGGTTTACTCAGCAACGAAAAGTATTAAGAAATCAAAATAGTTATTTAATTATCAACATTTTGTGAGGATTAATGGTTATTTAATTATCAGTATTTTATATCGTGACAAGTCATTTGACTCTGCAGTTGACACCGATGACGCCGTTAATTGCCAGCTGGAATTTCTGAACTACCTTGAGCCACCTGGAATGCCTTCTCATATCTTGAAGTTAAAGAAAGGATCACCAATAATGCTTCTGCGGAATCTGGTCCCACCAAAACTATGCAATGGAACACGACTCTGTGTCAAAAATATTTTACCAAATGTCATAGAAGCCACGGTATTAACGGGAAAGGCAAAAGGAGAGGACGTATTCATACCCCACATAGTACCGTTGATACCAATCGACCTACCATTTAGCTTCGTACGAGTCCAGTTCCCAGTTAGACTGGCATTTACCATGACCATCAACAATGCTCAAGGACAAACCCTTAAGTTTGCAGGCGTGAATTTAGAAAGTGCTTGCTTCTCTCATGGCCAATTGTATGTGGCATGCCCAAGAGTAGGAACTTCACAAAATTTGTATGTGTTAGCTCCGGGAGGAAAATCAAGAAATAGGTTTACAAGCAAGCATTGCGGTAAAACCTAACAAATTAGCATAATGTCATTTAATTTGTTAACATTTGCATTGTTGCCTAGCGTTTAAGAGTCATTTTAGTTTTCCTTTCAAACTGTGCGTATTTCAAACTGTACATATTGACTGTACATCAATTGTGGACACCTAATTGTGGACATTCCGAGACTCTGCCTGCTATGACTTATTTTATTTTATTTTATTCATTTTATTTTATTTTATTTTATTCAATTTACGTGGCAACTACAGACGAAATCCAGTTACAGTAGCCACATAAGAAATTAAAAAGTACAGAACATAGGATACAAGAATACTAAGTAAACATGTCAAGCGCATTGAAACAGGCTTTTTTAAAACAGGCAGGAGTCAAGTTAAATATATCAATATCAGCACAATGGGTATTATATAGATCAACAAATTTATAGATAGAATAGCATTTATTATAGTTGTGTTTAACAGTAGTATTGTGAAAAAGAGTTTTTTTCCTAGTATTATTGACAGGTATGTGAAATTCCAGGCAAGAAAGTAAAATAGGGCAACCAATAGTATTATTTAAAACCTCATAATAAAACAAGAGGCAGGACCAGCTTCTTCTTTTTTTAAGAGACATTAAACTATATTTCTGTCTGAGTTCCCTGGTATGCATATCATAAGGATAATAGCCAGTCAATCTGTAATCAATAGTACGTAATAGTTTATTTTGCACGATTTCTATCCGTTGAGAATGCAGATTGTAAACAGGGTCCCAAATCATTGCACAATATTCCAAAATTGGTTTAACAAGGGTATTATAAATACAAATAATCGTATCAGAACTGGCAAAAACACGAGATCGTCTTAAGGTGAAACCAAGTCTTTGGTAGGTTCTTTTAATAATATTATCGATATGTCTCTGAAAGTTAAAAGTATCATCGAAAGTGACACCTAAATCAATAATATGAGTACATCGAGATAGAGATGAATTATTTAAAATATAATTTTAATTAAGAATATTATGGATCCTAGCAATGCTCATAACATAGCATTTAGAAATATTTAAATGGAAGTTTATTTAGTACAGACCAGTTATACAGTTCATCTAGATCTCTCTGCATCAGTTCACAATCAGTTAATGAGTTTATTTTCATATAAAGTTTCAAATCGTCTGCAACATAAGACATTTAGCCGTTTTAAAAATCCGGGGAATTTCATTCATAAAAATTAAAACAAGAAAGATCAATCATGATTAAAGCATTGATTATGAAACACTTTCCAACTTCAATGCAATTTTATTTAAAAAAGTCGAAAATGCAATACATTCCTCGGTAATATTTTAAAACTTATCACAATACTACATTGATTTATTATATTTGAAAACTTAAACCTTCATTGAAAAAAATGAACTTCATTCAAATGACGGCATTGAAATATAAATTGCCTGGTTTAAATATCTCTAAACTGCAATACATTCCACGGTAATATTTTTAAAACTATCATAATACTACGATAATTTATTATATTTGAAAACTTCATCGAAAACAACTGAAATAAATTCAAATGACGTCATAGAAAAAATAACACGCCTGGATCTCTCTATAAAAGCAGGATTTCATTCATAACTTTCTCCATTTCATTCGTCACAATACTATAATAATTTATTTTATTTAAAAATTGAGACCATGGAGCTACAATTCATAAACTTTATGCTTAAAACTTCATCGAAAAAAATCGTCCTTCTGTTTATAAAATCAATTAATATTTCATTCATATCAGCCATGCAGACTCCATGGACTGAATTATTTTGTGTTAAAGAAATACAGTAATTCTAATACAACTCATTCTACATATTTTGCTGTTTACATTTTACATAGGGGGAAAATAGGCTTAGTTGTAGAAATAATCAAATTTGAATGAGAATTTAAACTCAAATATATTGTCATTGTGTTGTTTTAGTATGTAGATGCACAGAATTTAAGCAAAAATAAAGTAGTTTTAGAACGGATACAACACTCAATATGAATTAAAAGGAACTTTAAAAAATCCCGATTTTGAAACAAGATGGATGCCATACATCATTTTGAAGTGGGTCATGTGATCGTTTCATATCATGGTCACGTGATCGTTTCATATAAGATGTGTAATTATTATTTTAATTTTTATTTAAAAAACTTCTGAATATATTTCGCTGAATTTTTTTTTATATATTTTATGGAACAATTTGACTATTACCTAAAATTTTCGAAGCAATTTGTGAATTTTAAATCCGCTTAAAAAATGTTTGAAAAATTAGGTCCCATAGGGCTCAATGTATTTCATTTTTTCAACCCGGGTTCAATCCAAAACTAATTGGGTGATATTATTCATTTATATTCCCATAGGTCCTACAGACCGTCTGAACAACATACTAAAATTTCATTTTGATTAAGTCATTTTTACGGCAGTTATCGTGCTAACAGACAGACAGGCAGACAGAATGAACAAAGTCATAAACACTTTTCAACTTTGTTGTAAAGTGTTAAAAAGGAGTGGGCCCAGATTAGAACCCTGAGGAGCACCAGAGGAATTACTGTATAGTCTAGAGTTTACACCACAGTACTTTACAGAATACAGTCTATCTGAAATATAAGAGTACAACCAAGTCGACAAATCAACACTAAAACCGCTAGTAATCAGTTTACGGGTTAATAACCCCAGATCGATGTGATCAAAAGCTTTACTAAAGTCAGTATAAATAACATCAAGTTGTCTCTTGGTTTTAATAGCATCTACAATATCACTGGTAAGACAAACTAAATTAGTTACAGTGGATCGTCTTGGCTTATATAATGCAATGATTTTTTTTTTCTTACATAATGCAATGAATTTACTCCTTTCACAGTGAAAAAACAATGTATAAGATGTGTGTGTCCTATATGTTCCTGTGTAATTTTTATCAGAGTTTTGCGTCGTAAATCCTGAGCAAAGCCGGGTAATCGCTGCTAGTTATATATATAAGAAAGCTTTTCACTCCTTTTGTCTACATCGCTTGGCGATAAATTTGGCAAACTTTGTGACTCAGGCGATATTTCACCTTAGATTGACAAAAATAGCGTTAAAATTGCAAAATAGGCTCTAAATTAACAAAAAAGACGCTAAACTGATGAATTTCTTATTAAAATATTTTAATATGCGGACTACTATTGCTTATTTCGGTTTCTATCAATATCGATAATTGTCAATTTAGAGTTTAGTGAAATATAAGTTAATTGGGTACTTCGAAATAGTTTGACATGTTGTCATCCGGAAAAGCGCCAAATGTGCAATTCAATGTTAAAAACATTGTGGCGTGGTTCTTATACATCCTTTTTACACTGTGAAAGAAATAAAATTCATTGCATTATATAGGATTCTGGTAAAGGGATTGTCTCGAGATCAGAAGGTCGCAAGTTCAAATTATGTTCTATCCAAGGCTGTCCAAGGCTTTTGCATTTCGGGGCACCTGTGAGAAAACTCACGTATCCCCACATCGGAAATAAAAGTTCTTGAAAATAGTTTTAGATTAAATTGGATGTGATGCATTCCTTTTCTAGATGTATGCATGAAAAAGGTTTCCAGTCTTATGAAGGCTTAGTCTGTAGTCAAAAATACCTTGGAAGATGGACCACCAATGTTGAGAGGTAGACAAATAGAAATTTGTAAAGGAGAGTTTACTGAGAGTTATTTAGCTCTCTGAAGATAAATTATGTTCTGAATAATACTTGGGAGAAAAAAATTATAATGCATAAAATTTAAAGAAAAATTATGAAATATCAAATGTCTTTATTTGTGTCAAATATAAATTTTTCCCGCGATTTCACATTTTAGTTCATAAAGTATACCCCTTAAAATCTCTCAAAATAACGTCGTGGCAATTTGAGCAGCTATATTTGCGCTTCAGTTTCGGACTCGCCCCGTCTTCAGCCTGCAGTACATGCAGGTCGTGTCCGTCTTTCTGGTCGTTATCGCTTCCGGATCCTGGTAGGCGACTCGAGATGTCGTCTCGTAGCTGCTATAAGCTTGCCTGAGCGGTGCTAAATCCAGCTCCGGCTGATGACCCGGGAAACATCTCGGTTCTTCTGTAAAACATAAAAAGTTTCGACAGAAATTTAGAAACAGAATGGAATTGTTCATATGGTAGCTAAAAATTATCTTATTGTTTATTAATTTAATAATATGTTCTTTGTGGACGTTGAAATGAGCGTTAAGTGGACGTTGAAATGAGCAAAAATCGACTAAAAAAAATTTTTTTTAAATATATAACATTATTTTACACATTTAACCTTTAACGAAGAACCTCATTAAAAGACAGGTATTTGACATACCCTATCCCAAACAGTTCGACCCCCCTTTGCAGGCATTGGCGTCCATGGAAATCGCCGACAGAAACGTTGCACCTGCTAGCAGGCACAATGTTTCTGTCGGCGATTTCCTTTTTGGGAGGTTCTTCGTTTGGGATGAACGCTGTCCCATCCGTAAGCAAAAGATTAAATGAATAATTGAATGCATTTTTTTCGAAACGGAATTTTCAAAGGTTTTACATTTTTAAAATGCTCCATGCGTCTTAATTTTTGTTTGAGATGCATGAAATTTGGCAAGAAGACACCTTTCGTAGTTTTTAATGAAACTGGGTATGCATTTTATAATTGGACTTTGTTAAGGTAATTAAAAGTGAATAAAAGAACCTAATTAAAGGATGAAAATTAAGTTTTAATGCAGAAAAATATTTCTAAAATATTAACTTTCTAAGGGATTTAAAAATGAATGCCCAAATTTATTCATAATTTATTCCAATTTATTCATGTGTTTTTGAGTGATTATAACGTAAAATTAATCAAAAATATGCACAAATGGCACAGAGATTTTCAAAATTTCGTTAAAAAAAATTTAATTAAAAAAAAAATACAAAATTATAACAAAATTGAAAAAAAATTAATGGTATTTTATATAGTAATGTTAAGAGGAATATTTATACAAATTTTCATGTTTCTAAGTCAATAAATAAATAAAATAAATTTCAACGTTCACCGTCCCCTTAAACTTTTTTATTCTTGATAACGATTTTAATAATATTTTTAAATACCGATTTTAAAAGATTAGATGAATAATGTTGAAGTTTGTTTACTTTGAAATTATATGATTCAGTTTTGTCATATATTTTAATTTTTAATTTATCTTCATATCTTCACCATGTTACTACAAAGAACACATTATTAAATTAATAAACACCACCATCCAAAATAAATACCCGCCAAATCTTATTTTTTCTTTTATTAAAACACAATTTAAATTTAAATTCAAAACCATGGTTCAATTACAGCAACAGATTGACACTTCGATATCAACCACTATTGAATAATCAAACAAGAAAGATCAATCATGCATAAAGCATTGATTATGAAACACTTTTCAACTTCAATGCAATTTTACACAAACATCTCTAAAATGCGATACATTCCTCGGTAATATTTTTAAAATTATCACTATACTACATTAATTTATTATATTTGAGAACTTCATTGAAGAAAAGGAACTTCATTCAAATGACGGCATTGAAATATAAATTGCCTGATTTAAACATCTCTAAAATGCGATACATTCCTTAGTAATATTTTTAAAATTATCATAACACTACAATAATTTATTATATTTGAAAACTTCATCGAAAACAAATGAACTTTATTCAAATGGCGTCATCGAAATATAAATCACCTCTCTATAAAAGCAGCATTTCATTCATAAACATTTTTCTAACCGTTCACACAATACTATCACAATTCATCACAATACTATAATAATTTATTTTATTTAAAAATTGTTATCTACCATATTTATTTTAAAATGTGAAACCTTTCTTATATGTAAAATAATTAAACTCTTGGAAAGATATTTATTATATATCTCTTTTTTCTTTCTAGAGGATATAACGAGAGTCAGAATTTAATTGAATTTGTTTTTCTCCCTATATTAAATAATTTTTATTTAAAAAATTACCTAACATATTTTACTGAAATTTTTTATATGTATTTTATGGGATAATTTGAATATTTCCTAAAATTTTCGAAGCAATTTGTGAATTTTAAATTCGCTTAAAAAATGTTTGAAAAATTAGGTCCCATAGGGTTCAATATATTTCCTTTTTTCAACCCGGGTTCAATAAGAAACTAATTGGGTGATATTATTCATTTATATTCCCATAGGTCCCACAGACCGTCTGAAATACATACTAAAATTTCATTTTGATAAAGCCATTTCTACGGCAGTTATCGTGCGAACGGACAGACAGACAGACAGAATCAATGAACAAAGTCATAAACACTTTCAACTATGTTGTAAAGTGTTAAAAATTTTAAACAAATTATCATCAAAGTGACCACTAAAAATCCAAAAAAATTTACAAGTATAAATTCAATAGCAGAATAGTTGTCAATTATTTGATTAATAATAAATAAATAATGAAATTTTATAATCCCATGTTACATTTCAACAGTTACAAAGTCTGTAACCTTAACTGTAAACTATTTTGAGTTGGCTCAAAGCTAAGTCAGTCTCAATTACACTCCAATGTATCCAGAACATGTGGTAACTTAATTTATGTTATTTTATTCTTATTCTTTTTCATCTTTTAACATTACATTGTATTCTCATAATATTAATATTACAAGGCATCAAGCTGGTATATTTGATTATTTTATATTTATATCTGATCCATTTTCTACATTCTTCTACGTCAGGTCATGTGCATAATTTCTATAATACAACTTACAGTTATGTACACAGAAACGTAGAAGTTCATCATTACCGATCCAGGTATGGCCCTTGATAACGTACATGATTTCGGAAATGCTTTTCACTTTTTTAAATTATATTCATTTTCATATAAAAAGTTTTTGGGAGCCAGAAAGGACTAGCTCCATGTGTAATTTTCTCTGTTTAAAACTTTTCATCTTATACACTATTCATGTATTTACATCATATATGTTTATGCAGGGAACAAGGAGATTAGTACCTTAAGTACCTGTATTACATATATGATTTATAACACTTAAAATAAATTTTAATCTTAGGGTGTAGTTAAGGGATTATATTCACCAATCTTTCACCACGTAATTCTTTTTTCAATTGCCTACCTTATATATGGAACAGGAAATGAGGGGTATTTCATACCTATTATTACCGGATTTATTTATAATGTTCTATTTATAATTTTCTCATGCTTGTCGTATAGTCAATTTTTATTCAAATTTTCACTTTAGACCATTTTATTTTCACATTTGTTGTACAGACTATTTTGAGGGCCGGCTTAAGGCACCAGCAAAGAAAGCACTTGCTTGGGGCGGCACATTTTAAGGGCGGCATTTCAGTCAACATAAATAAAAAATCTTAAATAAAAAATTCTAAATAAAAAAAAGTAAAAAGTTCTGGGGCGCGAACAACAGCATTTACAAGTGCAGATGTAGGCAAAACAAAAACACTGAAAAATATTAAACATTTGGTCCCAGATAATAAAAGAGTGAAAACGGCTATCATTCATTCTCCCCGCGAAAAAAGAGGCCCAGAGGGCTAAATGGGATCACTTCCAGTATGTCGCCCCTAATTGTTTATCTTGCAACACAAGTAACAACTAATTACTTTAGCGCACAGGGCGTCCAGTACCAGCCATCAACAATACGTCTAGGGCGGCATATTGACCATTATCTGTGAACTGCAAAAGCTTTTATGTGAAACTGGTTCTTGTTAACTATTCCATGAAAAAATCCGATGAGAGAGGGCACTTTGCTTGAAACGATGGGGTTCCACCTAGAATTGCCGTGCCAGGATACCCATCCTTTGTTAATTATTCTCCTAAGCTCAAATCCGGAAATCATCTCCCCCGATCACCCAGACCCATAAATAAAGGACTTCTTTCACATCTATCCAGAAACAGGTGTCCGCATTGAAAGTAATTAGAAAACTAAACGAGGACAGGTCTCAAAAGACATCTTGAGACATCCGTGGATCATTGTAGAATTTATGGGACATACACCCCCCCCATCGGCCTGTGAAACGTGTTTATCAATCATTTTGTTTTGCGAGAGATTTGTTCTGGGGTGAATCAGTTAAGTCGTACGTTTCGGTGAGAAATGTCAAATATCATTTTTCTTGCCGCAAAGAATAGTTTATAGTTTTGCTTTCTAAATGTTATACAGTTAAATTTGATATTATTTAAAATATTCATCTAGCATTTCATGCAAGATTAAAATTTAAGGTAAGCAAGATATAATTATTTTATGATTTAAAAATGGTTTCTATTAACATATATAACATATTAGACCGCCCCCCCCCCCTCCCCCATCAAGGGGATTCATATTATTCTAAATTCCATGTGTAAAATCGGTATATTCTTTAAAACTTGTGGTAGTTTTCGTTATAACGACTTATATACAGCATCTATCGAGTCATTTTTTAGCTAAAAATAATTTAAATTTTACGCACAGATCAGTGTTTGTTTGTTCTTAAGATGTTATATTAAATTTAGCTCCTTGAAAGTTCTTAGAAATTGTTTCCTCGTTTTGCTCAATTTTCAGATTTTTTTTCTGTGTGCGTTTTCCTTAACTAATACTGTATTTATTTTTTCTTAAATTGAAAGTATATATCAATATTACTTACGCTATTTACGGGCAATTTCTATTTTTTTTAATTATTCAAATTTTTGGTTATCAGGATTTCAGCTAAAGCTTTGTTTAATTTGAAAAATAACTACTATAATTTGAATGGGGTAATTTTTAAAACAAAGACAATATTCAACATATTCACATGTCGGTGCTTTAAAACCTCTGTATTTTATAAACTTAAATTCTTTAAACGAAATATATCGGATCATAAAAATGTCATTTACATATATTGTATTCTGAGTTTAAGTTATGGAGTAAAAATTCAATGGAATATAACATTCTTTAGCATTGGAGTATTTACAATGAAAGTTAATAGGGAGGAATTTAGTTTTTAAAATTAATTGGAAATCAATCAAAATTTATTTTCTAAGCCAACTGTCTCACAAGTAGAACTCTAATTTTTCTAATTTTTTATTTTAAGTCATCAAAAAAAGATGATGAACCTCAAAGAATTTTCGTTCTTTCTGGTAAATAAGAAGTAAAAGAAAAATACTGTAAATTTCTTAAATTTCTAAATTACTTCAATTATGTTACTATTTAATTGGAAGTTTTAATTTTTGCATTTTAAGCATGTACTTTTCTTATATTTTTTATATTATACTTGCAGTGTGGCGCATAGAAATGTCCTCTTAAAATATTTTTTCAAGCATATAACAAGCCATATTCTTTCAGAAAATTTTATTTCAGTCGATTGAGTAGTAGTATTGTAATGTTACGAAAACGACATTTGCTCAAATTGCGAATGAGTAGTGAACAATTAAAAAAATAATAAATCGTGACGTTATTCACTGTATCGAGTAACAACAGCCTGATTATGTTCAAAATTTGACTTCATTTGGTTCAGTAGTTTCGAAGAACAGCAGGGTACCTCGATTTAGCGATAGACTGACCGACAGACTGATCGACAACAAAAAAATTAAAGAATATTTATTTTGTGTTTTGTAATTAGTCCCTTCAAAAGCGCATAGATCTTTAAAAATGATATGTGCAAATACTTACTTCTATTTAGCGAGGGAAGTATAATAAATATCACAACAAGAGTTACAAAAATATCCTTTTTATATCTAATTTATTTTCCTGCAACACATAGAAAAGGAAAAGTATTGTGATGGGGATCAAACATCGGACTCTCGGATTTTGATAAATTTATCAGTGTTAAGCATTCTTGAATACTAATTAACCATATTTTAAATGATATCTGCATCTGTGCAGTTTTTCTTTCAGGACATTTTGTCTGAGGGGAAGAGAGAAAATGAAATCTCAAAGGGGGCAAATTATCTAATATAATTTTAACTACTATATAGAAGTAATTATTATATATATATATATATATATATATATGGAAGTAATGAATATGTATAGCAAATACGTATTTAAACATTGCGAGAATATTTAAACGTATTTAAACTTGCTCCGGCTAAACAAGAAGAAAAAATTTAAAATAATGTAAATTGAATTATAACTACAAAATTTCATTCTGAAAATAGTCAATCATGAAATAAAATTGTAAAAATAATTCAAATGCTGCCACATAAGAAGTAGAAACTAGGTTAAATGCACAAAAAGTATTTTGTGAGTTTCTGAATTTATTAGCATTTGGTCCGGTAACATAAAATGTATCAGGCGACGGGGTGTGGGGTGGAGGATGTTTGTGGAAGGGGGTTCGCCCTCCCAAATGTATTTCTGAAAGAAACACCAAGTCTTTGGCAATGATATCTCTATAACAAATCAATAAAATAGAATACAATTCAGTAATACTTCTTCAATCAATAAATATCAGAGATTCATTAATTTTTGGGTGAATGGGACAGAAGAAAGCCATCAATTTTTCGAACTTAAAATAAAAAATAGGATGAGCATGGAAAGTATAATGTTTAAAAATGTTACAAAAATAAATATTTAATTCAATTTTCACTGAAAAGCGAATATTATCATTTATATAGGACGCTAATACGCACCGTTTTCGAGATATTTTGCATTTTTTACTTGAAACAGGAAAAATAAAAAAATTAAATACAATCAGTATTATTAAGTTATTACAAATTTTGAAATTACTTTTAACAGGGAGTAAATGAATACCATTGGTTAGAAGTTCTCATTAAAAAATTTACTTTATCGAACAAATTAAGCAAATTAAAATATATTTGGTATACAATCAATAACTGACAGCTTCTTATTTTTTTTTAAGGCTAGAATCTTCAAATTTTCTTATTTCGATAATTAAAAAAAAATATTTTTTTAAGTGATTCTATTATAATTTGTTACAAAATTATTAATTTTATATGTAATATTTCATTTTTTAAATTACCATTTACAGCACAATAAAATGTGTGTTTTGAGGAATTGCAAATTTTTGATTTAAAATAGACTTTGTTTTTGCATTATATATACTACTCACTATTGTTAAAGGAATAAATGATTTGTAGGTACTTCTAACTGGAAAGAAATGGACAACATTGTTTAGTAGTTATCATTAGTCGTTCTAGAGATATTAGAAAATGTTACTTTCCTACAGGTAGAGATACATATCTCGAAATAATGAAGCGAGTTACATAATAGAAGCATACCAAATCGGTATCAATAAAATCCTATTGATTTTCAGCCATATCTAGTTATGAGAGAAGCTTTCATTTTTGCAATTGTTTTCTAAAAACGAATAAATATAGAAACTTTGATTTTCGGCTAAATGATTTTATTCATAACAGCTTCAATGGAGGCAAATCATAAGAAATCTTTGATAAATGGGAACTCTAAATTAAAAAAAAAAATCATTTAATTCTACTGCAAAGTACAAAAAAAATTGAACTCAATTTATACAGTTAAACTTGGCAGTGTTATATATATATATATTTCATTTTCTTTCTATTCTTTCATTGGATTTTCAAATTATTTTTATTGTATATATATATATATAGTGTTGAATATTGGATACTTTTGATGTATGATAACGTCTTTGTCGGCGCCTGGTATGGGGACTATGTCAGCAAATCGGGTGTGACGAAAAAGAGTGAGATTTTGAAGGATTGTAGCTTGGCGTGTAATAGTCGGAGGGGGACGGCAGTGGTACCAAGTGTTAGGCCGAGGATGTACGCGTGTTGTGAGGGGTGACACGCTCAAGAGATGAATGCAATCGAATGCGAAATAAGATAAAAATGATCAAGCGATAATCAAATTGCTAAATTTTATTTCTTTTATTCTGGTGCTTAATTAACATTTCGTAATAAATAACTTTATAACTTATTAGACCACAGTTGGTAGTTTGTAGAAATAAATGAAATGTTTATGTAAGCAGTTGCTTTATTTACAAACAGCCACTTGATAAGACGTATTCTACGTTGCGGACGTATCTTCGGTACAACCCCTCAAGTCTTTTTTTAACTATTTTATATTAATGGGCATTTCATAGAAAAAAAAATACTGGTTCTATTTTTTGAGGATGTGACAAACTTTAATAGATTAAAATGCTCTACTAGACTACGCTGTTGTATTATTTATAGTATGTCCTAGAGATATCAAATGTCAGCTCTCTAGGACATAGAAAAGTATGTTGAAATGCCATCAAAGAAGTTGGAACAGACAGACACACACACATCATTCATGATTAAATAATAAAATATGTTTCATAATAAAATGTATTAATATATATGGAAAGACATGCATCAGAAAACAGATTTTTTTAATCTAAAATTGAATAGCATCATTTATATGATGCTAATATATTTCGTTGAGATATTGCACATTTTGTTTTTATTTAAAACGGAAAAAATCAAAAGATTTAATCCTACGAAAGATCCATTCACTTGAAAAACATTTGGAACAAAATTGACTGAAAACTGGCGATATAGCAGTGTTTCTCTATTCTATTGCATTTATAAAGGTTAATAGAAAATTGAATTTCAGGGAGGGGGCGGCCAAATTGCTTTCTGCTTGGGGCGGCAAAATACCTAGAGCCGGGCCTGTATATGGAACAGGAAATGAGGGGTATTTCATACCTATTATTACCGGATTTATTTATAATGTTCTATTTATAATTTTCTCATGCTTGTCGTATAGTCAATTTTTATTCAAATTTTCACTTTAGACCATTTTATTTTCACATTTGTTGTACAGACTATTTTGAATAAATGATGTATTTATAATGCAAGTAAATTAAAATTCTGAATATATATATATATATATATATATATATATATATATATATATATATATATATATATATACATATATATATATGTATATATATATATATATATACATATATATATATATGTATATATACATATATATATATGTATATATATATATATATACATATATATATATATATGTATATATATATAAATATATATATATATATATATATATAAAGTCAGTCACGCCACGTAACCGGTTTCAAATTTATTGAGCTAAGACACTCCAAAGGCTAAATTCATAGTCATAGAACTCGCCGCCAGGGGATGTTGCCAAAACCAAGACCATCGCCGAACTTACGTTTGCACTTATTGGTTCTCTTCAACACCTAATCTATATAATAATTGTCTAAATAGTCCGTAGCCAGGCAGGGGGCTAAGCCCCCCCAAGAGATACACTCAGCCCCCCCCCCCCCCTGATAAAAATATTGAATTTTTAGTAATGATATAAAATTTCATACAAAATGTTATTCGAATTTTGCATAAAAAATTTCGTTGAGATTTTTTTTATAAATTACTTTGTTTTAAAGATTTTTAAATTTGGCTGAATTTATGATTATAGTAATGATCAATTTATTTACATATTTAATTTAAAAATTATGACAATAGTAGTATTTAGGATACTTTTGTATTATTGTGGGGTTTACTGTTATACATTAGAGCCAAAATCAACTGATAGATAAGAGTTAATATTAAGCATTAACTTGTATTAACTTTCAGAATGTTTCTACGAATTATTAACAGCTTTATTACTCGTTAATGCTTACATTAAAATCAATTGTAAGTATTATATATTAATATTGTTATATTGTAGCTATATGGATATTAATAATCAGCTCTTAGCTTGCAAATATAAATATGTAATTATTTGTTAATAATTTAGATGAATTGAAATATGTAATAGTAATATTATGACTTATAAATGCCAATGATTGTGTTTTTAGTGACCCCCCCCCCCCTTGAATATCCCCTCCAGCCCCCCTTTCAATTTCGTTTCTGTCTACGGCTCTGCATACTCATAGTATAGACTACGTGCAGAATCATACAAAGCCAAATTTTTGATTTCTCCTCCCTGGGGTTGAGAAAATAGGGGGGGGGGGGGATCGAATAGGTTTCCAAATTTTCCAGAAGATATCTCGTTTTGTTGCAGAGTTCGTTATCCTAACCATTTAAATTCTTCTCTAAGGAGTACTGCAATTACTCGTATTCAATAGGGCATAGTCACTTTATGGTCACTTTACTAGACCTAACGTATACATAGATCTAACTTGTACACTCATGGTTATTTCATTATCAAGTCATTAGGGTTCTTGAGAACTTTCCTAGGAACATTATATTGATATCAAGTGCAAGTTAGTAAAGATTATAATTGATCCTCTGGTTTTAATCAAATGGTTATTAAAATCGAACTTTTATTTCTTTTTCATTTATCTTTAAAAGACGTATTTTGAATTCAAAGACGATATTTAGGGCTTTAAATATACATAAATCAAAATCCTCATAAGAGGAAATGCAAAACCATGATTTGTATTCACTTTTACATGCTATAACCTTCCCTCCAACATGATCTCCAAACCGAGTGACACATTTTGGTTTTAATCAAATTATTATTACAATCGAACTTTTATTTCCTTTATATTTATCTTTAAAAGACAAATCTCGAATTCAAAGACGATATTTCGAGCTTTAAATATACATAAATCAAAATTCCCAAAAGAGGAAATGTAAAACCATGATTGGCACTCACTTTGACATGGTACAATTTTCCCTCCAACGTGATCTCCAAAGCGAGTGACATATTCAGTTCTGTAGGCATAGTCGAACTATAATAAAAACATGAATATTTACGGCCTGCACGTACATTTATCGAGGAAGTATTTATTTTTCTGATGCTGAAATAATTTAGCTTACATCGCTGTTGAGCGGTCGCCTCTGCTTCATGTAGTCTACATCTCTCTGTTCTTCTACCCAGTTGTTGACTTTAACGTCCGTACGGTAGCGGTTCTAAAAAAAAAACGTATAACAGTTATCAACTTGAAATATTACACTTGGAATTGATCCAGGGGTAGACTATAACTATTCAACAGGCCCGGGGATTTTGAAATTTTATTGCTCCTGTATTTCTACGTAAAACAAAAATAGCAAAGTATAAAATATATCGGGCCTCTATTGGCCCTTAGTTAACTCCGTAGATTATCTACGGTTGGACAGACCTGGTGATTGAACCGGACTGTTTGTTCTCAGTGTTTCTTTCAGGCATACATCCGGGGGAGACGAAACCCTTCTGAGACATTTTATATTAACCTAGTTTCTATTTATATGACAGCATTTATATATGCTTATATAGGGAAAATAGTAAAGTTGCCCCTTAAAGTTTCATTCGCCCCCCCCCCCCCCCCCCCACTCCCGGCCAAAAAAATCCTGAAAGAAACACTGTAGGTGAGAGTTCAGTGCTCCTATTTGTGCAGTTGCAACATGTTCTAAAAGAAATCTATTCCACCCTAGTTTCCCCTAAATAAATATTCAGAATAACCCGACGAAACTATAAGGAATTTTCCTCATCACATGCAAGCCTTTCGCATTATCACAGGCAAGACAAAGCTAGAATGTCTTGTACTCACTGAAGTGTGTCGAGTTATTCCAAAATTAAGCATTCTACTCACGTTCCTAACGAACGACTCGTTTTACAATGGCAGAATTCCGACCGTTTTCCTCGCAGATCGTCTGTCGCTTAATTATGAGTCATAGAATTCGTGAATCCGTTAAAATACATCGTACGGAACTCGTTATTGATTCCATCCAAGAAATGGCGCGAAATGAGGGTCTAATAAATATTCCACGGTGAGACCCCAAAATCGCCGAATACAATTTATCCGTAAAATTAGCCATCCACAATTTGGTAATTTTTTTTTAATTTATTAAATGTATTAAACATTTCAATTTAGCAATGACGGTATCAAGGTTAAAATTCGAGGCCAATTTTTTTCGTGCATTCATATTTCTGAGGCCTTTTATAATAATCAGAATATAATATATATATATATATATATATATAATATATATATATTGTAGATAATCAATATTCTATTTTTAATCACCTATTTTTGAAACCCCATTTAAATAATATAAACTCAAATAATCTCAAAAGACTTAAACGAGCCAAGGGAAGCTTCATAGTTCATGATTATAAAGTTGAGATTAAAAGTTTACATCATCAATTTAACAGCACTTATCAATGAAAATTAATAAAATCTTGCATATTTGCGGTTAAGAAAAACATTTAAATAATGTTTATGCTATTTTCTTAAAATTAAATCTAACTAATGAACATTTTAATCATATTTTCTATGATTTGCTCATTACTAGACCAAAGTATTTAAAAATAAAACTTAATCAATTTCATAATAATAATACGCCTACTAATTCTTATAGTGTGATATCTTTTAAACATCCAATTTATAATTCTATAAATTTTGGGTCTATTTTTTACAAATTCAAACACTTATTGCCTATTGAGGACTTGAATGTTACTAAGACTTTTGAATACAAGCCGATTGGTAGAACTATTTTTAATTACAATGAAATTTCACAATCTCTCTCTATTGATAAAGATTCCATGTCAAATGTAGATAATGATTGTATTTGCAAGGTAGACGAATATGCTGGCTATATAAATCCACACTTGGACCATATCGTTACAGGAGACATAGCAATAGTTAAAGACAAAACGTTAAGAACCATTATGTCATTTGGTGCAAAATTCAGGTTACCATCCTGTTATAACTCTTTTAAAGTTTTAAAATCAATCAATCTTGACCTTGATAAATATATTTATAAACTAGCTTCTAAATATGCTCTACCTTTAGAGGCATTTAATATGTGGAAATTCACTTTATTAAAATTTATTAAAAATACTATTTGTAGTATTAAATTGTCTAGATCTTTATATAATATTGATAATGTAAAACATTCCATTAATGATTTACAAAGATCTTTTGTTATTACTTATGTTGATAAAGCCTCTAATAATTATGCTATTATCTGTAAAAAATTATATATACAATTTCTGTTAGATTATTTAAATAACAATAATCTATTTAAACTTGATTCTCACTCCATTAATAGTATTAAACTGAAAATTATCAATATGTATAGTGATTTAAATATTAATTATAAATTTCTTAAATTTGCATATATAGTGCTAATACCTAAATTTCATAAAAATCCTATTAAATTTAGAACAGTAACTAGGGGTCATAATACTTTACTACTGCGAGTAAATTACTTCTAAATTATTTAAATGTAATAAATAATAGTTTACGTTTTTCTAGCAATATAACTACCGTAGTCTAAATAATAATAAAGAATAAAAGAATAAATTAACATGACTTGATAAATTAATTGGATTTCAAACTTTTGAGTTTAAAGATCTTTTCAATAATATTAAGATCTCTGATCTTTATGTAGTAATTTTAGCTCTATATAATGCTTATACTAGTTATCATACTACTCATACTATATTTACCAAATTTCCTAAACTTCTTCACTTTGTTCTTTTCAATAACTATATATTTCAAGATAATAAATTATACTTACACGTCTCAGGGGTTCCACAAGGTAGCTGTAGTAGCAGTATATTAGCTAATTTATATCTTTATCATTATGAAAAATCTTTTACTTCAACAGATTATAAAATTTACAGATATGTTGATGATCTGATTTGTTTGGTCTTTACAGACAACTGTGTAATAGATATAGATTTCTATCCGGATAATTTGGAATTAATTCCTAATGAAGCCACTATTAGTAATAACATAAATTTTTTGGACTTAAAAATCTTATTATTGAACCTACTAATAGGATAGTTACTAATTTATATGATAAAAAAGACTATTTTAACTTTATCTTTAATAAAATATTACTTTTTAATTCCTGTAACTCGATTCAATTGTTTAGAAATATTATACTTAATCAGCTTCTTAGAATTTATAGATTATCTAATAAAAAATTTCATGCTGTGCATATTAATAAACTTAAAATTACTAGCAAATTATATAAATATCCAGCTTATTTAGTACATAGTATAGTTAAAAAGTTTGGCATAGTAGATTATACTTAAATTCTCTCCTTAGTATCTTATTTTAGCCAGGCATCCACTTTCTCTTGAATTATCATTACCATGTATTTACATGTTCTTACTGTTGAATATCACCTTTTATCGTCTTTACGCATTACTGTTATTTCTTTCTCACGATTGGCAACAGCAGTTCTCGAATTTTTATTTTTTGAGATTGGCAACATTGGTCTCTTTATTCAAGGCTCCAATAGATCAGACGTATGCAGTGTTTTTTCAGGTATTCTTGTTCCCTATTATTTTTCAATCTTTATGCATGTTGTCCAGATTATCAAAGTCCACGTGTAAAGCTTTCATGCTTGGATTTTATTTGATATTATTTTATCGAGTCCTTTCCATTGATGTTTTTTGATTGTCTTCAGCTTGATGACTAGAGGTTTGCACTTTTATTTTCCACTTGATGATTCTCTGTTTGATACTTTTATTTGTAAGACATTTTGTAATGTTGGGGTTTTTTGAGTTGAAACTTTTCTCTATTCTTTCACTGGACTTCTAAACTTTTATTATTATTATTATTATTATTATTATTATTATTATTATTACATATATATATATATATATATATATTGAAAGTTGAAATGCCCTTATTGAAAGTTGTATGAAGAACACACATGCAAAAACAAGAAAGATTAATCATGCATAAATCATTGATTATGAAACACTTTCCAACTGCAATGCAGTTTTATTTAAACATCTACAAAATGCGATACATTCAGCTGTGATATTTTTTAATTATTATAGAACTACAATAATTTATTTTACTTCAAAACTTAAAACCATGGAGGTAAAGGTACTTTCTAACTCCATGCTTAAAGCTTCATCGAAAAAGGCAGTGCTATAAAATCGTCTGCTTCTCTATATAAAATCAATGAATATTTCATTCATATCAGCTTTATTCCAGACTCTAGAATTAAATAATTTTGCGTTAAAAAATATTCAGCAATTCTTATACAACTCATCTTACAGCTTGATTTGTTTACATTCTGCATACGTTAAAATTAGGCTTCGTTGCAGAAATAATCAAAGTTTGATGGTCATTTAAACTCTAAAATCTTGTAATTGCGTTGGCGCAGAATATAGATGCACAGAAAATACTAAAAAAAAAAGCTGTTTTAGGAAGGATGCAACTAAATATAAATTTAAAAGAACTTTATAAAAATCACAATTTTGACATTCGGAAAAAAGATGAATGCTATATTTAATTTTGAAGAGGGTCACGTGATCTCTTCATATAATATGGGCGTAATTATTATTTTAATTTTTATTTAAAATACTACCGAACATGTTTTGCTCAAATTTTTTTTATATATTTTTTGAGATGATTTAAATATTTCCTAAAACTTTCAAAGGAATTTGCGAATTTTAACTTCGCTTAAAATTTTTTGGAAACATTAGTCCCATAGTATTTAATGTATTTCGCTTTTTCAACTCAGGTTCAATCCAAGCATAATTGGATGATATTATTCATTTACATTCCCATATGTTCCACAGACCACCTCAACAACATACTAAAATTTCATTTTGATAAAGTCATTTTTACGGTAGTTATCGTACGAACGGACAGACAGACAGAATGAACAAAGTCATAAACACTTCACAACTACGTTGGAAAGTGTTAAAAAGTATAATGTGGGGGGCTAAATCGGAAAAATAATACCATTGTTTTTTATTCTGATAATAATTAAAAATAGTTTAAAATAATCATTTGGAAAAAAAAAAAGAATAATTTCGGTGCTAAATCTAAAAAAGATAATATCTTTGTTTTCCATTCTAATAATAATTAAAAAAATAATAAAATGTATAATTTGTAAAAACAAAAATGGTTAAAAAGAATAGTTTGGTTGTTAAATCTGGAAAAGATAACATCATTGTTTTTCATTCTGATAATAGTTTAATTTTGAAAAAGAATAATGATTAAAAAGTATAATTTGAGTGCTAAATACGAAAATGGTAACATCTTTGTTTTAATGTGAATAACATATATGCTTAGGGTATCTCTGGCTGAAATCGGAGGGTTAGAAAATATAAACACTTTGAACGCTTATATCTCCGAACCTAATAGATGAAAATCTAAATAAGTTTTACTTATTTTGTCGGCAATAGGGTTGCATTTATGAATATATAAAAATAATTGCAATATAAGCAATCGAAAAAACTAAGAAGTAGTCAGAGCGAGTGTTTGCTTCACTTTATTCAATTTCACTCAAACTATCTCTTAAAATAAAATATAGATATAAACAGTAAGCAACAAAAATGTTCCCTAGGAAACCAAATTTCTGGATTAATAATTTGGTTTTTAAACGCTTTACAACATAGTTGAAAAGTATTTATGACTTATGTTCATTCTGTCTGTCTGTCTGTCCGTCCGTCCGCAAGATAACTGCCGTAAAAATGACTGTATTAAAATGAAATTTCCGTATAGTTTTTTAGTTTTTATGAAATTTTAGTTGTTCAGACGGTCTGTGGGACCTATAGAAATATAAATGAATAATATCACCCAATTAGTTTTGGATTGAAACCGGGTTGAAAAAATGAAATGCATTGAACCTATGGACCTAATTTTTCAAACATTTTTTAAACGAATTTAAAATTCACAAATTGCTTCGAAAGTTTTAGGAAATATTCAAATTATCCCCCCAAAAAATATAAAAAAATTTCAGCAAAGTATATTCGGTAGTTTTTTAAATAAAAATTAAAATAATAATTACACCCATAGCATATGAAGAAATCACGTGACCCACTTCAAAATAAAATATGGCATCCATCTTGTGTCAAAATCGTGATATTTAAAGTTCTTTTTAATTTATATTTAGGTTTGTATCCGTCCTAAAATCGCTTTATTTTTGCTTGATTTCCTTGCATCTGTATTCTGAAACAACGCAATTAAAATATATTTGAGTTTAAATAATCATCAAACTTTGGTTATTTCTACAACGAAGCTTAATTTTCCCTTATGGAGAATGTAAATACATGAATCTGTAAGATGAGTTGTATAAGAATTGCTGAATTTCTTTAATGCAAAATTATTTAGCTCTGGAGTCTGCAATATAGCTGATATGAATGAAACATTCATTAATTGTACATAGAGACACCGACGATTTTATTGCAGTTTTATGCACAGAGTTAAATTCTTTTTAACTCCATGGTTTTAAGTTTTTAATTAAAATAAATTATTGTAGTATTGTGATGAATGAAAGGAACGGAAAAAAGTGGATGAATGAAATATTTACTGCTTTTTCATAGAGATCCAGGCGATTTATATTTCAATGACGTCATTTGAATAAAGCTCATTCTTTTCGATGAAGTTTTAAGTTTTCAAATATAATAAATTATTCTAGTATTATGATAATTTCAAAAATATTACCGCTGAATGTATTTCATTTTAGAGATGTTTAAATAAAATTGCATTGCATTTAGAAAGTGTTTCATAATCAATGTTGTATGCATGATTAATCTCTCTTGTTATAAACTTATTAGAGTTTTCGAGAAATCGTCTTGTAAGTTGAAGAAGATTGAATATTTGCAGTTTTTCAAGTTTGTAATTCTTATATCTAAAAAAACTAAAGCCCCTTAAAAGCCTTATAAGGATATATAATTGGATTTATCATTAGGTTTTTAGTTTTTGAAATATAGTGGTTATAATTTAATTTCGATATTTTAATATTCTACACTTTTTTTAAAAGGTGGTTCTAATTTCGGTATTTTAATTCTTTGGAGTGTTTTGTAAAGGTGGTGCTAATTTTGATATTTTAATATTTTGAAGTGTTTTGAAAAGGTGGTTCTAATTTCAATATTTTAATATTTTGAAGTGTTTCGAAAAGGTGGTTCTAATTTCGATAAATTGAAGTGTTTGGAAAGGTAGTTCTAATCTCGATATTTTAATATTTTGAAGTGTTTTGAAAAGGTGATTCTAATTTCGGTATTTTAATATTTTGAAGTGTTTTGAAAATGTGGTTCTGATTTCGATATTTTAATATTTTTAAAAGTTGACTCTAATGTCGATATTTTAATATTTTAAATTGTTTCGAAAAGGTGGTTCTAATTTCGATATTTTAATATTTTGAAGTGTTTGAAAGGTGGTTCTGGTTCCGATATTTTGATATTTTAAATTGTTTCGAAAAGGTGGTTCTAATTTCGATATTTTGAAGTGTTTGAAAAGGTAGTTCTAATCTCGATATTTTAATATTTTGAAGTGTTTTGAAAAGGTGGTTTTAATTTCGATATTTTAATATTTTGAAGTGATTTGAAAAGGTGGTTCTAATCTCGCTATTTTAATATTTTGGACTGTTTCGAAAAAGTAGTTTCAGTTTCGGTATGCTAATATGTTCATCTATTTTGAAAATGCCTTTAGACAAACCACCCACAAAGAATGATGTTAGTCAATCAAAATAATTTTAGCTCCATTGGACTGGAGCTATTGCCGATTTTTCCATTCTGATAATAATTGTAAAACGAACTAAGAAAACTATGTATTAGAAGGTATGTGTGTATGCATTAGAAGATCAAGTGTACTCTCACTCACGTGTTGGAAATAATTCAGATTACCATCTTTTTCGAACACCCTGTATACGGAAAATAATAATTAATGGTTTAGTTTTTGCACATAAAACGTCCTTCCTACGCTAAGCGTCAGAAGAGAAAGCGATTCAAATGAATTCCAAAGGTGTATAAAGGGGGGGGGGGAGAGGGGGGCGTTGCAAAACCTGGAGAAACATTTCACCTTACGTTGGAACTTCACAGAAATCTTGGATCTCTCCCAAGTATCTATCTCTCTTTTTCTCCGGCTTTAGGTCGGAGCATCGAACCAAGTTGTATTTGTCTCACTGCTGACATAGTTTTACGACTTCAATCGTTCAAATACTTAATTGCAGGAACAGTAATCGTTTAATTCACTGGTTAATTGGTATCAACAGCGGGTTTGAATCGCCAAAAGCTCGAAAAGTTTGTGAGGGGGGGCCACAGATCCCCCGAATGGTGGGGGGATAGGTTCGAACTCTGAACCTTTCGATTACTGCTCCCGTATTAAAATCAGGAAAAAATTAACTGCAGTAGAGCTCAATTCGACTTTCCCACATCAGAATCCATTTATAGTAGATTTTTCTTTTTACTTTCCCTGCAATACATGGTAATATATAGGGAAATGTATTGGAATCATGCCGAAAATCGCAACTCGAGTTTTCGACGGATTTACACGTTTCGAGACCTCTAGAAAACGAAAAAACTATTTTTAACGTGACGTCTGTGTGTCTGTCTGTCTGTGTGTCTGTCTGGCTGTCTGTGCAGATTTTGTATCCACTCTAACTAAAAAACTAATTGATCGAATTTCATAAAATTGGGTAGGTGAGTCACTTGTGGGCGAATCTGGTGCTGATTAGTTTTGGGTATAATTTGGGATAAAAGAACCCGCCTTTTTTAGCGAAATGGCCCGCGAAAACCTGTATCCACTCTAGCTGAAAAACTAATGAACCGAATTTCACAAAATTCAGTAGATAAGTCGCTTGTGGGTCACCCTGGTGCTGATTAGGTTTTGATGTGATTCGGAAAAAAAAAACCTGCCTTTTTTCGCAAAATGGCCCGCAAAAATCGACAAAATCTAAAATAAAAAACTATGTAAGCTCAAATATATTCATTAAATGCTTGTTTTATACGTAAATTTTAACGATGAAAAGAATAAGACCAACCCCTTACACTAGGACTAGCCGTTCTTGAGATATTTTAATTTTTTCGTATTTTATCTACGCCATCTTTGAAAATAAGTCCAGTTACCAAATGAGAACGAACATTGAATTAAAAGGAATTAAATTTAATTAAAATAAAAAGAACGTGGATTTAAGTCTGCAGGGAAAGTCATATGCTGCCCGCATCAGATTTTTCTTTTTACTTTCCCTGCAATACATGGTAATGTATAGGGAAAGTATTTGAATCATGCCGAAAATCGCATCTCCAGTTTTCGACGGATCTACACGTTTCGAGACCTCTAGAATACGAGAAAACTATTTTTAGCGTGACGTCTGTGTGTCTGTCTATGTGTGTGTCTGTCTGTCTGTGCAGATTTTGTATCCACTCTAATTAAAAAACTAATGGACCGAATTTCATAAAATTTGGTAGGTATGTCACTTGTAGGCGAATCTAGTGCTGATTAGTTTTGGATATGATTCGGCATAAAAGAACCCGGTTTTTTTTTTTTTTTTGCGAAATGGTCCGCAAAAGTTTGTATCCACTCTAGCTGAAAAAACAAGTGGACCGAATTTCACAAAATTCGGTAGATAAGTCACTTATGGGACACCCTGGTGCTGATTCGATTTTGGTACGATTCGGAAAACAACAACGTGCAAAATAAAGAGAACGTGGATATAAATAAGTCTGCAGGGAAAGTCATGTGCTGCCCACATCAGATTTTTTTTTTTTTTTCAAATTTAACAGGAAAAATCTTGAAAAGTCGATATCATGGTTCCAAATGAGTACGATTAGAGCGTGTTACCATTCACTTTAAAAGGCTTACCAAAATCTTTCGATCATATTTGACAATGTACTCCCGGGGGGGGGGGGGGGGGGGAGGACGGGTAACTTGTCCTCCTGATGGAGCAAATGACGTCACGAAGAAAAAAAAATTGTATTGCAACTATTTTTCACAACAATGATTGAAACTATGAAGTTTCGTAATCACTGAGCCATAAATAAACTCTTTTATGCACCACTATGTCCGATTTTGTCGTATGCTGCCATGTTAAAAGATATAAACTTTCAACCAAATTTCGAAGTTTTCGATCGAATTTTAAAAAATTCTATCTAGTTCTAGATTTTTGATAGCAAATCCGGATAAAGTTTCGGGAAAATCCTCTCATATTTGTGGCCGCTATTGTGTACACGAGAAATTGACCACAGATATCAGACAGAGGGACGTCACTCCAAAAATTGTCAAAACGTGTTCAGAGGGTATTAAAACATATATTGGCATTCAAATCTCGAATTCGAAAATATTCGTGAACCAATACTTTCTATACTATATTAAATAATATAAGAAAGTAAAAAGCCTCTGGAATAATTCTTCGAAATAAATCCTTACTTGAGGGGAAAGATAATTTCCATAGTACCTCAAAAGTAAGAATTTTCAGCGTTGCTGTTATCTTAATATTACTACAAAAATAGTCATTTTACATTTAATTTTAATTTCTTATATTGTTGTATTAATATACAAAATAAAATTAAATATTCTTTATGATAATCTTTTACGGTTAGAGTTTAAATTAATCGCAACAAAATAACACTGACAATTATTTCACATGACACTGAATTTGCACTGAATTCAATTTTCGTTTTCATTTCGGAACTGGGCGTATTTTAAGGGCGACATGGCAAAAACACAAAAACTAAAATATCTCAAAAACGGTTAATCCTAGAGTTGTGCGGTTGGTCTTATTTTTATCGTTTTCAAAAATTACATATAAAACAAGCATATAATGGATACATTTAAGCATGCGTAGTCTTTTATTTTAGATTTTGACAATTTTTGAAGGGCCATTTTCCAAAAGAAGGCAGGTTCTTTTTCTTTCCGAATGATATAAAAATCTAATCGGCACCAGAGTACCCTGCAGTTCACTTATCTATCAAATTTTGTGAAATTGGGTCAATTAGTTTTTTAGCTAGAGTGGCTTTTGTGGTGCCATTTCGCAAAAAAAAGAAAAAAGCCAGGATCTTTTTTTTTCTTTCAAACCGTACCAAAATCTAATCACCACCGGCGTAACCCACAAGTGACTTATCTACCAAAATTTGTGAAATTTAGTCAATTAGTTTTTAGCTGGAGTGGATGCATACACATGCACACAGACATAGATCCGTCGAAATATCGAGCTGCGATTTTTGACACGAATTTAATACTTTCCCTATACATTACTGTATAATGTAAAGAAAGTAAAATATATTATTTCGCCAAAATTTACGCATACGAAATTTTGACGAATAAGTACATTTTTGACGCGATAAATAATTCTCAATCCATTTCGAACATTTTCGGAATGATGTGTATGTGTGTGTGTGTGTGTGTGTGCGTGCGCCATAACTGCAGATTGAATACACATATCGCTGTGAAATTTTATATTTAGATACTATATGTAAAAAAATCTGATGTGGGCAACACATGACTTTCCTTATATAATGTAATGAATTTACTACTTTTACAGTAAAAAAATAGGTTTTTCTTATAGTAGATACTAATATTCTTTCCAAGATATTGAATTTTCGACAATTACTCGTCATTTTCATTGATTTAGCATCATTTTTATCCATTTGGCGAGATTTTCATTAATTTGGCAACATTTCAAAAAAGTCACCAAGTTGGCGACATTCAGCCAAATACGTCGCCAAAATCTCGCCAAGCGTTATGCACTAAGAAAAAAGTTATTCTTACAGCAGATAAATGACTATTGGCGTTCAAATACAAAAGTATTATTCAAAGTATATTTTTTCATGAATGGAACAAGCTAGATCCACGAGAATGATGTCACTCAATTTATCGCATGGTATTACATATGAAAAGTGAACATGTTTCTCAATAGGAATTTTTTTTTATGTGACTTTTTCATAATTTTTTTGAAAAATGTACAATATCTCGAGAATGGTTCTTGGTAGCGTTCTAAAATTTATGCCAATCGTTTTCTAATGAAAAATTACATAAGAAATGTCTATTTGCGTAACTTTATTAGCGGTTTTGATTTTTTGACGATTTTTTCAAAATTTCATTCGAAAATTTAGGGGGGTTCTGAACATTCGATTACATATAAAAACAATAGGCTTCTAGTGTTTACGGATTGTGATTTTTGTACCAAATTTGGTTCGAATCGGTCCATTCGTTCGTCAGTTATCGTCTCCACAGACTCACTGACACACACACATACTTTCACACACACACACACACACACACACACACACACACACACACACACACACATACACACACACAGACATAACTTCAAAAATGTTTGATTCGTGATCAGGGATGCTTGAAACGTGCTCTCCCGTCGAAAACTCGAATTCGAATTTTCGACCCCGTCACAATACTTTCCTTATACATTATGTATATAAGGAAAGTAATAATATAGAAGTATATAATTTTTTGTAATTTACATAGTTAGAACTCGAATTAGTCGAATTTTAAGATTTGCAAATCATCATTTCCTAAACAATAAATACATAAGTAAATAATAATAATAATTTCCTGAATAATCATGTTAGAGCTAGGCAATGGATTTAAGTAGTATTAAAATAGTATCAAAATATATTAACACAAATCCGCCAAGTGATTCCAATTCATAGACGTGACAGACCTGTTGTAATTTTTTTTGTCTCTTAAACACTTTTACAATAAATAAATAAATAAAAATAAGTAAAATAACAAGTTAATAAAATATATATATATATATGTTATATTTTTATGCTATATCTTGCATAATAAAAGATGAAAGATTCAGAAACTCAGAAGAATATGTGTGTCGTCTATAGCGCCAATAGAAGCTTCGGATAGCGGCGAAATTCAGACAAGGGGTACTTAGTTCCTCAAACGACACGGTTTGACGAGATTTCTTTTAGAATTCGAATTAGTTTAAAAATTATGGACATTTAAAGCCGAAAATCCTTCGATTTATTTTCGCAGACGATTTCCGATTGTAAAAGATAGCAGATGTTTTGATGATAAAATGGCAGACATTTTACTGAGACGTCAAAACAGCTATTTAAAACGAAGGGAATTTAATTTTTTCGGTTTTCTAACCTTGCGAATTTGATTTTGTTCTCAGGCAGAAAAAAAAAAATCCCCCCCTCCCATTTGGTATTATGTTATCATTATAAGTTAGGCAAAAATTCTGATGAAACTTGTTCTTTTCTTTTTTGCTGTGCAGTTTCAAGTATTTTCGGCGCGCTTATTTAGGACGTATTAAAAGGGCAGAGCATATTATTTAGGACGTATTACGTTCGCGTCTTACAATTGGCTTGGTTGCACATGGAAAACACGGATCAAGACAATGATTTTGGTCCAAACCGTTCGTTCTTAGAGGTTGTTAGAGGCGCATACTGTTTTTTTTTTATTGGCCTGAAGAAGGGAGATTATAACACCCTCGAAACAATTTCCGTCACCTAACTGGCACATGCCTGTTTTCTTCAAGGAAGTATCGTAAATTATTTGCGAATGACATCATTTGCAGAACTTTGACATTGCAATCTTTAAGGAAAACTTGAGCAGTGTATAGAAGCACAAATAAAATGATAATGCAGCATACAGCTGTTTCGGGAATACGTCGGATCTCCTTCGTTAGTGCAAGAGAACTGACGCACCTGAAATCCTATAGCTGCTCGAGTCTCCGGATGAGTCGGACGGCCTGGGTCTTCAGCACCTGAAATCCAAAAGGGGATTCCTGTTTTAGTCAGTCACTCACGAAGAGGGTCCAGCGTGCACTCGAAACAGCTGTATGCCGCATTATCATTTTATTTGTGCATATAAACGTTGCTCAAGTTTTCCCTGTCCTTCGCACAAAGTGTATTTCACTTATTGATTGCAGTCTTTCTCGAGATATTGCACGTTCTCGATCTGAAATGAAAAAGAAAAAAATAACGAAACGTTAATTTGGATCATTATTATCAAATCAAACGGGCGCCTCTTTAAATACTTTTAATCAGAAATGAATCGAAACTATTTTAGGAATTATCACGAGCCGTCCTCGTATTAGTAATTTCACTTGTCATCTTGATAGCTCTCGACACAGTGAGCACAGTGAGCTTGATAGCTCTCGACACAGTGAGCACAGTGAGCTTGATAGCTCTCGACACAGTGAGCACAGTGAGCTTGATAGCTCTAGACACAGTGAGCACAGTGAGCTTGATAGCTCTCGACGCAGTGAGCACAGTGAGCTTGATAGCTCTAGACACAGTGAGCACAGTGAGCTTGATAGCTCTCGACACAGTGAGCTTGATAGCTCTCGACACAGTGAGCACAGTGAGCTTGATAGCTCTCGACACAGTGAGCACAGTGAGCTTGATAGCTCTCTGCACAGTGAGCACAATCAGCTTGATAGCTCTCGACACAGTGAGCACAAGACACAGTGAGCACAGTGAGCTTGATAGCTCTCGACACAGTGAGCACAGTGAGCTTGATAGCTCTCTACACAGTGAGCACAGTGAGCGTGATAGCTCTCGAAACAACAATTTCGTGAAATTTGGTATAGGCTCACTATATTTCAAGTATCAACTCACTATATTTCAAGTATCAACACACTATATTTCAAGTATCAACTCACTATATTTCAAGTATCAACTCACTATATTTCAAGTATCAACACACTATATTTCAAGTATCAACTCACTATATTTCAAGTATCAACTTACTATATTTCAAGTATCAACACACAATATTTCAAGTATCAACTCACTATATTTCAAGTATCAACTCACTATATTTCAAGTATCAACTCACTATATTTCAAGTATCAACACACTATATTTCAAGTATCAACTCACTATATTTCAAGTATCAACTCACTATATTTCAAGTATCAACACACTATATTTCAAGTATCAACTCACTATATTTCAAGTATCAACTCACTATATTTCAAGTATCAACTCACTATATTTCAAGTATCAACACACTATATTTCAAGTATCAACTCACTATATTTCAAGTATCAACTCACCATATTTCAAGTATCAACACACTATATTTCAAGTATCAACTCACTATATTTCAAGTATCAACTCACTATATTTCAAGTATCAACACACTATATTTCAACCCGGCCGTCCAAATAGTTGCTCTTAGTCCTCTGGACATTCATTAGTAGTAGAACTGTTAATTAATTGAAGAAAATTTCTGAAAATTAACACAGGTTAATGCTTATTATTAATTCTTAACTACTTATCTGTTGATTTTAACTATAATGTATAATAGTGAAACATGCAATAATACAAAAGTATCCCAAAATACTGCTGTCATAATTTTTAAAATTTTTAAATTAAATATGTAAATAAATTAATCATCAGTATAACCACACATTCAGCTAAATTAATACGAAGTAATTTATAAAAAGAATTTCATAAAAAAGAAAAAAAATTATTTAAAATTTGGATGATATTTTCGATGAAATTTCATATTTCTTCTAATATTTATATATTTATATTAGGGGTGGGGCTGAGCCCCCTCAGGCTCCTGCCTGGCTACGGCCGTGCGCTTCATAATATTAATAATTTTTCATTTGTAGAGAAAGTTTTGTTTTGGTTACGTGGTAATTCTTAACACAATGCTGCGCGATTTTGCCTCCGCCTCGGCTGGATCAACATAAACAGCTTTACAATGCTCTTCAGAAAATTGCCTTCTCACACGCAGCTCACGTGGAGTTCGGTGCGGAAGGGGGGGGGGGGGGGCGAAAAATCGTTGTCTGGCCGGCCCACGCAGAACAGCAACCGAGTTGCAAAAAGAAGAGCTCTTCACCAGTCCGCGAATATATGGCTTTGACCTGTGAGTTGATATTTAAATAAAGTTCACCAGCTAAACAATTGGGCATTGAGTCAGAATGCATTCATACATTTTTTACAGCAATATTGCCTTTCTGCTTTTCCTGCAATACATGGCAATGTATAGGGGAATGTATTGGAATCGTGTCGAAAATCGCAACTGGAGTTTTCGACGTCCTACACGTTGTGGGACCTCTAGAACATGAAAAAACTATTTTTAGCGTGACGTCTCTCTCTCTCTCTCTCTGTGTGTGTGTGTGTGTGTGTGTATGAGTGTGTCTAAAACCCAGACCACTAGACTCACCCTAGGGCGCGAGTAGCAGTTTGAGTGGCCGGGTGTGTGTGTGTGTATGGTGTATCCACTCTAACTAAAAAACTAATGGATCAACTTTCATACAATTTTATAGGTATGTTACTTGTGGGTTAACCTGGTGCTGGTTAGATTTTGGTACACTGTATAACATTCTGTAACCTTTGCTCATTTTTTTCAGCAACTTTGTTGATGATTACGACAAACTGATAAAGAAAAAACCACAATTACAGGAGTTCATAAAAAATTCCAGCTTCATTTCTGAAACATTTAGATAATTATCGTCTGCCAAAGCTTTATATATATACATATACAGGGTGTTCCAAAAACATTGACCTCGGTTTTTATTCCTTAAATATTGATCTTAGACATATATAATAAATTACAAAGTTGCATAGGAAACGGTACAGAATTTTATAAAATCGATAAAAATTTTCAGGGGATTAAATGTGAAGAAATACAAAATTTAAATTTTTATGCGGCCCCCGTACAAAAGCATTTCCAATGAGTAAAATGTGCCCCATGCACTAATAAGGTGATGTACAAAATGTCAGTATTTTATCATAAAAAGTCCCAGAGATTATGAAAAGACAAAGTTGGTAAGATGATAAATCACAAATTAAAATGTAAATGTTTACAGCAAGAGTGCAAATGACTCAACGCAGAAATGCATCATAGGCAAATAATATCTGCCTCTTATCTTTAATGGATCTTCGACAAGGATGGAAAACATTTTGAACAAGCTTTATAATCTTTGTATAAAGTTATTATTTCTACACAGTGTAGATACTTTTGTACCAATAAATAGGAAAATTATTATTTATTTATGTAATCATTGTTTTCTTTCGTAATTTGTGTATGACCTCCTGAAACGTGATCTGCGGACAATGACTTTCCCCTTCGAGAACCCATGCCGATGCATCGAATAGTGGTCAGCATTTTGTTAGCGGATGATATAATACGTATGTTCAGGTAGGTCCATATAAAATATAATAGTATTAACCTTTTGCTTACGAGTGGGACAACGTCCATCCCAAACGAAGAACCTTCCAAAAAGACAGGTATTTGACATACCCTATCCCAAATAGATCGATCCCCCTTTGCAGACATTGGCGTCCCCCCTTTGCAGATAGTATGTCGAGGAAGTTCTTCGTTTGAGATGGACGCTGTCTCACCCGCAAGCAAAAGGTTAATAGCGCATTAATAGTACTCACACGCAGACGAGTGGAAATTTACGCTCCAGTTATTACTTTTCCTACATTCATAGTATATTGTATAGGGGAAAAGGTATTGTCACGGGGTCTAAAATTCGAATTCTAGTTTTCGATAAAAGATCACATTTCAAGCATCCCTGAACTCGAATCGACGTCTTTGTTTTGATGTCTGTGAGATATGTGTGTTAGTGTGAGGGTTGTTGTTGAGACCCAGATCGTCCGACCTACCAGAAAGGTGTAAGGTAACAGTTTGGACGACCGGGAAGAGCCACCCAATTTAGACCGCAATCCATGGGGGAGGCATCCACAGGGACCGTACCCTCCTACCTTTACCACCAACCTCTCGGAAGGACTTACGGACCCACATGTTTACGCTCCGCGTGAACACGGCAGCAGTTTTGGCAGCGGAGGGAATCGAACCCGGGCCTACCGAGTGCAATTCCGACTGGGCTACCGAGCCCTGTTAGTGTGTGTGTGGGTATGTATGTTAGTGTATGTATGTGTGTTTGTGTGTGTGTCCATGAATCTGTGGACGAATGAAGCGTAAGAAAATGATGGAGAAGGGCAGAAGAGAATATCACCCCTTCTGCATCCAGATGTATCGCTTTTACGTCATTTAGCCGAGTAGAGATGTGATTTACACAGGAAAAATAAAATCAATTTAAAATGAGAAACTCTAACAATGATAAATATGTATTCATTACAGACGTAATTTTTTTATTAAAAAACGAATTATGCAAACCTTAGGCGCCGTGCTGCAATGCTTATGATGCTGCAGTGCTAGCATAAACCGTTCTCGAGATATTGAACGTTGCACGTTTTAAAAATTAATTTATCCAAAAAATTACATAGAATTAAAATAAAAAATAGTAACTATTATTAAATTAATGAATACCGGTGAAAAATCATTTGAAAATTTCTATTCATAAAAGATCCTTAAGTTTTATTTTTTTTATTTTTATGTCAAAGATATTTTCGGAAAGAAGATTTTAGTATAAATTTTACTTAGTATTATTTACCTTAGTAAAACGACTCAAAATGATCTCATTACATCTGTTTTGCTATCATCTTCCTCAAGTGAACGGATAATAATGACGCAAAATGCCTGATATGCCTAACTGTGCGTTCACGGTTAATCTTCGGTGAACAGACGGAACTTTTATTCTGGTCTGGTTTAATATTTAATTAATATAAGTTATATTAATTAAGTTATATTAATTATTATAAAATAAGACAAAAATATTGTGTGTAAAATGTTATTATTGCAAAAATTTATTTTAAAATAACGCAATTTCCTACTTTAATAAAAGCGTTCAACATGTGCATATGCTTGTTACCATTCGGCAAACGATAATAACGTGCTCAAATGACTCGCATTCGAAATTATGTTGTATGAACTTTCCATGTGCAATATTATGCAAGAAATTTGTTAACATAATTCTCGTGGATCTAGTTTATTCCATTCACGAGAGAAGATACTTTTCGTAATAGTTTTATATTCTAAAGCCTGATAATTCGCCAGTGATTTATTTCATTGAATATTAATTAAATGTCAATTGCACTTCGATAGGGATTTTATTTGCACACGAGCAGCTTTTCTTTCAGGACTTTATGGCCGGGGGGAAAATGAAACTTTAGGGGGGGGGGGGGGCAAGTTGTCTATTTGCTCTATATAAATATAGTTAAAGGCTGTCACATAAATAGAAACTAGGTAAACATAAAATGTCTCAAGGGAGGGGGCGAAAAGTCGTCTACGGGTAAGCATAAAATGTCTCAGGGGAGGGGGCGAAAAATCTCATTCAGGGCGTCGCCCCCTGGATGTATACCTGAAAGAAACACTGCGCATGAGTGTGAATATGTCATTCGGTTTGGGCTCATAAATAGCCAAAAGCGCCTAATTTCAACTTACATGATGTTAATTCAATGCAAAAAAACATTGTGCCGCGGATCTTGTACATCACTTTCTCACTGTGGTAGGGAAAGTCGCCTGCTATCAGCATCAATTTATTCCCCCTTCTCCTCTGTAAAACCCTCGTCCAACATCGGGGAATCATCCCTGGCACATGCTTTACTTCGGAATAAAGAATCATCAGAAAAACATGCAAACATGTTTCTTTGCTTTCTGATAGCTTTTGAGATTAAATCCTAATTCTGTGGGCCCAACTATTGCAAAAGTCTTATTTGCCAAACTTTGCTCTTGACACCATTGAAAAAACAAACAAGCCTTGATTATAAACACCCCAACAAACACCGACTGAACGCTTATATGCTATCAAATGTTTTTTTTTATTGATAACAAATAAGTAAATCGAGGGGTATTCAGTCGGTTTCTACCCGTTTAAAAAAACCGGTTGTTAAAATACGAATTTAATTGGAAACTGGTTATTAAATGACAGAAATATATATATTTCTGTCATAATCATTTTTACTTTCTTATATTATGTAATATAGTATAGAAAAAGTATTGTTTTTATGAAAATTTTCGAATTGATGCCAATATTATGTATTAAGACCTCCTGAATACGTTTTGACTATTTTTGGAGTAATGTCCATCTGTCTGTCTACAGGTCTGTGGTCGATTTCTTGTGTACACTAAGCAGCCACAAATATTAATGGATTTTCACGTAACTTTATATCCGGCTTTGTTAACGAAAAATCTAGAACTTATACAGAATTTTCTTTAAATTCGAACTAAAACTTCAAAATGGATCCGAAATTTTATATTTTCTTAACATGGCAGTATAAGACGAAATTTGGCGTAATCATGCATAAAAGGGGTTATTTGTAGCTCAAGGATAACGAAACTTAATATTTCCAATTATTGTGAAAAATAGCTGCCATACATTTTTTTTTTGTTCGTGGCATTGTTAGCCCCCCTCTCGTAGGGGGTAAGTTACCCCCCGGGAATCACATTGTCAAATATGGTATCAATCGAAATATTTTTTCAGGTCCTTTTAATTCAAGGTTAATACTCTATGATTGTAATCATTTGGACCCAGAATACCAATATCTTAAAAATTTCTTGTAAAATTTGATAAAAAGAAAAATACCTACATAAAAATGGATTTTTTGGTATGAGGCGGTCGAGTTGAACTACACTCCAGTTATTTTTTTATTTTCATTTTTATTATATAAATTTTCTGTAATCACGCTCATTATTATAAATCTGCCAAATACGCTCACGGACAATGAAAGTTGCGCACGAAAAAGGAAACATGGTACAACCGCGAAATTATGTAAATAGCTAGAAGGCGGGCTGGTATGCAAATAATCCCAGTCTGGTGTGATTGCGCATGACCGTATACCCGTTAGTGGCGCTGCAAACATGAGCCAGTGGCCTCATAAACCGGAGTGTAGTCGATGCCCCATCAATGCGAGAAGCTTCGGACAACGCAAGCACGAGTACGGAGTGAAAAGAATGGTGGATGGCCACCAGAAACGTCGATATACGCAACTGACAGCACGCCCCTCCTCAGTGACCGTAGATATCCTAAACCCCTCACACCCTAGAGCACACCAGGTAAACCCACCACCTAAGAGCAGTCGAGTACACATGCATTTTCCACAATTCCACGACTATCCGTACGATTCACCCGAAAGTTTAGATAGAGCTCAATATGTATAGGCATGAAAGAAGATGGACCCCCCCCCCCCCCACACACACACACAACACGAAAGTAAACCTCGGGTTTTTACACATGCATTTTAAAATATTGATGCGCCGAAATCGGGGGGGGGTTTGTGAGCGTAGCAAACAGGGGTTCCCCTTGTAAAAAAAAAATCCCGCCAGATTCTAGGCCAAATATTAGCCTTGGAATAAGGAGAGTTGACATACATACATACCTGCATACAAACCTATAAATGGGTGGAAGTAAATTAATAGAATAGATGGGATACTATAATTATTGCCTACCTTATGTTGAATTTCTGCCCATTGGTGTCTTTCCTGGCTGCTGTCGTATATGTAGTTCTGGCGAAGGCGCGTATATCTGTCGATCAAGAACTTCTTCTGCCTTTCGAAGTCCGATACGTAGGGCCAGGGATCAACCATGCTTACCCCTCTTCTACAGATGTGTAAGTCCTACAAACAAACAACAATTTATAATTATAGAAACTCAGCCAATATGCGACTTCACCTACAGATGGTCAATTTTTACTCGTACTACATGTACAGAGTATAATAGTAGTAAGTATAATAGTGTAGCATAGCACTCTCTTCCCCTTCTTTCCATTTGCCTAATATTATTTGTTATTTCCATTTTTGTGGCTGTCTAGTAATGTGTCGGATCTTTTGACGATGTTTCGGCCATACGGCTGTATCGTTGAGCGAAACATATTTGGAACTTATATGGATGCAAAGATCCTTGAAAAGCTGGATGTACAGAGGTTCTATCCAATTTCATATTTTCGAATTGCATCTTTCCTTTTATTTTTTATTTATTGTCATTTTAATATTTTAAGCCTCCAGATTTTGATAATCCTTTGATGTTTGAACTTGATTTGTGTGTATCGCTCTTGAATGTTGATAAATTCATGTGTATTATTAATAATTTAAAATTAAGATTAATTTGCCTTATATGGTAGCAATGGTTTCCTTTTGTTAGATATTTCCTTTCATATCCTCTTTATTTTCCTCCGTATTGTTTTTGAACCAGGGTATGACACTGTTCATGTTTTAATTAGTCTTATTATATTTATTTAATTTTATATTTATTTTTATTATACTATATATATATGTATATATAGTATAATTGTGTATAAAAGTGCAGATAAAGTATTGTGATGGGGTCGAAAATTCGAATTCGAGTTTTCGACGGAAGTGCACGTGTCAGACATTCCTGAATTATAATCGAACGTTTTTAAGATGATATCTGTGTGTATGTGTTTGTATATCTATGTTAGTATTTATGTGTGTGTATATCTATGTTAGTATGTATGTGTGTATGTATGTATATCTATGTTAGTATATATGTGTGTATGTATGCATATTAGTGTGTATCTGTGTGTATGTATGCATGTTAGTGTGTGTGTATATTATGAGCCCACTTCGACGATAAGAGCTTGCAATTCCGCCCAATAGCTCAACTGTAGAACGTTGGCTGGCCAGTAAGAAAATCAGTGGTTCGATTCCCGATTAGGGCAGCAAGGTTCTTTACAAGACTGCGAAGGCGGTATTTCACGAAGGAATGAAATGGTTCGAAAATAATTTGATGCAAATGAATATTACAGTACGTAATACGAAACGTAAGGGGGGAAATTCTCCATGTGACATCACGTGTCCATGCTCTATACGTAGATAGGTCAATACCAAAGAGGAAACTGAACTTTCAAAGAACATAGTTTTATTGCTATAGCAGTAGTTTGAGCTATACCGTATTATTTCCTGTGTAAAACAATGATAATTCAATTAACAATGATGATGTTTTACAGGATGTTTCAAATTATCAGGCTTATAACTTTAGAACCTTTAATGTTAGATACACATACTTTCAATTGCAAAATTGTGTTGAATTACAAGAAAAATCTGGCTGAAATATTTTCAAAACTGGGGAAAGTATTTGCATAAAAATACGAAACCATATCTATGCTAATACGTCACACAGTTTTAAAAGTGTTTAAATATATAATTCCACTTACGATTCAAGATAATTTTCCAATTGGAAGTATGTGTATAAAACTAACGGTTCAAAAGTCATACTCGTACTGTTCCACATTCTACACATACATTTCCATGGTGGTACGTGCATTTGTTCTTGAGTTATCGTGTCCATGATTCACAGCCATACACAAAGACGGACATCCTTTCGAAAGGGTTCGATATATGTTTGGGAAGTCTTAAAACATGCTTTTCCGCTAAAATCTCGAATTCGAAAACTTTCGGGAAAACAATACTTTTTATCCCATGTGAAAAATTAAAAATGCTACTGACGGAGTTATTAGGGACGATATGAGAGGAGTTGGTTTCACATGGACCTGTGATTGGAAATGATCCGAAGCTCTCTGGTGGGACTATCAACGTATTCATTTCTAATTGCAACTCACAAGAAACTGGAATTGACAAGGATGTGCTATTTTAACCTTGACGTTTATTTTTTTTTCTATTTTTTACCTTTGCTGATGAAAATATTTCCGCGCTCATTCATCGCACTGATTCATTTTCCGCTCCACTGCTGAACGCGAGATGCGAAAAAATCGTCTGCAAGAGGAAACAATGAATGGATGATAAATATTATTCCCGCCATTTTCTATTTTGCTTGAAAGAACGTTTGTGGTCATAGTTCGCTAAAATTATCAATTTATGCATTTAGTACGCATCAATATATCCATAATCCTGAATGCATATTTATGTGCTCGAAACCATATGATTATTACATTTATATTTTTTGCAACATTATTAACATCTATTTTTTCTGAATCGTTTTACGCTCTTTAAGTAACCAATAAGAGAACATAAAACCTTTGCAACTTTTTTTCTACAATAGTTTCCGCAAGAGTTGCCAAACAAAAAAAACTCCTACGTAATTTGAAAATAACAGTTATGGGCGAACAAAAGTTGTGCATTTTACTTAACTAAAATAAATAACTAAGTGTGTCGGTTAAGTTTTGTAATACAGTCGAAAACTCGAATTCTACCTTTCGATGGATTTACACTTTTCTGGAACACGAATAAACTATTTTTAGCATGACCTCCATGTATACATGTGTAGTATCTATGTGTTTAGCTCTTGCTTAACTGATGATGCCACTAGCTCAACCACCTATCTGCCATCTGTCCAATTTTTTATAAAATTCGACAGGTGGTTTATGCTTAAAATATTAAAAATCTGATCAACACCAGGGTAACTAACTCCTGATGTGGATTAGATGTTAATGCAAAATCGGAAATATAAAAGTGGCTCTTTTTTCGAAATGGTCTAAAAAAATCAGAAATGTTAAAATAAAAATGAATAATATTAAAAGAAATGAATTAATTACATTCAATAAATGCTGGTCACTTTTCCTATATGCATATTATAATTTATAAGGAAAATATTGTAACGGGGTCGAAAATTCGATTTCGTGCTTTCGACGGGAGAGCACGTTTCAAACATATCTGAACTCGAATCGAACGTTTTTGAAGTGATGTCTGGTCTGTGGTTTAGTGCAGGCCAAATTAACGGCAATGCTGGCAAATCGATAAAAATGTCGCCAAATTGATAAAAATGACTCCAAATCAATAAATTAATTGTGTTTTGATAGGGGATAGTATTGCAGTTTTATTATATTATTTGTTTGTCCGTCCAACTGTCCCGCTTGGCGATAATTTTGGCGAGTTTTTTTAAATGTCTCAAAATTGAACAAAATATCACAAAAATTATCGAAAATGCCACCAAATCCATGAAAATTCAATATCTTGGAAGGAATATAAGAATCTACTATAAGAAAAAGCCATTTCTCCGTTCGTTCGTGACGTTGGTAAAAAATTTGATAAAGAATTTGATAAAAATGACGCCAAATAGGAGGTAATATTTTGCAAATTTTGAATTCCGTCATATGACGGGCATACTTTCTAAAATATAAGAAAAGTCCTTCTCTCCGATTTAAAAAATATCTTATCTGCTTGTGATAAGATACAAGTATCTCATTTAGCGATTAGAGGTTTCGAAGAGCATTTTCTCTTTGCGAAAATAGTAGATACAAAGGAAGGGTAAATAAATGTTATACTGAAACTCGAAATTTGGAATGGGTATAAAAGGGCTGTAGCCCAGGGCAGGTAAAGATCAAATTCTACAGCGAGTCGCCAAAGAATAGCCCCAGATGGGACCCCCATTCCATCTGTTGACCAGCCCACCTCTTTTTTTACTTTCCTTATATACATAGTATATTATATAAGGAAAGTATTGTGACGGGGTCGAAAATATTCGAAATCAAGTTCCGACCGAAGAGCACGTTTCAAGCATCCCTAAACTCGAATCGATCGATTTTGAGGTGATGTCTGTCTGTATGTCCTTGAGCCCGTTGGTGCGATATCTCACAAACGAAGCGTTTCGAACGAAATTTGGTACAGAAATTACAATGGGTGAATACTGGAAACTTATTGATTTAAAATTCAATCAAATGTTCGGAAGATACCTAAATTTTCTAATAAAATTTTGAAAAAACGAGAACCTTCAAAATTGTTAAGTATGTGCGTTATTCCTTATGTAATTTTTCGTTAGAAAACGATTGACACAAATTTTAGAACGCTAGTAGGAACCGTTCTCGAGGCATTGCACTTTTTTTTTCGAAATAAATCTAAAATAGAATTAACAAAAAAATAGTATTAACTATTGTGAAATAGAATCACTTTTTATATGTACTATTATACGATAAATATGTTAACATCATTCTCGTGGATCTTGTTTGTTTTATTCAAGAGAGAAAATACTTTTTTGCAATAGTTTTGCATTTTGACGCCTAATAATTTTTTAACAGTCATTTACATATATGAAATGCTCTTCTCTATGTTTGTCTGTAACGCTTGGCGATAAATTTAGCGAACTGGTGACTAATTTAATGAAATATCTCTCCAGATTGACGCAAATATCGTTAAAATTGAAAAAAAAAATGACGCCAAATTGATTATTAAAATATTTTAATATATGAACTGTATTGCTTATTGTGGATTCTATCAACATGCGGGTTACATGAGTCAGTTTAGAGTTACATGAGTCATGTTTAGAGTTACACGAGTCAGTTTAGAGTTACATGAGTCAGTTTAGAGTTACATGGTTAGTTTAGATTTAAATTGGGTGATTCAAAATAGTTTTACATGTTGTCATCTGGAAAACGCGAAATGTACAATTCAGCATTAAAAGCTTTGTGTGTAGATCTGAATAACGTTCATGGTAGGGGGTTCCCCTGGCGGAAAAACTGAGCGTTACGAAAAATGTAAATACTTTAGACGCTTACACCCCCAAACGTCATAGATGAAAATGTAAATCATTTTTCTTCTTTTGTCGGATAAGGTCCAGATTCTAAATTATATTAATATTTTGAACTTTTTTTTAGAAAAACTTTAAAAAGTAGCTCTTCGAGTAATCTTCTTGCCAATTTGAATTTTCCATATTTCATGGTTGTAATGCTTATATCTCAAAAATTAAAAGAGCTAGCTTTGAACAATAAGCGATAATTTGCAGCTCTTTGAAAACCCTACGAGTGTATGCAATTGGAGTCAGGATCGAACTCTATTTTTTCGAAAAAAACCTTCAAATAGTATCTGTTTGAGCGAATTTTTTTTTTTTTCGCTCGAAATATTTTCGAAGCTGTGAAAGATAGATATGAATAGTAAGCTACAAAACTATGTAAGAGGAAATTTAGTTTCTAAATCTGTATTTGTTTTTAAAAAAGCTCTTATAGTTTTCGAGTAATAGTTTAATCAAATAGAAAGAAGATTGAAAATATTATTCCCTTTTTAAGGTTTGGAATGTTTACATCTCGAAAACTAAAAGTATAAATAGTAAGGGATTAATTTGTAGCCCTTCGAAAGCCCTTCAAGGTTATATAATTGGATTTTAGATCGAGTTCATAGTTTTCAAAATATAGTCGACACAAATAATAAACTCTATATTGGAGTTTACTTTACAATATATTTTTGGCCCAAATCCATGTCCGCTCGCTCTATCGGACTGTTTTTTTTTAGATGGTTTTCAAAGTTGCATTGTTACTTTTCCTGCAATACATGGTCATGTATAGGGAAAGTATTCGAATCATGTTGTTGTTGTTGAGACCCAGACCGTCCGACCTACCAGAAAGGACTATTCGAATCATGTGGGAAAATGCAACTCAAGTTTTCAACAGATCAACACGTTCTGGACCTCTAGAATACAAAAAAAAAAGTTCCTCTCTCTCTCTCTCTCTCTCTCTCTCACACACACACACACACAGAGAGAGAGAGAGAGAGATGAATATATGAACTCAAAAACCCATGGTCCAAAAATTTTTATAGGTAAATCATGTGTGGGTTACCCTGGTGCTAATTAGATGTTGGTACGTTTCAGTATAAAAGAGCCTGACTTTTTTTTTTTTTTTTTTTTTTTTTAAATGCGAAATGGCCTGCAAAATTATTTGTTTCCACTCTAGCTAATGGCTAATGAGTCAAACAAATTTCACAAAATTTGGTGGATAAGTCATCTGGGGTACCCTGGTGCTGATTCGATTTTGGTATGATTCGGAAAGAAATGCCATCTTTTGGAAAATGGCTCGCAAAAATTGCCAAAATCTAAAATAAAAGACTACGTGAGCTCAAATATATCAATTAAATACTTGTTTTATAAGTAATTTTTGACGATGAAAAGAATAAGATCAACTCCATTACTCTAGGTCTAGCCGTTTTCGAGATATTTTAGTTTTTTTGCATTTTTATTTTGAAAATAAGTCCAGTTATCAAATGAAAACGAATATTGAATTAAAAGTGCAAATATCAGTGTTATTCAAAATAACTATACGTGTTATTTAGTGCAATTAAACTCAATGAATTTTTGAAGAAATAAAGAGAAAGTGAATATGAATCTGTAGGAAGTCATGTGCTGCCCACATCAGGTTTTTTTACTTCATTGTTAAGAAAACAATGTCAAATATCGAAAAACCTGCAAGCTGAGTATACGAATTACAAAGACTCTGCCAAGGACTAGTTTTGCACAATCTAATGAAATATAGAATTTCATACTTTTACTTTCTTTCGACCCAGACCGTCCGACCTTCCCGAAAGTGTAAGGTATCTGTTTGGATTTCCGGGGACTGTACCACCCAATTCAGACCGGAACCAGTGGAGGCGACATCCACAAGGACCATACCCTCCCACCACCGCCACCAACCTCCCGGAAGCACTTTCGGATCCACAGATTTAAAGTGCTCGTACTCCGCGCAAACATGGTGATAGTTTGAGCAGATTCGGGAATCTAGTGTAATGCCCGTGCTTTAACCACTAGACTATTCCGCCTCATGTTTATTTCTCCGGAATTTCCGTTGTACAACGAAAATTCGAACGAAATGCAGGCAGAAAGGGGGGGGGGCAGAGGCATAGGGGATTCAGCTCGCGCCCTATCGCAAGATTTTCGGGCCCACTTCTTATAATTTCTATGACCTTTATGTTTTTAGTAATTCCCTATTGTAATTTTAAGGGCCTCTATCCATAGATCGGGCCCTTTGCATTGCAAGCTCTGATGGCCCAGGTGTTAAGCGACTGAAGGGGTGGAGGGTGAGAGAAGGTGCTCCAAAAATAACCAAATCGATAAAGCATGTCCAGGTTTCAAAATATGTACTTTAGCTAAAACCTCCAAATTAGAAAATTTATAGGGAAGCACCATGTGTACCATTTTTCGATTAATATATCTGATATAAGTTTTAACGATAATTATGCGTTTTAACGATGATTACTCGAGCGGTGCCTTTGTTATTATTATTATTATTTTTTTTTTTTTTTTGCTCCTAAAGCGACCATTCCGCTCCGCCACATTGCTCTCCGTCTCAATCGACCATCACACCAATTCTTAGTCGGTGGCAATCACCACAGGAGTTGATGAACGTAGCGAGCAAATGCCGAAACCCCCTACTTTTACATAAAAAAAAAAATAATAATTGAAAAAACAATTACTAATATACCATTTTTTTATTTATTTATTTTAAATTCTAATGCATAAGAAAGTAAAGTGGTGTCTTTTACTTCAGTTGAGAAGGAAAAAAAAAATACGAAAATCCTACATTTTAATGATTTTTTTTTATAATTCATCAGAACGCGAAGTTTTCTATTACAGAATAGGCATCGCAGCCATTGATCTGCGTTGCCAGGGGGCGCTACGGACGCTTGTGAATGGAAAGCCTCTGTTTATCGCTTATCAGCAACGCTCTACGATAGAAAAATCCTTTTGGGAAGAAACAAGGGTTATTGCAAAATTTTGACGCGTTGCCAAGGAAAAGGCACGTTTCCAGAAAGCGACTCTATAGGTGCAGTGTTTTGACATTTTCCCTTTCAGAAGCTGAGAGTTCCAAAATACTACTTATTATGCAAAAAAGATAAAGATACATTTGCTCGGAGTCAAGCTGGAGAAGACATTTAACAATATTTCTCCCCCAATATCACATTCGATTTTTATCTTGCATAAGCAATTTCATCGTTTTACGCAGTTCCAAGAGATACGCGATAGCGTAAAGCGAATCTTTGCGTTAAACGATACGAAGGTCTTGTTTTAACCTTCTAATATCGTTGTTATTACATATGGCTTTATTGGAAATCAATCCATTATGTTAACTGGCATACAATGATACAAAGGTAGAAATACAAAACAGAAAATCTAACTAAACACAAAATAAAAGTAACTAAGGTAGAAATACAACACAGAAAAAAATAACTAAACACAAAACAAAAAAAATCTGATGCGGGCAACACATGACTTTTTTTATATAATACAATGAATGCGAGATTTTTGTTAATTTGGCAGCAATTAAAAATATCGCTAAGTTGGCGACATTCCGCCAAATTCGTCGCCAAAATCTCGCCAAGCGTTATGGACGGAGAAATAAGTTATTCTTACAGCAAATAAATGACTATTGGCGTTCAAATACAAAAGTATTACTCAAAGTATATTTTTTCCTGAATGGAACGAGCTAGTTCCACGAGAATGATGTCACCCAATTTATCGCATGGTATTACATATGAAAAGTGAACATGTTTCTCAATAGGAAATATTTTTTTTTATTTTATATGACTTTTTGATAATTTGTTTTAAAAAATGTGCAATATCTCGGGAACGGTTCATGTTAGCGTTCTAAAATTTATGTGAATCGTTTTCTAATGAAAAATTATATAAGAAATGTCTATTTGCGTAACTTTATTAGCGGTTTTGATTTTTTGACGATTTTTTCAAAATTTCACTCGAAAATTTAGGGGGTTCTGGACTTTCGATTGCGTATAAAAACAATAGGCTTCCAGTGTTTACGGATTGTGATTTTTGTACCAAATTTCGTTCGAATCGGTCCATTCGTTCGTCAGTTATCGTCTCTACAGACTCACTGACACACACATACTTTCACACACACACACACAGACATCACTTCACACAGCGTAAAGCATAGAAGTGCGGCGGGCAGCAGCACTGCGTCACTCACTGCTACGAAGGACATCTCAGATTACCCCCTCGGACTCGAAGAATTCTTTTGGGTCTGATGGCTTAGCGCGGAATCGGCAATCTAAAGGTTCAGAGTTCGAACCTATCCCCACCATCGGGGATCTGCGGCCCCCCACAGTTGGTGACTTGGGAAGGGCGACGCCCACGGAGGCGGATTATTCGCCCCTCCGGAGAAATTTTCTATTAACTTAGTTGCTATTCTTTCCTATTAACTTAGTTTCTATTTTCTTAGCCTTTATATATATTTATATAGGGAAAATAGAAAACTTGCCCCCCCCCCCTTAAAGTTTCATTCGCCCCCTCTAAAAGTTCTGAAAGACTGACTGCCTGTACAGAGGATTCCTGGGTACACGTTAGCTACACCTAGAAAGTAAAGTGACCATGCCCTACAGAATAAAAGTGATCGCAGCGTCCCTAACAGAGAGCTTAAAAAATTGGAAATACGAATTGGATAAAAAAAAAAAATGCGAAATAGAAGTAAAATATAAAACACAAAATTGTAAACGATCATCTAATTAGTGAGATTCGACATAAGGAAAAGCACGGAACGTATATTTGACAGGTAGGCACCCTATCAAAAAGTGGTATCATCAGGGCCGCTAACACGGCAACCATGCAAAGTATGCTATTCTATTCTTTCTGAAATTTAAATATGCATTGTCTTAGACGAGGGGTATTTTAAAACAGGCTCTATGGTGTATGTCTGTGAACTGACGAGCGGATAAATAACACGCAACTGCACTCATGCCACATTCTTAGAAACATTCTTCGCGTCGCTATGAAATTTTATATCGGCTGTATTATGTAAAAACAATAAAGATCAATCATGCATAAAGTATTGATTATGACACACTTTCCAACTTCAATGCAATTTTATTTAAACATCTCTAAAATGCGATACCTTCCTCGGTAATATTTTTTAAATTATCACAATACTACATTAATTTATTATATTTGAAAACTTAAAACTTCATCGAAATAAATGAACTTCATTCAAATGACGGCATTGAAATATAAATTGCCTGGTTTAAACATCTCTAAAATGCGATACATTCCTCGATAATATTTTTAAAATTATCATAATACTGCAATAATTTATTATATTTGAAAACTTCATCGAAAACAAATGAAATTTATTCAAATGACGTCATCGAAATATAACACGCCTGGCTCTCCCTATAAAAGCAACATTTCATTCATTAACTTTTTTCCATTCATTTCATTCATCACAATACTATAATAATTTATTATATTTAAAAACGTAACACCATGGAGGTTCAAGTAATTTAACTCTATGCTTAACACTTCATCGAAAAAATCGTCTGCTTCTCTTTGTAAAATCAGTGAATGTTTCATTCATATCAGCTATATTGCAGACTCCATGAGCTAAATAATTTTGCATTAAAGAAATGCATCAATTCTTATACAACTCATTCTACATCTTTTGGCATTTACATCCTCCATAAGGGAAAATTAGGCTTCGTTGTAGAAATAATCAAAGTTGGATGATGATTTAAACTCAAATATATTGCAATTGCGTTGTATCAGTATGTAGATGCACAGAATTTAAGCAAAAATAAAGCGGTTTTAGGACGGATGCAACACTAAATATGAATTAAATAGAACTTTAAAAATCACGATTTTCACACAAAATGGATGCCATATTTTATTTTGAAGTGGGCCACGTGATCTCTTCATATAATAGTCACGTGATCTCTTCATATAAAGAGTGTAATTATTATTTTAATTTTTATTTAAAAAACTACTGAATATATTTTGCTGAAATTTTTTTTAAATATTTTATGGAATAATTTGAATATTTCCTAAAACTTTCGAAGCAATTTGTGAATTTTAAATTAAATTCGTTTAAAAAAATGTTTGAGAAATTAGGTCCCGTAGGGTTTAATGTATTTCATTTTTTCAACCCGGGTTCAATCCAAAACTAATTGGGTGATATTATTCATTTATATTTCCATAGGTCCCACAAACCGTCTGAACAACATACTAAAATTTCATCTTGATAAAGCCATTTTTACGGCAGTTATCGTGCTAACGAACATATAAACAGGCAGACAGAATGAACAAAGTCATAAACACTTTTCAACTATGTTGTAAAGTGTTAAAGAATACAATTTGCTTGACTTTTTATTCATGTTAGGTGGATTGTGTGAGTTTGAACTGGGTTGGGTCATTGAAGCCAAGTACAACCTGAGCCCAATCTTTACATATTAAAAGATGTTTGTATTTCTGTCCGTCCGTATCGTCGGCAGGGGTCAGAGGGGCGCTAAGCCCCGCGAGAGGTATACTCAGCGCCCCCTGATATAAACATTGAATTTTTAGTAGTGATATGAAATTTCATCCAAGATGTCAACCAAATTTTGCATATAAAATTTCTGAGATTTTTTCATTAATCACTTTGTTTTAAAGATTTTTTTGATTTAGCTGAATTTGTGGTTATACTGATGATCAATTTATTTATATATTTAATTCAAAAATATTTAAAAAATAGTACTGCGAGGTTCACTGTTATACATTATAGAGTCAAGATCAACTGATAAGTAGTTAAAAGTTAATATTAAATTTTAATTTGTATTAACTTTCAGAAATTACAGCTTTGTTACTAGTTAATGCTTATATTAAAATCAATTATAATTTTTATATAATTAATATTGATGTACAGCAGCTGTATGGATTCTCTTAATCAACCCTCAGCTTATAAATATGCAATTATTACTTTCCTTAAATACATAATGTATAAGGAAAGTATTGTGATGGGGTCGAAAATTCGAATTCGAGTTTTCGACGGGAGAGCACGTTTCAAGCATCCCTGATCACGAATCGAACATTTTTGAAGTGATGTCTGTGTGTGTGTGTGTGTCAGTGAGTCTGTGGAGACGATATCTCACGAACGAATGGAGCGATTCGAATGAAATTTGGTACAAAAATCAGAATCCGTGAATACTGGAAGTGTATTGTTTTAAAACACTATCGAATGTTCAGAACCTCCCTAAATTTTCGAGTGAAATTTTGAAAAAATCATCAAAAAATCAAAACTTTTAATAAAGTTACGTAAATAGACATTTCTTATGTAATTTTTCCTTAGAAAACGATTGACATAAACTTCAGAGCGCTAGCATGAACCGTTCTCGAGATATTGCACATTTTCAAATAAATGTATCAAAAAATTCCATATATTAAAAAAAAAATATTAACTGTTAAGAAACATGTTCATTTTTCATACGTAATATCACGCGATAAATTTGGTGACATCATTTTCGTGGATCTAACGCGTTCCATTCACGAGAAAAGATACTTTGAGTAATACTTTTGTATTTGAACGCCAATAGTCATTTATCCGCTGTAAGAATAACTTATTTCTCCGTCCATAACGCTTGGCGAGATTTTGGCGACGAATTTGGCGGAATGTCGCCAACGTGACGACATTTTTAAATGTTGCCAAATTAACGAAAATCTCGCCAAATGGATAAAAATGACTCTAAATCAATGAAAATGACTACTAATTGAAGAAAATTCAGTATCTTGGAAAGAATATAAGTATCTACTATGACAATAACATTTTTTTAAACTGTAAAAGTAAATTCATTGCATTATATAAGGAAAGTCATATGCTGCCCACATCAGATTTTTTAGTTATAAAATCAACGACACAACATCATAGATAAAAGGTCATTTAATAAAATCATCCTACAAGACGTACATAGCTTTAATAGACGTATAGCCACTGATGAAGGGTATAGCAATGCCCGAAAGCGCTCTGGATTTTTAAAGCTATGTACATCTTGTAGGATGATTTTATTAAATGACCTTTTATCTATGATGTTGTGTCGTTGATTTTATAACTGAATTTAGAATAGACGTGATACCACTTTTATTATGCAATTATTTGTTAATAATTTATATGGATTGAAATATATAACTGTAATCGTCTGTAGTAGAAAATCAAAGTTTCGGATAGAAATCTCCCAAAACGAATTCATAATTCCTAAAGCAGCCCCAGGACGGGCTAGCACAATAAGGTTCAAAATTCAAAGAATTAAAATATGCTAAATATGCAAAAGACAACAGCATACCAAATTTACACTTTCTATATCTACTCCGGTTCTCGAGTTCTTCTCCAAAAACAAGTACATTTCTTTGGCGGGCCTGGGACTGTGTAACCCAATAAGATTCAACATCAAAACAATTAAAATGTACTACAAAAGATAACAAGTACTAAATTTCATGCTACTATGGTTTATAGAACCTGATAAATTTGGGCCTCAAAAGATTTGAATCACATTGACAAACAAACACCAGATCAGATTAAACAAGAAAGATCAATCATGCATAAAGCATTGATTATGAAACACTTTTTAACCGAAATGCAATTTTATATAAATATCTCTAAAATGCGATATATTCAGCGCTGATATATTTTAAGTTATCACAGTACTACAGTAATTCATTATATTTGAAAACTTAAAACTTCATCGAAAAAAAATGAACTTTATTCAAATGACTTTAGCGAAACATAAATCGTCTGGCTCTCTATGTAAAAACGGTGAATATTTCATTCAAACACTTTTATTCCAGACTCCAGAGTTAAATAATTTTGCGTCAAAAATTCAGAAATTCTTATACAACTCATCTTACACTCACTTGTTTACATTCTGCATCCAATTAGGCTTCGTTGTAGAAATAATCAAAGTTTGACGATCATTTAAACTCAAAAATATTACAATTGCGTTGGCGCAGAATATAGATGCACAGAAAATAAACAAAACTAAATCGGTTTTAGGACGGATGCAACACTAAATATAAATTTAAAAGAACTTTTAAAATCATGATTTTGACACTGGGAAAAAGGTGGATGACATATTTTATTTTGAAGTGGGTCACGTGATCTCTTCATATTATATGGGCGTAATTATTATTTTAAGTTTTATTTAAAAAACTACCAAACATATTTTGTTGAAAAATTTTTTTTATATATTTTATGGGATAATTTGAATATTTCTTAAAATTTTCAAAGCTATTTGTGAATTTTAGCTTTTGCTTAAGAAATGTTGAAAAATGATGTCCCAATAGGGTTCAATGTATTTCACTTTTTCAATCCGGGTTCAATCCAAAACTAATTAGGTGATATTATTCATTTACATTCCCATATGTCCCACAGACCGTCTAAAGAACATACTAAAATTTCATATTGATAAAGTCATTTTTACGGCAGTTATTGTGCGAACGGACAGACAGACAGAATGACCAATTCTTCAACTATGTTGGAAATTGTTAATAAAAGATTGTAAAATAAACAATGAGTTTTTAGGGCAGGAATTAGCATAATTGTAAATGTATTAAAAACAATGTTAAATTTTTGACTTTGTGGAAGTTTTTTATTTGTGTATGTGTAAATACCCTTTTTACTTTCTCATACTATGTAACACCTCACTCAATAAGTCTCCGGTCTGACACATATATGGCACCACCCTGCCACAACTGCCGCCGTGTTCATGCGGAGTACGATCACGTTAAACATGTGGGTCCGTAAGTCCTTCCGAGAGGTTGGTGGTAGGGGAAGGAGGGTACGGTCCCTGTGGATGCCTCCCCCACTGGGTTCCGGTCTAAATTGGGTGGCACTTCCCGGCCGTCCAAACGGTTACTTTACATCTTTCTGGTAGGTCGGACGGTCTGGGTCTCAACAACAACAACAACATATGTGGCAACACTGACATACCCATATGATTTCTGGATAGTACCAACCTTCAAACGACACGTGTCAAAATTTCATGACATTCTGACAATTAGTTTATAGGTTACAGTGGTTTTAGTGACCCCAGTTTTGTAATTTTCAAAACAATGGATAAAAAAGAATTTCGTGTGTTGATTAAACACTGTTTTTTGATGGGGAAAAATACTGCTGAAGCCAAACAGTGTCTTGATAAGCGTTATGAAGACTCTGCACCAGGGAAATCAACTATTATTGACAGGTATGCTGAATTTAAACGCGGTCGTACGAACACCGATGATTCTGAACGCTCTGGTCGCCCAAAATCAGCAGTTGTTCCGGAAAACATAAAAAAAGTCCACAAAATAGTTTTGAAAGACCGTAAAGTGAAGTTGCTTGAGATAGCTGACACCTTAAAGATATCAGAAGGTTGTGTATTTACAATTTTACACGAAAATTTGAGCATGCGTAAGTTGCTTTCGAAGTGGGAGCCGCGTTTGCTCACACCGGACTAAAAACAACAACAACTCGTCGACGATTCAGAGCTCTGTTTGGAGCTGTTCAAGAGAGATAAGAAGGATTTCTTGCGTAGGAATGTGGCAATGGATGAAACATGGATCTATTACTACACACCTGAATCAAAAAGATGCTCCAGGGAAAGAAATTTGTCTCAAATGAAGAAGTGATTGCCGAAACTGAGGCCTATTTTGAGAGCAAAGACAAATCATTCTACAAAAAAGGCATCGAAAAGTTAGAGGAGCGCTGGAATGAATGTATCACTCTTGAAGAAGAGTATGTTGATGAATAAAGTCGATTTTCTAAAAAAGAAAACATTGTTTTTCTTAGTTAGACCGGAGACTTATTGAGTGATGTAGTAATATATTATATAGAGAAAGTATTGTTTTTACGAAAATTTTCGAATTCGGGATTTTGATGCTAATCATTGTTTTAAGACCTCCTGAACGCGTTTGGACTATTTTTAGAGTGATGTCCGACCGTTTGTATGTCTGTAGTCGATTTCTTGTGTACACTAAGCGGCCACAAATATTAATGAATTTCCACGAAACTTTATATTCGGCTTTGTTATCAAAACATCTAGAACTAGATAGAATTTCTTTTTTTAAATTTGAGCCGAGGGTTACATTGTCAAATATGGCATCAGTTGAAATATGTTTTCAAGCCCTTTAAAGTGAAAGGCAAAGCCCCTATTACACGACAGTAATTTGGGACAACAAACCGGTCGCAAAACAGCTTAGACAGCAAATTTAACCATAACATTTTAAGTTGAAAATGTTATTGAGGGAACGGCTGCGCGAAAATCGGCCAATCAGAAGTGCGTAAATCCGAAACGCACGGGTCACGTGCTTTCGAGTTATTTTAGTTCTTATTTTCCTGGAGACCAAGATGGCCGATAGACTGTTTTAGAATTGGAATGCAGAAATGGAAGCTGATCTTATTGAACTTATTGAATCCAAACGAAACCTTTGAGATGTTAAGAGTTCTCTTTACAGTACAAGAAAGCCCCTATTACACGACAGTAATTTGGGATAACAAATCGTTCGCAAAACCGCTTTGTGACGTCACTACACGCAGTAAGGCTCCTCTATGTACGAGCTGACTCGTCAAGCATATTGAAGCCCACCCTAGATGGATACGCAATCCATTAGCATTAGCTCTATTCGAATTTTTAATTTAGTAAGTATAATTGAAATAATTATGTGTGGTTGTTCTGCGCCGAAGTGCTCTAATCATTTAAAAAAGGGTTTTAGGCTATTTCGCTTTCCTAGAAACGAAGAAAGAAGAAAACAACGGCTAATAAATAATTGGATACCAAATACTGGAGCATGCTTGTGCGAACTAAGTTCTACAATATTCTAATTGAAGCTTCTTTTTTTATATAAAGTATTTAATTTAAACACTTATTTTATAATTTCTGTAACTGTAGTATGGAATCCTATGGGCTTCAATATGCTTGATAAGTCAGCCTGTAGTAGAGGAGCTCTAACACGCAGCACTGATCGAAAGTGACGTCACTCCAAGCAGCAAATGGGGAAGCTCGCAAAACAGCTTTGAGACGTTTGTGACGTCACTACACGTAGTAGAGCTCCTTTACTACAGGCTGACTTATCAAGCATATTGAAGCCCATAGGGTTCCATACTACAGTTATAGAAATTATAAAATAAGTGTTTAAAATAAATACTTTATATAAAAAAAGAAGTTTCAATTAGAATATTGTAGAACTTAGCTTGCACAAGTGTGCTCCAGTTCCGGGTATCCAATTATTTATTAACCATTGCTTTCTTCTTTCTTCGTTTTTAGGAAAGCGAAATAGCCTAAAAACCTTTCTAGAATGATTAGAGCAGTTCGGTGCAGAGTAACCACTCATAATTATTTCAATAATACTCCCTAAAGTGAAAATACGAATAGAGCAAATGCTAATGGACTGCGCCTCCAGCTATGGTGGGCTTCAATATGCTTGATGAGTCAGCTCGTGCATAGAGGAGCCTTAACACGCAGCACAGAACGAAGCTAAAAGCTTTCCCATTTGCTGCTTGGAGTGACGTCACTCTCGTTCTGTGCTGCGTGGAGTGACGTCACAAACTTCCCAAAGCTGTTTTGCGAACGATTTGTTGTCCCAACTGTCGTGTAATAGGGGCTTAACACGCTATAGTTGTAATCATTTGGACTCACGACGATTTTTCAAATATTTTCTTGTAAAATTTGAAAATAAAATGGATTCTAGTTTGAGAAAGCCGAGTTGAGTGACACTGCAGTTAATTTTTTCTTAATTTTCGAATGTTTAATGTCTATACCCAGATCATGGCTGGCCATTAAAACACAACGAGCTTCTATCCCAAGAATTAGCGTTTAAAATCGCCGTACATACATACATACATCTTACTTACGTAATTCGTCGAACGGGTTTTTTTATAAGATAGGTACGCTGATATCAGTACAGAACAGATTGTGCACCACCAGCGGGCAATAACGTCCCCGCTCCGCCCCCAGTTTTAGAATAATCTCGAAGATAACATTGGCTGATAGAGCCCATCACAGGAAATTCCAATATTCCCCATGCAAAACAAAAGTCTCAAAAGACGAGGCAAGTTCTATTCCTGGATGATTTCTCTCGGGATAAACGTGGAGGAGGGGGGCGGGGACTTGTTTTGATCGTGTTCGGTTTTAAAGATCCCGTTGCGAAAGGAAAGGAATATAGGCAGATAACATGGTGTATCTTTTCAAAAACAAAGTCATCGCTAATGGTCAAAACAAAGTCATCGTTAACTATGTGAATGCAGGTTCTGATTATAGCCTAAACATATCGCAAGGCCCGAGTCAACTACGATCCCCAGATTTTAGAGTGCCCCAAAATCATCTTATAATTCTATTCTAAAATTTTAAAACTTGTATTTTTACTACCTTTAATTTAATTTGATCTGGTTTTTGTTTGCCAGTTTCAAAGCTTTGAGGTCCTAACTAAGCAAGTTTCATTGATCACAGTAATATGAAATTTGGTAAGCCGCTGCCTTTTGTGGTATATTTTAATTTTATGGATTTTGAACGTTATCGGCCGGGCCCAACTTGTGCCCGCCATAAGAATATACTCGTTTTTGGAGGAATTACTCGAGAACCGGACAGGGCTAGAACCGGAGAAGCTAGAATGACTAAATTTAATGTGCCGTTGTCTTTTGTGGTATATTTTAATTCTTTGTATTTTGAACCTTATCAAGCTAACCATAGGAATTCACTTAGCGTCGGCTGGCCAGTGCGAAAATCCCTAGTTAGATTCCCGGTTGGAGCAGCAAGGTTCTTTACAGAATACTTGTTTTTTTTTTTTTTTTTGGGGGGGGGGGGGGGGATGACTTAAGAACCGGAGCAGCTAGAAAGTCCAAATTTAGTATGTCGTTGTCTTTCATACATTTAAGTTGCATTTTCATATATATTTGAGTTACGTGCACACAATAAAAGGGGATACCTACTTTAAAAAACTATATTTTCTGATGCTTTTACTTGCTTTATTTTTCCTTGCATTTCTTCTATTGAAAGTTCTTTCGCTGCACTTAAAAAGAACATGAAAAAACAAAAAAATTGAGATCTAATTCAAGACAGCATGAACTCAACAAATTAATTTTATTAACTGTTGAATATGACACAAATTTAAAATTTGACTGTAGAAGACCCAGACCGTCCGACTCATCCAAAGGACACGAGCAACCAAAAATTTGACTGTGAAGTAGTTGTTACTAAAGTCTTTTCAGAAAGAAAAACTAATGAAAACCTTTCTGAATTAATCTACTGTACATTATATAAATAAGTCGGTATCACGTCTGATTTCAAAAGCAAAAAGATCAAGCACACAACTTTGATAGGTCTTTATTACACTTCTTATAAGACTTCTTATAAGTCTTATAAGAAGTGTAATAAAGACCTTTTATCAAAGTTATGTGCTTGATCTTTTTGCTGCTGTACATTGTTTATTGCATGTCGTGTCTAATAATATACATATTTAGCTTCTTAAATGCAAGTTTTGTACATGCTTTGCTTTCAGGAAAAGAAGGGGAAAATATGCCATTGTAATTTTGAGTAACAGAAAAATTAATACAATTTGATGGCACTTAAGATAGGTAGTTTCTGATGTGAAACATCTTACTGCGCGGAGTAGAGTAGATCTTGAAAATAAATAAAAGATAAAATAAAAAAATCTGATGTGGGCAACACATGACTTTCCTTATATAATACAATGAATTTACTATTTTTACAATAAAAAAAATCTGATGTGGGCAACACATGACTTTCCTTATATAATGCAATGAATTTACTGCTTTTACAGTAAAAAAATATGTTTTTCTTATAGTAGATACTTATATTCTTTCCAAGATATTGAATTTTCTATAATTAGTCGTCATTTTCATTGTTTTAGCGTCATTTGTATCCATTTGGCGAGATTTTCGTTAATTTGGCAACATTTTTAAAAACTCGCCAAGTTGGCAACATTCCGCCACAATCGTCACCAAAATCTCGCCAAGCGTTATGGACGGATAAATAAGTTATTCTTATAGCAAATAAATGACTATTGGAATTCAAATACAAAAGTATTACTCAAAGTATCTTTTCTCATGAATGGAACGAGCTAGATCCACGAGAATGATGTCACCCAATTTATCGCATGGTATTACATATGAAAAGTGAATATGTTTCTCAATAGGAAATATTTTTTTATTTTATATGACTTTTTGATAATTTTTTTAAAAAATGTGCAATATCTCAAGAACGGTTCATGCTAGCTTTCTAAAATTTATGTCAATCGTTTTCTAATGAAAAATTACATAAGAAATTTCTCTTTCTGTAACTTTATTAGAGGTTTTGATTTTTTGACGATTTTTTCAAAATTTCTATCGAAAATTTAGGGTGGTTCTGAACATTCGATTGCGTATGAAAGCAATAGGCTTCTAGTGTTTACTGATTGTAATTTTTGTACCAAATTTCGTTCGAATCGGTCCATTCGTTCGTCAGTTATCATCTCCACAGACTCACTGATACACACACACACATACACACACATACTTTCACACACACACACATACTTTCACACACACACATACTTTCACACACACACACACACACATCACTTCAAAAATGTTCGATTCATGATCAGGGATGCTTGAAACGTGCTCTCCCGTCGAAAACTCGAATTCGAATTCTCGACCCCGTCACAATATTTTCCTTATACATTATGTATATAAGGAAAGTAATAAAAATAAGTAATGCTACTTGGATGAAACGGAAGTGAAAGCATGCAACGGGAAGTGGCATCACATTGCTACGAATACGTAACAGAGAAACATTGCTGAAACTTGAAGGTCTTTGTTACTTGATCGTGGCGACGAATATGGCGAAATATCGCCAACTTGGCGTTTTTTGGAAATTTCTCGAATTTTGTTGATGGGTTCATAATCTGAAGAGTTTCAGGCTTTTTCTATAAATTTAAACAGAGGGCATATATAAGCTCTTTGGGATGTTGACGTGATATGAGTTAAAGCATCTACCGATCTCAATACAGAACAACAGAACCCAATATGTATTGTATCTTCTGGTTTCATATACCATTTAAGCTCTATTATAAAACAATTTTTGTCGAAAAAGTGCAAAATAATTCAATTTTAATTTCAATTGTTACATATACTTAAGTGTTACGCAATAATTTTTACTTTCTCAAACGTAGTATTGAAAAAGTGTTGTTTTTAAGAAAATTTTCGATTTTTAGATTTTGATGCCAATATATGTTTTAAGACCTCCTGAATACGTTTTGATTATTTTTGGCGTGATGTCCGTCCGTCTGTTTGTGTGATGTCTGCGGTCGATTTCTTGTGTACACTAAGCGGCCACAAATATTAATGGATTTTCACGAAACTTAATATTCGGCTTTGTTATCAAAATATCTAAAACTAGACAGAATTTTTTTTAAATTCGAGCATTAACTTTGAAATGGATTCGAAATTTTATATATATGTATATATATTTTTAACATGGCAGCATAGGACAAAATTTGACATTAATCATGCCTAAAAGGGTTTACTTTTGGTTCAATGATCGCGGAACTTAATAGTTTCAATCATTGTTATAAAAATCTCGTGTTTTTGCCAGTTCTGATACGATTATTTGTATTTATAATACCCTTGTTAAACCAATTTTGGAATATTATGCAATGATTTGGGACCCTGTTTACAATCTGCATTCTCAACGGATAGAAATCGTGCAAAATAAACTATTACGTACTATTGATTACAGATTGACTGGCTATTATCCTTATGATATGCATACCAGGGAACTCAGACAGAAATATAGTTTAATGTCTCTTAAAAAAAGAAGCTGGTCCTGCCTCTTGTTTTATTATAAGGTTTTAAATAATACTATTGGTTGCCCTATTTTACTTTCGAATTTTTATATACCTGTCAATAATACTAGAAAAAAAACTCTATTTCACTATACTACTGTTAAGCACAACTACATTAAATGCTATTCTATCTATGAATTTGTTGATCTATATAATACCTACTATGCTGATATTGATATATTTAACTTGACTCCTGCTTGTTTTAAAAAAGCCTGTTTCAATGCACTTGACATGTTTACTATTTAGTATTCTTGTATCCTATGTTCTGTACTTTTTAATTTCTTGTGTGGCTACTGTAACTGGATTTCATCTGTAGTTGCCACGTAAATTGAATAAAATAAAATAAAATGAAATAAAAAATAGCCGCGATACAATTTTTTTTATTCATGACGTCATTAGCTCCCTTGGGGGACACGTTAGCCCCCCCCCCCCCCCCTTGATATACATTGTCAGGTATGGTATCAATTGAAAGATTTTTTCAAGCCCTTTAAAGTAAAGGGTAACACGCTATAGTTGCAATCATTTAGGCCCACGATACTGATTTATCAAAAATGTTCTTGTAAAATTTAAAAAAAAAAACGAATTCTGGCAAGAAGAAGTCGAGTTGAGCAACAACTCCAGTTAATTACAGCGCAAAATCTTGCAGCACACCCAAGCCTCCCATAGAATGCCTTCGGTAATCAGCTTTCAAGTTAATGCATGCGAAGTTCAATCTTTCCTTATCAGGTGACCTCACTCCTTTTGTGTCTGGCGATAGTACAATTCAAACGGATGCGATTCTCAGAGAGACCCCGCTCTCTCTTCTCTGAAAAGTGGAGTGGCGTTGCCTGCATCGATTGCGCGTTCGATGATTCTGGGAAACCGCGCAATCCTTCCGCGGAGTGGACCCAGCAATGAAACATCTATTAAACTTTTATTCACGGGACCAACATGAAAACAATTCGTACCCCAACTGAATCTCCTCATACGCGAGTTTTTACCCTGTTTCATATTCCATGTATTCAGAGCTGCCATAACCAAACGGCACACTAAACATAGGCGGCGCCAGGCTTTCACAAAGCGGTTTTAGGACGGATGCAACACTAAATATGAATTAAAAAGAACTTTAAAAATCGCGATTTTCACGCAAAATGGATGACGTATTTTATTTTGAGGTGAGTCACGTGATCTCTTCATATAATAGTCACGTGATCTCTTCATATAAAGGGTGTAATTATTATTTTAATTTTTATTTAAAAAACAGCCTAACATATTTTACTGAAATTTTTTTATATATATTTTATGGGATAATTTGAATATTTTTTAAAATTTTCGAAGCAATTTGTGAATTTTAAATTTGCTTAAAAAATGTTTGAAAAATTAGGTCCCATAGGGTTCAGTGTATTTCATTTTTTCAACCCGGGTTCAATCCAAAACTAATTGGGTAATATTATTCATTTATATTCCCATAGGTGCCATAGACAGTCTGAACAACGTACTAAAATTTCATTTTGATTAAGTCATTTTTACTGCAGTTATGGTGCTAACGGACAGACAGACAGACAGAATGAACAAAGTCATAAACACTTTTCAACTTTGTTGTAAAGTGTTAATAAATGGATATAAAAATATATCTTATAAATGAATAGTTTGATTTTTCTTTTAATTATATCAATTGCGGACTGCGTACATCCCTTTCATTTATTTTGCCAAAGAGTTTTCACGCTTATATATTGTGTTTAGCTAATAAAATCATATATTGTGTTTAGCCAATAAATTCATTTAGCCGATTGTTGAAACAGAAAAAGAGTAGAACGGGTATATCTTTTAATACAATTTTAGTGTTTTCATTTAGTAATATACAAACGGGATCAGGATGTTTTATTCAGATCTGCAAATTCAGAGCTACGAATTTGGCGGTATATCGCTAACTTGGAAACTATTCTTAAACGTTGCCAAACCGTCGGAAATGTCGCCAATTTTTTTAAAAACGACGTAAATCAATAAAATTTATTTTGTCTTACATCTGCTAGGCAATACATTCAATTATTACTTTCCTTATATACATAATATATAAGGAAAGTATTGTGACGGGGTCGAAAATTCGAATTCGAGTTTTCGACGAGAGAGCGATCACGAATCAAACATTTTTGAGGTGATGTCTGTGTGTGTGTGTGTGTGTCAGTGAGTCTATAGAGACGATATTTCACGAACAAATGGAACGATTTGAATAAAATTTGGTACAAAAATCAGAATCCCTGAATACTGGAAGCTTATTGTTTTTAAACGCAATCGAATGTTCAGAACTCCTTAAATTATCGAGTGAAATTTTGAAAAAATCATCAAAAAATCAAAATCCTTAATAAAGTTACGCAAATAGACATTTCTTATGTAATTTTTCCTTAGAAAATGATTGACATAAACTTTAGAACGCTAGCATGAACCGTTCTCAAGATATTGCACATTTTTTAAATAAATTTATCAAAAAATCCCTTAAATTAAAAAAACATTAACTGTTGAGAAACATGTTCACTTTTCATATGTAATATCATGCGATAAATGTGGTGACTTCATTCTCGTGGATCTAATTCGTTCCATTCACGAGAAAAGGTACTTTAAGTAATACTTTTGTATTTGAACGCCAATAGTCATTTATCTGCTGTAAAAATAACATATTTCTCCGTCCATAACACTTGGCGGTATTTTAGCGACGAATTTGGCAGGATTTCGCCAACTTGGCGACTTTTTTTAATGTTGCTAAATTAACGAAAATCTCGCCAAATGGATAAAAATGAAGCTAAATCAATGAAAATGACGACTAATTGAAGAAAATTCAATATCTTGGAAAAAATATAAGTATCTACTATAAGAATAACATTTTTTTATCTATGAAAGTAGTAAATTCATTGCATTATATAAGGAAAGTCCCTCATCAGATTTTTTAAAAATATGTCAATCATTAATTCATCAATTTTCGTAACATTAGCGTCATTTCTGTCAGTTTGGTATTGGCACCAGATTAAAAAAGTTATGAACTTTGCGATATTTTGGTAAATTAATCTCCAAGATTGCCAAATAAATCGCCACGTGTTACACATTTTGATGATACTCATTTTTTATGTAACTTTTCAGATACATTTATTTGAAAAACATGCAATATCCCTAAAACGGCTCAAACTAGTGTTCTAAAGTTTGAATCATTCATTTTAGAACAATAAATTACGCATGATTATTTATTTATTTACATTATTGAATATCCTGATTTTCTATGATTTATCAAAAATTCATTCGAAAAATAGGGGTCTTCTTAACGCTCAGTCGCGTTAACGACTGAACGTTAATGCGACTGAACGTTATGACTGAATGTTAACGACTTAACGTTAACGCGGCTGAACGTTATGACTGAACGTTAACGACTCAACGCTAACGCGGCTGAACGTTATGACTGAACGTTAACGACTGTACGTTAACGCGGCTTAACGTTATGACTAAACGTTAACGACTGAACGTTAACCGCGGCTGAACATTATGACTGAACGTTAACGAACTGAACGCTACGCGGCTGAACGTTATGACTAAACGTTAACGACTGAACGTTAACGCGGCCCTGAACATTATGACTGAACGTTAACGACTGGAACGCTAACGCGACTAAACGTTATGACTGAACGTTAACGACTGAACGTTAACGCGACTGAACGTTAACGACTGAACATTAACGTTATAACGACTGAACGTTAACTTTCTAACGTTCAGTCAGAGAGAGAGAGAGAGAGACCATCTTAAAAACTTTCGATTCGAGTTTAAGGATGCTTGAAAAGTACTCTTCCATCGAAAACTTGAATTCGAAATTTTCGACCCCGTTACAATACTTTCTCTATACATTAAATACTAATATATAGGGAAAGTAAAATGCGGAAAGAAAAGTACGTTTATTCTTTTGTATCACAAACATTCTGCAGCAAAGTATGTGGGAAGAATTGCCGTTGTCAGCTGACTGTCAAATATGTTTTTATATAACTACCTTTCTCTGTTCTCCCTCCCACACAAAAGAATTAGTTGCAGACCAGATGTTTTGGTGCCGTTACAATACGTGTATAGTATGTGACATGCATTGTAGGGGTATTGTAATATAAGGTCGAAATCCGAAATCTATTTTCAGACGTGCAAGCGTATACTCATCTTCTCGATTAAGATACGGTGTGTTAAAAATTCATCCATAACTTTCAGTAACTGTTACCATGTGACAGAATGAAGTGGAATTTGGTTCCACTCGACTTTCTCATACCCAAATCCAAAAAGTAGTTTGTGGCGCCCCCCCCCCCCCCACACACACAAATTTTACAAGAAATTTTTTCTTTCCCTGCAATACATGGTAATGTATAGGGAAAGTATTGGAATCATGCCGAAAATCGCAACTTTAGTTTTCGACGGATCGACACGTTTCGAGAGTTGTGGCGCCCCGCCCCCCCCACACACAAATTTCACAAGATTTTTTTCTTTCCTGCAATACATGGTAATGTATAAGGGGAAAGTATTGGGAATCATGCCGAAAATCGCAACTTTAGTTTTCGACGGATCGACACGTTTCGAGAGTTTGTGGCGCCCCGCCCCCCCCACACACAAATTTCACAAGAATTTTTTTCTTTCCCTGCAATACATGGTAATGTATAGGGAAAGTATTGAATCATGCCGAAAATCGCAACCTTTAGTTTTCGACGGATCGACACGTTTCGAGAGTTGTGGCGCCCCGCCCCCCCACACACAAATTTCACAAGAATTTTTTCTTTCCCTGCAATACATGGTAATGTATAGGGAAAGTATTGGAATCATGCCGAAAATCGCACTTTAGTTTTCGACGGATCGACACGTTTCGAGAGTTGTGGCGCCCCGCCCCCCCCCCACACAAATTTCACAAGAAATTTTTTCTTTCCCTGCAATACATGGTAATGTATAGGGAAAGTATTGGAATCATGCCGAAAATCGCAACTTTAGTTTTCGACGGATCGACACGTTTCGAGAGTTGTGGCGCCCCGCCCCCCCACACACAAATTTCACAAGAATTTTTTTTCTTTCCCTGCAATACATGGTAATGTATAAGGGAAAGTATTGGAATCCTGCCGAAAATCGCAACTTTAGTTTTCGACGGATCGACACGTTTCGAGAGTTGTGGCGCCCCGCCCCCCCACACACAAATTTCAAAGAATTTTTTTCTTTCCCTGCAATACATGGTAATGTATAGGGAAAGTATTGGAATCATGCCGAAAATCGCAACTTTAGTTTTCGACGGATCGACACGTTTCGAGAGTTGTGGCGCCCCGCCCCCCCCCACACACAAATTTCACAAGAATTTTTTTTCTTTCCCTGCAATACATGGTAATGTATAGGGAAAGTATTGGAATCATGCCGAAAATCGCAACTTTAGTTTTCGACGGATCGACACGTTTCGAGAGTTGTGGCGCCCCGCCCCCCCCCCACACAAATTTCACAAGAATTTTTTCTTTCCCTGCAATACATGGTAATGTATAGGGAAAGTATTGGAATCATGCCGAAAATCGCAACTTTAGTTTTCGACGGATCGACACGTTTCGAGAGTTGTGGCGCCCCGCCCCCCCACCACACAAATTTCACAAGAATTTTTTTCTTTCCCTGCAATACATGGTAATGTATAGGGAAAGTATTGGAATCATGCCGAAAATCGCAACTTTAGTTTTCGACGGATCGACACGTTTCGAGAGTTGTGGCGCCCCGCCCCCCCCACACACAAATTTCACAAGAATTTTTTTCTTTCCCTGCAATACATGGTAATGTATAGGGAAAGTATTGGAATCATGCCGAAAATCGCAACTTTAGTTTTCGACGGATCGACACGTTTCGAGAGTTGCGGCGCCCCCGCCCCCCCCCCCCCCCCACTCACAAATTTCACAAGAATTTTTTTCTTTCCCTGCAATACATGGTAATGTATAGGGAAAGTATTGGAATCATGCCGAAAATCGCAACTTTAGTTTCGACGGATCGACACGTTTCGAGAGTTGTGGCGCCCCGCCCCCCCCACACACAAATTTCACAAGAATTTTTTTTCTTTCCCTGCAATACATGGTAATGTATAGGGAAAGTATTGGAATCATGCCGAAAATCGCAACTTGAGTTTTCGACGGATCGACACGTTTCGAGAGTTGTGGCGCCCCGCCCCCCCCCCACACACAAATTTCACAAGAATTTTTTTCTTTCCCTGCAATACATGGTAATGTATAGGAAAAGTATTGGAATCATGCCGAAAATCACAACTTTAGTTTTCGACGGATCGACACGTTTCGAGAGTTGTGGCGCCCCCGCCCCCCCCCCCCCCACACACAAATTTCACAAGAATTTTTTTTCTTTCCCTGCAATACATGGTAATGTATAGGGAAAGTATTGGAATCATGCCGAAAATCGCAACTTGAGTTTTCGACGGATCGACACGTTTCGAGACCTCTAGAATACGAAAAAACTATTTTTAGCGTGATGTCTGTGTGTGTGTCTGTCTGTGTGTGTGTCTGTCTGTCTGTCTGTGTTGATATTGTATCTACACTAACAAAAAAACTAATGAACCGAATTTCATAAAATTTGGTAGGTAAGTCACTTGTGGGCGAATCTGGTGCTGATTAGTTTTGGGTATGATTCGGGTTAAAAGAACCCGCCTTTTGTTTGCGAAATGGCCCGCAAAAGCTTGTATCCACTCTAGCTGAAAAACTAATGGACCGAATTTCACAAAATTCGGTAGATAAGTCACTTGTGGGACACCCTGGTGCTGATTAGATTTTGGTAGGATTCGGAAAAAAATAACCTGCCTTTTTTTGCAAAATGGCCCGCAAAAATCGTCAAAATCTAACATAAATAACTACGTATACTCAAATATATCCATTAAATGCTTGTTTAATACGTAACTTTTAACGAAGAAAAGACTAAGACCAACCCCATTACACTAAGACTAGCCGTTCTCGAGATATTTTAGTTTTTTCGTATTTTATCTACGTCACCTTTGAAAATAAGTCCAGTTAACAAATGAGAACGAAAATTGAAATAAAAGTGAATTAAATTTAAGTAAAATAAAGACAACGTGGATATAAGTCTGCAGGGAAAGTCATGTGCTGCCCACATCAGATTTTTATTTAATTGTATTGTTGGTCCAAATGATTACAATTACAACGTGTTACCCTTCACTTTAAAGGGTATAAAACATCTTTTGATTGATACCATACCTGACAATGTACCTGGGACGGATAATTCTTCCCCCCCCCCCCCCCCCCCGAGGGCGGCTAATTAAATCACGAGCTCAAAATTTGTGTCGCGGCTATTTTTCACTCCAAAGATTGAAGCTATTAAATCCTGTGATCATTGTGCATAAATAACCTCTTTTATGCATGGTTATATCAAAATTTGACCTATACATCCGGATATAAAATTTGGTGGAAATCCACTAATATGTGTGGCATCAGCTATCGTGTGCACAAGAAATCGACTACAGACATACTGACAGACAGAGGGACATTCCATCCACAAGAAATGATACTTTTTGTAATAGTTTTGTATTTTGACGCCCAGAAATTTGCCAATATCTAGTTGTTTATTTCTCGGGATATTAATTAAATTCCAATTTCATTTTGATGAGCATTTCCATGTGAGTATAATAAAACACGCATTCTCTTTGGACACGTATGTTGCTAGAAAGGTCGCATATCAATTTGCGTGATGTTAATTTGATGCCAAGAACGTTGCGCCGTGGATCCTGCACACCATTATTTCGTTGTGAAAGAATTAAAAGTCATTACATGTTGTATATGGAAAGTCATGTGCTGTCCACATCAAATTTTTACTTTCTCATAATACGTAATATAGTAGAGAAAAAGTATTGTTTTCGCGAAATTAAAGATTTTGATGCCAGTACATGTTTTAAGACTTCTTGAACCACGTTTTGACTATTTTTTGAGTGATGTCCGTCTGTCTGTCTGTATGTCTTTATTCGATTTTTTGTGTACATGAAAGCGGCCACAAATGTTAATGGATTCTCACGAAACTTTATTTGCGGATTTGTTATAAAAAAAAAAAAAAAAATCTGGAACTAGATGTATTACTTTCCTTATATACGTAATGTATAAGGAAAGTATTGTGACGGGGTCAAAATTCGAATTCGAGTTTTCGACGGGAGAGCACGGTTTCAAGCATCCCTGATCACGAATCGAACATTTTTGAGGTGATGTCTCTCTCTCTCTCTCTGTGTGTGTGTGTGTGTGTGAAAGTATGTGTGTGTGTGTGTGTGAAAGTATGTGTGTGTGTGTGTGAAAGTATGTGTGTGTGTGTGTGAAAGTATGTGTGTGTGTGTGAAAGTATGTGTGTGTGTGTGTGTGTGTGTGTGTGTCAGTGAGTCTGTGAAGACGATAACTAACGAACGAATAGACCGATTCGAAAGAAATTTGGTACAAAAATCACAATCCGTAAACACTGGAAGCCTATTGTTTTTATACACAATCGAATGTTCAGAACCCCTCTAAATTTCGAGTGCAATTTTGAAAAAATCACCAAAAAATCAAAACTGCTAATAAAGACTCAAATAAACATTTCTTATTTAATTTTTCATTATCTTTTCATTCATCTCATTTCAAAATTGCGCACAAAACTTGGAAAAGATGAAATATCTAAGGAGCGGTTTATCATTTATTTAATATATTTAAGACTATTTATTATTCTATTTATACTTATTTCCTATTTTTTTTTTCAATTTTGTGGGCCATTTTGGGAAAAAGAAAAATTAAAGGGCGCCCCCCCCCCCCCCAACCATTCTAAAATCTAATCAGCAGAGTAACCTATAAGTGACGTAACAACCGAATTTCAAGACATTTCGCTGAATAATTTTTGCGCTGGAGTGGGTATACATTGCAAACACTCCCCCAACCCCCCTCCTCACACACAGAGAGAGAGAGAGAAAGAGAGAGAGACGTCTCTTCAAAAATAGTTTTATCTTATTCTAGAGTGTTCAAAACGCGTAGATCCGTCGAAAATTCGAATTTCAATTTTCGACTCGCATTCCAATACTTTCCCTATACATTACGATGTATATAAGGAAAGCAAAAACGGGGAGAAATTTTTAGGTGAGGAAGGGCCTATAAAGAAGGCTGGCATAAGCATGCAGTAGAGGGGGGGGGGGGGGGGGAGGAGGAACCGGTACAATTTTCCGGTGTCCCCGTGTCTAGATTTAGTTAGAATAATTTCTATCTACACGTAGTTTTTGTCTTGTCATGGGGCCGGCATTATTGCTTTCCAAGGGCCCGAGCCCGGTCTCGGCGCACCTAGTCCTAGAGCCTTAAAAGTGCAAGATCGGACTTCCGGCACTGCACACAGGTTCCACTATAATTACGCCTTCGCCTTCGATCCCTGCCCTTTCGGAACGTTTACCGATTTCCCGCGCGTTCTGCTTGCTGCACACTATACTCTGCTCCGGGAAGAAGACGTGGGCGTTGATGCCAATGTGGATTCTATTCTGAAATGTAGCCCCAGCACTCGGGGCCTAAACGGATTGGAGGGGCCTGGGAAAACAGGTCCTATCAAAATCCTGGAGGTCCTGGGAAAACCGTAATAGATGAACATTATTTTTAACTTTTGGAATGCAATTTAGAACTTATGTTCTCGACGTTGAGGGGATTTGTTGAGGATACATTGTCTACTTCGGTCTTAGTTGTAAATGGAATCAGGTATTAGTTGAAAATAATGTAAACATGCTTGTAGGCTTCAAGGCTAAACGAGTATGAGACTTCACCGGGCTTTCTGACACACCCATATTTGGTAAGACCGCATGTGCATTACAGCCAGTGAAGACGAGAGAGGGGGAGGAGAGTCGGGTCTGGAGTTCCGAGCATGGCCTGGCCTGGCCGGCCCGGCAATGGGAGGGGTAGAGTACAACCAGGGGGGGAGGCGGCCCTTTGAGGTTCCAGTCCTAGAGTCCGCGATCGTTTTCCACTGGCCTGATTACAGCCAACATTAGAACTTAATGAATCTGGAGTGTATCTATACATGGGCGCCCATACATAAGCGATAAGAGGGGCTCAAGCCTGGCTTATCGCTTTGCAATTTTACTATTTTACCCATTGCTATGATAAAATTATGAAAATTTTTGTTCATTTTTTCAACAATTTTTTTCTGTGAAAATTACTTCTTGAAACTCATGTAAGAAACTCAGAATTTTGTTAAGATGCTTTAAAATTACTTTTCACTAGGTAAGATTACTAAAATTTTCACTCGGGGGCATGTGCCACTCCCCCGGGTTATCAATCCGCTCGCCTCCCCTTTGAAAAACCCATATGGGTGTCCTGCGGTGACCTAAAAGGCTAAATATTTGCACATATATAGTAGCAGGGGCGCGGTAGCCCTGTGGTTAGCGGGCGGGAATTGCACTCGGTAGGCCCGAGTTCGATTCCCGCCACTGCTAAAACTGCCGCCGTGTTCACGCGGAGTACGATCACGTTAAACATGTGCGTCCGTAAGTCCTTCCGAGAGGTTGATGGTAGGGGAATGAGGGTACGGTCCCTGTGGATGCCTCCCCCACTGGGTTCCGGTCTAAATTGGGTGGCACTTCCCGTCAGTCCAAAGAGTTACCTTACACCTTTCTGGTACCAGCCGTCCAAATAGATACTCAAGTCCCCATGATGAGTCGGACGGTCTGGGTCTTCAACACCTTTCTGGTAGGTCGGACGGTCTGGGTCTCAACAACAACAACATATATAGTAGCGTGTACAGAACAGAACTTAGCGGAGTCGAATTTTTAATATTCTCTCAGGTGTGCATGAAGAGGGGGGGGGGGCGGAAAATGGGATTTCTTGAAAAGTATTTCTACATCTTCCAGAATTTCCCCGTTGATCTAGACGACCAAATATTTGCATACATGGTATTCTATACAGAACAGAACCTAATGGAGTCGGTTTTTCGATGTCTTCTAACGGGGAGCAAAAATAAAGGTTTTCAAAAAGCCATTTCAGCCCCCTAGAAGTCTCCCTGCCCCCAACCCGATGACCTAAAAGACTAAATATGTATACCCTTATAGTATCATTTACGAAATAGAACCTAATTGAGAGAGAGAATCGGATTTCCAATTATCTCCCTCAGGGTTGCGGAAAAAATTGGGTCCTTCGAAAAGCCATTCCAGGCCCCTAGAAGCCCACTTCTTCACTGACCTAGAAAGCAAAATATTTGCACACTTATAGCATCGTACACGGAACATAACCTAACGGAGCACGATTTTCGATTTCTCTCCCGGGTGAGGACAAAATCCGAAATGGAGGCAGTTTGAAAATCGAAAAATATTTACAGACCGTCCAGAAGCCATCCGGTGAACTAGAAGGCCGAAGTTTGGCGTATGTATCGACCGCAAACAGAACCTAACTGGGCTAATTTTCGATTAAGATGACTATTTTTGATGCCATACATTGGTGTCATACATCGTCTGGTGAAACAAAATAAAACGCATTAAAAAAGTTGCACCTTATATCTATCTGCAAGGGTGTTAGTTTGTTTCCTTATCTTTGACAGACTTAAATTCTAGTATATATATATAACAGTGCTTAGAGGCGGAAAAATTATTAAACCGTCTCTGTCCTGCCCTCTGCGAGGGTTTTGGAGCCGAGCGCATGACGCAACGGGAGAGCTAAGAATTTTGGGTGAAAACGGCTGTTACCGGGCTCTCCCGTAAGACCCGTGACCTTGAGTTCTCTGGGCTGTTGCTGGGCCTGCGCCGGTCGATAAAGGGAAGCCTCCAAGCCACGTGGGTGCGGAAGAAACAATAACAGAAGGGGGTGTTTGGTTCAGGAGTTGACCGAGTTTGTGGGGTGAATGCGACTTTCGGTTACACCGGAGTTTCGGTTACACTATCATCACTTCTAAATTTGTGTATTCTATAAACGGGGACATATGCAAGAAGGGGGGGGGGGGCAATGTTTCCTTCAAGCATGCATTCGGGGGGTGGGGGGGGGGGTGAGACCTCCGGGGATTATTGTTCGCCCCTCCCGGAGACATTTTAATGTTAACCTAGGTTATATTTATGGGACAGCATTTAGATATATTTATATGGAGCAAATAGAAATCTTGCCCCCCCCCCCCCCCTATATTTTCATTCGCTCCCCCTCGGTCAAAAGTTCTCAAAGAAATGTAGATACTTTAAAATTAAAGACAATCAAATAATAAGCTTAAAAGTCTTTTATTAAGGCCTCTTTTTTACGACGTACAAAAATCATACGGCCATAGCGCTCGCTTCTGGGCACTATTATGGCCTTCATCAGTGGTGGTGAAGTGAAAAGAAGTAGCGAACATGTGCTTAAATATAGGGCACAACCGACAGATAAAATTTACATGTTAATCAATTTACATTTTTACATTTTTAAATACGAGGCATTTAAAATATAATTTAATTATAAAATACAAATTGCAATAAATTTTGTCCGGCGGTTATGGCTTATATTTAAGCACATGTTCTCCACTTGTTTTCATTTCACCACTGATAAAGGGCATAATAGTGCCCGGAAGCGCTATGGCCGTGTGATTTTTGTACGTCGTAAAAAGGAGATTTTAATAAGACTTTTAAATCTATCTTTTGGTTGTCTTTAATTTTAAAGTATTATTTGGTTGACGTGGGAAAAAGAGGGAGCTTGCTATCTTTTCCAGCCCAAAATATCTGCATTAGTATTTCTAACATATTTTTACTGTACGATGTTTGAAAATTTTTCGATTTTTACTTTAGTTGTCAATTTTAGGTTTGATAGGAGAAAAGTGGAAGAAAAATAAAATACATTTTAATTTTTACAACTATATTTATGAAGAATTAAGGGAACATTCTACTCTTAAAATCATGAAAATACAATTTTTGCCATGTAAAGAAAGTTTGAGCATTTTTGAACATTGTATTTGAAAAGAGGCTGATTTCTATTCAGAGATGTTCTAAACTTATAAATCCTGTTAAATTCCGCGAAACGCATTTTTTACCCCCATCACAATTTTTCCCGTTACATATACGTATACAGGGTGATTTAAAACGATGGGGCAAAACTTTAAGGGGTGGCTAAACACACCTAAACAAGCACTTTTTGTCATATAATGCGTGGTCGTAACGCACGTGGTTAAGCGCTAGAAGGCGCGGTCCAGCGAACGCATTAAACGCCTGTTGTCGCACTCGTTGTCAGTTCTATCGTGGATTTCAGAAGGAATGGATTGTTTCATAAATCAGGACTAGGCCCACATGCATTTCATGTACGGGGCTACGAACGGGAATGCAAGGAAAGCCCAAATCCGTATGTGCTTTCAACACGACGGAGCGCCACCCCATTTCAGCGTGGCTATGCGAAACGCCTTGGATGCAATATTCCCAGGATGATGGATTGGTCAGGATGGTCCCATCACTTGGCCGGCCCGATCTCTCATGTTTGGACTTTTTCCTATGGGTCCATATGAAAGCTTCATCTACGACAGCCTCGTTGACTCCGTTGAGGACCTTGTTGCCAGGATTTCTGTTGCTGCTGCCGCTGTACGAGAAATGCCTGGTGTATTCGCCAATGTATACGACGATGACTACGTCGCAGGTGTGAGATTTGCATTCATGTTGGCGGTCGCTGTTTTGAGCAGTTTCTGTAAGTTATCCATTCCAATTTGTTTTGTAATTTCTTCGATTTCTTGTTTTGGGCAGTTTCTGCAAGTTGTTCGCTGAAATGTGTTCTGTAATTTCTTCACACCTCCTCTGTCATTCTTGTGTTCCATCATTTCATGCAACAGTGCGTGTTAACCTCTAGTGCTTAACCGCTTGAGTTACGACCATGTATTGTATGACGAAAAGTGCTTGTTTAAGTCTGTTCTATCACCCCTTAAAGTTTTGTCCCGTCGTTTTAAATCACCCTGTATACTATCCCAAGCAGCATATGTGTTCGGTAACCTATCGGCAAATCATTGGTACCATCGGTGAACTATCCTTACTTTCCGGCTCATACGTGTCAGATATCGGGCCGATCTCGGCAGCCCTATGGATTTTTTATAACATTTTATTACTTTCCCTACATACATAGTACTGTATAATTGGGGAAGAAATGTAATGTGACGGGGTCGAAAATTCGAATTCGAGTTTTTAACGGAAGAGCACGTTTCAAACATATCTGAACTCGAATCGAAAGTTTTTGAAGTGATGTCTGGTCTGTGGGTTAGTACATGTGTACGCGTTTTGTGTGGATGTGATATCTCACGAACGAATGGAGCATTTCGAACGAAATTTTGTACAAATATTTCAATCGGTGAATACTGGAACCTTATTGATTTTAAATGCAATCGAATGAACGAAACCCCCTCCCCTCCAATTTTCGAACAAAGTTTTGAAGAAATCAGAACCTTCAGTGTTACTACATAAATAATTATTTCTTAGAAAGCAAATGAGACAACTTTAAAACGTTAACACGAACCGTTCTCGAAATATTGCACGTTTTTCAAAGAAATTTATGAAAAAAAAATTACATGAAATTAAAAAAAGGCATTAACTATCTTGAAATATGTTCACTTTCCATATGCAGTATTATGCGCCAAATTTATCAACATCATTCTCGTGGATCTAGTTCGTTCCGTTCACGAGATACAATACTTTGTGTAATAGTTTTGTATTTTGTTGTCCCATTTGATATTTATTATTAGTCATTATTTTCACTCAATAGCAATTTATTTCATGTCAATTTCATTTTGGTGTGAATTTTGCATGTGAATATAAGTCATCCTGTTTTACCTAATGAAAGCGTCCATTTCAATTGACGTGATCTTAATTCAATGCTAGTAACATTGTAGAATTTATCATTGTTATTACTTTATCATTGATGTAGTAGAAGATAGATATATATCCGTCATATGACGGAATTAAAAATTTGCAAACCATTACCTCCCATTTAGCGTTATTTTTATCAATTTGGTGACATTTTCGTCAATTTAGCAGTATTTAAAAAGACTCGCCAAGTTGGCGATATGCCGCCAAAATTTTTCTCCAGAATTTCGCCAAGCGTTGTAGACGGAGAAATAGGTTATCCTTATAGTAGATTCTTATTATTTTTTTTTCAAGATATTCAATTTTTACCAATTTGGCTACATTTTTATCAGTTTGGCAACATTTTTATCAATGTGGCGACATTTTACTTAATTTGGCAGCATTTAAAAAATCTCGCCAAGTTGGCAGTTGGCAATATTCCGTCAATTTCGACACCAAAATTTCGCCAAGCGTTACCGAGAAATAGATAGATAAACAGACAGATAAATCAAGGTGTTTATATTATAAATAAGAAAAACCCTTCTTTCCATTTGTCTTTCCGTACGTAATGTTTAGCGATGAAACTGGCGACGTTTTAGTGAAATATCGCCAACAATGCGACTTTTCAGAAATGCCGTCAAATTAACGGAAATGTCGTGAGATTGGCAGAAATAACGCTTCATTGTCCAAACTGATGCTAAAGTAATAAAAATTCAATATCTTGAAAAAATGAAATTATATTTATTTGATAATCTCTGTCACTCTGGGAAAATTAAAATTGTTGATTTAAAATATAGCGAGTTTCACTTTTTGTAGGACAGGTACGTTTTGTTAGGGGGGTTGGCGGGAGGGCTGAAAACCTAGACCACTCGACTGACCCATAGGGTATACAGCTGCTGATTGAATGGTCGGGGGGGGGGGGGAGGGCGTCGTACATGTTATCACCTAAAAAGCGTGAAATGTTAATGTCCAATTCAACTCTAAAAACAGTGTATCGTGGATCTTTAAGCTGTGAAAGAAGTAAGGCATTGCATTATGTAGGAAAAGTCATGTTCTGCCCATATTAGATTTTTGTCTTGATCCGGCATTTGTTTGTTTGTCAACGTGATTCAGATATGCGTGGCCCTAATCAATTAAGTCCCCTTAATCCTAGTAAATATGAAATTTGGTATGCCATTGTCTATAGTGGTGCAATAAGTCTTTTGATATTCAACCTTATCGGGCCTGCCACAAGAATGTACTTGTTTTGGGGGGAATAACTCAACCGGAGCAGTTAGAAAGTCCAAATGGGGTACATCGTTGTATCTATATAATAAAAGGCAATGTCTGTCTGTGTGTCTGTCTTATATACTATAGGCTCAGTGACCGCGTGTCGCAGAGCTACGAAATTTGGCAATCGCAGATTCGGGGGGGGGGGGGGGGGGGGACACGTGAAAACCGATTTTTAAAATTTGGATTATTTTTTTTGTTGTTGTTGTTATTTAATGTTTTATGCGATTTCGGCCGTTTTTTTTCCAATTTCCCCCCTTTTTTCTCCCCCATCCAAACGTCGTAGAAAAAACAAACAAATCACACGACCGGAAAGAGCAGACAATTGCGAGTAAAAATATATCAATTTCAAATCTCAGGGACAAATTCTAATATTTTTTAAAGTTTTAAAACAAAAGTCACTTTCGGCTCAAAAAACGAACTTTCGTTTTTAAATCCTCGCGTCAGGAAAAGTACCGACAATTTCGACTAATAATTTACATTTTTAGAAAGCTCAAGGATCAAGCTTTCTTACAAGCCCAATCTGGTTAAGAAATAAGAAAAAGTAGCCCCACGATCCGAATTTTAAGGAAGTAATGATTTTCAATTTCTCAGCCAAACCGCGAAAGAAGGGATCGACTTTTCACCCACATGCGCGCGCAGACGCACGGTGTATCTATGGTGGAGGGATCTGGGCGAGGTTATGACGTCACGGTTCTGACGTCATGGTACGCATAGCGAAATCGAAGGATATTTGTGCCTGCCAAATAATGAATGTACGTCATTAAACTAAAACAAACCATCCATTTTATTATTCATCCATTTTATTGGAATAAATTATTATTTTCGAAATAAATTACTTTTTATTTTAAATTTCAAAGAACCCCCTAGAACATTATTTTTCATGTTAAAATTTCATTATTAGTTTTAACGTCATTAAACTAAAACAAACTTTGTTAACTCCCACGGGATTATGGCGCTAGCGAGTTTGCCACAGTCAGAATTTTCAAGGGTAGCGAACAGGCTGGTCGCCGAAGGCGGCTAGTTTACAATATACTAGCAAGGCCCACCGGGATTCTGCCCGTGAGTAATTTAAAAAATGACTTTATTCATGGGATATCTTTCTATAATAAAAGACAATACTCAATCACTGTCTGTGTAGCCTCAACACAAAAGAAGGTATTATAATATCTATTGTTGTAAATAAATTATAAATGAGTCCTTTTAGTATGTGATGTCATACGCAACGTAAAGTTTCAGAATTCTCCATTGTTGGAAATAAGTTAAAAATGAGTCCAATATCTAGCTTCGTTTTCTGTATCTGAAGTCACTCAACGTAGAACTCCAGAATACTACTCTTTATATACAGATGTTGATTCTTTGAACTTTGAACCTTATCGAGCTAGCGTATTTTGGGCTTGTCATGGGAATGTACTCGTTTTTTTTTAGGAATAATTCGAAATCCGGTGCAGTTAAAAAAATTATATTTGGCATATCCCTGTCTTTCGTGGTATATTTTAATTTTTTGAATTTTGAACCACACCATCCCAGCTCGTCCTGGGCCTGCCACAGGAATGTACTCGTTTTTTTGTCGTTGTCTTTCATATATTCATACATTTAAGTCACATACGTTTTAATGCATATATTTTCTATACATTTAAGTTACCTACAAACAATAAAAAGTTTTTTTTTTCTTTTTGCTTTAACTTTCTTCTTAACATTCGTTTAGTTAGATCGGCAGCAGATCGGATTTTCTTCCCCTACTATGAATAATAGGCCGTAAATTGAAATTATACATAGGCAACTCGAATCTCAGCTTTCTATCGATTCCATGAAGCTGGCTGATGCCTAGCAAGGGAATGCTTGCTTACAAAACACGTAAGAAATTTCAAGTATTTCCTGGATTAAAATTCTTCCTCTGAATGCCCTTAATCACATTTTATCAATATACGAAGATTTAAAATGTCATGGGTGAGGTTCGCTTCGGTTCAGGCTTAAACAAATAGGCTTAAGCCCGGACCATCTAAATCGGGAAGGGTTTCTCCTACATGATTTCAGGCCGGCAGGACGTAGCCAGAGGAGAAATTGAAGAGAGGCTAGAGGGAAATTCAAGGGGGGCTCCCGAAAACACAATTAATTATTAGCCATAATAGTAGCTATTATATATTTTAATTCATATAAATTACTAACAAATAATTGCATATTTATATTTGCAAGCTAAGAGCTGATTATTAATATCCATATAGCTACAATACATCAATATTAATATATAATAATTACAATTGATTTTAATGTAAGCATTAACGAGTAATAAAGCTGTTAATAATTTGTAGAAACATTCTGCAACAAGTTAATGCAAGTTAATGCTTAATATTAACTTTTACCTACGTATCAGTTGATTTTTACTTTATAACGTATAACAGTGAACTCCACAATAATACAAAAGCATCCTTAATACTATTGTCATAATTACTTTCCTTATATACAATAATGTATAAGGAAAGTATTGTGATAGGGTCGAAAATTCGAATTCGAGTTTTCGACGGGAGAGCACGTTTCAAGCATTCCTGATCACGAATCGAACATTTTTGAGGTGATGTCTGTGTGTGTGTGTGTGTAAACCCCAGGCCGTCCGACTCATCCAGAGGACTTGAGTAACTATTTGGACGACCGGGTGTGTGTGTGTGAAAGCATAGGCGCCGAGTTTTCAAAATCTCAGGGGGGGCACAATCCGATAAAGTTATGCAATAGATTTACAAGTCGATAAAGCTATAACAACTTACAAGACCTTCTTGAAAAAAGTAAGCAAATGTCTGCTAGATGACTACAATTGTTGCGAGGGCATTATAAGCCCTACTTGAGGCCAAAAGATCAATATGCGCTCTTAACAACCGCCAAGAACGAACTGCCCAACGAACGACAGTAGTGATTGTTAAGCGCGCATACTGTTATTTTGGTCTGAAAAAGGGGGCTAATAATGCCATCTAAGTAACTGCAGTCACCTAACTGACATATATATGCTTTCCTCGAGGAAATTTTGCAAGTTATTGTCTTACAAGCAGGAGTTTTGGAGTGAGATAATAGATTAAGTCACGGGGATTGTACTCAGAGGACCCGAGTTCGATTTCCGGTATTGTCTTAACTGTCCCCGTGTACGAACACGTTAAATTTATGGGTTTGAAAGTCCTTTCGAGCGGTTGGCAGTAAAGAAAAGAGGGTCGGTCCCTGTGGATGTCGTCCTCACTGGGTTCCAGTTTAAGCGGTTTAAACAGATATCTTACACCTTCGGGTAGGTCGGACGGCCTGGGTCGAAAGAACGAAATCAGCAGTTTTATTTATTGTACGATAAATATTTTTAATCTTTTTAGGCATACCCCACTCTAATTTACCATTTATAAAACATGAGCTTTTTGACTCCTGAACTCACTCCCTTTTTGACGTACCAGATGACATCGTCAACTGATTGCATTTTCTCCCTTCGAGGAGCAATTAAGTATTGAAAGTGAAGGGGGGGGGGGCTACTAGTGCTTGTAGCGTTGCCACCGATAGAGGTAACGTTTGCAGTCCCCCTAGCAAGAATCCGTCACATTATACTTTTCAACATTTTGTTGATTACCCACACCAGACCCAGATATGGTCGGTGGGATCTCTATAGAGATTTCCCGATGGGCCGGGGCCTTTGCATTTAATTTTTTCCATAATGCGTACGATGGGCCTAAAGGGGCGATCATGCCCTGTTTTTCTTGGGCCAATGTCGGAGCTAGTATCCGGGTCTGCACCACACCCACTGGGAGTAAAAATTACAAAGTTTCAAAACAATAAAATTAAAAACAGTAGTTATGATATGTAACGAAACTTTAAGATTTCGTTACATATAAACTTATATGAATCTGGATGCCTATCCCGTCATGTGAGGAAGATATGTGAAAATAAGTTTTATTAAGAAAACATAAACGTGTAAATGAAAGGCTTTTAGAGCACCAACAGGACTAGCGGCACTTTTTGCCAAACTGGGATTTTTCCATCAAATAACACTTAAATGTATGCAGCAATTTCTGGAAAAATCCTATTTTTGTTAAAATTATAGCGTCATGTTTCACCAATCCCTTTAAATGAAAGATCTAATATAGTTATATTATTTAATTAAAAATCACACATATCAGTATAATTTCATAGAATCCGATGCGCAGAGCCATTATAGCATATATACTTACCAGTGTTGCTCTTAAATCAAAATCTGCATCTTTAATATAATATGTAGGTCTTTCAGCAGTTTGGGGATTTCTCGCGCAAAAAGAAATTTTTGCTGTTTTAATTTAACTTTATCCATGAGAAATAAGTATGTTTATATTTAATTACAAATTGAAATCTAACCTTTACGAATAGCACAAACATATTGCGTTCTTTTTTCATCATAGACCAAAATGAAACCTTTATTAAAAGAACCAAAGCATCACACTGCCTTCAACACCACAATCACAAACATCACTCATTTGAGATCACACCAGTTGAACATATGCCAAGTCCTGCTACAAAACGCAACCATTTTTCCTAAGAGTCCGATATTTTCCATTTACTCATAATTTATAGTTCTAGCTTTCTGGTTGGTTTCAAATGACTTTGGGCGGTTAGCTGCTAAACGTCCGGCGCTCACCAAGAATAAAAATACCCGCGGGGTTTGCAGCTTCAAACGGAATGGATGCCACCTGTAAAGACGGCACTGTACTGGTATATAGAATCGAGGAGTCATTACAGATAAGATCTCATTAGGTAGACCAAATAAGTCATCTTTACTTCGTGGTTATCATTTATAGTTGTTACTGGAGGGAGACAACTATTTTTTGGAAATGACAATCCCATGACTGTAAGTATTCTGTATCTCTTTGAATTACTGTAAGTATTCTGTATCTCTTTGAATTAGGTGGTCAGTCGTAAAAGTTATGGTAACCAGATGTTTTTGTCATTAGTGAAAACATGTCTCCTGGGAAAAAAGAGGAGCTTGGTTTGTGTGCGGTATAGTTTACGGCTCTATGGTAAGGAAGTAGAGAAGAAGACTGAACTGAAATGTGACATTTACGTTAATAATATTTTCTTTCAAATATTTTTATGTTTAAAAAATTTCATTTTCTGGTATTTAGTAAAATATGAAATTAGAAAAATTTTTTGAAATTTCCCAGAGGGGGCAAAGCCCCCTCTGAAAAAGTTCAGCGGGGGCTCGTGCCCCTCTGCCCCCCCGTAGTCGGCGCCTATGTGTGAAAGTATCTGTGTGTGTGTATGTGTGTGTGTGTGAAAGTATCTGTGTGTGTGTGTGTGTGTGTGAAAGTATCTCTGTGTGTGTGTGTGTGTGTGAAAGTATCTCTCTGTGTGTGTGTGTGTGTGGAGACGATAACTGACGAACGAATGGACCGATTCGAACAAAATTTGGTACAAAAATCACAATCCGTGAATACTGGAAGCCTATTGTTTTCATACGCAATCGAATGTCTAGAACCCTCCTAAAATTTCGAGTGAAATTTCGAAAAAATTATTAAAACATCAAAATAATTAATAAAGTTACGCAAATAGACATTTCTGATGCACTTTTTCATAAGAAAACGATTGACACAAATGTTAGAACGCTAGCATGAACAGTTCTCGAGATATTGCACATTTTTCAAAAAAATTGTCAAAAAATCATGTAAAATAAGAAAAAGTATTACCTATTGAGAAACATGTTCCCTTTTCATATGTAATATCATGCGATAAATTGGGTGACATCTGAAAAAATATACTTTGAGTAATGCTTTTGAATTTGAACGCCAATAGTCATTTATCTGCTGTAAGAATAACTTATTTCTCCGTCCATAGCGCTTGGCAAGATTTGGGCGACGAATTTGGTGGAATGTCGCCAACTTGACGACTTGTTTAAATGTTGCTACATTAACGAAAAACTCGCCAAATAGATAAAAATGAGGCTAAATCAATGAAAATGACGACAAATTGACAAAAATTCAATATCTTGGAAAGAATAAAAGTATCTACTATAAGAATAATCTATTGTTTTTACTATTAAAGTAGTAAATTCATTGCATTATATAAGGAAAGTCATATGTTGCCCTCATCAGATTTTTTTTAAATATTTTTAAATTAAATATGTAAATAAATGGATCATTAGTATAATCACAAATTCAGTTAAATTATGAATTCCATGATGGGATATTTGGGATATTTGGATCATTGGCTTTCTGAAAATAAGAACCCGGTTTGAAATGCGATTTCAGACGAATATCTCAATCGTAGACGTTATTCATGCAACAAAGGTTCATAGTCTTTGTAGAAATGCTAATTAACTCTATGAAAGATTATATAAAACCATGACAGCAATGTATGTTTCGATTTAAAGAAAAGTATATCTTATCTGCTTGTGATAAGATACAAATATCTCATTTAGAGATTAGAGGTTTCGAAGAGCATTTTCTCTTTGCGAAAATAGTAGATACAAAGGAAGGGTAAATAAATGTTATACTCAAAGTCGAAATTTGGAATGGGTATGAAAGGACTGTAGCCCAGAGCAGGTAAAGATCAAATTCTACTCCGAATCGTCAAAGAATACCCCCAGATGGGACCCCCATTCCATCTGTTGACCAGCCCACCTACTTATTATATAAGGAAGGTATTGTGACGGGGTCGAAAATATTATAAGCTAGCCGCCTTCGGCGACCAGCCTGTTTGCTACCCTTGAAAATTCTGACCGTGGCAAACTCGGCGCCATGACCCCGTGGAGTTAACAAAGTTTGTTTTAGTTTAATGACGTTAAAATTAATAATGACATTTTAATATGAAAAATAATATTCTAGGGGGGGGGGGTCTTGAAAATTGATTTGTAAAGTGAATTTATTCTAATGTTTGTGAACTGTAAGATTCTGAGGATTTCTGTACCTGTAACCCTAGGAAAGGGATCCTTTTGATGTGTACTCACAGCCGGGATCAGCTAGCTGCTTCTATGTTTTTTATTGTCCCCACCACCAACCGATGCATAAATGCACCGCGACAATCTTCATAACTTTCTTTTTATTTATTTTTTATTTTTTCAGTGTTTAAGTTTTTCATTGTGGTCCCAACCACCACCCGATGTAAACAATACATAGTCGTAATTCAATCCAGCATAATGAGCCAAAAACCTTATAAAAAGCAAACACTAATTCGGTTTTTAATTGTCCTTAGGCCAAAAACCGTGCAAAAAGCAAACACTTATTCGGTTTTAAATTGTCCCTAGGCCAAAAACCGTATAAAAAGCTATCACTGATGACATTTGCAAATATAATTTAATATCCATGCGAATATCCCATCAGGATATTCGCATGAGTATCAAGAGCATGGCCCAAATATATCAGCCAGATACCACTAAACACTAATTCGGTTTTTAATTGTCCCTAGACCAAAAACCGTCCCCATAGCAACATCGTACGTCTGCGGACGCATGTGGGTGAAAAATCGAATTACTTTCGCCGTTTCGCCGAGAAATTGAAAATCATGACTTACTTAAAATCCTGATCTTGCGGCTATGTGTTCTTATTTCTTGACTAGATTGGGCTTATAAGAATGCCTGATGTTTGACCTTTCTAAAAATCTAAATTATTAGTCGAAATTGTCGGTACTTTTCCCGACGCGAGCATTTGAAAACGAAAGTTCGTTTTTTTGAGCCAAAAGTGACTTTTGTTTTAAAATCTTTAAAAAATATTAGAATGCACGTTTCAAGCATCCCTGAACATTGATCGAACGTTTTTGAGTTGATGTGTGTCATTCCATCTGTTTCCCAGCCCAGCTCCTTATTATATAAGGAAAGTATTGTGACGGTTTCAAAAATATTATAAATTAAATTTCGACGGGAGAGCACGTTTCAAATATTCCTGAACCTTAATCGAACGTTTTTGAGGTGATGTGTGTGTATGTGTGTGTGTGAACGAAATTTGGTACAAAAATTACAACCAGTGAATACTCCGGCCACACGCTTGATTGCCGTAAGCCTTAGGGTTGGCTGTGTGGTCTGGGCCTTCAACCAGTGAATACTGGAAGCCTATTGTTTTTAAACGCAATCGAATGTTCAGAAGACCTCCCAAATTTTCGAATGAAACTTTAAAAAATCATCAAGAAATCAAAACCTTCAAAAATTGTTTTTAAACGCAATCGAACGTTCAGAAGACCTCCCAAATTTTCGAATGAAAATTTTAAAAAATCATCAAAAAATCAAAATCTTTAAAAAAGTTACGTAAATAATCATTTCTTATGCAATTTTTAATTAGAAAACGATTGACTTATACTTTAGAACGCTAGAATGAACCATTCCCGAGATATTACGTATTTTTTTACTTTCCCTATAAAACATTGCGTGTATTATGTTCCATAATCCGGCATCCAATGTTTCGTCATGCCTCTCGAACGGCATTCGTGCCCGCTCGGCTATATTCGGAAATGTTTGTGAATAAATAAATGTTCGTGTGCTGTTATGAAAATTTCTTTTTATTGAAGCTTACCATATAATTTTTAAATTAATTTAAATTTAATTTTTTTCCCCTCACACACTGCACAGTGTAATCCGATCTGTGTAGCGTTTTAGTCAAATAAATATCATATTTACTGTAGATTACTTTGTTTTAAATCATTTTCCCCCCATTTTTTATTTGGCATTCGATAATCCGGAAAAATGGGTGATCCGGCAACGGCTGAAGTCCCGAACATTCCGGATTGCCGAAAATTTACTATATCGTGATGAGGTCGAAAATCCGACTCTCGGATTTTAGTCAATTCACACGATATCTCAGAATACGAATCAGTCCTTTTTCAAATGCCTGTGCGTCTGTCTGTGTATGTGGATGCCATATCTCTCGAACAAATTCGAATATTTCTTATTACTTTCTTTATATACATTGTATAATGTATAAAGAAATATTGTGACGGGGTTGAAAATTCGAATTCGGGTTTTCGACGTAAGAGCAAGTTTCAGCATCCCTGAACATGAATCAGACGTTTTTAGGTTGATGAGTGTATGAGTGTCAGTGAGTCTGTGGAAACGATATCTCACGAACAAATGAAGCGATTCGAAAGAAATTTGGTACAAAAATAACAATAAGTGAATACTGGAAGCCTATTGTTTTTAAACTGAATCGAATGTTCGAACCCCTTCAAATTTTGAAATTAAATTTTGAAAAAATTATAAAAAATCAAAACCTCCAAAAAAGTTACGCAAATAATCATTTCTTATGTAATTTTTCATTAGAAAACAATTGACACAAACTTTAGAACGCTAGCATGAACTGTTCTCGAGATATTGCAAATTTTTCAAATAGATTTATCAAAAAATTACATAAAATTAAAAAAAATATTAACTATTGTGAAATATGTTCACTTTTCATATGTAATATATTATGTGATAAATTTGTTATCATCATTTTCAAGGATCTAGTTTGTTCCATTCACGAGAGAAAATACTTTGGGTAACAGTTTTGTATTTGGACGGCATTAGCCGTTTATCTACTATAAGAATAACCTATAGTTCTCTGTCTATAACGCTTGTCGAAATTTTGGCGTTGAAATTTGTGGAATATCGCCAACTTCGCAAGATTTTTTAAATGTCGTCAAATTGACGAAAATATCGTCAAATTGATACAAGTGTCGCCAAATTGATAAAAATGACGCTAAATTAATGAAAATGACGACTAATTGATGAAAATTTAATATCTTGGAAATAACGTAAGAATCTACTATATGAATAACCTATTTCTCCGTCTGTAATCCTTGGCGAAATTCTGACGATGAATTTTGGAGGCATATCGCCAACTTGGCGAGTCTTTTTAAATTCTGCTAAATTAACGAAAATGTCGTCAAATTGATAACATTGACGCTAAATCAATGAACATGGCAACTAATTGATGAAAAATTCAATCAACATAACAAACGAATATATGAATAGCCCATTTTTCCGCCCTTCCGTAATGCTTGACGAAAGATTTGGCGATATGTCGTAAACTTGGCGACTTTTATAAATATCGCCAGATTGATAAAAAATGACGCCAAAATGATAAAAATGTCACCAAATTGATAAAAATGACGCTAAATAGGAGGCAATGCTTTGAAAATTTTAAATTCCGTCATATGACGGGCATACCTTCTAGTGTATAAGAAATGCACTTCTCTCCGTTTGTTTGTAACACTTAACAATACATATGGCAAACTTAGCAAATAATTTAGCGAAATGTCAACAACTTGGCGATATTTAGCCCTAGATTGACAAAAATATCGTCAAAATTGCAAAAATGACGCCAAGTTGATAAAAATGACGCCTAATTGATGAATTTACTATTAAAATATTTTAATATACGGATTATATTGCTTATTGAGGATGCTATCAATATTGACAATTGTTAATTTAGAGTTGCGTAAAATATAAGTTAATTAGGTACGAAATAGCTTTACATGTTGTCACCCGGAAAAGCGCCAAAAGTACATGCCAACCTTACAAATACTGTACCGTGGATCTTTTCATCATTTTTAACTGTAAAAGATGTAAATTCATTGCATTATATAAGGAAAGTCATGTGCTGCCCACATCAAATTTTTTATTATTGGAATTTGGCACGATTATTTCAATTGATAAAGAGCGCGCTTTTCGAGATCCCCTTCTTCTTCGAATCAGGCCGCCCGATCTACTTAAAGGTGTAAGGTATCTGTTTGGACAGCCGGGAAGTGCCACCCAAGTTAGATCGAAACCTTGTGGGGGCGGCATCCACAAGGATCTTACCCTCCTTCCCCTACCACCAACCTTTCGAAATGACTTATGAACCCACATATTTAACGTGTCCGTACTTCGTGGGAACACGAGGACAGTTTGGGCAGAGCCGAGAATCGAACTCGGATCGTTCGAGTGCAATTCCCGCGTTCTAACCACTGAGCTGTCCCGCCCTCTGGACCTTGTTTCCTGAGTAGTTCCGATTTTCCTACTTTTATTATATATGCATCGTGGGTTTCAGATTTATAGCTAAAGATTTATTGGCCTTATAATAGATTATCCACTATAAAATATACTTCTAAAGTCATTTCTTAGTGAAAATTATATCGATTTTGTAACTCGGTATTAACTTTATTTTGGTTTTTTGATGTGAATAACATGGCCGGTGTATCCAGCTGAAATCTGAGCTTTACGAAAGATGTAAACACTTTGAACTTTTATATCTCTAAACCTAATAGATAAAAGTATATTGCATATCCTATATTTGATAAAACCTGTATAAAAGTAAATTTATACAGGCTTTATCAAATATAGGATATCATTTATGAATATGAAAAATTAATTTCAATATTTTATAATGAATTATTATTATTAAATAAATAAATAAATAAAATAAATATAACGTTTTGGTTCGAGAGAGTTTTTGCTTCACTTTGCTTACTTTCACTTGAAATATCTTTTACACTATAAAAGATAAACACAAAGAGTAAGCGACAAAAATGTGCAGTAGAAAATTCAATTTTTAGATCATTTTTTTTTTCTCTCATTTTCGAGGAATCATTTTGTCAAGGTTGCATCACGAAGATTGAAAATACCGTTTTTGAAGTTTATAATGCTTATATCTCAAAAGCTAATAGCACTAGCTATGAACTCTAATAGAGTAATTTGTAACCTATCAGAAACATGCATTTTGTGTTCATTTTGATAAAATACTTAGACTTGATGAAGAGTTTTATCGAAATGAACAATTCATTTGTTTAGGACTAGGGCTTGCCCATGTGTAAAGCTTTAATTCTTGGATTTTATTTGATTTTCTATTATCAATTCCTTTCCATTGATGTTTGATGTTTGTCTTCAGCTTGATGACTAGAGGTTTGCATTTTATTTTCCACTTGATTGATGATTCTCTGTTTGATACTTTTTTATTTGTTAGGCATGTTTTAACGTTGGGGTTTTTTGAGTTGCAACTTCTCTCTATTCTATCATTGGATTTTCAAACTATTATATATACTATATTTCACTTTTGCTATACAGAACATTTTCTATTAATGATCAATCTCAGGTATATATAATACAAGTAAGATACAACTCTTCAATTATATATATATATATATATATATATATATATATATATATATATATATATATATATATATATATATATATATATAATAGTTTGAAAGTCCAATGAAAGAAAAGCGAGAAGCTACAACTTGAAAAATCTAACTTTCTAAAACACCCACAAAACAAAAGTATAAAACAGCAAGTCTTCAATCAAATGGAAAAAAAATACAAATTACGAGTCATCAAGTTAACGAAAATCAACAAATTTCAAAGGTATGGAAACGATAATAGAAAAATATATAAAAAATCAAGCATTATTGCTATACACATGGACATATATATATATATAAGCTATTACTTAGAGAGATTATAATTGTTTCAATTTTGTATCATACTTAATTGAAACAACCATTAGTTGAAACACCATTAATTAAAACAACCATTTTATCTGATGTTGCAAACAAAACAACAGAGACTGAAAGCAGCGAATCAACTTATTGAACTTTGCTGGAGTTTTAGTTTATAAAATGTTATTCACGCAAAACCATTTCGGCTTCATCGGACTGAAGACATCGCCGAATTTTTGTATTAAAACTCGCTAGTACTTTTCTGTTAACAAGGGAGGGGTTCTGTAATATAGTACAAACATTTTAACGTTAAAATTAAATTATAACATGTTAGCTACTCATCCGAGGGCACCCATAGAACTTTTCCTAGGTGGGACAAATTCATGAGCAAGATGTACAACATCGACTAGCTCGATGTCCAACTTTGTGACCTTGAACGTCCAGGGAATCGAACCAGAGATCTCCGTACTAGCTAGCCGACGCTCTACCGTTGAGCTACTGGGACGAAATTGCAAGTTCTTGTCATCGAAATGGATTCTACATTCTCCACCTTCTAATGTCAGATTGGCATGCAACTAACAATCTGACTCACCACATTCTGCTATTTTTATCTCACGTTAGCTTCCAGCGTGGGCGTTTACCTCCCGATTTGAAATCGGCGCTCAATATACCAGAGTCCATTGAATCTGCGTTAGCCGTACTAGGGTCACTTTCTAACCTTCGACATCTTTGCACTAACTTACAGGATTAATTTGTCCAGCCCGAGATTTGGATGCTCAGTCTCATAGGCGAGCCCTCGGGTCTGGGTTGCGGAAGGATTAATTTGTGTGGGCGCCATTATAAGGAACCTTGCTGCCACAACCGGGAATCGAACCATGGATTTTCATACTGGCCATCCAGCGCACTACCATTGAGCTACTAGGGCGCAATCGCACGTTCTTGTCGTCGAAATGGACTCTGCACATCTAGTGATGTTAAATCTGTTACTAATCTGTTACTAATCTCATCCAGGATCACAGCCTTGCTCAAGCGCGTGAGCGTGTACTAGTTGGCAGATGAGCGTATGACCTTTGGCGCATACGCATGAACATGTGCAAATGTGCGCATGCGCATGAACGTATACAAGTGGACGCATGCGAGTTAGTGTGCAGCAGTTTGCACGTCCCCGGCGCATGCAGAAAACTCTAAAAGATTCCCTGTGCGTTTGCGCCAATTTGAATTAGGGAGGGAAAGTGTTCATCTTCTCTCTCCCCCCCCCCCACTTCCCATAGGCATTCCTGTACTCATCTGCAAGCTAATAGTTAATATTTAACACCAACCATTTAATTATATATAAATTAAATGGATATAATAACTATTTTTGCTATGGTATGTTTAGATGTAAATATAATTATCTGTACTGTATGTCAAAACAAACTGTTTTATTGTATATATACTTTAAAAATAAAGATCGCCAAAATTTTTTGGCCCCAATTTATTGTCTTTTATTAAAATCTCCTTATCACGACGTACGAAAATCACACGCCAAGTGCTTTCGGGCCAAGTTCTATGACTTTCATCAGTGGCGAAGTCTTTGCCACTGATGAAGGGCAAACGCTTTCTCGGAATTACTATGGCCGTACTATTATACGTTTGGACGTGTGATTTTCGTACGTTTTGAAAAGGAGATTAAAAAAAAAAGCCTTTTAATTGTGGCCAAAATTTTTTGGTGGTCTTTATTTTTAAAGTATTAACTATTTGACGTGCTACCATACTATTGTTTGTTTACTTTATTGTTTGTTATTCTAGAGAGATATTAACTCGTGTGATATTTAGTAATAACTTCATAATTTATTTATTTTTAATTTATAAAGAAAATAGTTAAAGGTTAATATTATATCGTATTTGATGTTCTTGTGGCCTCAAAGCATACATATCATGAAAGCTAATGATAATGCGTTCTTTGATGCTGTCTTTATTTAAATTTAAAATAAATAATTGTTATTAACATATTGGTCTGCAATTAGTTGTATTTAACACTATATATAATAATACCCCCTCTCCGATAACAAAAAGGTATTAGGTCGGAAACATGTCAATATGAAGTTATTATCTTAAACACTGCGTAAAATAAATAAACATATATAATATATTGAAAATATAAAATTTAAAACAAGCAAAACGCTTTACCCTTTCCTTTAAAATTCACAAAAATTTCGTATATTAACATGTGGATGAAACTAAACTATACACATAATTATTTTTAAAATAAACATCTTTGGAGGCCATATCTGTTGCCAAATTTTTTATTTTTATTTTAGCAGTTAAATAATTAATGTACCAGGTCCAAGGTACAATATATTTTATTGCGCTGAATAATCACATGTTGAAATCTGACGCATTTCTTGGTGATGCCATGCAAAACTATTTCAAAGCGTTTAAAATATGGATTTAGAGAGACCTTTACCTCCATGGTTTAATATAACCTTCATTCCGCGCGTCTAATGTAACAATAGACAGCAAGGGAAAAAATTGGCATACTCCACTGAGCAATTTATTCCGTGTATTACACATTTTTTAAAAACAAATATTTAACTGTATTTAGTATAGTAATTTGTATTAAAATTTTGTAAAAAAATCGGTAAAATTTTGTTAAAAGAATTCAGTCCGACAGTCAAAATTGTTTTCGTGAATAACATTTTGTAAAATAAAACTCAGTAAAGTTCAATAAGTTTATTCAATTTTTTTTTCAGACCCATTTGTTTTGTCTGCAGGCTTTCAAAACACTACAAGTTACTTTCTAACTGTTAATAGCTAGCTAGCATATTTAGTTTCGCCCCGATTTCATCTGGATCTCCCTACAAGTGACTACCCTTGAAACTACCCTACTACCCTTGAAAGCCCTACAAGTGTATACTTTGATGTTAAGAATTAACGTCAAAATATACACTTGCAGGGCTTTCAAAGAGATACAAATTCTTGTTTATTGATCACAGTTAGCACTTTTAGTTTTTGAGATATAAGTATTACAATGTTGAAAACCAGAAAATTTTTAATCTTTTTCAAATCGACACGACGGTTACTCGAAAACTATAAGAGCCTTTTCTTTTTTTATAAATAAATATAGATTTAGAAACTAAATTTCCTAATACATATTTTTATCTTTTACTATTTATATCTATCTTTTATAGTTTACCAAATATTTCGAGTGAAAGTTAGGGGAAAAAAACAACAACGAAAAAAAAAACACTCGCTCGGAGAGCTAATTTTTAAAGATTTTTCGGAAAAAAAATTATAATTTTAAAATATTAAAATTATTTATAATATAAACACCTTGATTTATCTTTCTGTTTATCTATCTATTTCTGTGTAACGCTTGGCGAAATTTTGGTATAGAAATTAGCGGAACACAAGCCAAACTGATAATACCCCCTCTCCCCCACTATACACTCATTTTCATACCAAAGACGTGCAAAGCATCAATACCTAAAAGAATTTTGTGGTCGGAATCATAGCCCCGAAGGTCTTTTTCTGCATGTTGAAAACTTTCAAACTTTTCTTTTTAAAGTAATATGGATGTATAATATTTAAAATTATGAAATAAAAACTTATATTACCAGTTTTAAAATAATTTAAAAAATATTTTCTAAGTTTTTTTTTTATCACATACAAAATTTAGAGACAAAATTTTATCACATACAAAATTATTTCTCCCTGTCAGTAATCGACTCTTTACCGAAACATAATAGTATATCATCCCCTAACAAAACACACAATTAATTTGTAACCCCTTTAACAAATACCCGTATACCTGTCCCAGTAACAGCATTGAAACTTATTATATTTTTAAATTAAGAATATCAATTTATTAATTCCCACAAAGCGACAGGCAGTATAAAAAATGTTAGTAGTGTAGATTTTCGTAGATATTAAATGTTTGTCAATTTGGCAATATTTTGCGAAAGTCACCAAATGAAATGAGTCACCAATGTTGTCAAATGTGTCACCGAGTGGGACGGACAGATAGAAACGTAATTACTACACCATCCCCTAACAAAACCACAATTAATTTATAATCTCCTAATAAAACTGGATTAATTTACGATTCCTTAACAAAACGTGCCTGTCCCACGAACAGTGAAACTCACTATATTTTGAATCAAGTATATTAAATTAATAATTTCCACAAAACGAAAGAGAATATTAAGAAAATTGAACTTAGCCTTCCGATATATTGAATTTTCATAAGTTTGGCAACATTAAAAAAGTCTCCATGTTGGCGATATTGTCTCCAAAATTTTCGCCAAGGGTTAAGGATAGATAGAAGGATCGTGAAATTGGCTATTCTGATAAAGTGATATGCACTGAACTAAGTGATTGAGTGAGTAAAAGAGGGGGGGGGGGGAATTTATAAAATTATCGTGCACTTCCATTGTAGCCAGTAACTTATTATTGTACTTATTAACTTACAATTTACTTACTAGTAATATTCCTTTTAATGCCACTTGATTCGTCTTGGCATCGAGACCAAGGGAAAAATCTAACATTTGAAAAAGTCGAATTAGGGGTGAAGCCGTGAAGGTGCAAAGGAATATTTAAAACCACTTTGCTTAATTATCGAGCATTTCCATTATAGAAGGGATCTTGATTTTGATGCCACTTGATCCATTTCGGCTTGGAAACCAAGAAAAATTTTTTAATTTGACCTGGATGTCCATGGAAGGATATTAAAGCCTCGAAGATTTTGTTGAGAAAGTCGTTCAGTATGTGGTCGAGCGTTGTCTTGTTTAAATTGGAACCTGGGCAGCTTGAGAGCATAAGCAGAACAATCGGTTAAAGAATATCGTCGACGTACAAGTGAGCCTTCAGGCTCCTCTCCAGACTGTGCTATCCTCTCGAGTCTATCTGGAGCAGCCTGAGCCTCTGCGACGGTGACAGGTGCCTCCTCTGATCCATTGAGTCAGCACCGGGAAACTACCATATCGCTCCGACCAAGATGGCGACTAATATGTCTGTTGGACCAACAAACTTCTCTTAAGCCTATGTTATCCCTCTCCAAATCCAATAACTATTCATAGCGCCGTGAGTACGCCTCAAAGGCATCTTTGTACACAACTTGCAGTATCAAAGCAGAAAATCCAGTTCCAATTGTCCGTGAGTGAGAACACCGGTCATATTAAATACTGCACGATACGTCATTCTCATGCACTTTGTATGAGCCCTACAGTAGCATTGGTACAGACAGTATGATCATTTGCATAACTCTTTAAACGACATTTGCATGCCGAGTTTCGCGGGTGCAGCTCAATCTTTTATAGGTGCATGTATTTGTTTGCAGAGTGTATATTAAATTTCAAAAGTTGGAAAAGCATGTTATTTTAGGAGATTTCAGGAGGGGAAGACCTCCGAGGCCCTCTGGCTATGTTCCTGCTGGGTGGTGGTGGTGGTAGGGGGGATTGGGTGGGCTTTAACGTACCCTAAAACCTGGATAAAAGAATCTGTGTTTATTTGCGAAATGGCCCACAAAAATTATCTGCATTCACTCTAGCGGAAAACTGATAGATCAAATTTCACAAAATTTGATTGATATAGCAATGTTTTCCTTCCCCTTACACTTCTGACCTTTGAGAAGTGAAAGTAATAGTACCCAATTGCTAGGGACAGACTCGGCATATGCAAAGCTAGGATCTCGGAAAGAGGGGGGGGGGGGGAATGTACGGCAGAATCAAGTGGGTTTACAGTGCTAATTTTGGTTTTTTAATATTATCCTATGGAAAACAAATATAATTTTTGCACCAATGGGGAGAGGCTTATGACTTTCCCGCGCCACTGAGACGAAGACAATAAATTCGGCCCATTTATTTTAAACTTTTACCATACCTGGTATTTTATCTTATTTCAGTGATATGGTGCTAATTAAATAATCGGGCTGTAACCGGCCAGTGATTAATTACACTTGATACATTTTTGGGCCAGTCCGCTCATGCCCATTGTTGCATTACGATCTGTTGTTGCTCCCCCTCGTGCCAATAGCAGTAGCATAGTTTGGGGTTAGGAGGGTCATATCCAACGAGTTAGTATATAATACCTCGATGGTCATATCCATCGAGGTAGTATATACTGCTAACATATATGGATAATGCTAACATAACTTTCGAAGATAAAGTTTATCTGGATAAAAGTGGAGAATTCTACATTTTAGGCAAGCATGCACACAATTTTTTCATGTACTTTATAATTGTTTTTAAATATATTATACATATTCTTCAATTTGTATACTTGTAATCTATTTCATATCATGTTTTATTTGCAGTTGTTTTGCAGTTCAATTTGTTTTACGAAATTGACTTCATTAACAAAATTATTCTTTAGTAATAAAATATTTTGGTCATAAAAATATTCTAATCCTATTTCGTATTTTTCTTCATACATATTTTTAAAAATCTTATAACGTATAACACACAACTTCCCATTCATCTTCGACTTTAACAGAAGTTAAAAGAAAAAACAGAAGGTACACTACACAGTTTAGGCGATAAATCGCCAAATCATGAATGTCCTTCTCACTTCCATTTACCTTGGACCTACTACACCTGCTCTGTGTTTGACCCAAGGTAAATGGAAGTAAGAGCCTTTCTGTACACCTTGTGTTTGACCATGCTACTAGCATGGGGAAGTTTGGACCGCCTCCCTCCATATACACTAACTCGTTGGTTGGTCATATCCCCCTGTTCGTTTCGTTGGCGGAAATATTGCTTTAATTCTCCATAGTGTCCATATCGTTAAACGAAATATACACTCTAAACCTCGCCCCCCCCCCCCCTCCTTTACTTTTCCGATATTCTGACTACGTCTATGACCAATTGTGTACACAGGAATTCCCCATATAGATATTTCAATACATACTTTCAATACCCTATGGAGATAAAATGTTAAAGCATTTTTAAGGGGGGGGGGGGTATGAAGGGGATTAAGATAGGTGGGCTAGTGAAATTTGGGATGTCCGCCGTGTTTTTACTTTCCTTATATACATAATGTATAAGGAAAGTATTGTGACGGGGTCGAAAATTCGAATTCGAGTTTTCGACGGGAGAGCACGTTTCAAGCATCACTGATCACGAATAAAACATTTTTGAAGTGATGTCTGTGTGTGTGTGTGTATGTGTATGTGTGTGTGTGTGTGTGTGTGTGTGTCAGTGGGTCTGTGGAGACGATAACTGACGAACGAATGGACCGATTTGAACCAAATTTGGTACAAAAATCACAATCCGTAAACACTGGAAGCCTATTGTTTTTATACGCAATCGAATGTTCAGAACCCCCCTAAATTTTCGAATGAAATTTTGAAAAAATCGTCAAAAAATCAAAACCACTAATAAAGTTACGCAAATAGACATTTCTTATGTAGTTTTTCATTAGAAAACGATTGACATAAATTTTAGAACGCTAACACGAACCGTTTTTGATATATTGTACATTTAAAAAAAAAAAATATCAAAAAGTCTTATAAAATAAAAAAAAAAATTCCCTATTGATAAACATGTTCACTTTTCATATGTAATACCATGCGATAAATTGGGTGACATCATTCTCGTGGATCTAGCTCGTTCCATTCATGAAAAAAGATACTTTAAGTAATACTTTTGTATTTGGACGCCAATAGTCATTTATCGGCTGTAAGAATAACTTATTTCTTAGTGCATAACGCTCGGCGAGATTTTGGCGACGAATTTGGCGGAATGTCGCCAACTTGGCGACTTTTTGAAATGTTGCCAAATTAACGAAAATCTCGCCAAATGGATAAAAATGACGCTAAATCAATGAAAATGACGACTCATTGTCGAAAATTCAATATCTTGGAAAGAATATTCGTATCTACTATAAGAAAAACCTATATTTTTACTGTAAAAGTAGTAAATTCATTACATTATATAAGGAAAGTCATGTGTTGCCCACATCAGATTTTTTAGATACATTGTTATGAAGCGTATCCCCTTGTCGCGGGTGTATACGCATGATACAAGAACGAGCCCAAGTTTCCGGATAACTTACGTTTATTCACGAGCACAAAGTAAACAGGAACATTATACAATCAAACAGCACTTAAACGCCTCACTAATTTCACAGAATAAGCGATATTATTCACAGAATATTGACGAAATTAATTTCACAAAGCAGCCGCTACTATTCCCAAAACATTGGTAAAAATCACAGTCCAGTGTAGCTCGTGTTACGTCTATTCGTCACCTCTCAACTCAAACGCATTGATGAGTCTTTTTATAGTGTCTCCATAGAAACTTCCCGAATATTTCAAATTATAATCGATCTATCGAGAAGTTTCGGGAACATTCAAAAAATCACCAAATTTCACCAAGTTGGGAATAAATCGCCAAATCTGGAAACCCTTCTTCTAACTGGGAAATCCTGGAGGCCCTGGGCCCACGTCATGCTGACGTCATAGACGCGATTAGAGCTTCTCTACTACTCTTTGTGAATATATTTAAAAGGTTCTTATGCAGTGGCGTTGTCTGAAAGTGTGTTGAGGAGGGGAGAATGACCATAACTCCTCCATTGTCTCACAATAAGCTCTCCATAGGATCCCTCTTTCGGTCATCGCCCCCCCCCCCCCTATTCGATATACATTTCACTTTATTGTTTCGGCGACCTGAGGAAATAATTCAATTTTAGTAGTTTATAACTGACGATTTTACTCTTAAAAATACTGATAGGGAATGATAGAATAAAAATTAAACACGAATACGTAATGAAATTCTGTGTAAATGAAATATGTTTTGTGTAATGTTCCAAAAGAAGAAGAATTCCATATTTTGACAATGTATAAAATAATTTTTTCTGTGAATGTAACAGAGCGATGTTCTGGCAATGACATTTTGTGATGTTCTATGGATGCATCAATGCGATGTGCAAAGAACATCACATGCGACGTCTCGAAAGGCGGACATTCGGCTGTTGCTGGGACATACATAGAACATCGCCGTACCATAACGCGACATTCCTGGGATATGATCAATAAACTGTATTGTAATTGTTTTGGGATGTCGTATACATGTTTCTTTTATTTTTGAAAGAAGAAACTTCTCTTTGTGAATATATTTAAAAGGTTCTTATGCAGTGGCGTTGTCTGAAAGTGTGTTGAGGAGGGGAGAATGACCATAACTCCTCCATTGTCTCACAATAAGCTCTCCATAGGATCCCTCTTTCGGTCATCGCCCCCCCCCCCCTATTCGATATACATTTCACTTTATTGTTTCGGCGACCTGAGGAAATAATTCAATTTTAGTAGTTTATAACTGACGATTTTACTCTTAAAAATACTGATAGGGAATGATAGAATAAAAATTAAACACGAATATGTAATGACATTCTGTGTAAATGAAATATGTTTTGTGTAATGTTCCAAAAGAAGAAGAATTCCATATTTTGACAATGAATAAAATAATTTTTTCTGTGAATGTAACAGAGCGATGTTCTGGCAATGACATTTTGTGATGTTCTATGGATGCATCAATGCGATGTGCAAAGAACATCACATGCGACGTTTCGAAAGGCGGACATTAGGCTGTTGCTGGGACATACATAGAACATCGCCGTACCATAACGCGACATTCCTGGGACATTATCAATAAACTGTATTGTAATTGTTTTGGGATGTCGTATACATGTTTCTTTTAATTTTGAAAGAAGAAAGTTGTCTTTGAGAATATATTTAAAAGGTTCAAATGCAGTGGCGTAGTCTGAAAGTGTGTTGAGGAGGGGAGAATGACTATAACTCCTCCATTGTCTCACAATAAGCTCCATAGAATCCCTCTTTCGGTCATCGCCCCCCCCCCCCTTTTCGATATACATTTCACTTTGTTGTTTCGGTGACCTGAGGAAATAATTCAATTTCAGTAGTTTATAACTGACGATTTTACTCTTAAAAATACTGATAGGGAATGATAGCTGTTGAGGAGGGGGAGCATGGCCATCTAAAAAATATTGGTCCCCCAGGCCAGAAATTTTTGCTTTTGTTTTAATTTTTATCATTATCTACGAAAACATAGAAATAATGAAAAAGAAGCAACCCAGTATTCTAAATTGTTACATCGTTTCGACATTTCTATGAAACCGCCTTTTAATGTAACAAAGAGATAAATGCGATATCTCAGCAGCACGATAAATATGTACGTCTGAATGGGACTATACCGCCACAGCCCATAAACGTTCTAAATGTGACCGCCTTTTAATGTAACAAAGAGACAAACATGCGATATCGCAGCAGCACGAAGAAAATGTACGTCTCAATGGGACTATGCCGCCACAGCCCATAAACGTTCCAAATGTGACCACCTTTTAATGTAACAAAGAGACAAACATGCGATATCGCAGCAGCACGAAAAAAAATGAACGTCTCAATGGGACTATACCGCCACAGCCCATAAAGGTTCCAAATGTGACCACCTTTTAATGTAACAAAGAGACAAACATGCGATATCGCAGCAGCACGAAAAAAAATGTACGTCTCAAAGGGACTATACCGCCACAGCCCATAAAGGTTCCAAATGTGACCACCTTTTAATGTAACAAAGAGACAAACATGCGATATCGCAGCAGCACGAAAAAAAATGTACGTCTCAATGGGACTATACCGCCACAGCCCATAAAGGTTCCAAATGTGACCACCTTTTAATGTAACAAAGAGACAAACATGCGATATCGCAGCAGCACGAAAAAAATGTACGTCTCAAAGGGACTATACCGCCACAGCCCATAAAGGTTCCAAATGTGACCACCTTTTAATGTAACAAAGAGACAAACATGCGATATCGCAGCAGCACGAAAAAAAATGTACGTCTCAAAAAGACTATACCGCCACAGCCCATAAAGGTTCCAAATGTGACCACCTTTTAATGTAACAAAGAGACAAACATGCGATATCGCAGCAGCACGAAAAAAAATGTACGTCTTAAAGGGACTATACCGCCACAGCCCATAAAGGTTCCAAATGTGACCACCTTTTAATGTAACAAAGAGACAAACATGCGATATCGCAGCAGCACGAAAAAAAATGTACGTCTCAATGGGACTATACCGCCACAGCCCATAAAGGTTCCAAATGTGACCACCTTTTAATGTAACAAAGAGACAAACATGCGATATCGCAGCAGCACGAAAAAAAATGTACGTCTCAAAAAGACTATACCGCCACAGCCCATAAAGGTTCCAAATGTGACCACCTTTTAATGTAACAAAGAGACAAACATGCGATATCGCAGCAGCACGAAAAAAAATGTACGTCTTAAAGGGACTATACCGCCACAGCCCATAAAGGTTCCAAATGTGACCACCTTTTAATGTAACAAAGAGACAAACATGCGATATCGCAGCAGCACGAAAAAAAATGTACGTCTCAATGGGACTATACCGCCACAGCCCATAAAGGTTCCAAATGTGACCACCTTTTAATGTAACAAAGAGACAAACATGCGATATCGCAGCAGACCGAAAAAAAATGTACGTCTCAAAGGGACTATACCGCCACAGCCCATAAAGGTTCCAAATGTGACCACCTTTTAATGTAACAAAGAGACAAACATGCGATATCGCAGCAGCACGAAAAAAAATGTACGTCTCAAAGGGACTATACCGCCACAGCCCATAAAGGTTCCAAATGTGACCACCTTTTAATGTAACAAAGAGACAAACATGCGATATCGCAGCAGCACGAAAAAAAATTTACGTCTCAATGGGACTATACCGCCACAGCCCATAAAGGTTCCAAATGTGACCACCTTTTAATGTAACAAAGAGACAAACATGCGATATCGCAGCAGCACGAAAAAAAATGTACGTCTCAAAGGGACTATACCGCCACAGCCCATAAAGGTTCCAAATGTGACCACCTTTTAATGTAACAAAGAGACAAACATGCGATATCGCAGCAGCACGAAAAAAAATGTACGTCTCAAAGGGACTATACCGCCACAGCCCATAAAGGTTCCAAATGTGACCACCTTTTAATGTAACAAAGAGACAAACATGCGATATCGCAGCAGCACGAAAAAAAATGTACGTCTCAAAGGGACTATACCGCCACAGCCCATAAAGGTTCCAAATGTGACCACCTTTTAATGTAACAAAGAGACAAACATGCGATATCGCAGCAGCACGAAAAAAAATGTACGTCTCAAAGGGACTATACCGCCACAGCCCATAAAGGTTCCAAATGTGACCACCTTTTAATGTAACAAAGAGACAAACATGCGATATCGCAGCAGCACGAAAAAAAATGTACGTCTCAAAAAGACTATACCGCCACAGCCCATAAAGGTTCCAAATGTGACCACCTTTTAATGTAACAAAGAGACAAACATGCGATATCGCAGCAGCACGAAAAAAAATGTACGTCTCAAAGGGACTATACCGCCACAGCCCATAAAGGTTCCAAATGTGACCACCTTTTAATGTAACAAAGAGACAAACATGCGATATCGCAGCAGCACGAAAAAAAATGTACGTCTCAAAGGGACTATACCGCCACAGCCCATAAAGGTTCCAAATGTGACCACCTTTTAATGTAACAAAGAGACAAACATGCGATATCGCAGCAGCACGAAAAAAAATGTACGTCTCAAAGGGACTATACCGCCACAGCCCATAAAGGTTCCAAATGTGACCACCTTTTAATGTAACAAAGAGACAAACATGCGATATTGCAGCAGCTCGAAAAAAAATGTACGTCTCAATGGGACTATATCGCCACAGCCCATAAACGTTCCAAATGTGACCACCTTTTAATGTAACAAAGAGACAAACATGCGAAATCGCAGCAGCACGAAAAAAATGTACGTCTCAATGGGACTATACTGCCACAGCCCATAAACGTTCCAAATGTGACCGCCCTTTAATGTAACAAAGAGACAAACATGCGAAATCGCAGCAGCACGAAAAAAATGTACGTCTCAATGGGACTATACTGCCACAGCCCATAAACGTTCCAAATGTGACCGCCCTTTAATGTAACAAAGAGACAAACATGCGAAATCGCAGCAGCACGAAAAAATGTACGTCTCAATGGGACTATACCGCCACAGCCCATAAAGGTTCCAAATGTGACGGGACGTGAATGGATCATTGCGACGTCCACAGAACATTTGTGATACCATGTGTGCTGTATGGGTATGTATTTCATTTTTTTAACCCGGGTTCAATTCAAAACTAATTGGGTGATATTATTCATTTATATTCCTGTAGGTCCTACGGACGGTCTGAACAACATACTAAAATTTCATTTTGATTAAGTCATTTTTACGGCAGTTATCGTGCTAACGGACAGACAGATAGACAGATTGAACGAAGTCATAAACACTTTTCAACTTTGTTGTAAAGTGTTAAAAACAATTTAAATATGCATCTAATATAATCCAAAATTTCACTTAGAGCTATCTTGATTTGCAAAAAAATCAGTGATTTTTGCTTGCTTAGTGTTTTTTGTCTTAAGTTCATAAAGAGCATTCTCCATTACTGACAGGCTTTGCAAATGTGATTCTTGCGAGTCGTAACCCAAGAAAAAGTTTTTTGCTAATTTCAGTCCATTTAACTGTTCGTAGGAAGAAGGCATAAGTTCTGCAATTTCCGTATTGTCATCATTGCCGTCGTCTGACGAAGATTCCATTAATTCAGAGATGGTTTGTACCTTTGTGGTAATCACATTTTCATCGCATTCAATGTAATCATCAAAAGCAATTTCAGGTCCGTTGAAATAACTGCCCTTCAAAAAATCATCATTCTCTGCTAGAACAGAAACTTCCTCGTATGATGTAGGAAATCCGTCATTCATAAAGCAATGAGATATGCAACCATGAAGAAGAAATGAAATGTAATGCTTCCAATACATTGATTTTGTGTTTACATGCATTTTCAATGTTTCCAGATTTTAGTTCAACCACTGCCTTTCGTACCAACTGTTTCTTATAACACACTTTAAAAGAGCGGATTATGCCTAAATCACACGGCTGGAGTTTATGCGTGCAGGTTGGGGAAAAAACTCTACACGCACATTTTTCAGTTTTAAATCCAAATGAGATGTACATTGATCAATAAACAGGATGATCTTACTCATTTTTAACACTTTACAACAAAGTTGAAAGTGTTTATAAGTTGTAAGACGTTGTTCATTCTTTCTGTCTGTCTGTCCGTTAGCACGATAACTGCCGTAAAAAATGACTTTACCAAAATGAAATTTTAGTATGTTGTTCAGACGGTCTGTGGGACCTATGGGAATATAAATGAATAATATCACCCAATTAGTTTTGGATTGAACCTGGGTTGAAAAAGTGAAATACATTGAACCCTATGGGATCTCATTTTTCAAACATTTTTAAAGTTAAAATTCACAAATTACTTTGAACATTTTAGAAATATTCAAATTATCAAGTAAAATGTGTAAAACAAAATTTCTCAAAATATGTTAAGTAGTTTTTTAAATAAAAATTGAGATAATAATTACAACCATATTATATGAAGATATCGCGTGCTACTCATTGCAAAATAAAATATGACATCTATTTTTCTTTTCGCTTACTAGAAATCGCGATTTTTAAGGAACGCTTATATTTATATGTAATGTTGCATTCGTCCTAAAGCCGCTTTATTTTTGCATATTATCTGTGTTTCTAAATTCTGTGCTTACATAATTACAATATTTTTTATTTTAAATGATCGCTAAACTGTGATTATTTCTACAACGAAGCCTAATTTTAATGTATGCAAAATCTAAACAAAACAAGCGACAAGCGATTATAAAATGAGTTGTATAAGAATTGCTGCATTTTTTAGCTCAAAATTATTTAGCTCTGGAGTTTGGAATATAAGTGATATGAATGGGATATTCATTGATTTTACTTAGATTGAGAAGCAAGCGATTTTATACATTGTCTTTTTTGATGAAGTTTTAAGTTTTCAATTATTGTACCATGATAATTTTAAAAATATCGCAGTTGAATGTATCGCATTTTAGAGATGTTTAAATAAAATTGCACTTCAGTTGGAAAATGTTTCATAATCAATGCTTTATGCATGATTAATCTTTCTTGTTATTATTTAAATCGCATAAATAAAATAAAAATCGTCTGCGGGGTAAGCACATTTGATTTAATTCCGTAGCTAAGCAACGATTTATGATTGTTTTCAAATATATTTTCGGAATATAATCGTCCACATAATGCTGTTTCCATGGAAGTTTTAATTCTTCGTTTTTAACACTTTACAACAAAGTTGAAAAGTGTTTATGACTTTGTTCATTCTGTCTGTCTGTCTGTCTGTCCGTTAGCATAGCACGATAACTGCCGTAAAAATGACTTAATAAAAAAATTTTAGTATGTTGTTCAGACGGTCTGTAGGACCTATGGGAATATAAATGAATAATATCACCCAATTAGTTTTGGATTGAGCCCGGGTTGAAAAAATGAAATACATTGAACCCTATGGGATCTAATTTTTCAAACATTTTTTAAGCGGATGCAAAATTCACAAATTGTTTCGAAAATTTTAGATAATATTCAAATTATTCCATAAAATATATAAAAAAAATTTCAGCAAAATATATTCAGTAGTTTTTTAAATAAAAATTAAAATAATAATTACACCGCTTATATGAAGCGATCACGTGACCATGATATGAAAAGATCACGTGACCCACTTCAAAATAAAATATGGCATCCATCTTGTCTCAAAATCGTGATTTTTAAAGTTCTTTTTAATTCATATTGAGTGTTGTATTCGTCCTAAAACTGCTTTATTTTTGCTTAAATTCTGTGCATCTACATACTGAAACAACGCAATGGCAATATATTTGAGTTTAAATGATCATCCAAATTTGATTATTTCTACAACGAAGCCTATTTTTCACCTATGTAAAATGTAAACAGCAAAATATGCAGGATGAGTTGCATAAGAATTGCTGTATTTCTTTAACGCAAAAGCATTTAGCTCATGGAGTCTGCATAGCTGATATGAATGAAATATTCATTGACTTTACAGAGAGAAGGACGATTTTTTTCGATGAAGTTTTAAGCATAGAGTTTAATTACTTGAAGCTCCATGGTTTTAAGTTTTTAAATAAAATAAATTATTTTAGTACTGTGATGAATAAAATGAATGGGAAAATGTTATGAATGAAATGCTGCTTTTATAGAGAGAGCCAGGCGTGTTATTTTTTCTATGACGTCATTTGAATGCATGTCAGTTGTTACACATAAAGTAGACCTTCGTAAGTAGACACATTAGGGTAAATTGAGCACAAGTCATTAGCAATCATAAATTCAAGGACATTATTAAAATTTCCTATGTTAATCTCGACATCTGAGTTCGGTTCGAATCTCGTGATACAGCTTTTTAAACGAAAGGAACTGCTGCACAGTTTCGGCTTTATTGTCAACAGCACTTGAATACATTTCCGGATTCAACATTTTTCTCTAAATGTTTATCATTAAAATGTTTCGGATCCAAACAGGCCAATTTGGAACTAACATTCTTCAAGTTCTCGAACCTTGTACTGGTGTTTTGAATAATGGAATCAAGTGAAACTAAATAAGTTTCTATAATAAATTTCTCTCGAGCTTTACAGGCTACATCTTCTGCTTTTTCTTCGTGGAATCTTTTTCTTTTTCGCATTCTGTTTTCTTTAAATTCTGTTGTAATATCAGAATTTTTAGCCATCTCAGTTGCTGTTTTCTCAATTTCTTCAAAGTTGTTTTCGTATTCTTTGCGCATTTTCTGCATGTCACTTTCAAACACTTTAAACAAATGGCAGGCAACTGCTAGATCTAAAGTGCTTTTATGCAAATATGTAGACAAATAAAAAGCTTTCTCCAATATTTTATTCCAAAATATAAGGAGAATTAAAAATTCGAATGTACTAACAGTCATCAGAATACCGTTTGCTTCAGCAATTTGTTTAGCTGTACAACTTCTCAACTCGCCATTTGCAATTCTCTGCAGAACAGTCACTAATGCAGGTAAATTTTGTTTCACTGCTTCGATTGCCGATTTTCTCGACGCCCACCTGGTATCAGAAAGTTTTTTCAATGTCAGAGTGAATGAATTAATATGGTTCCTTTGTTCTTCCTTTAACACTGAAAGGCGTGGCAAGCTACCAGTAAAGAATGTAAAAAGTCCTTGAAGAGTGCCGAAGAACAAAAGAGTTTGGGTATTAGAACTTACCGCGTCAATTAAAATTAAATTTAAATTATGCGCACAGCAATGTATGAATAGTGCATTTGGGGTAATTTCTCTGACTCGACTTTGAACACCTGATATTTCACCAGACATAGTGCTCGCTCCATCATAAGCCTGACCGTAACACATGTTTAGTGGTAGATTTAACTTATTGAGCGCTGAAACCAGAACGTTAAAACAGTCTTCTGCTCTTGCGCCAGCTAGTTCGCTGAATTGTAAAAAACGTTCAACTGCGTCACCATTTTCGGTTACATAGGGCAATGACAAAGGAAATTGATCCATCCTGCTGATGTCAATAGTAGAGTCCACAATCACTGAATAGTACTTAGCTAATTTGACTTCATTTACTATCGTTGAAAGTAACTGGTCTGATAACGCCTGTATCAGATCATTCTGTATATCCGGGCTGAGATACGCCGCATTTCGATCACTTAAGGACAAATGTTGTTCAAGTATTGCATCTTTTTTCGCCAACAATTTAATGAGTTCCAAAAATTTACCTGCGTTTGCGCTGGGAGCACCTAAACCTCGATATTCCAGATACCCACGAAACGGGAGTCCTTGTTTTCCTAAAAAAAGAACTGCGTCTAAAATGTTTGCTATAATATTCCTGTTTTTTTTTTTCGATTTCTTTCTTTTCGGCCGTTACAAGTTCAGCAATAACTGTCTTATCATTGAATAATCGATATTTAGCAAGAAAATGTTCTTTCTCTGCGTTTTTGTGAGCAGCAGATGTCTCATGTTTCTCAATTTTCTCTAAGCCTTTCTTGTAATTTTTACATCCACATTTTGGATCACTCCATACATCCGAGCGATTTGTAAACAAACAAGAAAGATCAATCATGCTTAAAGCATTGATTATGAAATACTTTCCAACTTCAATACAAATTTATTTAAACATGTCTAAAATGCAATACATTCCTTGGTAATATTTTAAAACTTATCACAATACTACATTAATTTATTATATTTGAAAACTTAAACTTTCATCGAAAAAAATGAACTTCATTCAAATGACGGCATTGAAATATAAATTGCCTGGTTTAAACATCTCTAAAATGCGATACATTCCTCGGTAATATTTTAAAAACTATCATAATACTACGATAATTTATTATATTTGAAAACTTCATCGAAAACAACTGAAATTCATTCAAATGACGCCATAGAAAAAATAACACACCTGGATCTCTCTATAAAAACAGTATTTCATTCATAACATTTTCCCATTCATTTCATTCATCGCAATACTATAATAATTTATTTTATTTAAAAATTAAGACCATGGAGCTACACGTAATTAAATTCTATGCTTAAAATTTCATCGAAAAAAATCGTCCTTCTCTTCTTAAAATCAATGAATATTTCATTCATATCAGCTATGCAGACTCCATGGGCTAAATAATTTTGCGTTAAAGAAATACAGCAATTCTTATACAACTCACTCTACATCTTTTGGTATTTACATTCTTCATAAGTGAAAATTAGGCTTCGCTGTAGGAATAATCAAAGTTGGATGATCATTTAAACTCAAATATATTGTAATTGCGTTGTTTCATTATGTAGATGCACAGAATTTAAGCAACAATAAAGTGGTTTTAGGACGGATACAACACTCAATATGAATTAAAAAGAACTTTAAAAATCACGATTTTGAGACAAGATGGATGCCATATATCATTTTTAAGTGGGTCACGTGATTTTTTCATATTATGGTCACGTGATCGCTTCTTATAAGATGTGTAATTAATATTTTAATTTTTATTTAAAAAACTGCTGAATATATTTCGTTGAATTTTTTTTTATATATTTTATGGAACAATTTGAATATTACCTAAAATTTTCGAAGCAATTTGTGCATTTTAAATGCGCTTAAAAAATGTTTGAAAAATTAGGTCCCATAGGGCTCAATGCATTTCATTTTTTCAACCCGGGTTCAATACAAAACTAATTGGGTGATATTATTTATTTATATTCCCATAGGTCCTACAGACCATCTGAATAACATACTAAAATTTCATTTTGATTAAGTTATTTTTACGGCAGTTATCGTGCTAACGGACAGACAGACAGACAGACAGATAGAATGAACAAAGTCATAAACACTTTTCAACTTTGTCGTAAAGTGTTAAAAACTAAAAATAAAGCTGAGTCAAAAACTAAAAATGAAAGTAGAGTCAGAAACTAACAAGAAAGATCAATCATGCTTAAAGCATTGATTATGAAACACTTTCCAACTTCAATACAATTTTATTTAAAAAAGTCTAAAATGCAATACATTCCTCGGTAATATTTTAAAACTTATCACAATACTACATTACTTTCATTGAAAAAAATGAACTTCATTCAAATGACGGCATTGAAATAGAAATTGCCTGGTTTAAATACCTCTAAAATGAGATACATTCCACGGTAATATTTTTAAAACTATCATAATACTACGATAATTTATTATATTTGAAAATGTCATCGAAAACAACTGAAGTTAATTCAAATGACGTCATAGAAAAAATAACACGCCTGGATCTCTCTATAAAAACAGCATTTCATTCATAACTTTCTCCCATTCATTTCATTCATCACAATACTATAATAATTTATTTTATTTAAAAATTAAGATCATGGAGCTACAAGTAATTAAACTCTATGCTTAAAACTTCATCGAAAAAAATCGTCCGTCTCTTTATAAAATCAATTAATATTTCATTCATATCAGCTATGCAGACCGTTTGAACAACATACTAAAATTTCATTTTTATTAAGCCATTTTTACGGCAATTATCGTGCTAACGGACAGACAGACAGACAGACAGAATGAACAAAGTCATAAACACTTTTCAACTTTGTTGTAAAGTGTTAAATACAAGGAAAACAAAACATTGCTTTCGGTCTTGGTGCGGAAACTAGCCAACGTGTTTCTATTTCACGATCAATTTTAACTTGTTTTTGCTTGTACCATGTTTCGCTGAAATGCCGACCACCAACGTCTTTAGAAAAGTCTCGAAAGTTTTCTCGAAGTCCAGGTTGGCAAGGTCCCATCTCTAACAATGAACGAATTAGCTCGGGTGTTATGGGGGTGTCTCGAAACAAATGCTGATCTGTAGGATATTCGACTTGAGTATCAATAATTGCACATAGTTTTACAGTTTCTCCATATTCTTTCATGTCGGTGTCATCCGACATAAAAGTATTTGGTTCTCCCAATGCTTCCACAGATGGAATAGCAGATTCATCCAGGCAGATTCACTCAGCAAAATTCTTCCAGGGGAGGGGGGGGGGGCGGTCGCCCCCCCTCTCCCTGCACCCCATCTGGCTACGCTACTGGCCACAAGATAGGTTTTTCAGCCCCCAGGATCTCAGCCGTAGTTAAGGCTAGAGGAAAAACTCTTTCATATGTGTCATAGGGCAAATCTAAAAATGAAAATTACAATACATATTCAAAGAAGTAGAAGATAAGAAGAGAGAAATTCTGCTGGAAACTGCCGCTTTGAATGTAGCATTCCTGGTTCTTCTTCCTCTTGTTGTCATGTTTCCCTGTTGACGACACAAACCACTCAACAGAATTAGATGATCCTCTTTAACACTTTCCACTATAGTTGAAAATTGTTTATGTCTGTATGTCTGTCCGTTCGCACGATAACTGTCGTAAAAATGCCTTTATCAAAATGAAATTTTAGTATGTTGTTGAGACGGTCTGTGAGACATATGGGAATTTAAATGAATAATATCACACAATTAGTTTAAGATTAAACCCGACCTAATTTTTCAAACATTTTTTAAGTGAAGTTAAAATTGAAAAATTGGTTCGAAAATTTTAGGAAATATTGAAATTATCCCATAAAATATATAAAAAAAAATCTGATGTAGGCAGCACATGACTTTCCTTATATAATGCAATGAATTTATAATTTTTACATTTAAAAAAATGTTAATCTTATAGTAGTAGATACTTATATTCTTTCCAAGATATTGAATTTTCGTCGAGTCATTTTCAAAGATTTAGCGACATTTTTATCCATTTGGCGAGTTTTTTGTTAATTTAGCAACATTTATAAAAGTCGCCAAGTTGGCGACATTCCACCAAATTCGTCGCCAAAATCTCGCCAAGCGTTTTGAACAGAAAAATAAGTTATTCTTACAGCAGATAAATGACTATTGGCGTTCAAATACAAAAGTATTACTCAAAGAATCTTTTTTCATGAATGAAACGAGCTAGATCCACGAGAATGATATCACCCAATTTATCGCATGATATTACATATGAAAAGTGAACATGGTTCTCAATAAGAAATATATATTTTTTTATTTTATATGATTTTTTTATAATTTTTTTGAAAAATGTGCAATATCTCGAGAACAGTTCATGTTAGCGTTTTAAAATTTATGTTAATCGTTTTCTAATGAAAATTTACATAAGAAATGTCTATTTGCGTAACTTTATTAGAGGTTTTCTTTTTTTGACAATTTTTTCAAAATTTCACTCTAAAATTTAGGGGGTTATTTTGAACATTCGATTGCTTATAAAAACAATAGGCCTCCAGTGTTTACGGATTGTAATTTTTGTACCAAATTTCGTTCGAATCGGTCCATTCGTTCGTCAGTTATCGTCTCCACAGACTCACTGACACACACATACTTTCACACACACACACACACACGCGCGCACACACATACACACACATACAGACATCACTTTAAAAATGTTTGATTTGTGATAAGGGATGCTTTAAACGTGCTCTCCCGTCGAAAAGTCGAATTCGAATTTTGGACCTCGTCACAATACTTTATACATTATGTATATAAGTAAAAATTAATTAATCATCTTTGTTTTTATGTGAATAACATCTATGCTTTACTGAATATTTTTTACCATTTTTTATTCCGATGTGTCAAGATCGAGACTTTTAAGGATCTTTCAAATTTATGTTTAATGTTGCATCCGTGCTAAAACCGCTTTATTTTTGCGCATTTTCTGCGCATCTAAATTCTGTGCCAATGTAATTACAATATTTTTTAGTTTAAATGATCATCAAACTTTGATTATTTCTACAACGAAGCCTAATTTTAATGGATGCAGAAAGTAAATAAATCAAGTGATTGTAGGATGAGTTGTATAAGAATTGCTACATCGTTTTCATACCAAATTATTCAACTCTGGAGTCTGAAATATGTATGATATGAATGATTTTACATAGAGAAGCAGACGGTTTTATAGTATTGTCTTTTTAATAAAGATTTAAGTTTACAAGTAAAATTAATTATTGTAGTATTGTGATAATTAAAAAAATATCACCTCTGAATGTATCAGTAGTGTATATAAGGGGGTTCTGGCTCATCCGGTGCTATACTTTAACATGGGCAAATTCCGGTGCTATACTTCCCCATGTTAAAACATAGGTGCACCGGATGGAGAGAGGGTGGAGCTTCATCTTGCCACGTGATGTTTCTATGAATGGAGATTTTTATCAGTCAGATCAGAAGGATGTTATTAATCAGTAAGTTTAAAGTCTTATTAATAAAAAATTAAATTTAAAGTCTTATAATGTTAATGTAACTGTTGTAATGTCAGTCATAAAGTTTTTTTTTTTCACAGTATAAATCTAATCTATGCTTACAAATTTCATTTCGTTTCCATATCTTGAGCATTCAATGTGTGTATATATATATATACATATATTTCAATCATTCCAGATTTTGATCCATAAGCATCTTTATCATGTTAGAGTGCCTTTAATTAAATTGGATTCTGTCAGTATACATGTAAAAAGTAATGTATCTTAATATAATTCAGCATGATTCTACTTGATCATAGACAGTTTCTTGCAATGTATGTAAATGAATTCACTTTCTCTAAAGAATAAATCTTCATTTTCATTGATTAATATAAATATTTTTTTTAAATTGTAGTCCCACCACCACCCGATGTATACAATACACCGCTACAATTTTTAATTTAGCATGCCTTTATCATTTAAATTTGATAATGGCCATAAGCTAAACTCTTAATTTCATCATTTAAAATATATCGTTTATCATCATAGGGTGATAACCCCATTTTAATTTGTTTCACAGTATAAATCTTCTGATCTTTACTAGCAATTTTAATTTGCTCAACTCTATTACATTTACGTCTTGTTAAGCAGTTGTAGTAATCTTGATGATGAATGAATCTTTTCACAGCATTCTTATTGACACCTTTAGCAGTTTTCTTTTCCATGAACGATGTTTTTAAACTGTACATTTTTGATCTTAACCCTACAAACTCTTGAGCAGGAGTACCATTCAACTCATCTTTCATTTTTCCAATCATTTTTTTATTTTTGTTGGAATGAAGTGGATGATCACATGGATAATCCGAAAAGTCGAAAAAATCTTGATGACTTTCAAAATCTTTATAAATATCTTCTGTTTCAACTTCATAACACAGAGAATCCGTGTCTGTAAAAAGTAATTCAGCTCGACTTCCATACACCTTTTTAATAAATTTATAATGAAACTCATACATGAGTGTTTTACTCAAATCTAGTACTGAAAAACCAGCATAGATAGGTCTATTCAATTTTAAATTTGTCTTATGCATATGAACTGCAACCAGATCTTCATTAAACACTTTGAAAGAGTGAAAGGCTGGTGATGCAAGACATTTTTTTAATCTCTTCTCAGTCTGTACTAGTTTAACATCCATTCTTTTTCTCAAACTTTCCATCGTCTTACCAAAAACCGCGTTGTTCATAAGTTTGAACAGATCTTTTTCAAAAGAATTTTTTGCCAGCATTCTCTTCTCAGTGTTAAATTGCACATAAGGCTTCAACCAGGGTTCTTGCTTGAAAGTTAATACTCGATGGATTTTCACAAGTTTCATCCCCAGCTTCATATACTGCTTTAAATTTCTATAATGCAGAACATATTTAATCTTGTGATTCAAATTGGGTGTTAATTTGATCTGATCCTTGCATATTTTTAAATCCATTTCTTTAGACAAATTCCGACTATACTCCGAAATCAGAGACGAGGTGATATGAACCCTTTCAGGCGCTAGAGGATAGTCATTATGTTCATCATGCAAATCATGAGGATAGTCTATATCCACTTCGATAATATACCCCACAGGCGAGTCATCTTCTACTACAAGTGGATCAAAATTCAGGATTTCTTCAGAATCAAGCCATCTAAAATCCGATACAGGGAGTGCTTGGCTTAGTGCCCATCCATATAAATTATTAGCATCTAGGTACATTATATACTTGCTAGGTTTTGCAGAATCATAATGTTCCAAATACTTATTATTAGCCTGGCTTAGACGTTTACTAATAACACTAATACCACCTCTAATACCTTCTTCTAAAAATAGGTACATATCAGGATCTGTTATCAGTTCTAATGATACACCGCTAGTCTTTAGAGCAGCATTCCAAGCAAGATATGGCAATGTTAGACAGTGAGCAGCATCTATTCCATAATAATTCAGTGTCAAATCACGAAAATTTTCAAAAATGTCTGCTAGCAGAAGAATATCAGTTTTTATGTACAAGTCATGATATTCCCCCATATTCTTAATCTTTAAGGATGACCAGACATGTTGGGCATAAGCATAGGCTTCATCAGAGACCTCCTCCTGATTTAAATCATCGAAGAAGGCCTCTTTAGAGGGTAGACTCGTTTCTTCAAACTTCTTAGCACAATCTATATTGTAATAATAAAAAAAAAAGGGGCTGCCATTTTTTAATAATAATTATGATGTGCCACTGGTACGTGTCAAGGCACCATATGTGGCGAAACGATGGCGGCCTCATATGTTGTAAAAGGAACTTCACACCGGGGAAATTCAACGGCGTTTGTAATAGGAATGCACAAGTAATTGGAGCGCAATCGCTGCGGGCGGTTTCTCACAGGCATCGGAGAAGATGGGAGATCCGCGCAGATGTGGCAATGGTATCAATACATCGTATATGGTGATTGGGTGCTGATGGTGGCGTGATGATAGTAGAAGACAAGCAATGATGACTCAATTCCTTTAAATTTACCTTTTTCTTTATTAGATGAAAATTACCAAATTCCAAATCATGAACATCAAAAAGAATTGGACATCGAATTTGTTGACGATGATATCTTAAATTACATTTAGATTTCCAACATTATAGAACAATACAACGGCGAATCCGATAGTGATTTGCGCCGGTCAGACATCTTCAAATAATCATTTTACGATGAACATATCTCGCGACTCTTGGAAATTACATTAAAACGCGACGTACGCAATTTACTTCATTATTAATTTAATTTTAGAAACATTCTATTGATAATACATTCTGTTCTTTGCCCCGCGGGCAAGAACACGTCCGACTGCTATGGAATTACATCGCCAACTAAAACTAATCACCAAAAACAGATATAAGCATCTTTAATGTTATTACGCGTTCATGACGCAAATAAAAAGAGTTCCAATGTTAAAGAATATGAAATGCAAATACGAAGTACATGCAAGGGCGGATCCAGCTTTGGCGCCAGGAGGGGGTCACATAGTCGTGGTCAAGTCAAGAACTTATAATTTAATTTTGATAACAATAGATACAAGTAAAAAGTAGGTATTTTATTAATGTACGTAAGTACTGTACTTAAAAATATTTATTCTTTATTGTACACTTGAAAAACTTAACACATAATAACTTGTACATATACACGTACATATTGCCATCTTCTCTTAAAGACATCCAGAGAAGCACTATCACGCACGGAATGAGGCAGCCTATTTATATTCCATAACCGTGGTGAATGATTTGTCATAACAGCTAGAGGTATGTCGAGGGGTATGACGCAAAACTCCGCAAAAGTGAAGAGGTGGTACGACAAGGGTTTCCAACAAACAAAATAGAAACAGACAAAATACATATATTTAAATAACAAAATCAATTTTTCTTTTACGTCTTCTCCCGAAACGCGTTATTACGTCATTTACGTCAATGGGTACGTTTTTATGAACGTGGAGAAGCGCCAGTCCGGTTAGGCGATCTTCAACCATTGAAGATCTTAGCCACGATTTAATTCTGCGCAACGTAGAGAAAGACCTTTCTGCTGTCGCTACACTGACAGGTAGTGTAGCCATAATACATAAAAAATTTCTTATATTAGGATACATATCGATGTCACAATTTAAAATAAGATCAGAAATCGACTGCGGTATGTCCTGGCTCCGCTGCCACGCCTGCCACTTCACCATCCACAGCCGATATTCATTTACAATGACAGAAACTGGAGTGTTATCTAGTAATAATGTATAGTCGGTAGCTAGTTGTTTCACAGTTTCAATGTCTTCATTACTATATTCGCTTTTTGGCATGAAAACGCTTAGCTGAAACAAATTAAGTACATCAGGAGACAGGTGGTCCTGGAGATCACTTATTATTGAATCTAGAAGAAGGATGTATATAGCTCTGCGGAAATACTCTTCAGCAGATTGAGCAGGTTGGTTATTGGCCCTATGTATATGTTTTGATACTATTCTGGGGCATTTAATTTCTACATCTAGCTGCTCAGCTACTTCTTTAGCCTCTTCAAAAAGCTGTCGGTAGATTACGTTCACATTTTCTCTTTTATTTTGTAAAACACTTAAAGTATCATTAATAGCGTCCGTAGCTTTTTTTAAATCAATTGAGTTCGATTGCAGTATTCTGCTTAAAGATACGGTAGTACCTGAAAAATAAAAAGTAAGTGACTGTGACTGTAGTGCATAAACTAAGAATTTATAACTTAATATAAACGGTATATACTCGTAGCATAAAATATTAACAAAACAACAACATAATTTTAAAGTAGGTTTAGTATACTCGTATAAGTTCATTTGCCAAACAATAAGAAATAAAATAATTTAGGGAAGTACCCACCTAATACATCACTTAAACAGATGGAGGATATAATAAAGTCAGAACTGCGCAATGTTTGCAGCAAGCAATGCGCATCATTGGCAGTTTTATTGTCTTGCCAAGCAGAAATCTTCTCCAGAGCGCTACAAATTTTGACTAAGTTGTCTCCTTGAAATTGAAGATGCCCATCATGCCTCTCTACCCAACGTGTCTCACAAATACCTTGCATGGCAGCTCTGAGTTCTATTTTAAAAATTTCATGCCTCTTAGCGGATGCATTGGCAAATGCCACAACTTTTCTCATTGTGCCAGATGTATTGCGACAGGAAACTACTTTGGATGATCTTGCCAATGAGTTATTGAGCACATGGTTGTTGCACGGGCAACGTTTAGCATGAATGGCTATTTTCATCAATTCTTGCACTGCACCTTTTGTATCTGATGCCATAACCGAGCAGCTGTCAGTTCCAATACCCACACACCAAGATAAATCTAAGTTAAATATGGTACACAGATTTTCAACGATTTTCGCCAATGCTACACCTGTCAATCGAGGCTCTATGTCACCTGAATTGTTGTCTTCACGTCTAAGAGCATCGTAGGTATCACAAAAAGTCACAAAATGTTCCTTAATAATACCATCATGCAAATATCGGAATGATAGGCTCAGCTGTGAGACATGTGATATATCTGTTGTTTCATCGAACAAAATTGAAAAATATTTAGCTTCCCGCACATTCTGTAAAATGTTTTCCTGGATGATTTCTGCGCAAACATCTATCAACTCATTTTGTACAGTCTTGCTGATATACGTGGCGTTGGATTTTGAAGATTCTAAATGTTGCTGCAATGCAATATCGCCAGAATCAATACGGAATTTTAAAAGGGCTCTAAAATTCCCTTCATCGGCTACTACGCTGTCATAGTTCAGCAATTTACCATCGTCGCGATGGCCACGTAACGATATATTTTGATGGCCACAAAATATTATAGTTTTTACGATTGGTCGCAAACGTTCTCTATTTTCATTTATTTGTTTCAGTCTTTGACTATTTACTTGGTTCATTATGTTAATTTCCGGTTTATGAAAACTCAATAAAAAGTTCTTCCCTGCTTCGACAGCTAATTCGTGGTATTTGTTTCGCTGGTGTGTTAGCAGAACACCATTTTCACCTAGCAAATTATCGAAAGCTTTTAATGGTTCTTTTACGAGTCGACATAAAGGTGTTTTTGTCTGTATACCACCTCCAGGAGCTACGACAAACAAAGCACAGTACTTGCAGTAAAGACCCTGGTCTTTATGCGACAAAACAAGCCAGTGAAACTTGTCAAGGTGAGACTTCTGAGCATATTTTTTTGTTTGTTTTCCTTTTTTATTAACAACACAATGCGGGAAAGTATAATTAGGGGGAGGATGCCAATGCTTTTCAAGCAACATAGCTTTAGTTGAATCATCTATATTTTCCCCTATATAACAAGCAATATCTGAAGCAAACTTTGGTTGAGAAAGTGAAGTCTTTATCTGATCAGAATCAGAAGTCGATGTACATATTGTAGGCTGAATATCGTTAGTAACAGGAGAGCATGTTTTTTATTCATCTATGGTTAATGTAGGCAATGTAGCTGTAGAAGCAGAAGCATCGGCAATACAATTATTTTCATCTGTAGTTGTTGTAGGTGAATTTTTCGAGTGAGCAATCTCAAGCCTTGGTTTCTTTGGGAAAAATGAATCTATTTTTTTTAATGAACGTTTCAATCCACCACTACCATCTCCTTTTCCCTTAGAATCACCCTGCAAGCAAAACCATGCAAATTTCACCCTGCAAATTTCACACCCCACAACAGACAACAGACTGTTGAAAATACATATTAAATATATATACATAAAAACACCCACATTCGCTATAGTACAGGCTGGTGGCGCAGGCGCATTACCTCACAAACAAAGCAAAACCATGCAAATTTCACACCCCACATCAGACAACAAACTTTTGTAAACATATGAGTTATAAGTACGTAAAAACATAATAATATAGGTAGTTTTACAGTCCACTGCATTTTCCATAAAGACCTTACTTAAGTTTAGGCCCCTACACGAATTTTTATTAGGTAGGTACTTACATCAAATAGGTAATACCTACTTACTTTAGGTAAGTATAGTGTTAAACAAGCAAAACAATTTCAGGTTCTCTAATATTTTATAGTTTTTAAAAATCTGTAATATACAAATAAAGTAAAAAGTAGTAGGTAGGTAGATTACTATTTACTTGTTGTAAATGCATGCCTGTTAATGAAGCGCAATGTTTTTGTGTCGCGCAATAGTTTGCATCGAAGTTTTCGCTAGGTGCTTTTAAAAACTTTAACCAAGATTATTTTTAAGTTTATGCATCATGCTATATTCATTCTGTTGGTTGCTCTCTTATTTTATTTTTAAAGAGCATTAAAATCAGTGTGGTCACGACGACGATACACTTGATTTCATTGTGTGAATTTATCTAAGATTTTAGGTTAGGTCAGTAAGCTTAATGCTCTTCAATCTCCCTAGTCCAAAAAAAATATATAAGTAGGTACATAAGTCACGCAGCACTCTTTCAGTAAGTAGGTACCTACATATCTACCTATGAGGTACTTTATGAGCATTAACAACAATAACATTTAAGTTAAAACACACGCACTGGAATAATGAGAAACTGATTACTTACCATTTCTTGTAATTAATGAATTTGCAGCAACAATTTTTAAGAATACTTATAAAGGTACACTTATAAACACATTATAGGTAGAAAGAAATTTTAGTTTTTTAACTTAGAACTATGTTATGATATGTTGAAGTTTAGTCGTGCCGATTCCGATTGAGGTTAGGTCTAGCTAGACCAGGGGTCGCCAAACTTTTTTGATCATCGACCCCTATATAATTTAAAAAACCAAACTTTTTTGATCATCGACCCCTATATAATTTAAAAAACCTTAATATTTATTAAATAATGAGTAATTATAAATAAGTAGAAATAATAAGTAAAGTAACTACAGATTTATTGCTTCTTAATCAATGAGATGGGTGTGCCTGGTGTATTTTTGCAAGGTTCGCTATATTTGGTTCAAAATTAGTCAATTTTAATCTTAAATCCCCTCGAAGCTCCACATTTAATTTATTTCTGTACTTGTGGTTAAGATTGAATTTACGTGACTGAAACCGGCTTCAACCATATAGGAACTTGGAAATGCTAGCATAAACGGTTGAGCTATTTCACAAAGTTTTACATATTTTTGCATTATATTTATATTTGTCCAAAATTTGCTTATTGTTAAATTTCTAAGAAGCGTCTTTGCTTCAAGATCCGATAATAATTCAGCAAGCTCATCTTGCAGGTTGATGTCCACGTTTTCAATTTGAGCAGAAAATGGCACAATAATCCAATCAGGGATGTCAATGTTTTCCAAATCAACAAAGCGCAGTTTAAAATCGTCGCTCAATTTTTGAAGATGACCTGTATATATTTCCAAGTCTTCTTCTTTTATTTCTAATTGTCGCAGATTTGTAAAATACTGATAATCCTTACATAGCAATGAATTGTATCTTCGACCCCCAATCGACCCCCTGGCTCAGATCGACCCCCGCTTTTGTTAAATAGACCCCTGGGGGTCTATATAGACCACTTTGGCGACCTCTGAGCTAGACGTTACGCAGTCGACAAGCGCGCGCAAGTGTGGCGCGGTAAAATTCAAATTTTCGATGCGTTCGTTCCCAAACGTTTGCCATCCTACAAAGTTATTATATTATATTAAATTAATTAAATATTGAAGGTATGTAGTTACATAAAATCTGTATGGTGACAAAATATATAAATAAAATCATTATGTTCAATTAGGGGTCCACCTAAGTCCTGGAACCAGCTCAGGGGGGGGTCATGACCCCCATGACCCACCCCCTGGATCCGCCGTTGAGTACATGTACTAAAGCGCGGGACAAAACCTTACACCAAGGTTTGCCGGAACTGGCGGGAAATATCCAAAAAGGGCCGAATACAGAAATGGCGCTTTATCAATTTGGAATAAATTTCTTAGAACAAGTTTTAGAATCGAAAGTAAATTAGAATTTGCGGTAAGTTAAATTTTGAACGAAAACAACAATTGAACGAGGGCAAGCATTTCACAACATATCCCCGCCGCAAACGAGGATTTGTTCTGGTACAGAACAAAAACTAACCAAAAAAAATTTTTTTTTCCAAATATGCCCAAAATAAAACGGTGACATAAAAAAAACCAACAATTTCTTGGAGAAAAAATATGCCACAAAAAATTTCAACGAAAAAATTTAGGATCTGTTATGCAGATAGGATTGTCAACTGCAATCAATTCTCATTTCCAAAATATGTGTATTTCTCAACCCAGAAGATATGAAATAAAAAAATTAAGAACAGGTGTGAAAAGTTGATTCATACGACAATGCATTTGCTTCCCATTCATACACACTTTTTCACAAAAGAAGTCCTTACATGCTAGATAAAAGTGAGGGGGTTGAGTTTTTTTAAATTTTCCTCAATGTGTTTAAATTCAAAAACTAAAAAATCTTATTACTATTGCATATCAGATTGTCATGAACATGGCGCTGAAAAAAAAATTAATTTAGAATAACCTACGCGATTGAGATGTCTTAAAAAAATACGATATATAAAAATCACAATATTTCATTCATACTAACATTTTTCTGAACTTTCAACAATCTTCAATCATTATCATATATTCGATTTGAAACTTTACCTAATAAAATTTATATATTTACAATATCACATTTAATATTATCAATACAAAATAAACACTTAAGATAACTGTGTTCAAAAAAAAAATAAATACACAAATTATATACATTTTAAATTATTAGCAAAATTGTAAACAAAAAAAAATCACTCTTTTATACAATTATTAACAAGTTTTAATTTTTAATTAGCATATGTGTGAGAGATCTAGCGAGTATGAGCTTTCAACGCTCTCGGTATGACGATTGCTCGCTTTCTGGGCTATTTTGCCGCAGATGAGGACTTTCAATAACTCCGCTCTTGAAATTGGGGAGTGCCTCTGAAAAAAAAATTTGCAATTTCCTGAGAATTTTCCGTGCCTCTTTGACATTAGATGCAGTCAAAATTTATGTAAGCATTCATACGGATTCTCGGATGACTCGATTTGAGCACTAATTGCAGACCTACCTTTCTTTTCTAGGTCGACATAATACACTTTATTTATTTCTTGACTCAATCAATACTTAAAAAAACATATGGGAATCGACGTCCCGGGAAAATATATTCAACAGCATATAATTTTACTTTCATACTTATGCGTTGACTGAAAAAGGAATGCATATACACACAGACTCGGGAATCGACGTCCCGAAGTCGAAAGAACACTTGTTTCTTGAATTTTCCCTTTTTTTTTCTGCAGGCATTGGAGTTGGTACAATTGTAGAAGCAATGCCGCAACTTGACATTTCCGATGTAACCACACAGCACAGGATTCGGTGAGTCATCCTTGTAGACTTGAATGCACTCAGCACCAGGTATAGGCTCTCAATTTGTGCTCCACAGGATCAACTAAGCCATTCTTGCAGGCTTGCATGGTCGACGGCACCAATTGTAATAATAAAAGTGAAATGCTTGCCCTCGTTCAATTGTTGTTTTCGTTCAAAATTTAACTTACCGCAAATTCTAATTTACTTTCGATTCTAAAACTTGTTCTAAGAAATTTATCCCAAATTGATAAAGCGCCATTTCTGTATTCGGCCCTTTTTGGATATTTCCCGCCAGTTCCGGCAAACCTTGGTGTAAGGTTTTGTCCCGCGCTTTAGTACATGTACTTCGTATTTGCATTTCATATTCTTTAACATTGGAACTCTTTTTATTTGCGTCATGAACGCGTAATAACATTAAAGATGCTTATATCTGTTTTTGGTGATTAGTTTTAGTTGGCGATGTAATTCCATAGCAGTCGGACGTGTTCTTGCCCGCGGGGCAAAGAACAGAATGTATTATCAATAGAATGTTTCTAAAATTAAATTAATAATGAAGTAAATTGCGTACGTCGCGTTTTAATGTAATTTCCAAGAGTCGCGAGATATGTTCATCGTAAAATGATTATTTGAAGATGTCTGACCGGCGCAAATCACTATCGGATTCGCCGTTGTATTGTTCTATAATGTTGGAAATCTAAATGTAATTTAAGATATCATCGTCAACAAATTCGATGTCTAATTCTTTTTGATGTTCATGATTTGGAATTTGGTAATTTTCATCTAATAAAGAAAAAGGTAAATTTAAAGGAATTGAGTCATCATTGCTTGTCTTCTACTATCATCACGCCACCATCAGCACCCAATCACCATATACGATGTATTGATACCATTGCCACATCTGCGCGGATCTCCCATCTTCTCCGATGCCTGTGAGAAGCCGCCCGCAGCGATTGCGCTCCAATTACTTGTGCATTCCTATTACAAACGCCGTTGAATTTCCCCGGTGTGAAGTTCCTTTTACAACATATGAGGCCGCCATCGTTTCGCCACATATGGTGCCTTGACACGTACCAGTGGCACATCATAATTATTATTAAAAAATGGCAGCCCCTTTTTTTTTATTATTACAATATCCTGGTCACGGCACCAATTGTAATAATAAAAAAAAAGGGGGCTGCCATTTTTTAATAATAATTATGATGTGCCACTGGTACGTGTCAAGGCACCATATGTGGCGAAACGATGGCGGCCTCATATGTTGTAAAAGGAACTTCACACCGGGGAAATTCAACGGCGTTTGTAATAGGAATGCACAAGTAATTGGAGCGCAATCGCTGCGGGCGGTTTCTCACAGGCATCGGAGAAGATGGGAGATCCGCGCAGATGTGGCAATGGTATCAATACATCGTATATGGTGATTGGGTGCTGATGGTGGCGTGATGATAGTAGAAGACAAGCAATGATGACTCAATTCCTTTAAATTTACCTTTTTCTTTATTAGATGAAAATTACCAAATTCCAAATCATGAACATCAAAAAGAATTAGACATCGAATTTGTTGACGATGATATCTTAAATTACATTTAGATTTCCAACATTATAGAACAATACAACGGCGAATCCGATAGTGATTTGCGCCGGTCAGACATCTTCAAATAATCATTTTACGATGAACATATCTCGCGACTCTTGGAAATTACATTAAAACGCGACGTACGCAATTTACTTCATTATTAATTTAATTTTAGAAACATTCTATTGATAATACATTCTGTTCTTTGCCCCGCGGGCAAGAACACGTCCGACTGCTATGGAATTACATCGCCAACTAAAACTAATCACCAAAAACAGATATAAGCATCTTTAATGTTATTACGCGTTCATGACGCAAATAAAAAGAGTTCCAATGTTAAAGAATATGAAATGCAAATACGAAGTACATGTACTAAAGCGCGGGACAAAACCTTACACCAAGGTTTGCCGGAACTGGCGGGAAATATCCAAAAAGGGCCGAATACAGAAATGGCGCTTTATCAATTTGGAATAAATTTCTTAGAACAAGTTTTAGAATCGAAAGTAAATTAGAATTTGCGGTAAGTTAAATTTTGAACGAAAACAACAATTGAACGAGGGCAAGCATTTCACAACAATATAAGAATAGGGGTAAACACCCTTTCTAGTAAGCAAATTCACATGATTTTTTGTAAAATGCTCTTTGATGATACGAAACTGATCGGACTCCAAACTAGAGCTTAGTTTCTCAATAGAGGCAGGTAAAAATTGGAAGGAGTCTATAAGCTGCAGACTTCCAACACGGAATGTTATATAATTCTGCATATTACTAGAAATACACTCAATTCTCTTTTCTTTAAATTGACCTATTCCCTGCATAATTAAATGTCCATCATACCCTTTTAAATTGTGGAACACAACAGGTATGCGCCGTCTTATTTTATAATTCAGATTGCAATTAGGATGAGCTGCACCTCTGAACTTAGAAGTTAAGTGACAGTGGTCTCTTACACGTTCTTTCCCTAAAGCCTTGTTGCAAATATGACAGATAGCGGCATTTTCAAAGTTTTCACGATCTTCAGCAGTGAAACTCATTTTCATATTTTCTTTCAATATTCTTTGAATCTCTTCTTCTTCATGAATAAGAGCCTTCAAAAAATGAGTAACCACATCTTCACCTCTATAGATAACAGGACCTTTAAAGGTTTTTCCATCAGGACCAATAATAATGTATGCAAAGCCACAAGGAACATGATGAGATAAGATGCTCTCATGTGAAATGGAGGGAGAATTCTCACACATATCCGTTTTTATTATAAAAGACTCAAAGTCCGCATATACCACAAATGGTACACGCATTTGCATATAAACACTTTTAAATTTCAAAATTGCATCATCACCACTAGGTAGTTCCACTCGCTGCAGACCATACTGTTTGCATAATTCAGTATGATTCTTTAAACGAGTTTCAGATGAAAATCGCTGTAAACAGTGATTGCAAAAATGCTGCTTCTCTTTATGCTTTCTTAAACCGTATAGAAGTTTACTCATATGTTTAATATAGCAGTAATGATAATGCTCATCATTACTAATAAGTAGTAAATTACAGTGTTGATCCCGTCTATCAGATGATATATAGAGCGGAAACACCTTCTTATCTTCATATCCAAAGACATTCAAGCTTATATTGTTATTTCGCTCAAACAATTTAACTTGATGTAAAGGGGTAGGAAACTCAATGCCATCCATATTTAGCTTGCATTCATGCTCGGTATATTTACCGATACGGGATGCATTCTTATTAACAGGATAAATACCTGCTAAGATGGACCACATAAAGCACTTTTTGTCACTATTCTGCACATTAATAACAGCTTTCTTAGCTACTAGTTCTTTAGGTAGTGGGATATAGCTAGAAGCAGATAGAGGTTCATATACCCCAACATCAATCATTAGTTCATCAATCCTCTCTAAAACCCAACCACTGCCACGTCCTTCATAGGTTTCGAATGATGTTAATACTTTTCCAAAAGCAGAATCCATATTAGCATTCAAATCTTCTTCAGTAATATTCCTCATACAGGAACTTCTGAAATAGGCTGTACAATATTCCTGCTCTTTTTCAGATCGGAAGCGAGTAAAACGGCAACACAGATTTATGTACCATACAATACTACGTTTCAAGGCAATCTCCTCTAACAGTACATGTGTTATATCATTTCTGTTAGAATCTAAAAAGGTAAGGACATCTTTTTCACCATCTCCGGCAATTTTATGAACGGTCACAGTACTGTTTAAAGCTTGTTGACAGGGATTTATAGTCACTTTCCTCTTCTTATTCATGCCTGAAGCATCTGGAGTTTTTCTTTTCCTACCTTGCGTAGGACAAGCACTAAAAGTTCCACTTTTCATATTCAACATAGACTTATCACTATGAGCTGTACGTTCATGATGCAACATATCACTCATTCGAGTAAATGTAGCAGGACATTGCGGACAAGGAACTTTACTTGAAGAGTCATGAATCTTCATATGCCGTACGAAACTTCGTTTCTTTGTGAAGCTCTTCGAACAAGTAAGACAAACCTGTGAAAGATAAAGAAATACAATACTTTAGTATAAGCACACTATTTCATATAGCAATATAATACATTTTAATCACTTAGTTAAAATAATCATATAAGCCATTCCGATAGGATTCACCCCAAAATAATAAAATCATCAAGTTAAAGAATATATCCAGATACTAAAACCTCAACAAATTACATTAAATTGATAAAAGTCTCCATTAAATAAAATAATTACGATCAGAAGTTACATACATTTAAAAGATTCAGCTTAATTTCCAGAGTTCTTATGCACTTTTCCATGCCGTTTCAAATTAGATAGTCGATTAAACCCTTTTCCGCATACCCCGCATCCGATTGGATGGATCCTTACATGCCGATATAGATTTCTCTTTAATGTAAACATTTTCAAACAGACAAGACAAGTCTATACAAGATAAAAAATTTATACTTTAGTGTAAACACGTTATTTCCTGTAGCAGTATAATATACATCCCAAGATTTATATAAAGTAATCATAGATCCATTATACTAACCCCCATTAGAAACCATCTAAAATAATAAAATTACCAAGTTAAAGAATATATCCAGATACTAAAGCCTCAGCACATTTCATTAAATTCATAAAAACATTAATTAAATAAAGTTGTTACGCATCATAAAAATACAAATTTTAATAAAATGGGAGAATAAAATCACATTAAAACAAATACTTACATGTCCAATCCTGTTCAAAGAGGGTGCATTAGGCATAGGATCGTCAGTAACAGCATGGATAGCACCTCCGATATCAGTAGCTAAAGCGAACATATTCATAGTTGAGAGCAACTTGAAATGCGTCTTAACAACACGAAATCCACGTCTCGAATGATAAAATCGCTGCTTAAAGGTCGTCTACACCCATCCATAAAGAAAAAATAGTTCCTGGAACATCCTTCCGCCAAGGTCGCGATAAGGCCATTTCTAAACATAGTTCTTGGTGTATCCATCCGCCAAGGTCACGTGAAGGCTATATCATGGTTAAAGTTAAACTGAGTAACAAACAACTTATCATAATTACATACACTAGCCTCATGAAAATAAACAATCCGTTCATAATCATAATCGATAGTATATTTTTAATAATCGCATTAAATAGCTTCTCATAGGATTAAAACTCATTAAGATATATTAAAACCTTAACACATGTACTATAATTACTAGATTTTAATGATTTAAAGTATAAAATACTCGAAATCCGATACGAAAGCACACTTTACAGAAATTTTTAAAATGAGCATAAAAAATCATAAAATTCACCCAGGAACTAGTTAATACCCTCAAATTACTCAGAATAATCCCTTACATATGCTACATAACCATTTATAATCATAAAAAAGTGAGTAGTATAGTAGTTGTGGAAAGGGTGTCGAACCCCAGCAGGAGCTGCGAAGCGCATTTCTATGTCATGACGTCATCGGGCGATGACGTCACATTATCTTATCTGATGTTATCAGTGACGTCATCCGATAAGCTTATCTTATCAGATGACGTCACTGATAAGATCAGATAAGATAACGTGACGTCATCCCCCGATGACGTCATCCTCCGTGACGTCACTGCTGCTCTGCTGCTCCTGCGGGGGTTGAACACCCTTTCCACAACTACTATACTACTCACTTTTTTATGATTATAAATGGTTATGTAGCATATGTAAGGGATTATTCTGAGTAATTTGAGGGTATTAACTAGTTCCTGGGTGAATTTTATGATTTTTTATGCTCATTTTAAAAATTTCTGTAAAGTGTGCTTTCGTATCGGATTTCGAGTATTTTATACTTTAAATCATTAAAATCTAGTAATTATAGTACATGTGTTAAGGTTTTAATATATCTTAATGAGTTTTAATCCTATGAGAAGCTATTTAATGCGATTATTAAAAATATACTATCGATTATGATTATGAACGGATTGTTTATTTTCATGAGGCTAGTGTATGTAATTATGATAAGTTGTTTGTTACTCAGTTTAACTTTAACCATGATATAGCCTTCACGTGACCTTGGCGGATGGATACACCAAGAACTATGTTTAGAAATGGCCTTATCGCGACCTTGGCGGAAGGATGTTCCAGGAACTATTTTTTCTTTATGGATGGGTGTAGACGACCTTTAAGCAGCGATTTTATCATTCGAGACGTGGATTTCGTGTTGTTAAGACGCATTTCAAGTTGCTCTCAACTATGAATATGTTCGCTTTAGCTACTGATATCGGAGGTGCTATCCATGCTGTTACTGACGATCCTATGCCTAATGCACCCTCTTTGAACAGGATTGGACATGTAAGTATTTGTTTTAATGTGATTTTATTCTCCCATTTTATTAAAATTTGTATTTTTATGATGCGTAACAACTTTATTTAATTAATGTTTTTATGAATTTAATGAAATGTGTTGAGGCTTTAGTATCTGGATATATTCTTTAACTTGGTAATTTTATTATTTTAGATGGTTTCTAATGGGGGTTAGTATAATGGATCTATGATTACTTTATATAAATCTTGGGATGTATATTATACTGCTACAGGAAATAACGTGTTTACACTAAAGTATAAATTTTTTATCTTGTATAGACTTGTCTTGTCTGTTTGAAAATGTTTACATTAAAGAGAAATCTATATCGGCATGTAAGGATCCATCCAATCGGATGCGGGGTATGCGGAAAAGGGTTTAATCGACTATCTAATTTGAAACGGCATGGAAAAGTGCATAAGAACTCTGGAAATTAAGCTGAATAGTAGGGGATTAGGGAGAGTTCAGCGCCACTTCAGAGGCGGTGAATCCCTATACTTTAACATGGGGAACCCTCCGAGGCCAGAAAATGAGTGCATCAACAGAGGCGGTGGTAAAGTCCCATGCTTTAACATAGGGGTTCTCAGAAGTCGGTGTGAGGCAGCACAGTTCCATAAGGTGACGTCACAGAAGAGAGTGGAGTTTATGACGTATATTGTTTTTTCTTTTTTTTTTGTTTTTACTAACAAAATTTCGTAAATACAAGGTTTTTTTTCTTATATTTTTTCGCAAATGTAAGTTTTTTACTTTTCAAAAACCACACTTGTGCCGTTTTCTCTATGGAAATTAACATAGGTTTTCACACTTGTGCTATTTTTTAACGTTTTTTCACAAAAAACATACTTTTTACTAACAAAATTTCGTAAATACAAGTTTTTTTCTTAAATTTTTTCGCAAATGTAAGTTTTTTACTTTTCAAAAACCACACTTGTGCCGTTTTCTCTATGGAAATTAACATAGGTTTTCGCACTTGTGCTATTTTTTAACGGTTTTTCACAAAAACGCGATTTTTACTAACAAAATTTCGTAAATGCAAGTTTTTTTCTTATATTTTTTCGCAAATGTAAGTTTTTTACTTTTCAAAAACCGCACTTGTGCTGTTTTCTCTATGGAATTTAACATAGGTTTTCGCACTTGTGCTATTTTTTAACGTTTTTTCACAAAAACATACTTTTTACTTGTAAAAAACTAACAAAAACGCGTTTTTAAAGTAGCAGAATCGCGTGAATTGGTGTTTTAAAGTAGTAGAATCGCGTGAATTGGTGTTTTAAAGTAGTAGAATCGCGTGAATTGGTGTTTTAAAGTAGCAGAATCGCGTGAATTGGTGTTTCAAAGTAGCAGAATTTCGGGAATCTCGAGAATCTCGGGGATTGGGTGTATGGGAGGGGGTATGTTTCCCCAATCCTTTCGTCTTGGATTTCAAAATTTAAATGCAGTAATGTCTCTTTAAGAAATTAGATGCTGTTAGAAAAAATATATTATTTTTTTTATTGTGGTCCCACCTCCACCCGGTGTATAGGATACACCGCCACAATTTCTATTTTTTTTTCTTTTTTTTCCTTCTTTTTTTTCCTTCTTTCTCTTTTTCCTTTTATTATTTTTTTATTTTAAAGTGTCCGTAGGCATAACTTGTAATGCCGTCCTCGAGTAAATATCATTTGTCATCAATGGGTGACAAAGCCACCTTGTTCTGGCATACAGTGAATAGTTTATGATGGCTACTATCAATTCTAATCTGTTCTTCCATGGTAGGTCTAACACTCAACAGGCATTGTCTATAGTCATTGTGTGTAATTTTCCGTGCAACCACATGTGTAGAAACACCTTTAGCTCTTTTCTTTTCTCCAGCAGCTGATAGAATAGAGTACATTTTAGGTCTAAGTCCTATAAACTCTTGAATGGGGGTTGAATTCAGTTCATCTTTAAAATATCCAATACGCTTTTTATTGTCTTCACTGAAGAGGGGATGATCCTTGGGATAGTCAGAAAAATCATACAGGTGTTTATGTTGGTTCATATCTTCATAAATATCAGCAGTTTGGATTTCATAAGCCAATGAATCAGTATCGGTGAAGAGAAGCGAAGCTTTTTCACCATATTGGCTTTTAATATGTTTATAATGAAACTCATACATCAGGAGTTTAGATAACTCCAAGATAGCAAAGCCAACGTATATAGGCCGGTTCATTAAAATGCAATTCCTTACACGTTCAACACCCACCAGATCTTCGCTAAAAATCCTGATAGCTCTAAAAGCTGGAGATGCCACCACCTTCAGGGGCCGCTTTGAAGAATTCACTAGTTCAATATTCACTCGATTTCGAAGATTTTCCATCGTTTTTCCAAACACAGCGTTATTAAGCAATTTAAAAAAGTCTTTCTCAAAATTAGTCTTTGCCTTCTTTCTTTCTTCTGTGTTAAATTGGATGTATTTCTCCAACCAGGGCTTCTGATTAAATTTTAAGGTCTTGTGAATTTTCTCGAGTCTTAAACCTAATGATAGGTATAGCTGAAGGTTACGATAGTGAACAATATAATGTTTCTTGTCATGCAGATTGGGTACCAATTTCGTAGTACTAACAAAATGTTCATGATGTAATTGTTGAACCAGTCGTTCAGCATAGGGGGAGAGCATTTCTCGTTCAATCTTCACCCTTTCAGGGGCTAGAGGGTATTCATTATGATAATCATGTAAGGATTCAGGATACTCCAGATCCACTTCCAAAATGTATCCTTCTTGGGTATTATCCTTTAGACTCATTATCCAGGATTCATTCAAATTTTCTGTCGATATCCATTCAAAGCCACCATAGGGCAGTGGTTGAGACATGGCCCAACCATATAGGTTATTAGCATCAAGATAGATAATATGCTTATCAGGCTTAGAAGAATCGTAATTTTCCAAATAACGATTATTAGCCTCGGATCTACGCTGACTTATCATACATATGCCACCGCGGATTCCACGTTCTATAAACAGTAACATATTTTCATCTGTGAGTAGTTCTAGGGTTTGCTCAGTCATTTTTAAAGAGGCCTGCCAAGCCAGTCCAGGGGCGGTCATCATATGGGCGGCATCTAAATCATAGTTCCTCTTGCAAATTTTTCGAAAATTCTCAAATACATCGGCTAATAGTAGCACATCTGTTTTCACATACAGGTCGTGATATTCTCCCAAGTTCTTTATGTTAAAGGTATCCCATACAGTTTGGGCATGCCGATAATCTTCACTCTTAATATCTTCGCCTTTAATATCATTATGAAATGCAGAAGGGGGAGGGAGCACATTTTCATCAAATTTTTGAAAGGATGTCATATAGCTATAGGGATATACTCCTTTCCTAATAAGAGCATTCTGTTGTACTATATCGGGGAAATGTTCTCTGAGAATATAAAATTCACTCAAGTCTAAATTGGAAACTAGCTTTTCCAGGGAAGCATTCAGAAACTGTAGGCTATCAATAAATTGTAAACAGACACGGGGCCCCTCTTTCTTTGAAATCTTAAAAGATATGTATTTTTCAATATTAGTGGCAATCACATCAATTTTATGGTCTTGCAATTTCCCAAAACTCAGCATAATATGATGAGAGTCATAATTTTTTAAATTATGAAACACTACAGGAATATTAATACTTTGTCTATAGTTAAGATTACAGGCATTATGCAGGGCACCTCTATAGGCTCCAGTCACGTGATTGTGATCATGCACACGATCTGTTTTCAGTTCACGATGGCACACGTTACAATGGGTAGCTCTTTCAAAGTCAACTTCATTCTCTTTAGTCATTCGTAGTGGTTTAACATAACGTAATTTTTCTCCAAGATACTGTTTCCCCATTATCAAGTTGTTAAGAAAATGATTCACAGGGTCGATACCTCGATACACAGTAGCTTGTTTCAGGCATTTTCCATCAGGCCCTATAATAACATAAGCATATCCACAAGGTTCATGAATCGCTAGTCTATGCGTGTAAGATCTAATATTCGAGGGTTTAGTAGTGTCTTCTTTAACGATCAGGGCTTCAAAGTCAGCATAAATGATGAAAGGGATAGAATGCTGATACTGTTTGTTCGTGAATTGGAGATATTTCTGATCTTCCGAGGGCATTTTAATGCGCTGAGGTGCATGTTCTTTGCAATATTGAGCATGATCTTGCAAAAGATCGTCTCTACTGTAACGATGTAAACATCTATAACATATATATTGGGCTCCATTGTGCTTAGTTATATCTCCCAGCAAGCGTGACATATTCCTTATGAGAGTATAGTGTTGCTTATCTTCATCACTAATCAGCAGGAGATTCACACAGTCTTCATCTTCACGTTTGGATATATGCAAAGGAAAAATATCTTCATCTTCGTATCCATATACATTTATTCGTATATTATTCAATTTTTCAATCTGAGGAATCTTCACAACTGAGATAGGGTATTGAATATCTCCAAGTTTAATGTCATTCTCAAAACTTTTATAATGTGACACTCTTTCAGGCTTATATTCACGGGATATATAGTATTTGTGGGCTAATAGGCACCACACCAGGCATTTCTCGTCTTCATTTCGAATATTGAGTAAAGCTTTCTTGGCTGCAAGTTTTGTTGGCAAGGGTATATAGCTAGAAGCTGCAAGAGGCTTATACTTTGCACAGAAAACATCTATCTTTCGCATCTTTTGTAAAGTCCATCCAGAGCCTCGGCTGACAAATTCTTCGAATAACTTCAAGATTTGTGAAAAAGCTTCTTCAGCATTGTTGGGAGGGGTATCATCACGAAGTTCTGTCACAACATCTGTTCTAAAATATGAGCTGGATACCTGTTGGCCATTTGCAACGTCACGAATAAATTGCACATCCGCAATAAGATACCACTTAATAGATCTGTATGCATCAAGTTCGTCTTTTAATATCTTCAATAGCTGAGGGCGAATCTCATCAAAACATAGCATAAGATCCCTCTCTACACTTTCAGTGGGTTCCAGAGTGTGTACAGAAAATACATCTAAACCCTTCTTCTTCTTCGCTGCAATCTTGGGGCGCTTATTAGAAGTTGAGGCTAAAGCAGGAGCTTTTCTCTTTTTAGAACCATGTTCAATACGCTGATGGCGCAGGACATCACTTTTCTTGCTGAATATAAGTTCACAATGCTTGCATTTCACACCATCCTTCAGATGAAGTATCATATGGCGCTTCAGGTTATCTCGTCTAGTAAACTGTATGGAGCATTGAGTGCATTCAAACACTTTAACGGGAGAATGCGTATTCGCATGTCTAGCCAAGTCTTCCTTACGAACAAATGCACGTTCGCATACTTTACATCGATAAGTCAAGACATCATCGTCAGAATGAACCCTCATATGCCGCACTAAACTTCGTTTTGCCATGAAGCTCTTCGCGCAAGTAGGACACACCTGCAAGAGATAAAAAAATACAAGACTTTAGTAGAAACACGCTATTCTCGATAACAATGTAATATATTTCAGATGTATATATATATATATCATTACAGATGTATATAAAGTAATCTCTAATCCATTATACTACCCCCATTAGAAATAACAAAATTCCTGAATTAAAGAATATATCCATATACAAGACATTTCATGTAAGATCCCCGATACATTTCATTAAATTCATAAAAACACTCATTAAAAAGTTGTTACGCATCATAAAAATACAAAGTTTAATAAAATAATAGAATAAAATCACATTAAAACAAGTACTTACATGCCCAATCCTGTTCAAAGAGGGTGCATTACGCACGTCAGTAACTGTAGGGATAGTACCTCCGATATTACTTTCTAAAACCGACATACTCGCAGAGCAACTTCAAACACGACTTAACAGCACGAAACTCACAACAGAAATGATAAAATCGCTGCTTAAAGATCACCTACATCCATTCATAAAAAATAGTTCCTGGTGTATCCTTCCGCCAAGGTCACCCCAAGGTTATTCCTAAAGAGTTTTTCGTGTATCCCTCCGCCAAGGTCACGTGATAGTTATATCACGGTTACCGTTAAACTTGCAACACACGAATGTAATTATGCACACATCCGATAAAAAATAAACAATTCGTTCAACATCGCAATCGATCCTTTTTAATAATCGTAATCGATACATTAAATAAATTCACATCTTTAAAAAATAATAGATTTTAATAAAATAATGAAAGAAAATCCCTTTGCGAGACCCCTTAAAACCTCCAATCCTTAAACAATACAGCAACGCGCAAGCATAAAAACCCCCCGAATAACATATACTCCTCTCTCCCCCTCCCTCCCCGAGACACCAACACTCACTTCACCACATGTTAAACGTAACCCATAGCAACCGGAATCCATAATAAAACATTCACCTTCACCCCCAACGTACATCCAAATACACAGTCATTCAACGTGAAACCCGTAATTTTACAGCAAAAATCACTTTACAGGGATTCATAGAACAAAAAAATCCTAAAAAATCAACAAATTCACCCAGAAACTAGCTAAAACCCTCAAATTACTTATAATTATCATCTACATATGCTATATAACCATTTATAACCTTAAAAAGGTGAGTATGCTAGTAGAAAAGGAAAGCCGGTTCTGCGCCAAAGGCGGTATGTGCGGTATGCGGTATGCGGTAGGGCCGCCATCTTGGATTTTCGTAATTCTGGACGGGGGTGTAAAAGGGGGGGGGAAATGAAAAAAAAAGGTGGGGGTGAAAATTTTTAGAAACTTTTTGTCGGGTGGCAACGATGTCGTAGTCTTGTACGAGGGGTTGAGGGGGAAATAAATTTTTGGAATGAGATTTTTTCTAAGTATGGGAGAAACTTTTTTTGGGGATGGCAACGGCTGAGGTTCTGCGACAAAGGCGGTATGGAACCATTAGCGCCCCCTAGCGATGAAAATTGGAGCTATCGGGGATAGAACTTAGAAATATTTTCTGTTTCGGTTACCATAGTAACACCTGTGGGGTAGAAACTTTTTTCAGGGTGGCAACGGCTGAGGTTCTGCGACAAAGGCGGTATGGAACCATCAGCGCCCCCTAGCGTCTAAAAGGGGTACTAATAGGGAAATTAGGAATTTTGTGAAAATTAATAAAAAATTGAGTTTTTAAAATTTTTTAAAAACTTTTTTAATTTTATCAAAATATGACATAGAGGATACTTTCTGGAAATACCAAAAAATATTTATTTTTTCTTTCCAGAAACTATTTTTAGGCGGCATTGCTCCAACCGCATTCTGGCGAACCCACCTTCCTTTTCTACTAGCATACTCACCTTTTTAAGGTTATAAATGGTTATATAGCATATGTAGATGATAATTATAAGTAATTTGAGGGTTTTAGCTAGTTTCTGGGTGAATTTGTTGATTTTTTAGGATTTTTTTGTTCTATGAATCCCTGTAAAGTGATTTTTGCTGTAAAAATACGGGTTTCACGTTGAATGACTGTGTATTTGGATGTAGGTTGGGGGCGAAGGTGAATGTTTTATTATGGATTCCGGTTGCTATGGGTTACGTTTAGCGTGTGGTGAAGTGAGTGTTGGTGTCTCGGGGAGGGAGGGGGAGAGAGAAGTATGTTATGCTTGCGCGTTGTTGTATTGCATAACGATTGGGGGGGGGGGGTTTAAGGGGGTCTCGCAAAGGGATTTTCTTTCATTATTTTATTAAAATCTATTATTTTATAAGATGTGAATCTATTTAATGTATCGATTACAATTATTAAAAAAGGATATAATCGATTGCGATGTTGAACGAATTGTTTATTTTTTTATCGGATGTGTGCATAATTACATTCGCGTGTTGTAAATCTAGCGGTAACCGTGATATAACTATCACGTGACCTTGACATACCCTTGGCGGATGGATACACGAAGAACTCTTTAGGAATAACCTTGGGGTCATCTTGGCGGAAGGATACACCAAGAACTATTTTTTTTTATGAATGGATGTAGGTGGTCTTTAAGCAGCGATTTTATCATTTCTGTTGTGAGTTTCGTGCTGTTAAGTCGTGTTTGAAGTTGCTCTGCGAGTATGTTTGCCTTAGAAAGTAATATCGGAGGTACTATCCCTACCGTTACTGACGTTCCTATGCGTAATGCGCCCTCTTTGAACAGGGTTGGACATGTAAGTACTTGTTTTAATGTGATTTTATTCTCTCATTTTATTAAACTTTGTATTTTTATGATGCGTAACAACTTTTTAATGAGTGTTTTTATGAATTTAATGAAATGTATCGGGGATCTTACATGAAATGTCTTGTATATGGATATATTCTTTAATTCAGGAATTTTGTTATTTCTAATGGGGGTAGTATAATGGATTAGAGATTACTTTATATACATCTGTAATGATATATATATATATACATCTGAAATATATTACATTGTTATCGAGAATAGCGTGTTTCTACTAAAGTCTTGTATTTTTTTATCTCTTGCAGGTGTGTTTATCTTGTAATAAGCACTTTTCCAGAAAAGATGCCTTAGCAAGACATATGAAGGTTCATTCTGACGATGATGCCTTGACTTATCGATGTAAAGTATGCGAACGTGCATTTGTTCGTAAGGAAGACTTGGCTAGACATGCGAATACGCATTCTCCCGTTAAAGTGTTTGAATGCACTCAATGCTCCATACAGTTTACTAGACGAGATAACCTGAAGCGCCACCTGTTACTTCATCTGAAGGATGGTGTGAAATGCATGCATTGTGAACTTATATTCAGCAAGAAAAGTGATGCCCTGCGCCATCAGCGTATTGAACATGGTTCTAAAAAGAGAAAAGCTCCTGCTTTAGCCTCAACTTCTAATAAGCGCCCCAAGATTGCAGCGAAGAAGAAGAAGGGTTTAGATGTATTTTCTGTACACACTCTGGAACCCACTGAAAGTGTAGAGAGGGATCTTATGCTATGTTTTGATGAGATTCGCCCTCAGCTATTGAAGATATTAAAAGACGAACTTGATGCATACAGATCTATTAAGTGGTATCTTATTGCGGATGTGCAATTTATTCGTGACGTTGCAAATGGCCAACAGGTATCCAGCTCATATTTTAGAACAGATGTTGTGACAGAACTTCGTGATGATACCCCTCCCAACAATGCTGAAGAAGCTTTTTCACAAATCTTGAAGTTATTCGAAGAATTTGTCAGCCGAGGCTCTGGATGGACTTTACAAAAGATGCGAAAGATAGATGTTTTCTGTGCAAAGTATAAGCCTCTTGCAGCTTCTAGCTATATACCCTTGCCAACAAAACTTGCAGCCAAGAAAGCTTTACTCAATATTCGAAATGAAGACGAGAAATGCCTGGTGTGGTGCCTATTAGCCCACAAATACTATATATCCCGTGAATATAAGCCTGAAAGAGTGTCACATTATAAAAGTTTTGAGAATGACATTAAACTTGGAGATATTCAATACCCTATCTCAGTTGTGAAGATTCCTCAGATTGAAAAATTGAATAATATACGAATAAATGTATATGGATACGAAGATGAAGATATTTTTCCTTTGCATATATCCAAACGTGAAGATGAAGACTGTGTGAATCTCCTGCTGATTAGTGATGAAGATAAGCAACACTATACTCTCATAAGGAATATGTCACGCTTGCTGGGAGATATAACTAAGCACAATGGAGCCCAATATATATGTTATAGATGTTTACATCGTTACAGTAGAGACGATCTTTTGCAAGATCATGCTCAATATTGCAAAGAACATGCACCTCAGCGCATTAAAATGCCCTCGGAAGATCAGAAATATCTCCAATTCACGAACAAACAGTATCAGCATTCTATCCCTTTCATCATTTATGCTGACTTTGAAGCCCTGATCGTTAAAGAAGACACTACTAAACCCTCGAATATTAGATCTTACACGCATAGACTAGCGATTCATGAACCTTGTGGATATGCTTATGTTATTATAGGGCCTGATGGAAAATGCCTGAAACAAGCTACTGTGTATCGAGGTATCGACCCTGTGAATCATTTTCTTAACAACTTGATAATGGGGAAACAGTATCTTGGAGAAAAATTACGTTATGTTAAACCACTACGAATGACTAAAGAGAATGAAGTTGACTTTGAAAGAGCTACCCATTGTAACGTGTGCCATCGTGAACTGAAAACAGATCGTGTGCATGATCACAATCACGTGACTGGAGCCTATAGAGGTGCCCTGCATAATGCCTGTAATCTTAACTATAGACAAAGTATTAATATTCCTGTAGTGTTTCATAATTTAAAAAATTATGACTCTCATCATATTATGCTGAGTTTTGGGAAATTGCAAGACCATAAAATTGATGTGATTGCCACTAATATTGAAAAATACATATCTTTTAAGATTTCAAAGAAAGAGGGGCCCCGTGTCTGTTTACAATTTATTGATAGCCTACAGTTTCTGAATGCTTCCCTGGAAAAGCTAGTTTCCAATTTAGACTTGAGTGAATTTTATATTCTCAGAGAACATTTCCCCGATATAGTACAACAGAATGCTCTTATTAGGAAAGGAGTATATCCCTATAGCTATATGACATCCTTTCAAAAATTTGATGAAAATGTGCTCCCTCCCCCTTCTGCATTTCATAATGATATTAAAGGCGAAGATATTAAGAGTGAAGATTATCGGCATGCCCAAACTGTATGGGATACCTTTAACATAAAGAACTTGGGAGAATATCACGACCTGTATGTGAAAACAGATGTGCTACTATTAGCCGATGTATTTGAGAATTTTCGAAAAATTTGCAAGAGGAACTATGATTTAGATGCCGCCCATATGATGACCGCCCCTGGACTGGCTTGGCAGGCCTCTTTAAAAATGACTGAGCAAACCCTAGAACTACTCACAGATGAAAATATGTTACTGTTTATAGAACGTGGAATCCGCGGTGGCATATGTATGATAAGTCAGCGTAGATCCGAGGCTAATAATCGTTATTTGGAAAATTACGATTCTTCTAAGCCTGATAAGCATATTATCTATCTTGATGCTAATAACCTATATGGTTGGGCCATGTCTCAACCACTGCCCTATGGTGGCTTTGAATGGATATCGACAGAAAATTTGAATGAATCCTGGATAATGAGTCTAAAGGATAATACCCAAGAAGGATACATTTTGGAAGTGGATCTGGAGTATCCTGAATCCTTACATGATTATCATAATGAATACCCTCTAGCCCCTGAAAGGGTGAAGATTGAACGAGAAATGCTCTCCCCCTATGCTGAACGACTGGTTCAACAATTACATCATGAACATTTTGTTAGTACTACGAAATTGGTACCCAATCTGCATGACAAGAAACATTATATTGTTCACTATCGTAACCTTCAGCTATACCTATCATTAGGTTTAAGACTCGAGAAAATTCACAAGACCTTAAAATTTAATCAGAAGCCCTGGTTGGAGAAATACATCCAATTTAACACAGAAGAAAGAAAGAAGGCAAAGACTAATTTTGAGAAAGACTTTTTTAAATTGCTTAATAACGCTGTGTTTGGAAAAACGATGGAAAATCTTCGAAATCGAGTGAATATTGAACTAGTGAATTCTTCAAAGCGGCCCCTGAAGGTGGTGGCATCTCCAGCTTTTAGAGCTATCAGGATTTTTAGCGAAGATCTGGTGGGTGTTGAACGTGTAAGGAATTGCATTTTAATGAACCGGCCTATATACGTTGGCTTTGCTATCTTGGAGTTATCTAAACTCCTGATGTATGAGTTTCATTATAAACATATTAAAAGCCAATATGGTGAAAAAGCTTCGCTTCTCTTCACCGATACTGATTCATTGGCTTATGAAATCCAAACTGCTGATATTTATGAAGATATGAACCAACATAAACACCTGTATGATTTTTCTGACTATCCCAAGGATCATCCCCTCTTCAGTGAAGACAATAAAAAGCGTATTGGATATTTTAAAGATGAACTGAATTCAACCCCCATTCAAGAGTTTATAGGACTTAGACCTAAAATGTACTCTATTCTATCAGCTGCTGGAGAAAAGAAAAGAGCTAAAGGTGTTTCTACACATGTGGTTGCACGGAAAATTACACACAATGACTATAGACAATGCCTGTTGAGTGTTAGACCTACCATGGAAGAACAGATTAGAATTGATAGTAGCCATCATAAACTATTCACTGTATGCCAGAACAAGGTGGCTTTGTCACCCATTGATGACAAATGATATTTACTCGAGGACGGCATTACAAGTTATGCCTACGGACACTTTAAAATAAAAAAATAATAAAAGGAAAAAGAGAAAGAAGGAAAAAAAAGAAGGAAAAAAAAGAAAAAAAAATAGAAATTGTGGCGGTGTATCCTATACACCGGGTGGAGGTGGGACCACAATAAAAAAAATAATATATTTTTTCTAACAGCATCTAATTTCTTAAAGAGACATTACTGCATTTAAATTTTGAAATCCAAGACGAAAGGATTGGGGAAACATACCCCCTCCCATACACCCAATCCCCGAGATTCCCGAGATTCTCGAGATTCCCGAGATTCCCGAGATTCCCGAAATTCTGCTACTTTGAAACACCAATTCACGCGATTCTGCTACTTTAAAACACCAATTCACGCGATTCTACTACTTTAAAACACCAATTCACGCGATTCTACTACTTTAAAACACCAATTCACGCGATTCTGCTACTTTAAAAACGCGTTTTTGTTAGTTTTTTACAAGTAAAAAGTATGTTTTTGTGAAAAAACGTTAAAAAATAGCACAAGTGCGAAAACCTATGTTAAATTCCATAGAGAAAACAGCACAAGTGCGGTTTTTGAAAAGTAAAAAACTTACATTTGCGAAAAAATATAAGAAAAAAACTTGCATTTACGAAATTTTGTTAGTAAAAATCGCGTTTTTGTGAAAAAACGTTAAAAAATAGCACAAGTGCGAAAACCTATGTTAATTTCCATAGAGAAAACGGCACAAGTGTGGTTTTTGAAAAGTAAAAAACTTACATTTGCGAAAAAATTTAAGAAAAAAACTTGTATTTACGAAATTTTGTTAGTAAAAAGTATGTTTTTTGTGAAAAAACGTTAAAAAATAGCACAAGTGTGAAAACCTATGTTAATTTCCATAGAGAAAACGGCACAAGTGTGGTTTTTGAAAAGTAAAAAACTTACATTTGCGAAAAAATATAAGAAAAAAAAACTTGTATTTACGAAATTTTGTTAGTAAAAACAAAAAAAAAAGAAAAAACAATATACGTCATAAACTCCACTCTCTTCTGTGACGTCACCTTATGGAACTGTGCTGCCTCACACCGACTTCTGAGAACCCCTATGTTAAAGCATGGGACTTTACCACCGCCTCTGTTGATGCACTCATTTTCTGGCCTCGGAGGGTTCCCCATGTTAAAGTATAGGGATTCACCGCCTCTGAAGTGGCGCTGAACTCTCCCTAATCCCCTACTCTGAATCTTTTAAATGTATGTAACTTCTGATCGTAATTATTTTATTTAATGGAGACTTTTATCAATTTAATGTAATTTGTTGAGGTTTTAGTATCTGGATATATTCTTTAACTTGATGATTTTATTATTTTGGGGTGAATCCTATCGGAATGGCTTATATGATTATTTTAACTAAGTGATTAAAATGTATTATATTGCTATATGAAATAGTGTGCTTATACTAAAGTATTGTATTTCTTTATCTTTCACAGGTTTGTCTTACTTGTTCGAAGAGCTTCACAAAGAAACGAAGTTTAGTACGGCATATGAAGATTCATGACTCTTCAAGTAAAGTTCCTTGTCCGCAATGTCCTGCTACATTTACTCGAATGAGTGATATGTTGCATCATGAACGTACAGCTCATAGTGATAAGTCTATGTTGAATATGAAAAGTGGAACTTTTAGTGCTTGTCCTACGCAAGGTAGGAAAAGAAAAACTCCAGATGCTTCAGGCATGAATAAGAAGAGGAAAGTGACTATAAATCCCTGTCAACAAGCTTTAAACAGTACTGTGACCGTTCATAAAATTGCCGGAGATGGTGAAAAAGATGTCCTTACCTTTTTAGATTCTAACAGAAATGATATAACACATGTACTGTTAGAGGAGATTGCCTTGAAACGTAGTATTGTATGGTACATAAATCTGTGTTGCCGTTTTACTCGCTTCCGATCTGAAAAAGAGCAGGAATATTGTACAGCCTATTTCAGAAGTTCCTGTATGAGGAATATTACTGAAGAAGATTTGAATGCTAATATGGATTCTGCTTTTGGAAAAGTATTAACATCATTCGAAACCTATGAAGGACGTGGCAGTGGTTGGGTTTTAGAGAGGATTGATGAACTAATGATTGATGTTGGGGTATATGAACCTCTATCTGCTTCTAGCTATATCCCACTACCTAAAGAACTAGTAGCTAAGAAAGCTGTTATTAATGTGCAGAATAGTGACAAAAAGTGCTTTATGTGGTCCATCTTAGCAGGTATTTATCCTGTTAATAAGAATGCATCCCGTATCGGTAAATATACCGAGCATGAATGCAAGCTAAATATGGATGGCATTGAGTTTCCTACCCCTTTACATCAAGTTAAATTGTTTGAGCGAAATAACAATATAAGCTTGAATGTCTTTGGATATGAAGATAAGAAGGTGTTTCCGCTCTATATATCATCTGATAGACGGGATCAACACTGTAATTTACTACTTATTAGTAATGATGAGCATTATCATTACTGCTATATTAAACATATGAGTAAACTTCTATACGGTTTAAGAAAGCATAAAGAGAAGCAGCATTTTTGCAATCACTGTTTACAGCGATTTTCATCTGAAACTCGTTTAAAGAATCATACTGAATTATGCAAACAGTATGGTCTGCAGCGAGTGGAACTACCTAGTGGTGATGATGCAATTTTGAAATTTAAAAGTGTTTATATGCAAATGCGTGTACCATTTGTGGTATATGCGGACTTTGAGTCTTTTATAATAAAAACGGATATGTGTGAGAATTCTCCCTCCATTTCACATGAGAGCATCTTATCTCATCATGTTCCTTGTGGCTTTGCATACATTATTATTGGTCCTGATGGAAAAACCTTTAAAGGTCCTGTTATCTATAGAGGTGAAGATGTGGTTACTCATTTTTTGAAGGCTCTTATTCATGAAGAAGAAGAGATTCAAAGAATATTGAAAGAAAATATGAAAATGAGTTTCACTGCTGAAGATCGTGAAAACTTTGAAAATGCCGCTATCTGTCATATTTGCAACAAGGCTTTAGGGAAAGAACGTGTAAGAGACCACTGTCACTTAACTTCTAAGTTCAGAGGTGCAGCTCATCCTAATTGCAATCTGAATTATAAAATAAGACGGCGCATACCTGTTGTGTTCCACAATTTAAAAGGGTATGATGGACATTTAATTATGCAGGGAATAGGTCAATTTAAAGAAAAGAGAATTGAGTGTATTTCTAGTAATATGCAGAATTATATAACATTCCGTGTTGGAAGTCTGCAGCTTATAGACTCCTTCCAATTTTTACCTGCCTCTATTGAGAAACTAAGCTCTAGTTTGGAGTCCGATCAGTTTCGTATCATCAAAGAGCATTTTACAAAAAATCATGTGAATTTGCTTACTAGAAAGGGTGTTTACCCCTATTCTTATATAGATTGTGCTAAGAAGTTTGAAGAAACGAGTCTACCCTCTAAAGAGGCCTTCTTCGATGATTTAAATCAGGAGGAGGTCTCTGATGAAGCCTATGCTTATGCCCAACATGTCTGGTCATCCTTAAAGATTAAGAATATGGGGGAATATCATGACTTGTACATAAAAACTGATATTCTTCTGCTAGCAGACATTTTTGAAAATTTTCGTGATTTGACACTGAATTATTATGGAATAGATGCTGCTCACTGTCTAACATTGCCATATCTTGCTTGGAATGCTGCTCTAAAGACTAGCGGTGTATCATTAGAACTGATAACAGATCCTGATATGTACCTATTTTTAGAAGAAGGTATTAGAGGTGGTATTAGTGTTATTAGTAAACGTCTAAGCCAGGCTAATAATAAGTATTTGGAACATTATGATTCTGCAAAACCTAGCAAGTATATAATGTACCTAGATGCTAATAATTTATATGGATGGGCACTAAGCCAAGCACTCCCTGTATCGGATTTTAGATGGCTTGATTCTGAAGAAATCCTGAATTTTGATCCACTTGTAGTAGAAGATGACTCGCCTGTGGGGTATATTATCGAAGTGGATATAGACTATCCTCATGATTTGCATGATGAACATAATGACTATCCTCTAGCGCCTGAAAGGGTTCATATCACCTCGTCTCTGATTTCGGAGTATAGTCGGAATTTGTCTAAAGAAATGGATTTAAAAATATGCAAGGATCAGATCAAATTAACACCCAATTTGAATCACAAGATTAAATATGTTCTGCATTATAGAAATTTAAAGCAGTATATGAAGCTGGGGATGAAACTTGTGAAAATCCATCGAGTATTAACTTTCAAGCAAGAACCCTGGTTGAAGCCTTATGTGCAATTTAACACTGAGAAGAGAATGCTGGCAAAAAATTCTTTTGAAAAAGATCTGTTCAAACTTATGAACAACGCGGTTTTTGGTAAGACGATGGAAAATTTGAGAAAAAGAATGGATGTTAAACTAGTACAGACTGAGAAGAGATTAAAAAAATGTCTTGCATCACCAGCCTTTCACTCTTTCAAAGTGTTTAATGAAGATCTGGTTGCAGTTCATATGCATAAGACAAATTTAAAATTGAATAGACCTATCTATGCTGGTTTTTCAGTACTAGATTTGAGTAAAACACTCATGTATGAGTTTCATTATAAATTTATTAAAAAGGTGTATGGAAGTCGAGCTGAATTACTTTTTACAGACACGGATTCTCTGTGTTATGAAGTTGAAGCAGAAGATATTTATAAAGATTTTGAAAGTCATCAAGATTTTTTCGACTTTTCGGATTATCCATGTGATCATCCACTTCATTCCAACAAAAATAAAAAAATGATTGGAAAAATGAAAGATGAGTTGAATGGTACTCCTGCTCAAGAGTTTGTAGGGTTAAGATCAAAAATGTACAGTTTAAAAACATCGTTCATGGAAAAGAAAACTGCTAAAGGTGTCAATAAGAATGCTGTGAAAAGATTCATTCATCATCAAGATTACTACAACTGCTTAACAAGACGTAAATGTAATAGAGTTGAGCAAATTAAAATTGCTAGTAAAGATCAGAAGATTTATACTGTGAAACAAATTAAAATGGGGTTATCACCCTATGATGATAAACGATATATTTTAAATGATGGAATTAAGAGTTTAGCTTATGGCCATTATCAAATTTAAATGATAAAGGCATGCTAAATTAAAAATTGTAGCGGTGTATTGTATACATCGGGTGGTGGTGGGACTACAATTTAAAAAAAATATTTATATTAATCAATGAAAATGAAGATTTATTCTTTAGAGAAAGTGAATTCATTTACATACATTGCAAGAAACTGTCTATGATCAAGTAGAATCATGCTGAATTATATTAAGATACATTACTTTTTACATGTATACTGACAGAATCCAATTTAATTAAAGGCACTCTAACATGATAAAGATGCTTATGGATCAAAATCTGGAATGATTGAAATATATGTATATATATATACACACATTGAATGCTCAAGATATGGAAACGAAATGAAATTTGTAAGCATAGATTAGATTTATACTGTGAAAAAAAAAAACTTTATGACTGACATTACAACAGTTACATTAACATTATAAGACTTTAAATTTAATTTTTTATTAATAAGACTTTAAACTTACTGATTAATAACATCCTTCTGATCTGACTGATAAAAATCTCCATTCATAGAAACATCACGTGGCAAGATGAAGCTCCACCCTCTCTCCATCCGGTGCACCTATGTTTTAACATGGGGAAGTATAGCACCGGAATTTGCCCATGTTAAAGTATAGCACCGGATGAGCCAGAACCCCCTTATATACACTACTTGTATCGCATTTTAGAAATGTTTAAATAAAATTGCATTTGAGTTGAAAATTATTTCATAATCAATGCTTTATACATGATTGATCTTTCTTGTTTACCCTTTCCCAGTAATCCAAAGCTGTGCCTTTTATAAAGAAAATTTGAATTTTGGTTATTTTTTGTAGGAATTAAGTAAGAAATTATAAATCAGGTAGCAATTAAGTTATTAAAATTAGATCATTAGGATTTGGCGACAGAAAATAACCCAACAATGGAATGCAATAATTTTATTACATTTATTTAGCACATCCATTGGATAATATGGCAACATCTTAAAAAGTCGCCAAACTTGTTAAATTGGATAGTCAGACTGACAGACAGCACCTGCCGAAACACATTTGCAATACTAACTTTACAACCTAAACAAAGCACAATTAATTTTCATTGAGTTATTTTTATCAAGTTGGCGACATTTTAATCGGTTATATTCGGTTATTTTTTATTAAAACATAACACACACTTCATTAATTAAAGATGCAGAGCGCCAAGATATATGGAACCTTCCTTCTCTTTCTTATTCTAGTGATAAGTTGAAAAAGTTGATGGTACACTCCCACCTTAATAGAATTGTACTTGGCGTCAAAATATGGGATTTCATTTCCTTTTTAGGCTGATATTTTTTATTACTTGGCTGAATTTTTTTTTCAATACAGTTGCTTTTGTTTTAGAGATTTAATTCACGCCACAAAATGCCCCCCGTATCTCGGCCGCAATATAGAGGAATAATTTTTGTCGCCATTTTTTGTAAAATGTCGCCAAGTTAGCGACATTCCGTTAAATTCGGCGCCAAAATCTCGCCAAGCGCTATGGACGAAGAATTAAGTTATTCTTACAGCGGATAAATAAGTATTGGCTTTCAAATACAAAAGTATTACTTAAAGTATCTTTTCTCGTGAATGGAACGAGTTAGATCCACGAGAATGATGCCACCATATTTATTGTATGATATTATATATGAAAAGTGAACATGTTTCTCAACTGTTAATGTTTTTTTTTTTAATTTATGGAATTTTTTGATAAATTTATTTGAAAAATATGCAATATCTCAAGAACGGTTCATGCTAGCGTTCTAAAGTTTATGTCAATCGTTTTCTAAGGAAAAATTACATAAGAAATGTCTATTTGCGTAACTTTAGTAAAGGTTTTGATTTTTTGATAATTTTTTCAAAATTTCACTCGAAAATTTAGGGCGGGGGGTCTGAACATTCGATTACGTTTAAAAACAATAGGCTTCCAGAATTCACCGATTGTGATTTTTGTACCAAATTTATTTCGAATAGCTCCATTCGTTCGTGAGATATCGTCTCCACAGACTCACTGACACACACACACAGACATCACCTCAAAAATGTTCGATTCGTGATCAGGGATGCTTGAAACGTGCTCTCCCGTCGAAAACTCGAATTCGAATTTTCGACCCCGTCACAATACTTTCCTTATACATTATGTATATAAGGAAAGTAAAATATTCAAATCAGTAGTTATTATTTTCCTTGTCGTCGCGTTTTTCTGTTGACGGGACAACAGGCCAAACCAGTCAGCCGATATTGATTTCTTTTATCATTTTCTTTATGATCCAAGGGTGAGTCTTTTCAAAAGAAATTTGAATTTCGGTTATTTTCTTTAGGAATTTAGTAAGGAATTGTAAATTATATGGCAATTTTGTAGGTCATTTGATTTTGGCGTCAGAAAATAACCAAACAAAGAAATTCAACAATTTCTATTGTTCTTATTGCACGCGCAATGCATTAGATAAAGTTTTGAAAACTTAAAATCGTGGAATTGGAGAAATTGTTTACCTCCATTCGTGATACGAAGGTCTATATTATTGTCACTATTTTTAATTTCGTAGGATAAATTAAAAATATAACTCTCCCGGCAGTCCAAACAATTATTTTATACCTATCTCCCTGTAGGTCCTAACATTGACTTGCTGCATTGCCTACAAAACGGTAAACATAACCCGGAAGACGAGGTTAGAAGAAGTACAGAGAGTAGGAAAAATACACACAGATATTAAATTTCTAAAAAAAATATCAGGCCTGTGGGAAGCTCTATACAAAGAAATTTGTCTAACCGCAGACTTGGATATTTCATGGTTGAATTTAATATTGAAACTTGATACAGATACTTTGCATGTGTGAAGCGCATACTGACAAAAATGTTGCATTCCTAAAAATTTAAATCAGGCGCAAACCACAGTTATGTACAGAGTAAAAGTATCATACACCTTTGCGCTCTGCTATGATTTTGGATTTCTCTGTACGAAAAATACTTTAGTATAGCGGCGCTGCAAACTAAAGGAATTGTATGAACACTTAATTAATTAACGAAACAGGGCACCAACGTATCTGGAACCTTCTCTCATTTTCTTTCTACATGTTGCTTATTCTAGTTATAAATGGAAAGTTTTAATCCTACATTTCCGAACTAGATAGAATTGTACTTGGGGCCAAATGTGATTTCATTTCTTTTTTTGCTTAACGTTTTCCATTAATTGACAGGGTTTTTTTTTTAGAGATATCACATATTTTTGTAGTGAATATAATATTTTGCAATGAATATATTTGTGAGATTCGTGCTTGTATATTTTAATCTATTCTCAACTGCGGTTTATGTCTGGTTTAAATTTCAGAAAATGTAATGTTAAACAGTGTACACATGTACTGCATCACATGTACAACACACATGTACTGAATCTGTGTCGATTTTCAATGTAAAATTTGATTCGGAAACAGCCAAGCTTGAGGTTAGACATTTTTCCTTTTATAAAGCCTTCAGCAATATTACGACCTACCGGAAGGTATAAGGTGAAGGTATAGAGACTGCATAATGTTTTAAAACACACCTATAGATCATAAGTGAAAAGAAAATCTGATGTGGGCATCACATGACTTTCCTTATATAATGCAATGAAATTACTACTTTTACAGTTTAAAAAATGGTATTCTTTTAGAAGATACTTATATTCTTTCCAAGATATTGAATTTTCTTCAATTAGTCGTCATTTTCATAGATTTAGCGTCATTTTAATCCATTTGGCGAGATTTTCGTTAATTTGGCAACATTCCGCTAAATTCGTTTCCAAAATGTCGCCAAGCGTTATGGACGTAGAAATAAGTTATTCTTGTAGTAGATAAATGACTATTGGCGTTCAAATACAAAAGTATTACTCAAAGTGTCTTTTCTCATGAATGGAATGAGCTAGATCCACGAGAATGATGTCACAAAATTTATCGCATGATATTACATATAAAAAGTGAACATGTTTCTCAACAGTTAAAATATTTTTTTTTTATTTATGGGATTTTTTGATAAATTTATTTGAAAAATGTGCAATATAAGAACGGTTCATGCTAGCGTTCTAAAGTTTATGTCAATCGTTTTCTAAGGAAAAATTACATAAGAAATGTCTAATTGCGTAATTTTATTATAAGTTTTGATTTTTTGACGATTTTTTCAAAATTTCACTCGAAAATTTTGGGGGGTTCTAAACGTTCGATTGCGTATAAAAACAATAGGCTTCCAGTGATTACGGATTGGGATTTTTGTACCAAATTTCGTTCGAATCGATCCATTCATTCGTCAGTTATCGTCTCCACGGACTCACTGACACACACACACACACGTACTTTCACTCACATATTTTCACACACACACACACACATACTTTCACACACACACACACACATATACTTTCACACACACACACACAGACATCACTTCAAAAATGTTCGATTCGTGATCAGGGATGCTTGAAACGTGCTCTCCCGTCGAAAATTCGAATTCGAATTTTCGACCCCGTCACAATACTTTCCTTATGCATTATGTATATAAGGAAAGTAAATCATGCAGTTTAAAAAATGGAAAACACAGAAGGTAAAAAAAAAATTTTTTTACGACATTTTGCTTTTTCTGTATTTAGGATTTTGTCATCAGATCAAGGAACGAGAGATTCTAAATTGATATATATTATCTGTCCAACAGACGTATCCAGTTGCTATACTGGAGGGTCGTCCACACCAATGGCGTCACCATCAGCCATTCAAAGGCATTTGTCATCCTCCATGCATCCTGTATCGAGGAATAATACTATTTGGAGACGGCTGGAAAAAGGTGGGATTTGGTGTCGACGTCCACTAAGGCGCTTCCCTCTGACTCCTCAACGTAGGCAGAGCCGTCTGGATTAGTACCAAACTCTGTCAGCCTAGACAGTGTCCGATTGGAGACATGTTGTCTTTAGCGACGAATCCGGTTTCTGACTCGTTGCTGATGACTGCCTCACACGTGTGTAGAGGAGAACTGGCCAGGCTTCCTATTCCGCATTCATTATGGAGCAGCACACGGCCATCACAAGTGGTGTGAAAATCTAGGGAGCCATCTTGTGGTGCAACTGATCTCTTCTAGTTGTGCTACAAGTCAATTTGACGGCTTTCTTGTACGTGGACGATATTCTGCAGAAAATTGTTTTACCTATACGATTATTCTAACTGTCAAGCCGCAAAGGTTCCATTTATCAACAAAACAACGCTCGACCACATACTGCACAAATTTCTCAACAATATCTTCGAGGATTTAATACCCACGGCCTCCACGGCCATCCAGGTTCCAGATCTATCTCCAATACAGCCCGTCTCGAACATGCTGGAACAGCATCTTCAGCCTTCTCGGAATACCACTAAATTATCTGACCAGTTTCAACATTCGTGGCAGAATTTTTTGTAGGAAGATATAAGCAACTTAATTGAATCTACGTCGCACTGAATATCGACTTGTATAGCTGTCAGGGGACTAACCATTTACTAAAATGTCATCTTGTTACCACCATTTCTCAATAAAACGTTTTGTATTTTGCTTTTAAAGTCTAATCATTTACATATCATCTTAAACGATATATACATGCCGAGTTTCGCCGCTGTAGTTCAATTTCTTATGGGTAGTTAAGCTCGAATTATCCAAACGAATTGCGTAATCTAACACTAGTTAAGTAAACCCTAGGTTCAATCAGTTTTGCTCGGATAAAAATGAACTTGGCAGATAAAGGCGAAACATTTACATTATTAACAAGAAAGATCAATCATGCTTAAAGCATTGATTATAAAACAATTTCCAACTTCAATGCAAGTTTATTTAAACATGTCTAAAATGCAATACATTCTTCGGTAATATTTTAAAACTTATCACAATACTACATTAATGTATTATATTTGAAAACTTAAACCTTCATTGAAAAAAATGAACTTCATTCAAATGACGGCATTGAAATATAAATTGCCTGGTTTAAACATCTATAAAATGCGATACATTCTTCGGTAATATTTTTAAAACTATCATAATACTAGGATAATTTATTATATTTGAAAACGTCATCGAAAACAACTGAAATTCATTCAAATGACGTCTTAGAAAAAATAACACGCCTGGATCTCTCTATAAAAATAGCATTTCAATCATCACAATACTATAATAATTTATTTTATTTAAAAATTAAGACCATGGAGCTATAAGTAATTAAACTCTATGCTTAAAACTTCATCGAAAAAAATCGTCCTTCTATATGTAAAATCAATGAATATTTCATTCATATCAGCTATGCAGACTCCATGTGCTAAATAATTTTGTGTTAAAGAAATACAGCAATTCTAATACAACTCATTCTACATATTTTGTTGTTTAGATTTTACATAAGTGAAAAATAAGCTTCGTTGTAGAAATAATCAAATTTGGATTATCATTTAAACTCATATATATTGTCATTGCTTTGTTTCAGTATGTAGATGCACAGAATTTAAGCAAAAATAAAGTGGTTTTAGGACGGATACAATACTCAATATGAATTAAAAAGAACATAAACAAGAAAGATCAATCATGCTTAAAGCATTGATTCTGAAACACTTTCCAACTTCAATGCAATTTTATTTAAACATTTCTAAAATGCAATACATTCCTCGGTAATATTTTAAAACTTATCACAATACTACATTAATTTATTATATTTGAAAACTTAAACCTTCATCGAAAAAAATGAAATTCATTCAAATGATGGCATTGACATATAAATTGCCTGGTTTAAAAATCTATAAAATGTGATACACTCCTCAGTAATAATTTTAGAAATATCATAATACTACGATAATTTATTATATTTGAAAACTTCATCGAAAACAACTGAAATTTATTCAAATGACGTCATAGAAAAAATAACACGCCTGGCTCTCTCTATAAAAGCAGCATTTCATTCATAAATAATTTTCCATTCATGTCATTCATCACAATACTATAATAATTTACTTTATTTAAAAATTAAGACCATGGAGCTACACGTAATTAAACTCTATGCGTAAAACTTCATCGAAAAAAAAATCGTCCTTCTCTTTGTAAAATCAATGAATATTTGATTCATAACAGCTATGCAGACTCCTTGAACTAAATGATTTTGTGTTAAAGAAATACAGCAATTCTAATACAACTCATTCTACATATTTTGCTGTTTACATTTTACATAGGTGAAAAATAGGCTTCGTTGCAGAAATAATCAAATTTGGATTAGCATTTAAACTCAAATATATTGTAATTGCGTTGTTTCAGTATGTAGATGCACAGAATTTATGCAAAAATAAAGTGGTTTTAGGACGGATCCAACACTCAGTATGAATTAAAAAGAACTTTAAAAATCACGATTTTGAGACAGGATGGATGCCGTATATCATTTTGAAGTGGGACACCTGACCTTTTCATATCATGGTCACGTGATCGCTTCATATAAGAGGTGTTATTATTATTTTAATTTTTATTTAAAAAAACTACTGAATATATTTCGCTGAATTTTTTTTTATATATTTTATGGAACAATTTGAATATTACCTTAAATTTTCAAAGCAATTTGTGAATTTTAAATCCGCTTAAAAAATGTTTGAAAAATTAGGTCCCATACGGCTCAATGTACTTCATTTTTTCAACCCGGGTTCAATCCAAAACTAATTGGGTGATATTATTCATTTATATTCCCATAGGTCCTACAGACCGTCTGAACAACATACAAAAATTTCATTTTGATTAAGTCATTTTTACGGCAGTTATCGTGCTAACGGACAGACACACAGACAGACAGACAGAATGAATAAAGTCATAAACACTTTTCAACTTTGTTGTAAAGTGTTAAAAATCACGATTTTGAGACAAGATTGATGCCATATATCATTTTGAAATGGGTCATGTGATCTTTTCATATCATGGTCACGTGATCGCTTCATATAAGAGGTGTAATTATTATTTTAATTTTTAGCACTTTACAACAAATTTGAAAAGTGTTTATGACTTTGTTCATTCTGTCTGTCTGTCTGTCTGTCTGTCCGTTAGAACGATAACTGCCGTAAAAATGACTTAATCAAAATGAAGTTTTAGTATGTTGTTCAGACGGTCTGTAGGACCTATGGGAATATAAATGAATAATATCACCCAATTAGTTTCGGATTGAACCCGGGTTGAAAAAATGAAATACATTGAGCCCTATGGAACCTAATTTTTCAAACATTTTTTAAGCGGATTTAAAATTCATAAATTGCTTCGAAAATTTTTGGTAATATTCAAATTGTTCCACAAAATATATAAAAAAAAATTCAGCGAAATATATTCAGTAGTTTTTTAAATAAAAATTAAAATAATAATTACACTTCTTATATGAAGCGATCACGTGACCATGATATGAAAAGATCACGTGACCCATTTTAAAATAAAATATGGCATCCATCTTGTCTCAAAATCGTGATTTTTAAAGTTCTTTTTAATTCATATTGACTGTTGTGTTCGTCCTAAAACCGCTTTATTTTTGCTTAAATTTTGTGCATCTACATACTGAAACAACGCAATGACAATATATTTGAGTTTAAATGATCACATCCAAATTTCATTATTTCTACAATGAAGCCTATTTTTCACTTATGTAATATGTAAACAGCAAAATATGTAGGATGAGTTGTATAAGAATTGCTGTATTTATTTAACACAAAATTATTTAGCCCATGGTGTCTGAATATCTGATATGAATCAAATATTCATTGATTTTACAAAGAGAAGGACAATTTTTTTCGATGAAGTTTTAAGCACAGAGTTTAATTACTTGTAGCTCCATGGTCTTAATTTTTAAATAAAATAAATTATTATAGTATTGTGATGAATGAAATGAATGGGTGAATGAAATGCTGTTTTTATAGAGAGAGCCAGGCGTGTTATTTTTTCTATGACGTCATTTGAATGAATTTCAGTTGTTTTCGATGAAGTTTTCAAATATAATAAATTATCGTAGTATTATGACAATTCTGAAATTATTACCGAGGAATGTATCACATTTTAGAGATGTTTAAACCAGGCAATTTATACTTTAATGCCGTCATTTGAATGAAGTTAATTTTTTGCGATGAAGGTTTAATTTTCACATATAATAAATTAATGTAGTATCGTGATAAGTTTTAAAATATTACCGAGGAATGTATTGCACATTTTAGACATGTTTAAATAAAATTGCATTAAAGTTGCAAAGTGTTTTATAATCAATGGTTTAAGCATGATTGATCTTTCTTGTTATAGTCATCAAATTGGCAAAAATGCGACAAAATTGATGAAAACGAAGCCCAATTAAATATATCGACGCTAAATTTAAAATCAAGGCGTAAATGGAATTTTGGTTTAAAATTTTAGGAATTGTTTGGAGTTCAAAGAAATTAATAAACGAATTATATTTTTATTAATTAACGATTTTAATTATATTTCAGTAGAGTCTGTCTCTATTTTCATTTGTCCCACTTGGCAATAAATTTGGTTGCAAACTTGGAGACTTTTGGAAAATTCAGTAAAATTGACAAAAGATCGCCAGATCGACGAAAATATTGCCAAATTTTCGGAAACTCGTTTGCTAAAACAATTTACGCTATCAAATAAATTTAATTTATTTGATATGCTCTGTCGCTTTGAAGAAATTATTAATTTAATATTCTTTATTCAAAATACAGTGAGTTTCACTGTTCGTGGAAGAGCTACGTTTTGTTAGGAGGTAAAGGGGAGCTTAAAATAATTACATTATATTAGTGGATAGTAAGCCTATAGTTTGATAGGAAGTCGTATAAGGAATGGTAATACTAAATGGGAGAGGTTGTGAGGTCTATATAACTTTTGGTTATTATTTCTTCAGTTATGTTTTAATTTATGTTTGACTTTATAATAACAACTTCGTACTGGTTCGGTTATGTAGACCAATCGCCGAGCCAAGTAACATTCTGCTGTCCTATGCAGCGACAGGAAAAGTTTTGGATCGTGGGTGAGAGAGTTAGTCAGGTTAGAAGTTTAAGTTAAGTCCTGTGAAGCTCTGCTGAAAGGCTGGTGGAAGTTCAGTTGGGCAAAAGTTCTGTTGGAAGCTGAACGTCGCTAGGAGTCGAGTTGATGTGTGAGTGAGTAAGGTGGAAAGTGCACGTCCGTGCAGCAGGTACTAGTATTGATACAACTATGATCGTGAGGATCTAGTATCACTAGTTAACCAGGACAAATTTAGATGTCCTAAGAAGCAGTTGGATAAGCATAGACGTTTTACATTTATTTCGTTAATTACGTAAAGGTTGTCATATATCACCAGGCACGGTCAAAGTTCACTATTGATCTGTTTTTGTGTTAAATGACGAGAACGTACAATTCTGGCTGTTCTGGAATCTGTCTATATTTAGTTACGCGGCTAGCTGCTGTATTATAATTAAGTACTCAATAAATGTGTTAAGTTAACTTCATGCATCAATGTGTTATTGCCCCTGGCCGTGAGGTTTTTTGTATCCGTTATTTCTCAATTTTAGAGTTAAGTTACTTTTACTTAACATATCTTAGATTTACGTAACCAAAGTAAAATAAGTACTTTACAATGGAGCTCGAACAAGAATATAATCTCTGCAGCAGCACCCGATGATTGTAGTAGCATGATCAATTACAACTGAGTTAAAGGCACGTACTTCACAAGGTGTATGGCTCGCATATGTCTGCGGATATTAGGAGCGCACGCGCGGAGTGGATGGGTGGAAAATTAAAAATGCCCCCCCCCCCCACGCACACGCACATGCGCTGGACTCACGCTGGGCACACGCACATGACTGTCTACGCCTATATGTATAGCTTGATCAAAATTATCGGCTTTTTTATATCTCTACAAGATCCAACGGCTCTAACGTGCTTAAAACACCGGTTCCCGTAAGATCACCGAAGTTAAGCAGCATCGGGCGCGGATAGTACTTGGATGGGTGACCACCTGGGAACGCCGTGTGCTGTTGGCTCATTTAAGTCGTCATGGTGGCCGAACGGTCAAGGCGAGCGTTTCCAGCGATCGATCGGCCACCACGTTGTGGGTTCGAGTCCCACGTAAGACATGGATGTTGTGTGTTGTGGCACAGCCGGTCTACACACAGGCCGTGGCGCCACTGAGGAGAAATTGTCGTGACGTCATGGTAAGAGGGGAGCATTCGGAAAGAACAGAACAAAAATTCAAGCGCGGTCAGCGTCCCTCGTGGAGTGGTTGACGATTGCAAAACGTTTTTGAGGTTTTCGGAATGTTCTATTAGTTTTATAGCATCGTGTTTTGTGCGTAATAAGTTGTTCTTATGTTTTATTATCATTTAACTAACGTTCATGGGTACTTTAGAGAGAGAGAGAGAGCCATTTTTTAAACAGTTTATATATCTTAAAGTTCGCATTAATGCATCATCTGTGCCATGTGTTATTGCGAGTATCAGCATATGCCAAGAAAAAACGTTCGATGTGTTTTTTGAAAATCTCCAGTGCAGTGAGAAGCAGCTACAAAAGTGTGGAATACAATTTAGCCTAATTACAAATAAAAGTGATCTGGATTTATTAATAAGTGCATGTGAAACTGTGCATTCTACTCCATCACAACTTAATTATATCGAAGCCGCAATGAAGCTGTTGGAGAAACAGAAGCAGGTATTTTTAGAAATTTGCACCGCCAAATTAGACTTTTTAATTGAAAAAGTAAAACCGCTAGAAAAACCAAAAAATCAGCTTCGATTTTCACAAGAACTGTTTATTCTATGCTTTAAAATATACTTATCTAGTTCTTCGTGCTATGAGGCATTTAGAAATTCAAAGGTGTTGACATTGCCTCATATGTAAGAACATTAAGTAGAATTTCAAAAAAGTTAAATGTGGATTCAGATTTTTTTAATCAGTGTAATAGTTATTTAAAACGTAGGGTACAATGTTTAAACGAAGACCAGCAAAAACTGCCCAAGTGTTTTTGATTACATCTATGTTTTCGAATTATAAAGACGTAATAGCAATTGCCCCAGTTTCGACATTTACGGGACAAAAACTCTATAATTTGGCATCTATGTTAATTTGCAAGTTAAAAGAACTTGACCTTAATGTATTGTCTGTTATTACTGTTAACAACAATATTAATAGAAGCATGTTTGCTTTTTTTAAGAAACACGATAAATTTAATGATGCTGTATATAATATAAGTAATCCTGATATACCTCTGTATTTGATGTATGATCCTGTTCATTTATTAAAATCTATAAGAAATAATTGGTTAAATGTAAAAGACACCAAATTGCAGTACCCTGATTTCCAAAATAATGAAAACCTTAAAGAGGCAAATTTTTCTGATTTACGGAATTTATACAACTTTGAAAAAGATAAACTCCTTAAATTTTCTCACGTGTTAATATTAAAATCATTATAACCATCTAACATTTAGAGGCAAAAAGTGTCCCTTGCATTAAAAGTATTCAATATTCAAAACTCTAATATTTATTAAAAATCAATTGAAGCGATTTTTCTCATCAGCAATGTGAAAATATTTCAAATTATATGTAAAAATGGAATTGTCACACAATATTTTTTTGCTATTAATACATGTGGTTGCAGAAATTTGATATCATATTAATTGTATTGTTTACAGTAGTAGAAAAAAAAATGAAAGCTACTTAATATTCATTAACACTGGGTTTGTAACTGTAAAAGGATCTAGATTATATAATTTTGTAATCATTTAGACAGAGTAGTTCTTGCTTTGTGGGAGCTCCAGTAAAAAAATACCCCCCCCCCCCCCCCATCTAAGTTTAGATAATCTTTATGAAATTAACTGTGCTAAAATTTAGGCATAGAAATGAGTAAAAGTGTAATTATTTTGAAATATTTTTTAACTCTCAATTTGCAAGTTTTCCCGAGTTAGCGAGAGTTCCCCTTCTAGCGTCACCTCAAAATTTTGGCGCTACGGCCTGATTGTAGACAGGCTGTGGTTGTGGGCGCAGTGTGTTCCGCCCCCCCCCCCCCCTCTAGTGCGCCTGAGGCAACGTCCTAGAACGGTAAAATGGTTCACGATTTCGGCCGTACATAGGGCAAACGACGTAAGTCGACGTAGAGTCTAGTGCTAGAGTAGTCTAGTGCCTGGCCATTGGGGGGGGGGGGGGATGGTTTCACTGAAGGAATGCTTTCTAATTAATATAAGTTTTAATATGTAGAAAAATCTCATTGTTGCAAAAATATTCATACATAAAATTGAAAGTCATGTGACCTGTATCATCAATATCTTAAGCCTGTGATTGGTCAATACCGCTTTCTTTACGTTATTATGCGTTATTTACTACCATGTGATATAGAATTTATAATCTTATAATGAGCCGCTATCGAAGATTTTAGAATTTTAGGATAAGTGGTTGGATTTCCATAAAGTATTACATTTCGCTTTACATAAAACAAAAGTGATCTTTAACTGACCTTCCCTACAGTATTTGAGGAAATGGGATAATATACCATTTGTGAATTGTACACGAAGTTCCCGAGTTGTATTAGATGATGACAGCCATAAACCCACTTGAACGTTTTAGAAAAAAAAAATAGGCTAAAATCCTACAAATGTAATGTATAGCAATTTAACCAAGACAGATACCATTAATGGTGCAAAACAATGTGATATTGGGCAATTTGTGTAGTATATATCAGCAATCTGAGGTAGTATCAGTTAACAGTAGCCACGAACAAACTTTTCCCTTTTAAAAACATGGACTACAGTATTCTACTTATTGGGTACATAACAATATCCTCAATTATAATTCAACAATTTCCATTAATTGACTTTTCCTTCACTTTCAGAAAAATAGCATACTAGATCATTTGTGGAATGTATAATGCTTCCCGGTAGCATAATTCAATAGTGACTGTATAAATGAGTTCATACAAGGTAGGATCAAGAAGTTCGGACGCTGTGTTGATATCTCCAACCCTGATTGGAGGAGCGGGGAACTATTTTACCGTGGCGTAGAGGCAGGCGCGGCAAATAGGGGGCGCGATCGCGCCCCCAAATATTTCCTCGTTGTCTATCGGCTTCTCCCTTTTTTTATCGACTGTCCACTGATCAGTTTTCTCACGTTATGGAGCTTCAAAAGCGCCAAATTTCACAGTGAAGTTCCCACTTCCGGCTGGAACGATTCCTTTTCAACTTGAAAAGATAGGGGTTATATTAACCTTTTCATTTGAAAATTTCAAGTGTCCGATTAAATGTATATATAGTTAGTGCATGCTCATCCATTCTTTCTGCTAGAAATGCATTTCAGCAGCTCAATGCATTATATTTTTTATAGAAACATTATATAAAAGACATGCTATTTTCGAAAATATTCACTCATCAACAAATACTTTTTCTGGAGGCTCTTCAACTCTACAATCACTAAGTGATACGAGGTGGTCTTCAAGAGTTAAAGCTATAAAAGCACTACTTGATAATTCTGGAATGGTGACTTTAACACTGGAAGAATTATCTGAAAACGATTCTGTCAATGGTGGAAGAGCCGAAGCCCTTTTAACATGCATAACATCGTTCGAATTTTTGTTCAATTTGTTTGTATTGAACAGTGTTTTTGATCGATACAATACTCTCTCAAAGCATCATCAGTCATCTAATCTTAGTTTTCAGACTATGCAAGCTTTGGCTAAAGCTACTATTGAAACTTAGTTCTTTTTGCACTGATGCATATTTCAATCAAGTGTGGAGTTTTGTTACAGAACTTTGCGAAAAAAATTCTTATTCTGGACCAAAATTGAAAAGGCGTAAAAAAATTTCAAGCGAATTCGGAGGCGGTGAACAAAATCCCCATGATGATGTTAAATCATATAACAGAATCAATATTCAATATGAAATTATAGATTCAGTATCTAAAGAAATTAAGACAAGATTTAATGAGAACAATATATTTGTTTTGTTTGCCCTTAGTTCAGTATTATCTGGATCAGATGCCGAAAATGAGAAAGAAAATGTTTCAAACATATGCGAAGTATATGACTTCCAGAAAGAGGAATTGCTGTGTGAATTGCGACTATTTTATTCAATGGTGAAAAATGAAAACATAGACCATCTCAGTTTTAAATGTCTCCTGGATTATTTTAAAAAGCGGAATTTAAAAAGTGCCATGTTTTCTGTCATAACATTATTAGTTAAATCGTTTTTGACTGTGCCAATCAGCTCAGGCAATTGTGAAAGGTCTTTTTAGAGTCTTAGGAGGCTGAAAAATTATTTTCGCAATACAATGGGACAAAAATGACTTTCATTTTTAGCTGTTTTAGCTATAGAACAAGATATACCACTGGATCATGATGATATTGTAACAAAATTTTGTTTCCTTCCAGACTCTAAGAACGGGCATTTGAAACGTCAATATAAAGTAAATAAATATAGATATTTGTATTTAGAAAAATTAGATTAACAACAATTATGTTAACAAAATTATGTACAAAAATTATATTAACAACAATTATTTTTCTCAATATCAATTCAATTTTGTGATCGCTCCCCCCCCCCCCCCCTGTTAACAAGCATTTTATTTATTTCATATTGTGGATTTTCATACATACAAATCTCGCACCCCCAAATGGAATGCTGAAATGCCGCCCCTGCGTAGAGGTACATGTGACTCGACATGTGAAAAGGAAGAAGCAGGTCCGCAGTGCAGGGTTTTTCCAGACAATGCGTGTCAATGAACTGTAGTCGTTCGCGTTCGTTGGAAACGGAAATGGCGTTTGAAGAATGTGCGAATATCAAATTCTGCCAGTGTTTGGGGAAATCGCCGACAGAACTATTGCACCTGCTGTAACAGGAGCAGTGTTTCTTTCGGCGATTTCCCGAAACGCCGGCAGAATTTGATATTCGTACGCTGTTCTTCAAACACCATTTCCGTTTTCGACGAACGCGAAAGACTACAGTTCACTGACACGCATTGTCTGGGAAGACACCTGCATCTTCCTTTTCACATCTCGCGTCACATGTGTTATTGATCCTACCTTTTATATGAACTGACTATAGTAAAATGTAAAACAAATTTAAATTTCATCAACCATATTTTTTAGATCGTAAATAGCAAAGTTATTCAAATTCATAACAAGAACTTTGTGAGGTTATTATCAAATGTGTTTTACTGAAAATTTTCAAAATATTGATTTCATATCAAATTGTGGAGAAAACATGATGAACTTATGTACTTTGAAAAAGTCATCATTTGAAAAGTACGTCATTGAAAAAGTACACACGACCGGGAAAAAACACAGAAATAGTAATACACATGAACATTGACGAACATAAAGCTTTTGACTATGTATTGACTATGTTGACTATGTATATGACTAATTGAGGCCGTGAAAATACGAGAAAGGAAATTGTTTTTAAATGGTTTTTATAAAGTTATTTTGGTGGTAATTGATTTATCAAATGGTTTTAATAAAGTTACTAGCCGAATACCCGTTGAAAATCAACTGTCTCGCAATAAGCAACCCCTGAAAATTGCCATTTTTTTTATAATTCGCATTTCATATTTATTCGGCAAATCGAATATTTTAGTGTGTGGAACCCCCTAAAGAAGAAAATATTGTAAATTTTAAATTGCGCACGTCTTCCTTTCGAACTACACACCAAATTAAAGTCTATCTCTTTCCGAAGCATATTATTTTATCATCTCCCCTTTCGAACATTTTTCTGTGGAGAACACCCGTAAATGAAAATTTTTGAAAAACTCAGTTCGCCTTGGGTTTTTTATCAGATGATTGGCAAATACACCAAATATCAAGCCTCCATCACATTTAAAGGAAACGTGTCCCATCTATTCCGAAAATCGAACATATTGGTGTTCAGCACCCCTAAAGTTGCAAATTTCGGAAGTCTGAAATTCCACACTTTCTTCCCTTAAAACTATCTACCAGTACACCAAATTTGATGTCTCTATCCTATCGTGAAGCATGTTTTTCTATCACTTCATATTTCCAACGTTTTTCTGTGTTGCACACTCTTAAATGATAATTTTGAAAAACTGTAATAATCGTAGGGTTTTTGTCAAATGATTACTCCCAATACTAAATTTCAAGTTTCTATCGCATTGTAAAGGAGACGTTTTTCATTTGTTCTTCAAATCAAACATTTTAGTGTGCGGCACCACCTACAATAGCAAATGTTGGAAAACTGAAATTGCATTCTTTCTTTCTTTCTTTCTAACTATCTACACTATACCAAATTTGAAGTCTCTATCTCATTGCGAAGCATGCGTTTTCTATCATTTCACCTTTCGAATGTTTTCCTGTGGAGTACCCAACACCCTTAAATACACATTTTTGAAAAACCCCATTCTTCTTGGGTTTTGTATTAAATGATTCGCCCATATACTAAATATCAAGCTTCTGTCAAGTTCTAAAAGGAGTGTTTCTACTTCATTCCGAAAATCGGACATTTTTGTGTACGACACCCCCTAATGTAGAAAATTTTGGAAAACTGAAATTGTACACTTTCTTCTTTCCCAACTATCTAACCGTACACCACATTTCAAATCTGTATCTCATCCCGAAGTATGTTTTCTTATCAATTCACATTTCGAACGTTTTTCTCAGGAGCACACCTTTAAACGAACGCTTTTGAAAAGATATAATCGTCTTGTGTGTTTTTATCAAATGATTATTCCATATACCAAATTTCCTCTATCAAATTTTAAAGGAGCCGTTTCTCACTTATTCGGTTAATCGAACATTTTGGTGTGCGGCATCCCCTTAAGTAGGAAAAATTAGAAATCTGAAATTGCACACTTTCTTCCTTTCGAACGATTTACCCATACACTAAATTTGAAGTCTCTGTCTTATGGCAAAGCATGCTTTCCTATTATTTCACTTTTTGAACGTTTTAGTGTGGAGCACCCCATCTGGAGAACGTTTTCGAAAAATTGGATTTTTCCAGAGTTTTTTATCGAACGATCGAGCCGTGTACCAAATTGCAAGTCTCTATTTATTCGGGAACTGCTTAAATCAGCGGGACAGGCAGACAGACGGACGTTTTTCTGTGTAACACCCCGTTAATGAACATTTTTGTCAAACTGTATTCATATTTGGTTATTTTGTCAAATGGTTAGCCCATATACTAAATTTCAAGCTTCTATTACCTTCTAAAGGAGGCGTTTCTCATTTGTTCGGCAAATCGAACATTTTTGTGATCGGCACCCCCCTACAATAGCAAATGTTGGAAGACTGAAATTGCACACTTTCTTCCTTTCCAACTTTTTACCCGTACACCAAATTTGAAGTCTCTATCTCATCGTGAAACATGCTTTTCTAGCATTTCATCTTTCGAATGCTATTTTGTGGAGTACCCATCCCCTTAACTATACATTTTTTAAAAACTCTATTCTCTTTGTGATTTCTATGAGATGATTCGCCCATATACCAAATATAAAGCCTCTATTACGTTTTTAAAGGAGCGTTTCTCCTTCATTCGGAAAATCGAACATTTTGGTGTGCGGCACCCTCTAAAGTAGAAAATATTGGTAAACTGATATTGTACATTTTCTTCCTTTCAAACTAGCTACCCTTACACCAAATTTGATATCTCTATCTCATTCCAAAGCATGGTTTTTTATCAATTGACTTTTCGAACGTTTTACTCTGGAGCACCCCTTAAACGAACATTTTTGAAAAACTGCATTCGTCTTGGGTGTTTTCGTCAAATTATTAGCCCATATACCAAATTTTAAGCCTCTATCAAATATTAAAGGCGCCTTTTCTCATTTATTCGGTAAATCGAACGTTTTGGTGTGCGGTACCCCCTTAAGTGGAAAATATTGGAAATCTAAAATTGCACACTTTCTTCCTTTCGAACGATTTACCCATACACCGAATTTGAAGTCTCTATCTCATCGCAAAGCATGCTTTCCTATCATTTCACTTTTCAAACGTTTCGGTGTGCGGCACCTCTTAAGTAGAAAATATTGGAAATCTGAAATAGCACACTTTCTTCCTTTCGAATGATTTACCTATACACCAAATTTGAAGTCTCTATCTCATCGCAAAGTATGCTTTCCCATCTTTTCACTTTTCGAACGTTTTGGTGTGGGGGCACCCCCTGTATAGAAAGTTTTCGGAAAATTTGATTTTTCCAGGGGTTTTTATCGAACGACCAAGCCGTGTACCAAATTGCAAGTCTCTATCTATTCGGGAAGTGCCTGAAAAAAGCGTGACAGACAGACAGACAGACGGACGGACACTTGGCAATTAGTATATACTAGCCGAATACCCGTTGAAAATCAACGTTCTCGCAATAAGAAACCCCTGAATAGTGTAATTTTTTAATAATTCGCGCTTCACATTTATTCGGCAAATCGAATATTTTAGTGTACAGAACCCCCCCCAAAGAAGAAAATATTGGAAAACTCAAATTGCACACCTTTTCTTTTGCAAACTGTCTACCAGTACACCTAATTAAAGTATCTATCTCATCCCGAAGCATACTAATTTATCGGCTCCCCTTTCGAACGTTTTTATGTGGAGCACACAAAAAATGAATATTTTTGAAAAACTCTGTTCGCCTAGGGTTTCTTATCAGATGATTGGCCCATATACCAAATATCAAGCCTCTATCACATTTAAAAGGAAGCGTGTCTCATTTATTTGGAAAATCGAACATATTGGTGTGTCGCACCCCCTAAAGTAGCAAATATTGGAAATCTGAAATTGTATACTTTCTTCCTTTCAAATTATCTCCCAGTACACAAAATTTGAAGTCTCTATCCTATCGCAAAACATGTTTTTCTATCCCTTCACTTTTTGAACGTTTTTCTGTGTAGCACCCCCTTAAATGAACATTTTTTAAAAACCGTATTCAGCTTGGGTGTTTTCGTCAAATAATGAGCCCATATACTAAACTTCAAGCCTCTATCAAATTGTAAAGGAGGCGTTTTCAATTTGTTCGGCAAATCGAATATTTTAGTGAGCTGCACCCCCCCCCCCTCCCCCCTACAATAGCAAATGTTGGAAAACTGAAATTGCACACTTTCTACCTTTCCAACTATTTACCCCTACACCAAGTTTGAAGTCTTTATCTTATCGCGAAGCATGATTTTTCTATCATTTCACTTTTCGAATGTTTTTGGGTGTAGTACCCACCCCCTTAAATATGCATTTTTGAAAAACTCCATTTTGATTGGGTTTACTATCACATTATTCGCCCATATACCAAATATGAAGTATCTATCACATATGAAAAGGGAGGGGGGTTCTTCTTTATTCGGAAAATCGAACATTTTGGTGTGCAGCACCCCCTAAAGTAGAAAATATTGGAAAATTAAAATTGTACACTTTCTTCACCTATACACGAAATTTGAAATCTGTATCTCATCCGTATTTCCGTGGTTTTTTTTATCAATTCATCTTACAAACGTTTTTCTCTGGAGCACTCCCTAAAGGAACATTTTAGAAAACTATATTCGTTTTAGGTGTTTTTTTTTTTTTCAAATGATTAGCCCATACGACAAATTTCAAGCCTCGATCAAATTTTAAAGTAGCCGTTTCCCATTTATCCGGTAAATCGAACATTTTGGTGTGGGGCACCCCCTTAAGAAGACAATATTCGAAATCTGAAATTGTACACTTTCTTCCTTTCGAACGGTTTACTCATACATCAAATTTGAAGTCTCTAACGTGTCGCAAAGTATGCTTTCCTATCATTTCACTTTTCGAACGTTTTGATGTAGAGCACCCCCTCTAGAGAACGTATTCGAACAATTCGATTTTTCCATTTTTCCAGGGGGTTTTATCGAACGACCGATCCATGTACCAAATTGCAAGTCTCTATCTATTCGGGAAGTGCCCAAACAAAGCGTGAAAGACAGACAGACAAACGGACAGACGGACACTTGGCAATTAGTATATATAGACTATCCGAATACACGTTGAAAATCAACGGTCTCGCAATAAGCAACCCCTGAATAATGTAAATTTTTTAATAATTTGCGTTTCACATTTATTCGACAAATCGAATATTTTGGTGTGCAGAACCCTCTAAAGAAAATATTGGGAAACTAAATTCGAGCATTTCTTCCCATTATTACCCTTACACTACATTAAAGTCTATCTCATCCCGAGGCACTCCTATATTATTATTTCTCCTTTGGAACTTTTTCTGTGAAGCACATCCATAAATGAACATTTTTGAAAAACTCTTGTTGGTCTTGTGTTTCTTATCAGATGATTGGCCCATATACTAAATTTCAAGTCTCTATCACATTGTAAAGGAGCCGTTTTTCATTTGTTCGGTAAATCGAACATTTTAGTGAGCAGAACCCCCTACAATAACAGATGTTGGAAAACTGAAATTGCACACTTTCTTCCTTTCCAACTTTTTACCTGTACACTAAATTTGAAGTCTCTATCTCATCGCGAAGCATACTTTTCTAGCATTTCATCTTTCGAATGCTTTTGTGTGGAGTACCCACCCCCTTAACTATACATATTTGAAAAACTCTATTCTTTTTGTGATTTCTGTCAGATTATTTTCCCATATATCAAATATCAAGCCTCTATCACGTTTTAAAAGGGGCGTTTCTCCTTTATTCCGAAAATCGAACATTTTGGTGTGCGGCACCCCCTAAAGTAGAAAATATTGGTAAACTGAAATTTTACACTTTCTTCCTTTCAAACTATCTACCCTTATACCAAATTTGATATCTCTATCTCAATGAGAAGCATGGTTTTTTATCAATTCACTTTTCAAATGTTTTACTCTGGGGCACCCCCTTAAACGAACATTTTTGAAAAACTATATTTGTCTTGGGTGTTTCCATCAAATGATTAGCTGATATACCGAATTTCAAGCCTCTATCAAATTTTAAAGAATCGTTTTCTCATTTATTCAGCAAATTGAATATTTTGGTGTGCGGCACCCCCTTAAGTAGAAAATATTGGAAATCTGAAATTGCACGCTTTCTTCCTTTCGAACGATTTACCAATACACCAAATTTGAAGTCTCTATCCCATCCCAAAGCATGCTTTCCTATCATTTCACTTTTCGAACGTTTTAGTGTGCGACACCCCCTTAGGTAGAAAATATGGGAAATCTGAAATTGCACACTTTCTTCCTTTCAAACGATTTACCCATACACCAAATTTGAAGTCTCTACCTCATCGTAAAGCATTCTTTCCTATCATTTCACTTTTCGAACGTTTTAGAGTGCGGCACCCCCTTAAGTAGAAAATATTGGAAATCTGAAATTCCACAATTTCTTTGTTTCAAACGATTTACCCATATACCAAACTTGAAATCTCTATCTCATCGCAAAGCATGCTCTCCTATCATTTCAATTTTTGAACGTTTTGGTGTGCTGCACCCTCCCCCCCTTAAGTAGAAAATATTGGAAATCTGAAATTGCACACTTTCTTCCTTTCGAGTGATTTACCCATATACCAAATTTGAAGTCTCTACCTCATCGCAAAGCATGCTTTCCCGTCATTTCACTTTTCGAACGTTTTGTTGTGGGGCACCCCCTCTATAGAACGTTTTCGAAAAATTCGATTTTTCCAGGGGGTTTTATCGAACGACCGAGCCGTGTACCAAATTGCAAGTCTCTATCTATTCGGGAAGTGCCTAAAAAAGCGTGACAGACAGATGGACAGGCAGACAGACGGAGAGACAGACAGACAGACACTTGGCAATTAGTATATACTAGCCGAATACCCGTTGAAAATCAACGGTCTCGCAATAAGCAATCCCTGAATAATGTAAATTTTATAATAATTCGCGTTTCACATTTATTCGACAAATCGAAGATTTTGGTGTGCAGAACCCCCTAAAGGAGATCATGTTGGAAAACTAAATTTTCGCACTTCTTCCTCTGTTTGTATTGTGTTTTTTATCAGATGATTGGCCCATATTCCAAATATCAAGCCTCTATCACATTTAAAAGGAAGCGTGCCTCATTTATTCAGAAAATCGAACATATTAGTGTGCGCACCCCTTAAAGTAGCAAATATTGGAAATCTGAAATTTCACACTTTCTTCCTTTCAAACTATCTACCCTTACACCAAATTTATATCTCTATCTCATTTCGAAGCATGGATTTTTATCAATTCTCCTTTCGAGCGTTTCGAACGAATAGATAGAGAGACATCGGCACCCCCCTACAATAGCAAATGTTGGAAGACTGAAATTGCACACTTTCTTCCTTTCCAACTTTTTACCCGTACACCAAATTTGAAGTCTCTATCTCATCATGAAGCATGCTTTTCTAGCATTTCATCTTTCGAATGCTTTTGTGTGGAGTACCCACCCCTTTAACTAGACATTTTTTAAAAACACTATTCTTTTTGTGATTTCTATGAGATGTTTCGCCCATATACCAAATATAAAGCTTCTATCTCTTTTTTAAAGGAGCCGCACACCAAAATCGAACATTTTGGTGTGCGGCACCCCCTAGAGTAGAAAATATTGGTAAACTGAAATTGTACACTTTCGCCCTTTCAAACTATCTATCCTTACACCAATCTATCCATTCGGGATGTGCCTAAAAAAGGCGTGACAGACAGACGGACACTTGGCAATTAGTATATACTAGCCGAATACCCGTTGAAAATCAACGGCCTCGCAATAAGCAACCCCTGAATAATGTAAATTTCTTAATAATAATTTTTTTTAATTTTTATTCGTCAAATCGAATATTTTGGTGTGCAGAACCCCCTAAAGAAGAAAATATTGGGAAACTAAATTTGCGCATTTCTTCTTTTCGAATTATCTACCCGTGCACCACATAAAAGTCTATCTCATCCCGAGGCACCCTTACATTATTATTTCTCCTTTGTAACGTTTTCTGTGAAGCCCATCGATAAATGAACATTTTTGTAAATATCTGTTTGTCTTGTGTTTTTTATTAGATGATTGGCCCATATACCAAATATCAAGCCTCTAACCCGTTTTAAAAGGGGTGTTTCTCCTTTATTTCGAAAATTGAACATTTTGGTGTGCGGCATCCCCTAAAGTAGAAAATGTTGGTAAACTGAAATTGTACACTTTCTTCCTTTCGAACTATCTACACTTACACTAAATTTGATATATGTATCTCATTCCGAAGTATGGTTTTTATCAATTCCCTTTTCAAACGTTTTACTCTGGAGCACCCCCTTAAACGAACATTTTTGAAAAACTATATTTGTCTTGGGTGTTTTCGTCAAATGATTAGCCCATATACCGAATTTCAAGCCTCTATCAAATTTTAAAGGAACGTTTTCTCATTTATTCTGTAAATCGAACATTTTGGTGTGCGGCACCCCCTTAAGTAGAAAATATTGAAAATCTGAAATTGCACACTTTCTTCTTTTCGAACGATTTACCCATACACCAAATTTAAAGTCTTTATCTCCTCGCAAAGCATGTTTTCCCATCATTTCACTTTTCGAATGTTTTGGTGTGGGGCACCCCCTCTATAGACCGTTTTCGAAAAATTCGATTTTTCCATTTTCATTGGATTTACTATCACATTATTCACCCATATACCAAATATAGAGCCTCTATCAAATTTTAATGTAGTCGTCTCTCATTTATTCGGTAAATCGAACAATTTGGTGTGCGGCACCCCCCTAAGTAGAGAATATTCGAAATCTGGAATTGTACATTTTCATTGGGTTTACTATCACATTATTTGCCCATATGCCAAATATCAAGCCTCTGTCAAATTTTAATGTAGTCGTCTCTCATTTATTCGGTAAATCGAATAATTCGGTGTGCGGCACCCCCTTAAGTAGAAAATATTCGAAATCTGAAATTGTATACTTTCTTCCTTTCAAACGGTTTACCCATACACCAAATTTGAAGTCTCTATCTTATCGCAAAGCATACGTTTTCTATCATTTCACTTTTCGAACGTTTTGGTGTTGTTGTTGTTGAGACCCAGACCGTCCGACCTACCAGAAAGGTGTAAGGTAACTGTATGGACGGCCGGGAAGTGCCACCCAATTTAGACCGGAACCCAGTGGGGGAGGCATCCACAGGGACCGACCCTCCTTCCCCTACCACCAACCTCTCGGAAGAACTTACGGACCCACATGTTTAACGTGATCGTACTCCGCATGAACACGGCGGCATTTTGTGGTAGCGTGCAAATCTAGCGCGCAAACCACGGGGATACCGCACCCGAGATGGCCAACAGCACGCGGTGTTCCGAGGTGGTCACCCACCAAGTACTAACCGCGCCCGATGCTGCTTGACTTCGGTGATCAAACGAGAACCGGTGTTTTCAGCACGGTACGGCCGTTGGCCCGAACGTTTTGGTGTGGAGCACCCGCTAAACGAATTGTTTAGAAAACTATATTCGTTTTGGGTGTTTTCTTCAAATGATTATCCCATGTACCGAATTTCAAGCCTGCATCAAATTTTAAAGTAGCCGTTTCTCATTTATTCGGTAAATCGAACATTTTGGTGTGCGGCACCCCCTCTATAGACCGTTTTCGAAAAATTCGATTTTTCCATTTTCATTGGATTTACTATCACATTATTCACCCATATACCAAATATAGAGCCTCTATCAAATTTTAATGTAGTCGTCTCTCATTTATTCGGTAAATCGAACAATTCGGTGTGCGGCACCCCCTTAAGTAGAAAATATTCGAAATCTGAAATTGTACATTTTCATTGGGTTTACTATCACATTATTTGCCCATATGCCAAATATCAAGCCTCTATCAAATTTTAATGTAGTCGTCTCTCATTTATTCGGTAAATCGAATAATTCGGTGTGCGGCACCCCCTTAAGTACAAAATATTCGAAATCTGAAATTGTATACTTTCTTACTTTCAAACGGTTTACCCATACACCAAATTTGAAGTCTCTATCTTATCGCAAAGCATACGTTTTCTATCATTTTACTTTTCGAACGTTTTGGTGTGGAGCACCCGCTAAACGAACAGTTTAGAAAACTATATTCGTTTTGTGTGTTTTCTTCAAATGATTAGCCCATGTACCGAATTTCAAGCCTGCATCAAATTTTAAAGTAGCCGTTTCTCATTTATTCGGTAAATCGAACATTTTGGTGTGCGGCACCCTCTTAAGTAGAAAATATTCGAAATCTGAAATTTTGCACTTTTTTCCTTTCAAACGGGTTACCCATACAACAAATTTGAAGTCTCTATCTCATCGCAAAGTATGCTTTCCCATCATTTCACTTTTCGAACGTTTTGGTGTGAGGCACCCCCTCTATAGAACGTTTTCGAAAAATTCGATTTTTCCAGGGGGTTTTATCGAACGATCGAGCCGTGTACCAAATTGCAAGTCTCTATCTATTCGGGAAGTGCCTAAAAAAAGCGTGACAGACAGACGGACAGACACACAGACGGACACTTGGCAATTAGTATATATAGATAATGGATAGATAGATCGAATATTTTGGCGTGCAGAACCGCCTAAAGAAGAAAATATTGGGAAGCTAAATTTGCGCATTTCTTCTTCTGTTTGTCTTGTGTTTTTTTTTTCAGATGATTGACCCATATACTAAATATCAAGCCTCTATCACATTTAAAAGGAATCGTGCCTCATTTATTCGGAAAATCGAACATATTTGTGTGGGCACCCCTTAAAGTAGCAGATATTGGAAATCCGAAATTTCACACTTTCTTCCTTTCAAACTATATACACGTACACCAAATTTGATATCTCTAGCTCATTTCGAAGCATAGTTTTTTATCAATTCACTTTTCGAACGTTTCACTCTGGATCACCCCCTTAAACGAACATTTTTGAAAAACTATATACTTCTTGCGTGTTTCCGTCAAATGATTAGCCCATATACCAAATTTCAAGCCATTATCAAATTTTAAAGCAGCGTATTCTCATTTATTCTGTAAATCGAACACATTGGTGTGCGGCACCCCCTTAAGTAGATAATATTAGAAATCTGAAATTGCACACTTTCTTCTTTTTGAACGATTTACCTATACACCAAATTTGAAGTCTCTCCTCACCGCAAGGCATGATTTCCTATCATTTCACTTTTCGAACGTTTTAGTGTGTGGCACCCCCTTAAGTAGAAAATATTGGAAATCTGAAATTGCATACTTTCTTCTTTTCGAACGATTTATCCATACACCAAATTTGAAGTCTCTATCTCATCGCAAAGCATTCTTTCCCATCATTTCACTTTTCGAACGTTTTGGTGTAGGGCACCCCCTCTATAGAACGTTTTCAAAAAATTCGATTTTTCCAGGGGGTTTTATCGAACGACCGAGCCGTGTACCAAATTGCAAGTCTCTATCTATTCGGGAAGTGCATAAAAAAAGCGTGACAGACAGACAGACGGACGAGCAGACAGACGGACAGACAGACAGACGGACACTTGGCAATTAGTATATACTAGCCGAATACCCGTTGAAAATCAACGGTTTCGCAATAAGCAATCCCTGAATAATGTAAATTTTATAATAATTCGCGTTTCACATTTATTCGACAAATCGAATATTTTGGTGTGCAGAACCCCCTAAAGGAGAAAATATTGGAAAAGTGAATTTTCGCACTTCTTCCTCTGTTTGTATTGTGTTTTTTATCAGATGATTGGCCCATATACCAAATATCAAGCCTCTATCACATTTAAAAGGAAGCGTGCCTCATTTATTCAGAAAATCGAACATATTAGTGTGCGCACGCCTTAAAGTAGCAAATATTGGAAATCTGAAATATCACAATTTCTTCCTTTCAAACTATCTACCCTTACACCAAATTTGATATCTCTATCACATTTCGAAGCATGGTTTTTTATCAATTCTCTTTTCGAACGTTTCGAACGAATAGGTAGAGAGACATCGGCACCCCCTACAATAGCAAATGTTGGAAGACTGAAATTGCACACTTTCTTCCTTTCCAACTTTTTACCCGTTACCCAAATTTGAAGTCTCTATCTCATCGTGAAGCATGCTTTTCTAGCATTTCATCTTTCGAATGTTTTTGTGTGGAGTACCCACCCCTTTAACTACACATTTTTTAAAAACTCTATTCTTTTTGTGATTTCTATGAGATGTTTCGCCCATATACCAAATATAAAGCCTCTATCACGTTTTTAAAGGAGCGTTTCTCCTTTATTCCGAAAATCGAACATTTTGGTGTGCGGCGCCCCCTAAATTAGAAAATATTGGTAAACTGTAATTGTACACTTTCGCCCTTTCAAACTATCTATCCTTACACCAAATCTGATATCTCTATCTCATTCCGAAGCATGGTTTTTTTTTATCAATTGACTTTTCGAACGTTTTACTCTGGAGCACCCCCTTAGACGAACATTTTTGAAAAACTGTTTTCGTCTTGGGCGTTTTCGTCAAATTATTAGCCCATATACCAAATTTTAAGCCTCTATCAAATTTTAAAGGCGTATTTTCTCATTTATTCGGTAAATCGAACGTTTTGGTGTGCGACACCCCCTTAAGTAGAAAATATTGGAAATCTGAAATTGCACACTTTCTTCCTTTCGAACGATTTACCCATACACCGAATTTGAAGTCTCTATCTCATCGCAAAGCATGCTTTCCTATCATTTCACTTTTCGAACGTTTTGGTGTGCGGCACCCCCTTAAGTAGAAAATATTGGAAATCTGAAATTCCACACTTTCTTTGTTTCAAACGGTTTACCCATACTCCAAACTTGAAGTCTCTATCTCATCGCAAAGCATGCTCTCCTATCATATCACTTTTCGAACGTTTTGGTGTGCTGCATCCCCCCTTAAGGATAAAATATCGGAAATCTGAAATTGCACACTTTCTTCCTTTCGAGTGATTTACCCATATACCGAATTTGAAGTCTCTATCTCATCGCAAAGCATGCTTTCCCGTCATTTAACTTTTCGAACGTTTTGGTGTGGGGCACCACCTCTATGGAACGTTTTCGAAAAATTCGATTTTTCCAGGGGGTTTCATCGAACGACCGAGCCGTGTACCAAATTGCAAGTCTCTATCTATTCGGGAAGTGCCTAAAAAAGGCGTGACAGACAGACCGACAGACAGACGGACAGACAGACAGACGGACACTTGGCAATTAGTATATATATAATAGATAGATACTAGCCGAATACCCGTTGAAAATCAACGGTCCCACATTAAGCAACCACCGAATAAGGTACATTTTTAAATAATTCGCGTTTCTTATTTATTCGACAAATCAAACATTTAGTTTTGAGGCACCCCCAAAAGTTCAAAATATCGGAAAACTGAAATTGCTCATGTTCTTCCTTTCGAACTATCTACCTGTACACCAAATTAGAAGTTTGTATCTCATTCCGAAGCATGTTTTATTTTTATCAATTCACATTTCGAAAGTTTTCCTCTGGAGCACCACCTTTAAAGGAAACTTTTTGAAAAACTATATTCGTTTGGGGAGTTTTCATCAAATGATTAGTTCATATTTCAAATTTCAAGCCTCCATCAAATTTTAAAGGGGCCGTTTCTCATTTATTCGGAAAATCGTTCGGAAAATCGAACATTTTTGTGTGCGACACCCCCTTAAGTAGAAAATATTGGAAATCTGAAATTGTATACTTACTTACTTCCAAATTATCTACCCGTTCACCAAATTTGAAATCTCTCATTCCGAAGCATGTTTTTATTTATCAATTCACCTTTCGAACGTTTTCCTCAGGAGCACCAACTTAAACGAACATTTTTGAAAAACTATAATCGTCTTGGGTGTTTTTATCAAATGATTATTCCATATACCAAATTTCAAGTCTCTATCAAATTTTAAAGGAACCGTTTCTCATTTATTCGGTTAATCGAACATTTTGGTATGCGGCATCCCCTTAAGTAGGGAAAATTGGAAATCTGAAATTGCACACTTTCTTCCTTTCGAACGATTTACCCATACACCAAATTTGAAGCCTCTATCTTATGGCAAAGCATGCTTTCCTATCATTTCACTTTTTGAACGTTTTAGTGTGGAGCACCCCCCCCCCCCCCTCTGGAGAACGTTTTCGAAAAATTGGATTTTTCAGGGGTTTTTATCGAACGATAGAGCCGTGTACCAAATTGGAAGTCTTTATTTATTCGGGAAGTGCTTTAAACAGCGGAAAAGACAGACAGACAGACAGACAGATAGACAGACGGACAAACAGACAGACGGACACTTGGCAATTAGTATAAGTCCTCTTCATTCGGCGTCGTGCTTGAATCTGTTTTTGTACTATAACCGAAATGAACATTTGATCCAGATGTTGCTGAAAACAGCAATATTACTTTTGAGGTACTCGCGTCTGGCACGCAGTTGAATTTGGCGAATTCTACCAATCCTCGGATCACCGGTGGGGATGCCGCGTTCCAAGCATAAAAGGCGATCTTACTTCTGTGCTAAACAACATTTTTAACCGCAAACCTCTCGACTTCGTTGCTTTCTGTCTCACTCAAAAGACAATACTCTTCCACATGCTGAGCATCATCTTATCGTCAGTCCATTGAGGCAGAGCAAACGTCGTGGTTTCCCAAAGCACTGTATCCTGTTATAAAATCATGAAAGTTTATATTATTTATAACATTATTTCAGTATTTAAAAATATTTTTGGTAGAGAAAGGTGGTAAATAATTTCAAAAATAAATTATCCGCACTTTTGAAGAACTGGTTTCAATTAGAATGGCCCCAAAATCGAAAGGATGGGGTTTGGGAGCGTGAAGGATTAAAATCTAAACAGTGCAGATATCGGCTATTCAATACGAAAAGAGCGCATAATAATGTTACAACGTGTATCGTCAGGAATCGTGGGTGTACACTCAGGATACAAGAATAAGGTCAAATTTCTAGATAACAAACAAGTTTATTTACAAGCACAGCATAAACAGAAACAATATTCAGTAAAACAGCGCTAAATGCTACACTAATTTCCAAAACAACCGATACTATTTTCAAAACATTGACGAATATCACCATTCAATGTGGCTCGTATCATGTCCACTGCTCTTCAACTGAGTGATGGCTCTCTTTATAGACTCTCTGTAGAAATCTCTCATAAATCATAGAATTTTGGTTATTTCGGGGTGCTTCTCGAAACCTCGAAGAGTCACCAAATGTCCACAAATTGGCGATAAATTGCCAAATCTGGAAACCCCTTTGAATTTCAGAACATGGCAATGGTAGATTCACGTCTTGGGAAAGGTTGCCTGTAAGAGTGTTTTCTCCGTCTGATTTTCAAAAGGGGTTTCAGTGAGAGGGAGCATTTTTCACGTTCGTAACAATAGGCACGAAAGTGTTCCAAGTCCAACTATTATCTGCCATAAGATCGCAATTTGGGCTTACTAGCCGAATACCTGTTGAAAATCAACGGTCTCGCAATAAGCAATCCCTGAATAATGTAAATTTTATAATAATTCGCGCTTCACATTTTTTCGACAAATCGAATATTTTGGTGTGCAGAACCCCCTAAAGAAGAAAATATTGGGAAATTAATTTGCGCACTTCTTCCTCTGTTTGTATTGTGTTTTTTATCAGATGATTGGCCCATATACCAAATATCAAGCCCCTATCACATTTAAAAGGAAGCGTGCCTCATTTATTCGGAAAATCGAACATATTAGTGTGCGCACCCCTTAAAGTAGCAAATATTGGAAATCTGAAATTTCACACTTTCTTTCTTTCAAACTATCTACCCTTACACCAAATTTGATATCCCTATCTCATTTCGAAGCATGGTTTTTTATCAATTCACTTTTCGAACGCTTCACTCTGGAGCACACCCTTAAACGAACATTTTTGAAAAACTATACACTTCTTGCGTGTTTCCGTCAAATGATTAGCCCATATACCAAATTTTAAGCCTCTATCAAATTTTAAAGGAGCGTTTTCTCATTTATTCTATAAATAGAAAATTTTGGTGTGCGGCACCCCCGTAAGTAGAAAATATTGGAAATCTGAAATTGCACACTTTCTTTCTTTCAAACTATCTACCCTTACACCAAATTTGATATCCCTATCTCATTTCGAAGCATGGTTTTTTATCAATTCACTTTTCGAACGCTTCACTCTGGAGCACACCCTTAAACGAACATTTTTGAAAAACTATACTCTTCTTGCGTGTTTCCGTCAAATGATTAGCCCATATACCAAATTTTAAGCCTCTATCAAATTTTAAAGGAGCGTTTTCTCATTTATTCTATAAATAGAAAATTTTGGTGTGCGGCACCCCCGTAAGTAGAAAATATTGGAAATCTGAAATTGCACACTTTCTTCATTTTGAACGGTTTACCCACACACGAAATTTCCATTCACAGACGAATGATTTACCAATATACCAAATTTGAAGCCTCTATCACATCGCAAAGCATGCTTTCGCATCATTTCACTTTTCAAACGTTTTGGTGTAGGGCACCCCGCCTATAGAACCCCCTGGAAAAACTCGATTTTTCCAGGGGGTTTATCAAACGACCGAGCCGTGTACCAAATTGCAAGTCTCTATCTATTCGGGAAGTGCCTGAAAAAAGCGTGAGAGACAGACAGACAAACAGACGGACAGACGGACACTTGGCAATAATACTAGCTGAATAGCCGTTGAAAATCAACGTTCTCGCAATAAGCAACACCTGAATATTGTAATTTTTTAATAATTTGCGTTTTACATTTATTCGGCAAATCGGATATTTTAGTGTGCAGAACCCCCTAAAGAGGAAAATGTTGGAAACCTTTAATTGCGCAGTTTTTCCTTTCGAACTATCTCTCAGTACACCAAATTAAAGTCTCTATATCATCCCGAAGCATACTATTTTACCATCTCCCCTTTCGAAAGTTTTTCCTTTGAAACATTCCCATAAATGAACATTTCTGAAAAACTATGTTCGTATTATGTTTTTTATCAGATGATTGGCCCATATACCGCAAATATCAAGCCTCTATCACATTTAAAAGGAAGCGTGTCTCATTTATTCCGTAAATCGTACATATCGGTGTGCGGCACCCCCTAAATTAACAAATATGGGAAATTTGAAATTGCACACTTTCTTCCTTTCAAACTATCTACCCGTACACGAAATTTGATGTCTCTATCCTATCGTGAAACATGTTTTCCTATTATTTCATCTTTCAAGCGTTTTTCTGTGTTGCACCCCTTTAAATGATCATTTTTGAAAAACCGTAATAATCAAGTTTTTTATCACATGATGAGCCCATATACTAAATTTCAAGCCTCTATCGCATTGTAAAGGAGGCTTTTTTCATATGTTCGTCAAATCGAACATTTTAGTGTGTGGCACCCCCTACAATAGAAAACGTTGGAAAACTGAAATTGCACACTTTCTTCCTTTCCAACTATCTACCAGTATACCAAATTTGAAGTCTCTCTCTCACCGCGAAGCATGCTTTTTCTATCATTTAGCCTTTCGAATGTTTTTCTGTGGAGTAACCACCCCCATAAACATGCATTTTTGAAAAACCCCATTTTTCTTGGGTTTTCTATCAAATCATTCGCCCATATACCAAATATCAAGCCTCTATAACGTTCTCAAAGGGGTGTTTCTACTTCATTCTGAAAATCGAACATTTTTTCGTGCAACACCCCCTTAAGTAGAAAATATTGGAAAACTGAAATTGTACATTTTCGTCCTTCCGAACTATCTACCCGTACACCAAATTTCAAATCTCTATCTCATCCCGCAGTATGTTTTCTTATCAATTCACCTTTCGAACTTTTTCCTCTAGAGCACCCCCTTAAACTAACATTTTTGAAAAACTATATTCGTCTTGGGTGTTTTCATCAAATGATTAGTCCGTATACCTAATTTCAAGCCTCTATCAAATTTTAAAGGAGCCGTTTCTCATTTATTCGGTGCATCGAACATTTTGGTGTGCGACACCCCCTTAAATATAGAAAATATTGGTAATCTGAAATTGCACACTTTCTTCCTTTCGAACGATTTACCCATACACCAAATTTAAAGTCTCTATCTCATCGCAAAGCATGCTTTCCTATGATTTCACTTTTCGGACGTTTTGGTGTGCGGCACCCCCTTAAGTAGAAAATATTGGAAATCTGAAATTGCACACTTTCTTCCTTTCGAACGATTTACCTATATACTAAATTTGAAGTCTCTATCTCATCGCAAAGCATGCTTTCCTATCATTTCACTTTTCCAAAGTTTTAGGTGTGCGGTACCCCCTTAAGAAGAAAATATTGGAAATCTGAAATTGCACACTTTCTTCCTTTCGAACGATTTACCCATACACCAAATTTAAAGTCTCTATCTCATCGCAAAGCATGCTTTCCTATGATTTCACTTTTCGGACGTTTTGGTGTGCAGCACCCCCTTAAGGGGACTCATACCTCACCACAACTTATGAGCTGCCTCCATGTTAACCAATGGGGAAATTTGTTTAGAAGATTCCTTCGTAAATTTTACCTGTAAATGTTAACAGTTTGTTCGATATTAAAGGAGAAACACATACGTTTCAGTTGTCGTACGATTTTTTTTAATATTTAAATTTAAAGTGTTTCAAAAATGAATTTAAATGTTAACAACACAACGGAATTTGCCATTAGGAAGCTTCTGTAGCAAGTTTGAAAGGAAATTTGAATATTTGGCCTACAAAAAAAAAATAGTAATACATTTTTCTATTGATATCAGCAAATATTATAATGTTGTCATTATAAAATCTATTTTTAATGATCCAAAAACTATTTCAAGTGCAGATATGTAGAACAGAATTAAGATAAGTTTACGGCAACCCTGTAAGTCACACGTTGTGGGTTCTACAATCTCTGTCTGTCAGCAATAGATCTTTATGTGGGGAGGGTGATAATGTATTTGCTTGACAGCCGTAATCAAGGAAAGTACAGCCCTCTATAGTTGACTGCTTCTAGAAGCAACAACTCCCTGGTTCTGTGGTTTCATGGGGGACTGGGACAATAGAGTTTTGCCCCAGAATTCGTAGAAGTTTCCAAAGCAGTTTTGTGCAAGATTTCAGTTCAAACCCTTTTGTTGTTGATACAAATCTGTTTTTCATTTTTGAAAGAAATATTTGTCTTTCCAATTCTTTTTTTTTTCTACCAATATTGCAGTACTTCTTGCTGAAAGCATTACATAATTAGTTTTCAGAATGTATAGACTGTCTACAAAAGTGGGTTTAAGATTTTTAGCCCACGGGAGCCGTAGCAAGTGTGCATTATTTTCCTTTTCAGTTCATCACAATATATTTTTACTTTCCCTATATACATAATATATAATACACAGGGAATAATATTGAGGGGGGGGGGGATCCTAACAACTAAATCAATAGGGTTCCACTAATCATCGAGTGTGAGAATCGTACCAAATTATTTCCAAAGTACTGTGGCATGGTTTAAAATTCAAATACGAGTTTTTGACGGAAGAGTACGTTTCAGGTATCCCTGAACTCGAATCGAACGTATTTGAAGTAATCTGTGTGAGCCTGCGGCCGCGATATCTCATAAACGAATGAAGCGTTTTAGAAATAATTTAATACAACTATCGCACTCAGTGATTAGTGAAACCCTATTGATTTAAAACTCGGTTAGGACGAACACCCCCCCCCCCTTTTTATGAATTTAAAGAAAAAAATAAGGACTTTCAATAATTACAATTACACATTTACAGGCATTTTTTGCTGGAACTTTGGCAAAAAAAAAAAGGTTCTTTTATCCCGAATTGTATCAAAATCTAATCAGAACCAGGGTCACCCACAAATAATTTACCTATAAAATTCAATGAAATTCGGTCAATTAAATTTTGAGTTAGAGTGAATACAAAATCTGTACGCACACAGACGTCACGCTAAAAATAGTGTTTACTTGTTCTAGAGGTCTCAAAACGTGTAAATCCGTCGAAAACTCGAGTTGGGATTTTCGACATGATTTCAATACTTCCCTATATATTACGATGTACTGCAGAGAAATTTAAAAAAAATTTGATGTGGGCAGCACATGAATTTCCCTATAAACTTTAATTCATCTTCTCCTTATTTATTTATTTAATAATTCATTAAATTGAATTTAATTGTACAAAACACCGAATTTACACTTTTAATCCAATTTTGGTTTTTTGTGTGTGTGTTATCTGGACATATTTTCAAAGGCGGCGTAGCAAACACGCGAAAAAACTAAAATATCTGGAAAACGGCTACTGCTAGAATAATGGGGTTGGTCTTATTCTTTTTATCGTCAAAAATTACTTGCAAAACCAACATTTAATTGATATATTTGAGAATACGTGAACTTTTATATTATATTTTAATGATTTTTGCGTAGCATTTTGCAAAAAGAAAAAAAAATGGTACTGTTTTCCCAAATCTTTCCAGGGTAACCTACAAGAGATTTATCTAACAAATTTTGTGAAATTTGATAAATTAGTATTTTTAGCTATAGTGGATACATGCGATTTTTGTGGTCATTTCTCAAAAGGAGGTAGGTTCTTTTTTCCCGAATCATACCAAAATCTAATTAGCACCAGGATCACCACAAGTAATTTACCTTGAATAATTTTTGAAATTTGGTCAATTACTTTTACAGTGAGAGTAGATACATACATTGCACAGACAGACACACACACAGACGTTACGCTGAAAATGTTTTTTTTTTCGTGTTCTAGGGGTCTCGAAACTTGTAGATCCGTTGAAAATTCGAATAGCGATTTTTGATATGATTCCAATATCTTTCATGTATTGCAGGGAAAGTAAGAAGAAAATGAATTTTAATTTGTAGGCAAAGTCATGTGCTGCTCACATCAGATTTTTTACTTTCCTTACAATATATGGTATATAATATATAGGTAAAGTATTGGAATCGTGTCAATAATCGCAACTCGAGTGTTCGACTGATCTATACACGTTTTGGACCTCTAGAACACGAAACAAATATTTATTAGTTAGAGTGTATACAAGCATTTGCGGGCCATTTCGCAAAAATTGGCGGGTTCTTTTATCCCGAATCGTACCCAAAATGAATCAACACCAGACTTACCTACCAAATTTTGTGAAATTAGGTCCATTAGTTTTTTAGTTACAGTGGATACAAAATCTGCACAGACAGACAGACACAGTGACAGATGTCACGCTAAAAATGGTTTTTTCGTATTCTAGAGGTCTTGAAACGTGTAGATCCGTCGAAAATTCGAGTTGCGATTTTCGACATGATTCCAATACTTTCCCTATACATTACCATGTATTGCAGGGAAAGTAAAAATCTTATGTGGGCAGCACATGACTTTCCCTGCAGACTTATATTAACGTTCTCTTTATTTTAATTAAATTTGTTTCACTTTTAATTCAATTTTCGTTCTCATTCGGTAACCGGACTTATTTTCAAAGGTGGCGTAGATTCCAATTCATATTTTCTTTATTTTTTAATAATTCGTTAGATCGAGTTTAATTGCACCAAATAATACTAAATTTGCATTTTTAATTCAATTTTTGTTTTTATTTGGTAACTAGCTGCATACCCGTTCTTCGTACGGAGTATATAATATAAAGAAATTCATAATCATGCCCAAATTCTTATAGTATACTAAATGACATGTTTAATCAAAATATTCTGTTAAAATATTTAATACAATGCTCCTAAAAAGAAGTTTAAGAATCTCTGTTCTCGCTATATAAAATTATCTTCATGGACATATCTGAAGAATAAAACATCTTGGACCCCTTATGTAAGCAAATATAAAAAAAAAATATGGAATTGAATCAATATATGCAAAATAAAAGCGTTAAAATTGTATGGGACCCATACTAATTATATACGCGAATATTAGAAAATATAACCTCTATTAGTAGATTACATGTATAAATTGAAAATACCAATAAACCCGTAATCTTTAAATCTGAAGACAGTCATTTATTCCAATATATGTCAAAATTAAAGTGCTAAAATTATATGGGAAGATATACACGTACTACTTATAATGTCCGATTATTAGTAGAAGATTACCCGTTTTGCAATATGAGTCTCAAATGTTTTTTGGTAAAATACAACAGACGACGTAATAAATTGAATATATAATTAATCCCCTTAATCTTCATACCAGAAGACTGTACTTGATTCCAATATATATGCCAATATATGTCAAAATACATGCCAATATACCTGTACTACTTATATTCTCGTAGGTTAGAAGATATACCCGTGCATTCCTAGAAGATTACTCGTACAACGTACAATATGCGTGTGTCAGCAATTTTTGCCGCAATAAAACAATGGCGTAATAACTTAAAAATATCAATAATCCCTGAATCAATAATTCCGGAAAATATCAATAATAATAATGTTTAAACCTGAAGAGTATAATTGATATTATCCAGTCCAAAATGAAATGACAATGAAATTTATTTTATATACATATCTTCATTATTCAAATCGGAAAGGATTTAATAAAAATCGTCTGCCGCATAAACACATTGGATTTAAATCCGTTGCTAAGCGACATGATATCATTTGCTTCAAATAAATTGGTAGAAAAAATATCGTCTAAATAGTTATATTTCTATCGAACATTTGGCGACAGTTTCGTCAAATTAGCGACATTTTAAAAAATCGCCAAATTTATCGCCAAGTGGGACTGTAGAACTGACAGTTCCACTTTGCGACAAATTGACGAAATATCATCACAATACTATCCCCTAACAAAAAACAATTAATATCATTTATGTAGCGCAATTTTATCAATTTCAAGATATTTTTATAGATTTGAAAACATTTTTATCAATTTGGTGACATTTTAAAAATTCGCTAAATGTGTTACTAAGTAGGATGGTTGGTCTGACAGATAAATGCTAACCGAACATCATTTCAGTACTCTCTTCTAACAAAACAAAAAAAAATTTCATTGATATGTAGAAGACCCAAGCCACACGACCAACCCGAAGGTTTATGGCAGCTGTTTGTGTGTCGTTTATAACAATTTGGCGACATTTCCGTCAATTTGGCAAAGTTTAAGAAAAGTTGTCAAATTAGCGATATCCCTCCAAATTCGTATCTTTGAATTTGCAGATCTGAATGAAACATTCTTATCCCGTTTCAATATACTAAATGAAAACACTACAATTGTATTAGAAGATATACCCGCTCTACTCTTTTTCTGTTTCAACAATCGGCTATATGAATTTATTGGCTAAACACAATATATGAGTTTAGTAGCTAAATACGATATAAGCTTGAAAACTCTTTGCCTGCTTTTAGTTTTTTCGTATTTTCTCTACGGCACCTTTGAAAATAAGTCCAGTTATCAAATGAGAACGAAAATTGAATTAAAAGTGAATTAAATTTAATTAAAATAAAGAGAACGTCGATATAAGTCTGCAGCGAAAGTCATGTGCTGCCCACATCAGATTTTTTTTTTCACGTTCTAGAGATCTCAAAATGTGTCGATCCGTCGAAAACTCGAATTGTGATTTTCGGCACGATTTCAATATTTTCCCTATATATTGCCATGTATTGCAGGTAAAGTAAGAATATATGTATGACAGTGAAAAATGCCAGTTGCACATTAAAAAATCTGATGTGGGCAGCACATGACTTTTTCTGCAGACTCGTATTCACGTTCCCCATTTCTTCAGTAATTCATTATATTGAGTTTAATTACAGAAAATTACGTCCACAATTATTTTAAAAAATGACACTGAATTGGCATTTTTAATTCAATTTTCGTTCTGAGTTGGTAACTGGACATTTTTTCAACAGTGGCCCAGCGTAAATGCGAAAAAACTAAAATATCTCGAGAACGGCTAGCCCTGATGTAATGCAGTTGGTCTTATTCTCTTCATTGTTAAAAATTGTGTATAAAACAAACATTTAATTAATATATTTGAGCATACGTAGTTTTTTATTTTAGAGTTTGGGGATTTTTCGGGTCATTTTACATGAAAGGGTAGGTTACTTTTTCGGAATCGTACCAAAATCCAATTAGCACCAGGGTAACCCACAAGTGACTTATCTACCAAATTTTGTGAAATTCGATCTATTAGTTTAGGATGGTGGGGGGAGCCCCCTAGTTTATAAAGAAATAATTACAAAGCAACTTTTTATGCAACATTTGGGTTAGATCTTGTATTAAATTCCATGTCACCGATGAAAATCGAATATTCTCTTTCATCAGGGAAGGCTTAGTATATTTTATCATGGAGGGGGTCAGTCCCCTCTGGCCACTGGTTGGCTGCAATCTTGTGTTTCTGTCATGAGCTTCTGACAAGGACTCTGAACTTGTTCACGATGAAATTTGAGCATTGCAAATGGTAGAAATTTGCAGTGTCAACGGAGATCAGTTAGTCTGGCATCGACCCCCCCCCCCTCCACCAGTGACTTAAGTCTTGCGTGTATACTCTAAAATTTTTGAAATATGCCAACATCGACAATCTCGATGTTTATTGCAATTACTGTTGATTTAAAGATTTAAATAAACACTAGTTGCCGATGGAGATAAAATATTTTACTCTAGTATTTTTGAAGTGGAAGATTTCTTTTTTCTTATAGAACGATGTATGTAATAACAATTCAATAAACAGGAATCTTACGATGTATGCAATCACAATTCAATAAACAGGAATCTTACATTGTCTTTCACATCAGTTTTCCAATTTTAAACCCAATTTGGTGTTATTAATAAATGTTAAAGTAATTCTGCTGCTGGCTCCAACTTTCAAATAAACTTTATTTGAAAATTTACGCAAATTTCCAATAAAATAATCTAATCATCAGTACGATATGGCATCAGACAAGAGCAATTCAAAACTCTTTCTTTCTCTTCAGAGGGCTGAAACTGAACTGGTTTATTCAATGCAGTGCCCATCACAGAATACTATATAGTAGTCTGTGGTGCCCATGACCACAAGGCATTGTATCGTGACACTCCCTCACCCGGGATAAGGGTACGGGAATTTATGGCTTTAGTGCGTCCCGAAATAGGATACAAAGAGAGGCTTACTTTTTGGTGGGAAAATCATTTCGATGATGGGCAGCTCAATTAGGAAAAGGGACTGTGAAAACAGAGCTAAAAGTTGAATTCTTGCAACCATGCCATTTTTACAAGCGACATCTAGGGAACAGATTGTGGCGGATTTGAGTTTCATTGAACGGTTAGCGGGGCCTTAAGAGGTGTGGCTAGTTGGAAGTCTCAGCAGTTGAAACACGATTTACTATTCAAATATACTAAATAAATAAATAAAATTGGCATCACGTCTGATTTCAACCAGCAGAAACAACAAGATCACAACTGTAATAGAAGGTCTTTATTTCACTTCTTTAAGACGTACAAAACTTTAAAAGGCCAGAGCGCTTTCGAGCGTAAATATGCTCTTCATCAGTGGCTACTGGAAATAGGAATGATGGTGACAAATTTGCATAAATACAATTATCAATAAACTTACGTTTATCTAAGGAGAATCCAAAAATACAAAACATTTTGCACAGATTTAAAAAATCGAGCATAAATCACGAAAAGAACAGTAAAAATTTGCAATTTTATTACAGAATTTTCAAATTCAAAACATTTTAAAAAATAGGGGCAATCAGGTCTAATCCCCAAGAGGATGACGTCAAAGATAACTATGAAGAGACTTGAATTGCATGGAGTCGAGAATGAGTCGCCAAGCATAACTTAAAATCTGAAAGGGTCAAAATTACAAATCGACTTGCGGTAAACATAAATAAAGAGGGTTTCAAAAAGGAGAATATTACGAGGGTTATTACAACGCATAAGAAGGAAAGTTCTTTCAAAAATGGGCCGGAAATTTTCTTTAACAACAAAATGAGCAAGGGCCGTAGAAAGTTTACCACCTTTGACATCCCTAGCTTGTTCTGCCAAACGGATACCAGTAGTACGTTTTGTACTGCTAATATAAAATTTAAAATTACCATCAATGGACAACAGGGGAACCACATACACCCCAGCAAAGCTTTTAAAGTCATCCTTATCACCCAGCTTATCAGACCGAATCCGGTTAAATAAAGAAGAAACATTAGAGTGAGCAGGCCTGAAACCAAACTTAGAGCAGAACTGAATAAAAGGACGGAAAATCCTAGGAAGGTATGGGAAACTAGATTTATGATTCAAACAATCTTTTAAAGAAATAAGTTTAGTATCAATTTGAGAAAATTTACGGTGAACATGGGAAAAAACCTTATGTATAAATTCAAAGGAATAGGCAGCCTCATAGTCAAGATTGAAAATAAAATCAATTTCGTCACTTAAAGAAGAAAAAGAAGAACACACGTTAAAAGCACGATTAAAATAAGCGTTAAAAGAAGCTTTTTTAGAGGAAATAGGATGGTAAGAATTAGCAGAAATACAGGAATTAGTAAAAGACGGTTTACGGTAAACAGAAGTGTGAAAACCAACAGCAGAACGGGTAACCAGAACATCAAGAAAAGGCAAGGAACAATTATTTTCGTGCTCAATGGTAAAATTAATCGAAGGGTAAAAATCATTAACCTTGGACAAAAGAAGAAGGAGATCATTTAAATCACCATCCCAAATAATAAAAACATCATCAACTAAACTGCACCAAAGAGAGGGAGGGATGGGCAAAAAAGGCAAAATTTCATTCTCGAGCACCTGCAAAACCACCTATGCCAAAATACCAGATAAAGGGCTACCCATAGGGGCACCACAAGTTTGTAAATAAATATCATCAGTGGCCACTGATGAAGAGCATATTTACGCTCGAAAGTGCTCTGGCTTTTTAAGTTTTGTACGTCTTAAAGAAGTGAAATAAAGACCTTCTATTATAGTTGTGATCTTGTTGTTTCTTCAAATATACTAATCCTAAATTAATTTAAAACTTAAAAAATCTTAATTAGAAGCCAGAAGTATAAGTTATCGATGGTTGTGTTTCATATTTTGAAATGTTTGATATTTAATTTTTTATAGAGCAATTAAGAAGGTGATGTTTCTATCTAAGAAATTTTGACAGATTAATGCCATTTCAAGATATATTCAACATAAAATTTAAAAAATTAATGAACAAGATTAGTGTATTAAACTGTCTACAATCATATTCAAAAAAGAGAATTTTAAATTATTCATTTGCTAATGTGTAATTTGCGGAGAACTTCCCCAATAGGTTAACATAATCATGAAAGTTAACTGAAGCGTCGCCTTAACATGTAACAAAAACTTATTACTTCAAGTTTCAAAGCACTGTCCCATCCAATATTCGCAAAATAGATGGTGAAATAGGTCCTACTCTAAAGTAAAAATGGACACTGAAATAGTCCAATCATATGTTCATAAAGTCATTTTCATATATTGTTCTGTTAAAGAAGATAATAAAACAGCTTACTTACAAATCTTCACACTAACATACAATCTTTACTGAAAATTTATAAATCTGAAAACATACCTACCTTACAAAGATAAAACACCTGATGCATAATTATTCTTTATTCTCATTTATTTATGGTAATTTACTACCATATACATTTTTATATTTGCAGGTGTAAAAGCATGTTTATATTGTTAAAGTGTTCTTATACTTTGAGCCAGGGTGGATAAAAATCATGATTTTTTTTAAAAAAATCAAAAAAATCGGATTTTTTCGATTTAAATCGGATTTTTTTTATTTAAATCGGATTTTTTTTATTTATATTAGCTATTTTCAAAATCAATTTTTTATATTTTTCAGATTAGAAGGTAGGTTAGACCATATTAATGTACTGTATAATTTAAAAAAAAAAATAATTGAATATATATTAATATAAGATGTAAAAATATATGCAGGGGTTAAAAAAAACCAAAGACTTTTTAAATAAATAGGGTTTTTTTAATTGGGTTATTTTATTGGAGAAGAAACGCCATATACTATCTTTTTTCCTCCCTGCCATTTTAGTAAATGAATCTACTAATTTGCTTTCTATATCTATTATACAACACAAGTTTAGCAATCCTCTAGAGCAGTGGTTCCCAAACTGGGGTCCGCGGACCCCTGGGGGTCCGCGACGAGGTTTTAGGGGGTCCGCGAACAAAACGCAATATTTAACTAATCAATAGTTAGCTTTATAAAAAATAAATTTCATTATTTTTCTCCACTCACTTTTTAATTTTATTTTTTAAAATAAAATAATAATGAACTTTTTTTCTAAATAATTTTGAATTAAATACATTCATGAAATTAATTTCAAACAGATTGATTATATCTTCAAACAGAATTAAATTGTTTGGGAGTAGGTTTCGTTTTGGCACATTGCCATGATTAACGGTAACGATCCTCTGATGTAGCTCGGACGTCAAAACACTTGTAACTTCGAACATTAATACTACTAGAGACCGGATGACGTCAGCTTTGAATAGAGGGGGCGTAGCGAACGTCTCCCGCCTCTCCCCTTACAATATGGTTTTAAGGGGTCCGCGAATTTTTTTTTTCTCTGAGGGGGGTCCGCAGACCGGAAAGTTTGGGAACCACTGCTCTAGAGTCAAGTTTGCAACAGAATCTGAAGTGTCCTGGGAATTCCTTCTAAATAGTTGAAAAACAGGTTTATTGGGCTACAGGTGGATTAGTGTCCAGAGAAAAATACTTCTTTGTCAGTTGCAGTTGCAGGGATGCCAATCTAGATAATTTTTAGCTAGATATCCACATAATTTTGACTTCATCTAGATAATGAAAATGGGCATCTACATCATGACTACAAATCTAGATAATTTTGACGTCATCTATCTAACGAAAATGGGCATCTAGATAATGCCTAAAAATGTAGATAATTTTATGAAATTTCACCAACATCAAATAATTTTTCGTGTAAAATTGAGATGGTGTTGATAATTATCTCAAAAGGAGCATAACAGTTTTTTACTAGCATGAGTTATATAAAAACAAAGCTCCGGTATAGAATGAAAATAAAGCTACTGATTGTCATTTTAACAGTTAAATTAGGACACATGCATATGAGAAATGTTATCATTATAACCCCCTCCCCAATTTTGAAGGACATAGAAGCTATGGTTAAATATCAAAAATGTACAGCAAATGAAGTTTTATCGTTTCTCAGTCAGGCACTTCAAATTTTACAGATGAGGATTATGATTCGTTAATGTGGAAATAAAGTGTTTTATATTCTTATCAGAGGTGGAGCTACAATTTTTCTCAAAGTTTTTTTTTCTACTGTGATCAAGAGCAAAAAGTACCAAAAAGCCTTAGTTTTTGTACTGTATGGGTTGGGGACTATGGAATTGAAGAGTGGGAGGGACAAAGGGGATAATGCCCAGGGGCCCTATGATCCTAAGAGACCTCAGAGTGATTTTTTAAGTCCTTAAAAAATAGGTGAGGGTAGGGATTGGTGGGGGAGCCCAATCTGCTAAACTGCTTAAGGGCCGGTCAATCCTATTCCCAACATTGTTTGCTATATTGGTATGCGCCAGCAAAAATCACAAAAAAAGGAAGGAACCAAATTTTCTTATTTCTATGGTAAAAATTATTACAGCACATATAAATAACATTTCAAAAGGTATTTTAAATTTTTGTAGCTTGAAATATGCATGTAAAAACTGTATCGCAACCACTGATCCCAATAAATCATAACAAGAACAATTAAAATGTTAAATATTGTCTAGCTATGTTTTTAGATAACTGACAGAAAATCTAGATAATTCTAGATAAATTTTGAGTGATTTTTAGCTATAAAATTAGAAAATAGGTTGGCAACACTGGTCAGTTGTCATTGTTACTTGATTTTTATACTCTAAGCAATGAATAATGTTATCTCCACTGACCGAGAGTTAAGGAAAGGATTTCAGTTTTTTTTTTATATACTCTAAAGATGTCTTGATGTGTATTTTTATTATTTTAAACATTTATTCTGTTCCAGGTTATTTTAGCATAAAAATACAAAAAAAAACTTTCAAGAAATGGCAAAATTAAAAAATGATTTTAATCAATGATTTTTTTAAAAAAATCAAGTGATTTAAATCATGATTTAAATCATGATTTAAATCAAGCCGATTTAAATCAAACAACCCTGCTTTGAGCGTCACTCCACATCACATGATGATGCCATAGTATTTAAAGTTGGAAGTGTCATCTCTAGAAGTGGATGTTTTTAGTGGACCCACTTGCACCTCCTCCAGAATTTGATGTTAAATTTATATCAGTTACCATCAAAGCTCTATATGTAGTCAATCTCGAGATATTACATTTCAAGTGAAACAAATTTTTTTGAACAGGAAATGGCAAAAGAACTGTATGTGAAAATCTTTAACGACCCCCCCCCCCCCTCCCTACCACCTTCAAAATTTGATGCTGAATCCATATCAGTCATTACTAAACTCTGTATTAGATCCTGAAAAATGAATGTTTCAAAATAAATTTAGTTAAAACAATTGTATGGCAAAATTTTTACCTCCAAGAAAATCACAGAAAGTAAATAACAAAAAAAGTTAAACTTTTAAAAGCACTAATCCATGAAATAGGCATTTATAGTTACACACTATGAGATTTGGATAGTGGACCCCTTAATGGTATGTGTTAGAATCCTTCAATTCTGTAGTCAGAAATATAGACAAATGCGGCACAATCTGGGCTCTACTTATCAAAGTTACAAATAATGAAGAGGTAGAAGTAGTATTACTGCTGTAGATAACTGAAGCCAGAAGGGATAACCTTACCTGTATAAGGAGCTACCTTACAAAAAAAAAAAAAAAATCACTAATGCACTAGGATGCCAAGGCCTTTTGTAATGTTTATGTAGATTAAATTGTTGCATAAGTGACAGACGTGAAATAATTTTTAAAAAAGTTTGAGGAAACTGTTGTAATCATAAAGACATTGCCTTAGATATTAAAGAATTATGCAAGCGTCTGACATATTTAATGCTAATTAGGCAGGGAATTTCTTCTTATTCAAACATTATACTTTATCCATAAAAGGTGCTTTATGTTCTGGTGACAAAGAACAGTGATTGACTACTTTAGTTGCATGTGATGTGGATGAGACAGAAAAGTTATGTACATTAGTCATTGAAAAATCAGCAAAGACAAGGTGTTTTAAATCTGTTAAAACATTACCAGTGATGTATGACTACTAAAAAGGCATAGATAGCTGCACATATTTTTGCCAAATGGGTGAAGCAGCTGGACCATATGTTTAAACTACAAGAAAGATATACCTTCTTCCAGACAATACTCTTATTTTAGGACAAAAAGCATTAAAAATAAAGTTCCTGTTCTACAGCAGCACAGCAAAGTTACAGCAACAGTATCAAGTTTGTCCATGATTTTATTTGTTATCTGTCAATGCCAACGGTCATAAATAGTAGTCTACCATTCATGATTGAAACAATTTTACCATAGTAGTACGATTTTGCAGTTTACATTTCAGTTCAGTTTGTATCTCAAATAACATTAGAATGGAAAATTTGTAGGTAAAACATATACTTCTTTTTCATACAAACATCTTATATTTATTTCACACTGATATTTAAAACAATGCAGTATTGGCACTTTGTCTAAAGAAAATCTGAAAATTTCAAAAATTTTAGTTAAAAAGCTAAAGATTTTTTATATGCCTATTTAAATTCTAATGCCATCTAAATATTTTATAATTTGATGATTTGCAAAAATCTTTGAAATGTCATATTTAAGTTATTTAAAAAACCCAAATGCTTATTATTGCTCTTTTCTTTTTTTGCTTTAGATATTTTCCTGATGAATTTCCAAAGATAACTGGACTGGATTTGTGATATTTAACAAAAATTGAACTATTTATAACTTCAGAAATAAAGTCTTTAGACATTTTTAGTTATTTTTGTATTTTGCCGTGCTTTATTTACTAGTACATAACTCTTATTTTCCCATTAAAGATTTATAAAAAGAATTTATTGTTTCTGGTTTTTAATGTGTAGTATTAATATTTTATTAACATTATTTTTCTTTTGAAATTTGTGAAAAACTGATTTTACTTACATGGTAAATTTATTATTAATCTTTTTCTCAAGCTATTGGTTTTCATAATAATGAAAAGTTTTTATAGTGTATCGTTAAACAATGCTATGCAACAGTTTTATGCAAACAGTTAAAATGCTTTAATATTTTTAAATTCGAAATATATATTTATAGAGCAACTGGGAGTAATACGAAATATGATTTAAATTAATTTTTGTTTAATTAGAAATAGAATACAATTATAGAGTAATTGAAATATTTTGTTCATCTGTAAATTAGTTTTCAGAATAAATGCATAGCTTTTTAAAATAGTAAGAATAGCACTATTGAAGTACGTTATGTCCCTTTAATTACCTTTAGACATGATAAATATAAGACTGATGGTTTCAGATGTGGTGTCTGATTTGTATTACTTCGGCATGAATCTTTGTATGCACAACATTTCCAAAGAAAATATTTAACTAAAAATATGATTTTTTTTTTTCATTTAAAATAATTTATCTGTAAATTTTTTTTAAATTTCTAGTACGTATTAGTACATAATCCAAATAAGTAACAAAAGTTCTGCATAAGTTAGTTCACAATCAGGTTTCTGAAAATCGATATATATCAATGATTAAAAAATGCATGAAGTTTGCTGCCAAAAGGACAGTACTAATGCAGTATCATGACTATCTCATTCTCCATTTGAGGATTATGAGGGTAAGATACTGAAATGGTGTACTGGGTTGAAAATTTTATGTGACGTCCTTGCTCTTAACCTTGAACTAATGTTTTTGTTAAAGTTAAGAAGACAATAAAGAAACATTTCGAAGGAAGTTCCAGATCTAGAAGTGTGTTAATGTCTTTATTAATTTCAGGTTAAAAATATTTATGAAAATTAAAAATATTTAAAACATTTTTTCTTAAGTTATATGGTGAGGGGGGGGGGGGGGAATAAAGTTAAAAAAAATTCTAATGATGTAAATGAGCAATATTTCACTGACACATCTCGGTGCAATGCAGCTTTGGTACATTTGAGAAAAAGTAGGATATATTCAATATTTCACATTCTAATTGTCTGGTTGAGACATTCAACTTGTATTATATGTAGCTCAAAGGTGTCTACTTGACTACTTATAGTTTACTTAATACCTGATCCACTCTGTCCTGTCACCATTCAGACAAAAGAAAAAAACACTAGCATTTTTTGTGTCTCAATCAATTTGTCTCAAGAAAATGTCCATGTTTTTGCTACATTAGCAATTGGCAACAAAAGTTTTGTTCCTCTAATGTTAATTTGTCTTGTTGTTTAATTGTTGGTAAGTTTTATCAGATTAAGATTTTCATCCATATCTTGGCTTCACCTATTAAAATCATTTGTAGCTTAAAATGTGTAATTTGATAACCTAAAATAGTTGCTGTATTAAAAGATTTTAAACTCATTTTTTATTTTATTTAGCAAAAAATTGGAAAAGTGAAGTGTGGCGTAACAATAACCTCTATATGAAATTTCATTGAATTTCAAATGTGTGTGTAGGCTTTTAAGTTAAAATTTTATATTTAAAGGTTTAAAAATGCATAGATTAATGTTCTTTAAAGATATTGGTATGTTGCAGTTAACTTTTTGTCATGGCTCTTTTTGCTTATTTTTCTTTTCTAAATTGAAATTATATGTTTAAAAATTTTTCATTACAACATTTTAAGTTATTAAATTATACATTTTAAGGCAGAAATGATTTTAAAAAAAAAGTAAATTTTTCATTGCATATAACTGAAAGCTATATACAATGAAAAATTTACTTTGTCGATTACTATGTTGATTTTCGGGAGTTTTAAAAGATTCTGAAAATTAACATTAGATGATTGAAACTTTTGTTGTCAACTGTTAAAATGTTTGTTACCAAAAAAACTTCTTTCTAGAGGATTTTGATGCGACAAATGGATTGATACATGAAAAAACTCAGCATGATTAGGTGATGGGACCAAGGGAACTGTGCTGGCCAAGTAGATGCTTTTCAGCTGGGAAAAAAGGTTGAGTATCGATCGGACGATACTCAACTTTTATAACGCGAGATATTCAAGGTCTTTTTTTCTGTCCCGTCTGCGTTCCAACCATGTAACATGGATGTAACTTTGGTACATTACAAGAATGTATTAATACTTTGTCCTGGCGATGTAGCTTAAGTACATTCCAATAATGTAAACATATTATATCCTGGCGATGTAACTCCTATACATCCAAGTACAATAACAATACGATGTTCTTGCGATATTTCTTTGGTATATCCCACGAACATTACAATGCGATATTCTGGCGATATAACTTTCGTACGTCCTACGAGTATAACAAAGTTATGTTCTGGCGATATAACTTTGGTATGTACCCAGCATAAAACAATACGATGTTCTGGCGATATAAATTTGGTACATCCCAAGAATTTAACAATGCGATGTTCCGCGAATGCGAAATTGATACATCCCAAGAATATCACGATGCAATGTCCCGTGAATGCAAAATTGGTACATCCAAAGAATATTGCAATGCGATGTCCCGTGAGTATAAAATTGGTACGTCCCAAGAATATTGCAATGCAATATCCCGTGAATGCAAAATTGGTACATCCAAAGAATATCGCAATGCGATGTGCCGTGAATGCAAAATTGGTACATCCAAAGAATATCGCAATGCGATGTCCCTTGAATGCAAAATTGGTACATCCCAAGAATATCACAATGCGATGCCCCGTGAATGCAAAATTAGTACATCCAAAGAATATCGCAATGCGATGTGCCGTGAATGCAAAATTGGTACATCCAAAGAATATCGCAATGCGATGTCCCGTGAATGCAACATAGGTACATCCAAAGAATATCGCAAGGCGATGTCCCTTGAATGCAAAATTGGTACATCCCAAGAATATCACAATGCAATGTCCCGTAAATGCAAAATTGGTACATCCAAAGAATATCACAATGCGATGTGCCGTGAATGCAAAATTGGTACATCCAAAGAATATCGCAATGCGATGTCCCGTGAATGCAACATAGGTACATCCAAAGAATATTGCAAGGCGATGTCCCTTGAATGCAAAATTGGTACATCCCAAGAGTATCACAATGCAATGTCCCGTAAATGCAAATTTGGTACATCCAAAGAATATCGCAATGCGATATCCCGTGAATGCAAAATTGGTACATCCAAAGAATATCACAATGCAATGTCCCGTGAATGCAACGTTGGTACATTCCAAGAACGTAACAATGCGACGTCACACTAGGCGGACATTCGGCTGTGACAGGGACATTACAGCGATATCGCCGTTGCATTACGAGATCTCCCTGCGACATCTCATTGCCCCATTGCGATGTTCTTGGGATGTCCCAGATATGTTTCGGTGCTGTTGGGGGAGTATTCAACTTGAAGAAATACGCGAAAAAGATATAGATGGGTAATATATAGGCCTAATAATATAAAGGGTTGATAAGCTACTTTATTTCTATTGCTTCAAAGTCAAGTTCTCACATACTAAAGAGCAATTGACGAATTTTGTGTTCTTTTCTTCAGCAAGATAGGAGTATTCAACTTGAAGAAATACGCGAAAAAGATATAGATGGGTAATATATAGGCCTAATAATATAAAGGGTTGATAAGCTACTTTATTTCTATTGCTTCAAAGTCAAGTTCTCACATACTAAAGAGCAATTGACGAATTTTGTGTTCTTTTCTTCAGCAAGATACGAGTACTCAGCTTGAAGAAATACGCGAAAAAGATATAGATGGGTAATATATAGGCCTAATAATATAAAGGGTTGATAAGCTACTTTATTTCTATTGCTTCAAAGTCAAGTTCTCACATACTAAAGAGCAATTGACGAATTTTGTGTTCTTTTCTTCAGCAAGATAGGAGTATTCAACTTGAAGAAATACGCGAAAAAGATATAGATGGGTAATATATAGGCCTAATAATATAAAGGGTTGATAAGCTACTTTATTTCTATTGCTTCAAAGTCAAGTTCTCACATACTAAAGAGCAATTGACGAATTTTGTGTTCTTTTCTTCATCGCGATAGGAGTATTCAGCTTGAAGAAATACGCGAAAAAGATATAGATGGGTAATATATAGGCCTAATAATATAAAGGGTTGATAAGCTACTTTATTTCTATTGCTTCAAAGTCAAGTTCTCACATACTAAAGAGCAATTGACGAATTTTGTGTTCTTTTCTTCAGCAAGATACGAGTACTCAGCTTGAAGAAATACGCGAAAAAGATATAGTTGGGTAATATATAGGCCTAATAATATAAAGGGTTGATAAGCTACTTTATTTCTATTGCTTCAAAGTCAAGTTCTCACATACTAAATAGCAATTGACGAATTTTGTGTTCTTTTCTTCAGCAAGATAGGAGTATTCAGCTTGAAGAAATACGCGAAAAAGATATAGATGGGTAATATATAGGCCTAATAATATAAAGGGTTGATAAGCTACTTTATTTCTATTGCTTCAAAGTCATGTTCTCACATACTAAAGAGCAATTGACGAATTTTGTGTTCTTTTCTTCAGCAAGATACGAGTACTCAGCTTGAAGAAATACGCGAAAAAGATATAGATGGGTAATATATAGGCCTAATAATATAAAGGGTTGATAAGCAACTTTATTTCTATTGCTTCAAAGTCAAGTTCTCACATACTAAAGAGCAATTGACGAATTTTGTGTTCTTTTCTTCAGCAAGATAGGAGTATTCAGCTTGAAGAAATACGCGAAAAAGATATAGATGGGTAATATATAGGCCTAATAATATAAAGGGTTGATAAGCTACTTTATTTCTATTGCTTCAAAGTCAAGTTCTCACATACTAAAGAGCAATTGACGAATTTTGTGTTCTTTTCTTCAGCAAGATACGAGTACTCAGCTTGAAGAAATACGCGAAAAAGATATAGTTGGGTAATATATAGGCCTAATAATATAAAGGGTTGAAAAGCTACTTTATTTCTATTGCTTCAAAGTCAAGTTCTCACATACTAAAGAGCAATTGACGAATTTTGTGTTCTTTTCTTCAGCAAGATAGGAGTATTCAACTTGAAGAAATACGCGAAAAAGATATAGATGGGTAATATATAGGCCTAATAATATAAAGGGTTGATAAGCTACTTTATTTCTATTGCTTCAAAGTCAAGTTCTCACATACTAAAGAGCAATTGACGAATTTTGTGTTCTTTTCTTCAGCAAGATAGGAGTATTCAACTTGAAGAAATACACGAAAAAGATATAGATGGGTAATATATAGGCCTAATAATATAAAGGGTTGATAAGCTACTTTATTTCTATTGCTTCAAAGTCAAGTTCTCACATACTAAAGAGCAATTGACGAATTTTGTGTTCTTTTCTTCAGCAAGATACGAGTACTCAGCTTGAAGAAATACGCGAAAAAGATATAGATGGGTAATATATAGGCCTAATAATATAAAGGGTTGATAAGCTACTTTATTTCTATTGCTTCAAAGTCAAGTTCTCACACACTAAAGAGCAATTGACGAATTTTGTGTTCTTTTCTTCAGCAAGATAGGAGTATTCAGCTTGAAGAAATACGCGAAAAAGATATAGATGGGTAATATATAGGTCTAATAATATAAAGGGTTGATAAGCTACTTTATTTCTATTGCTTCAAAGTCAAGTTCTCACATACTAAAGAGCAATTGACGAATTTTGTGTTCTTTTCTTCAGCAAGATAGGAGTATTCAACTTGAAGAAATACGCGAAAAAGATATAGATGGGTAATATATAGGCCTAATAATATAAAGGGTTGATAAGCTACTTTATTTCTATTGCTTCAAAGTCAAGTTCTCACATACTAAAGAGCAATTGACGAATTTTGTGTTCTTTTCTTCAGCAAGATAGGAGTATTCAGCTTGAAGAAATACGCGAAAAAGATATAGATGGGTAATATATAGGCCTAATAATATAAAGGGTTGATAAGCTACTTTATTTCTATTGCTTCAAAGTCAAGTTCTCACATACTAAAGAGCAATTGACGAATTTTGTGTTCTTTTCTTCAGCAAGATAGGAGTATTCAGCTTGAAGAAATACGCGAAAAAGATATAGATGGGTAATATATAGTCCTAATAATATAAAGGGTTGAAAAGCTACTTTATTTCTATTGCTTCAAAGTCAAGTTCTCACATACTAAAGAGCAATTGACGAATTTTGTGTTCTTTTCTTCAGCAAGATAGGAGTATTCAACTTGAAGAAATACGCGAAAAAGATATAGATGGGTAATATATAGGCCTAATAATATAAAGGGTTGATAAGCTACTTTATTTCTATTGCTTCAATGTCAAGTTCTCACATACTAAAGAGCAATTGACGAATTTTGTGTTCTTTTCTTCAGCAAGATAGGAGTATTCAACTTGAAGAAATACACGAAAAAGATATAGATGGGTAATATATAGGCCTAATAATATAAAGGGTTGATAAGCTACTTTATTTCTATTGCTTCAAAGTCAAGTTCTCACATACTAAAGAGCAATTGACGAATTTTGTGTTCTTTTCTTCAGCAAGATACGAGTACTCAGCTTGAAGAAATACGCGAAAAAGATATAGATGGGTAATATATAGGCCTAATAATATAAAGGGTTGATAAGCTACTTTATTTCTATTGCTTCAAAGTCAAGTTCTCACACACTAAAGAGCAATTGACGAATTTTGTGTTCTTTTCTTCAGCAAGATAGGAGTATTCAACTTGAAGAAATACGCGAAAAAGATATAGATGGGTAATATATAGGCCTAATAATATAAAGGGTTGATAAGCTACTTTATTTCTATTGCTTCAAAGTCAAGTTCTCACATACTAAAGAGCAATTGACGAATTTTGTGTTCTTTTCTTCAGCAAGATAGGAGTATTCAACTTGAAGAAATACGCGAAAAAGATATAGATGGGTAATATATAGGCCTAATAATATAAAGGGTTGATAAGCTACTTTATTTCTATTGCTTCAAAGTCAAGTTCTCACATACTAAAGAGCAATTGACGAATTTTGTGTTCTTTTCTTCAGCAAGATACGAGTACTCAGCTTGAAGAAATACGCGAAAAAGATATAGATGGGTAATATATAGGCCTAATAATATAAAGGGTTGATAAGCTACTTTATTTCTATTGCTTCAAAGTCAAGTTCTCACATACTAAAGAGCAATTGACGAATTTTGTGTTCTTTTCTTCAGCAAGATAGGAGTATTCAACTTGAAAAAATACGCGAAAAAGATATAGATGGGTAATATATAGGCCTAATAATATAAAGGGTTGATAAGCTACTTTATTTCTATTGCTTCAAAGTCAAGTTCTCACATACTAAAGAGCAATTGACGAATTTTGTGTTCTTTTCTTCAGCAAGATAGGAGTATTCAACTTGAAGAAATACGCGAAAAAGATATAGATGGGTAATATATAGGCCTAATAATATAAAGGGTTGATAAGCTACTTTATTTCTATTGCTTCAAAGTCAAGTTCTCACATACTAAAGAGCAATTGACGAATTTTGTGTTCTTTTCTTCAGCAAGATAGGAGTATTCAACTTGAAAAAATACGCGAAAAAGATATAGATGGGTAATATATAGGCCTAATAATATAAAGGGTTGATAAGCTACTTTATTTCTATTGCTTCAAAGTCAAGTTCTCACATACTAAAGAGCAATTGACGAATTTTGTGTTCTTTTCTTCAGCAAGATAGGAGTATTCAACTTGAAGAAATACGCGAAAAAGATATAGATGGGTAATATATAGGCCTAATAATATAAAGGGTTGATAAGCTACTTTATTTCTATTGCTTCAAAGTCAAGTTCTCACATACTAAAGAGCAATTGACGAATTTTGTGTTCTTTTCTTCAGCAAGATAGGAGTATTCAACTTGAAAAAATACGCGAAAAAGATATAGATGGGTAATATATAGGCCTAATAATATAAAGGGTTGATAAGCTACTTTATTTCTATTGCTTCAAAGTCAAGTTCTCACATACTAAAGAGCAATTGACGAATTTTGTGTTCTTTTCTTCAGCAAGATAGGAGTATTCAAATTGAAGAAATACGCGAAAAAGATATAGATGGGTAATATATAGGCCTAATAATATAAAGGGTTGATAAGCTACTTTATTTCTATTGCTTCAAAGTCAAATTCTCACATACTAAAGAGCAATTGACGAATTTTGTGTTCTTTTCTTCAGCAAGATACGAGTACTCAGCTTGAAGAAATACGCGAAAAAGATATAGATGGGTAATATATAGGCCTAATAATATAAAGGGTTGATAAGCTACTTTATTTCTATTGCTTCAAAGTCAAGTTCTCACATACTAAAGAGCAATTGACGAATTTTGTGTTCTTTTCTTCAGCAAGATAGGAGTATTCAACTTGAAGAAATACGCGAAAAAGATATAGATGGGTAATATATAGGCCTAATAATATAAAGGGTTGATAAGCTACTTTATTTCTATTGCTTCAAAGTCAAGTTCTCACATACTAAAGAGCAATTGACGAATTTTGTGTTCTTTTCTTCAGCAAGATAGGAGTATTCAGCTTGAAGAAATACGCGAAAAAGATATAGATGGGTAATATATAGGCCTAATAATATAAAGGGTTGATAAGCTACTTTATTTCTATTGCTTCAAAGTCAAGTTCTCACATACTAAAGAGCAATTGACGAATTTTGTGTTCTTTTCTTCAGCAAGATACGAGTACTCAGCTTGAAGAAATACGCGAAAAAGATATAGATGGGTAATATATAGGCCTAATAATATAAAGGGTTGATAAGCTACTTTATTTCTATTGCTTCAATGTCAAGTTCTCACATACTAAAGAGCAATTGACGAATTTTGTGTTCTTTTCTTCAGCAAGATAGGAGTATTCAACTTGAAGAAATACGCGAAAAAGATATAGATGGGTAATATATAGGCCTAATAATATAAAGGGTTGATAAGCTACTTTATTTCTATTGCTTCAAAATCAAGTTCTCACATACTAAAGAGCAATTGACGAATTTTGTGTTCTTTTCTTCAGCAAGATAGGAGTATTCAGCTTGAAGAAATACGCGAAAAAGATATAGATGGGTAATATATTGGCCTAATAATATAAAGGGTTGATAAGCTACTTTATTTCTATTGCTTCAAAGTCAAGTTCTCACATACTAAAGAGCAATTGACGAATTTTGTGTTCTTTTCTTCAGCAAGATACGAGTACTCAGCTTGAAGAAATACGCGAAAAAGATATAGATGGGTAATATATAGGCCTAATAATATAAAGGGTTGATAAGCTACTTTATTTCTATTGCTTCAAAGTTAAGTTCTCACATACTAAAGAGCAATTGACGAATTTTGTGTTCTTTTCTTCAGCAAGATAGGAGTATTCAACTTGAAGAAATACGCGAAAAAGATATAGATGGGTAATATATAGGCCTAATAATATAAAGGGTTGATAAGCTACTTTATTTCTATTGCTTCAAAGTCAAGTTCTCACATACTAAAGAGCAATTGACGAATTTTGTGTTCTTTTCTTCAGCAAGATAGGCGTATTCAACTTGAAGAAATACGCGAAAAAGATATAGATGGGTAATATATAGGCCTAATAATATAAAGGGTTGATAAGCTACTTTATTTCTATTGCTTCAAAGTCAAGTTCTCACATACTAAAGAGCAATTGACGAATTTTGTGTTCTTTTCTTCAGCAAGATACGAGTACTCAGCTTGAAGAAATACGCGAAAAAGATATAGATGGGTAATATATAGGCCTAATAATATAAAGGGTTGATAAGCTACTTTATTTCTATTGCTTCAAAGTCAAGTTCTCACATACTAAAGAGCAATTGACGAATTTTGTGTTCTTTTCTTCAGCAAGATAGGAGTATTCAACTTGAAAAAATACGCGAAAAAGATATAGATGGGTAATATATAGGCCTAATAATATAAAGGGTTGATAAGCTACTTTATTTCTATTGCTTCAAAGTCAAGTTCTCACATACTAAAGAGCAATTGACGAATTTTGTGTTCTTTTCTTCAGCAAGATAGGAGTATTCAACTTGAAGAAATACGCGAAAAAGATATAGATGGGTAATATATAGGCCTAATAATATAAAGGGTTGATAAGCTACTTTATTTCTATTGCTTCAAAGTCAAGTTCTCACATACTAAAGAGCAATTGACGAATTTTGTGTTCTTTTCTTCAGCAAGATAGGAGTATTCAACTTGAAAAAATACGCGAAAAAGATATAGATGGGTAATATATAGGCCTAATAATATAAAGGGTTGATAAGCTACTTTATTTCTATTGCTTCAAAGTCAAGTTCTCACATACTAAAGAGCAATTGACGAATTTTGTGTTCTTTTCTTCAGCAAGATAGGAGTATTCAACTTGAAGAAATACGCGAAAAAGATATAGATGGGTAATATATAGGCCTAATAATATAAAGGGTTGATAAGCTACTTTATTTCTATTGCTTCAAAGTCAAATTCTCACATACTAAAGAGCAATTGACGAATTTTGTGTTCTTTTCTTCAGCAAGATACGAGTACTCAGCTTGAAGAAATACGCGAAAAAGATATAGATGGGTAATATATAGGCCTAATAATATAAAGGGTTGATAAGCTACTTTATTTCTATTGCTTCAAAGTCAAGTTCTCACATACTAAAGAGCAATTGACGAATTTTGTGTTCTTTTCTTCAGCAAGATAGGAGTATTCAACTTGAAGAAATACGCGAAAAAGATATAGATGGGTAATATATAGGCCTAATAATATAAAGGGTTGATAAGCTACTTTATTTCTATTGCTTCAAAGTCAAGTTCTCACATACTAAAGAGCAATTGACGAATTTTGTGTTCTTTTCTTCAGCAAGATAGGAGTATTCAGCTTGAAGAAATACGCGAAAAAGATATAGATGGGTAATATATAGGCCTAATAATATAAAGGGTTAATAAGCTACTTTATTTCTATTGCTTCAAAGTCAAGTTCTCACATACTAAAGAGCAATTGACGAATTTTGTGTTCTTTTCTTCAGCAAGATACGAGTACTCAGCTTGAAGAAATACGCGAAAAAGATATAGATGGGTAATATATAGGCCTAATAATATAAAGGGTTGATAAGCTACTTTATTTCTATTGCTTCAATGTCAAGTTCTCACATACTAAAGAGCAATTGACGAATTTTGTGTTCTTTTCTTCAGCAAGATAGGAGTATTCAACTTGAAGAAATACGCGAAAAAGATATAGATGGGTAATATATAGGCCTAATAATATAAAGGGTTGATAAGCTACTTTATTTCTATTGCTTCAAAGTCAAGTTCTCACATACTAAAGAGCAATTGACGAATTTTGTGTTCTTTTCTTCAGCAAGATAGGAGTATTCAGCTTGAAGAAATACGCGAAAAAGATATAGATGGGTAATATATAGGCCTAATAATATAAAGGGTTGATAAGCTACTTTATTTCTATTGCTTCAAAGTCAAGTTCTCACATACTAAAGAGCAATTGACGAATTTTGTGTTCTTTTCTTCAGCAAGATACGAGTACTCAGCTTGAAGAAATACGCGAAAAAGATATAGATGGGTAATATATAGGCCTAATAATATAAAGGGTTGATAAGCTACTTTATTTCTATTGCTTCAAAGTTAAGTTCTCACATACTAAAGAGCAATTGACGAATTTTGTGTTCTTTTCTTCAGCAAGATAGGAGTATTCAACTTGAAGAAATACGCGAAAAAGATATAGATGGGTAATATATAGGCCTAATAATATAAAGGGTTGATAAGCTACTTTATTTCTATTGCTTCAAAGTCAAGTTCTCACATACTAAAGAGCAATTGACGAATTTTGTGTTCTTTTCTTCAGCAAGATAGGAGTATTCAACTTGAAGAAATACACGAAAAAGATATAGATGGGTAATATATAGGCCTAATAATATAAAGGGTTGATAAGCTACTTTATTTCTATTGCTTCAAAGTCAAGTTCTCACATACTAAAGAGCAATTGACGAATTTTGTGTTCTTTTCTTCAGCAAGATACGAGTACTCAGCTTGAAGAAATACGCGAAAAAGATATAGATGGGTAATATATAGGCCTAATAATATAAAGGGTTGATAAGCTACTTTATTTCTATTGCTTCAAAGTCAAGTTCTCACACACTAAAGAGCAATTGACGAATTTTGTGTTCTTTTCTTCAACAAGATAAGAGTATTCAACTTGAAGAAATACGCGAAAAAGATATAGATGGGTAATATATAGGCCTAATAATATAAAGGGTTGATAAGCTACTTTATTTCTATTGCTTCAAAGTCAAGTTCTCACATACTAAAGAGCAATTGACGAATTTTGTGTTCTTTTCTTCAGCAAGATAGGCGTATTCAACTTGAAGAAATACGCGAAAAAGATATAGATGGGTAATATATAGGCCTAATAATATAAAGGGTTGATAAGCTACTTTATTTCTATTGCTTCAAAGTCAAGTTCTCACATACTAAAGAGCAATTGACGAATTTTGTGTTCTTTTCTTCAGCAAGATACGAGTACTCAGCTTGAAGAAATACGCGAAAAAGATATAGATGGGTAATATATAGGCCTAATAATATAAAGGGTTGATAAGCTACTTTATTTCTATTGCTTCAAAGTCAAGTTCTCACATACTAAAGAGCAATTGACGAATTTTGTGTTCTTTTCTTCAGCAAGATAGGAGTATTCAACTTGAAAAAATACGCGAAAAAGATATATATGGGTAATATATAGGCCTAATAATATAAAGGGTTGATAAGCTACTTTATTTCTATTGCTTCAAAGTCAAGTTCTCACATACTAAAGAGCAATTGACGAATTTTGTGTTCTTTTCTTCAGCAAGATAGGAGTATTCAACTTGAAGAAATACGCGAAAAAGATATAGATGGGTAATATATAGGCCTAATAATATAAAGGGTTGATAAGCTACTTTATTTCTATTGCTTCAAAGTCAAGTTCTCATATACTAAAGAGCAATTGACGAATTTTGTGTTCTTTTCTTCAGCAAGATAGGAGTATTCAACTTGAAAAAATACGCGAAAAAGATATAGATGGGTAATATATAGGCCTAATAATATAAAGGGTTGATAAGCTACTTTATTTCTATTGCTTCAAAGTCAAGTTCTCACATACTAAAGAGCAATTGACGAATTTTGTGTTCTTTTCTTCAGCAAGATAGGAGTATTCATTTTGAAGAAATACGCGAAAAAGATATAGATGGGTAATATATAGGCCTAATAATATAAAGGGTTGATAAGCTACTTTATTTCTATTGCTTCAAAGTCAAATTCTCACATACTAAAGAGCAATTGACGAATTTTGTGTTCTTTTCTTCAGCAAGATACGAGTACTCAGCTTGAAGAAATACGCGAAAAAGATATAGATGGGTAATATATAGGCCTAATAATATAAAGGGTTGATAAGCTACTTTATTTCTATTGCTTCAAAGTCAAGTTCTCACATACTAAAGAGCAATTGACGAATTTTGTGTTCTTTTCTTCAGCAAGATAGGAGTATTCAACTTGAAGAAATACGCGAAAAAGATATAGATGGGTAATATATAGGCCTAATAATATAAAGGGTTGATAAGCTACTTTATTTCTATTGCTTCAAAGTCAAGTTCTCACATACTAAAGAGCAATTGACGAATTTTGTGTTCTTTTCTTCAGCAAGATAGGAGTATTCAGCTTGAAGAAATACGCGAAAAAGATATAGATGGGTAATATATAGGCCTAATAATATAAAGGGTTGATAAGCTACTTTATTTCTATTGCTTCAAAGTCAAGTTCTCACATACTAAAGAGCAATTGACGAATTTTGTGTTCTTTTCTTCAGCAAGATACGAGTACTCAGCTTGAAGAAATACGCGAAAAAGATATAGATGGGTAATATATAGGCCTAATAATATAAAGGGTTGATAAGCTACTTTATTTCTATTGCTTCAAAGTCAAGTTCTCACATACTAAAGAGCAATTGACGAATTTTGTGTTCTTTTCTTCAGCAAGATAGGAGTATTCAACTTGAAGAAATACGCGAAAAAGATATAGATGGGTAATATATAGGCCTAATAATATAAAGGGTTGATAAGCTACTTTATTTCTATTGCTTCAAAGTCAAGTTCTCACATACTAAAGAGCAATTGACGAATTTTGTGTTCTTTTCTTCAGCAAGATAGGAGTATTCAGCTTGAAGAAATACGCGAAAAAGATATAGATGGGTAATATATAGGCCTAATAATATAAAGGGTTGATAAGCTACTTTATTTCTATTGCTTCAAAGTCAAGTTCTCACATACTAAAGAGCAATTGACGAATTTTGTGTTCTTTTCTTCAGCAAGATAGGAGTATTCAGCTTGAAGAAATACGCGAAAAAGATATAGATGGGTAATATATAGGCCTAATAATATAAAGGGATGATAAGCTACTTTATTTCTATTGCTTCAAAGTCAAGTTCTCACATACTAAAGAGCAATTGACGAATTTTGTGTTCTTTTCTTCAGCAAGATACGAGTATTCAGCTTGACGAAATTCGCGAAAAAGATATAGATGGGTAATATATAGGCCTAATAATATAAAGGGTTGATAAGCTACTTTATTTCTATTGCTTCAAAGTCAAGTTCTCACATACTAAAGAGCAATTGACGAATTTTGTGTTCTTTTCTTCAGCAAGATAGGAGTACTCAACTTGAAGAAATACGCGAAAAAGATATAGATGGGTAATATATAGGCCTAATAATATAAAGGGTTGATAAGCTACTTTATTTCTATTGCTTCAAAGTCAAGTTCTCACATACTAAAGAGCAATTGACGAATTTTGTGTTCTTTTCTTCAGCAAGATACGAGTACTCAGCTTGAAGAAATACGCGAAAAAGATATAGATGGGTAATATATAGGCCTAATAATATAAAGGGTTGATAAGCTACTTTATTTCTATTGCTTCAAAGTCAAGTTCTCACATACTAAAGAGCAATTGACGAATTTTGTGTTCTTTTCTTCAGCAAGATAGGAGTATTCAACTTGAAAAAATACGCGAAAAAGATATAGATGGGTAATATATAGGCCTAATAATATAAAGGGTTGATAAGCTACTTTATTTCTATTGCTTCAAAGTCAAGTTCTCACATACTAAAGAGCAATTGACGAATTTTGTGTTCTTTTCTTCAGCAAGATAGGAGTATTCAACTTGAAGAAATACGCGAAAAAGATATAGATGGGTAATATATAGGCCTAATAATATAAAGGGTTGATAAGCTACTTTATTTCTATTGCTTCAAAGTCAAGTTCTCACATACTAAAGAGCAATTGACGAATTTTGTGTTCTTTTCTTCAGCAAGATAGGAGTATTCAACTTGAAAAAATACGCGAAAAAGATATAGATTGGTAATATATAGGCCTAATAATATAAAGGGTTGATAAGCTACTTTATTTCTATTGCTTCAAAGTCAAGTTCTCACATACTAAAGAGCAATTGACGAATTTTGTGTTCTTTTCTTCAGCAAGATAGGAGTATTCAACTTGAAGAAATACGCGAAAAAGATATAGATGGGTAATATATAGGCCTAATAATATAAAGGGTTGATAAGCTACTTTATTTCTATTGCTTCAAAGTCAAGTTCTCACATACTAAAGAGCAATTGACGAATTTTGTGTTCTTTTCTTCAGCAAGATAGGAGTATTCAGCTTGAAGAAATACGCGAAAAAGATATAGATGGGTAATATATAGGCCTAATAATATAAAGGGTTGATAAGCTACTTTATTTCTATTGCTTCAAAGTCAAGTTCTCACATACTAAAGAGCAATTGACGAATTTTGTGTTCTTTTCTTCAGCAAGATAGGAGTATTCAACTTGAAAAAATACGCGAAAAAGATATAGATGGGTAATATATAGGCCTAATAATATAAAGGGTTGATAAGCTACTTTATTTCTATTGCTTCAAAGTCAAGTTCTCACATACTAAAGAGCAATTGACGAATTTTGTGTTCTTTTCTTCAGCAAGATAGGAGTATTCAGCTTGAAGAAATACGCGAAAAAGATATAGATGGGTAATATATAGGCCTAATAATATAAAGGGTTGATAAGCTACTTTATTTCTATTGCTTCAAAGTCAAGTTCTCACATACTAAAGAGCAATTGACGAATTTTGTGTTCTTTTCTTCAGCAAGATACGAGTACTCAGCTTGAAGAAATACGCGAAAAAGATATAGATGGGTAATATATAGGCCTAATAATATAAAGGGTTGATAAGCTACTTTATTTCTATTGCTTCAATGTCAAGTTCTCACATACTAAAGAGCAATTGACGAATTTTGTGTTCTTTTCTTCAGCAAGATAGGAGTATTCAACTTGAAGAAATACGCGAAAAAGATATAGATGGGTAATATATAGGCCTAATAATATAAAGGGTTGATAAGCTACTTTATTTCTATTGCTTCAAAGTCAAGTTCTCACATACTAAAGAGCAATTGACGAATTTTGTGTTCTTTTCTTCAGCAAGATAGGAGTATTCAGCTTGAAGAAATACGCGAAAAAGATATAGATGGGTAATATATAGGCCTAATAATATAAAGGGTTGATAAGCTACTTTATTTCTATTGCTTCAAAGTCAAGTTCTCACATACTAAAGAGCAATTGACGAATTTTGTGTTCTTTTCTTCAGCAAGATACGAGTACTCAGCTTGAAGAAATACGCGAAAAAGATATAGATGGGTAATATATAGGCCTAATAATATAAAGGGTTGATAAGCTACTTTATTTCTATTGCTTCAAAGTTAAGTTCTCACATACTAAAGAGCAATTGACGAATTTTGTGTTCTTTTCTTCAGCAAGATAGGAGTATTCAACTTGAAGAAATACGCGAAAAAGATATAGATGGGTAATATATAGGCCTAATAATATAAAGGGTTGATAAGCTACTTTATTTCTATTGCTTCAAAGTCAAGTTCTCACATACTAAAGAGCAATTGACGAATTTTGTGTTCTTTTCTTCAGCAAGATAGGAGTATTCAACTTGAAGAAATACACGAAAAAGATATAGATGGGTAATATATAGGCCTAATAATATAAAGGGTTGATAAGCTACTTTATTTCTATTGCTTCAAAGTCAAGTTCTCACATACTAAAGAGCAATTGACGAATTTTGTGTTCTTTTCTTCAGCAAGATACGAGTACTCAGCTTGAAGAAATACGCGAAAAAGATATAGATGGGTAATATATAGGCCTAATAATATAAAGGGTTGATAAGCTACTTTATTTCTATTGCTTCAAAGTCAAGTTCTCACACACTAAAGAGCAATTGACGAATTTTGTGTTCTTTTCTTCAACAAGATAGGAGTATTCAACTTGAAGAAATACGCGAAAAAGATATAGATGGGTAATATATAGGCCTAATAATATAAAGGGTTGATAAGCTACTTTATTTCTATTGCTTCAAAGTCAAGTTCTCACATACTAAAGAGCAATTGACGAATTTTGTGTTCTTTTCTTCAGCAAGATACGAGTACTCAGCTTGAAGAAATACGCGAAAAAGATATAGATGGGTAATATATAGGCCTAATAATATAAAGGGTTGATAAGCTACTTTATTTCTATTGCTTCAAAGTCAAGTTCTCACATACTAAAGAGCAATTGACGAATTTTGTGTTCTTTTCTTCAGCAAGATAGGAGTATTCAACTTGAAAAAATACGCGAAAAAGATATATATGGGTAATATATAGGCCTAATAATATAAAGGGTTGATAAGCTACTTTATTTCTATTGCTTCAAAGTCAAGTTCTCACATACTAAAGAGCAATTGACGAATTTTGTGTTCTTTTCTTCAGCAAGATAGGAGTATTCAACTTGAAGAAATACGCGAAAAAGATATAGATGGGTAATATATAGGCCTAATAATATAAAGGGTTGATAAGCTACTTTATTTCTATTGCTTCAAAGTCAAGTTCTCACATACTAAAGAGCAATTGACGAATTTTGTGTTCTTTTCTTCAGCAAGATAGGAGTATTCAACTTGAAGAAATACGCGAAAAAGATATAGATGGGTAATATATAGGCCTAATAATATAAAGGGTTGATAAGCTACTTTATTTCTATTGCTTCAAAGTCAAATTCTCACATACTAAAGAGCAATTGACGAATTTTGTGTTCTTTTCTTCAGCAAGATACGAGTACTCAGCTTGAAGAAATACGCGAAAAAGATATAGATGGGTAATATATAGGCCTAATAATATAAAGGGTTGATAAGCTACTTTATTTCTATTGCTTCAAAGTCAAGTTCTCACATACTAAAGAGCAATTGACGAATTTTGTGTTCTTTTCTTCAGCAAGATAGGAGTATTCAACTTGAAGAAATACGCGAAAAAGATATAGATGGGTAATATATAGGCCTAATAATATAAAGGGTTGATAAGCTACTTTATTTCTATTGCTTCAAAGTCAAGTTCTCACATACTAAAGAGCAATTGACGAATTTTGTGTTCTTTTCTTCAGCAAGATAGGAGTATTCAGCTTGAAGAAATACGCGAAAAAGATATAGATGGGTAATATATAGGCCTAATAATATAAAGGGTTGATAAGCTACTTTATTTCTATTGCTTCAAAGTCAAGTTCTCACATACTAAAGAGCAATTGACGAATTTTGTGTTCTTTTCTTCAGCAAGATACGAGTACTCAGCTTGAAGAAATACGCGAAAAAGATATAGATGGGTAATATATAGGCCTAATAATATAAAGGGTTGATAAGCTACTTTATTTCTATTGCTTCAAAGTTAAGTTCTCACATACTAAAGAGCAATTGACGAATTTTGTGTTCTTTTCTTCAGCAAGATAGGAGTATTCAGCTTGAAGAAATACGCGAAAAAGATATAGATGGGTAATATATAGGCCTAATAATATAAAGGGTTGATAAGCTACTTTATTTCTATTGCTTCAAAGTCAAGTTCTCACATACTAAAGAGCAATTGACGAATTTTGTGTTCTTTTCTTCAGCAAGATAGGAGTATTCAGCTTGAAGAAATACGCGAAAAAGATATAGATGGGTAATATATAGGCCTAATAATATAAAGGGCTGATAAGCTACTTTATTTCTATTGCTTCAAAGTCAAGTTCTCACATACTAAAGAGCAATTGACGAATTTTGTGTTCTTTTCTTCTGCAAGATACGAGTATTCAGCTTGACGAAATTCGCGAAAAGATATAGATGGGTAATATATAGGCCTAATAATATAAAGGGTTGATAAGCTACTTTATTTCTATTGCTTCAAAGTCAAGTTCTCACATACTAAAGAGCAATTGACGAATTTTGTGTTCTTTTCTTCAGCAAGATAGGAGTATTCAACTTGAAGAAATACGCGAAAAAGATATAGATGGGTAATATATAGGCCTAATAATATAAAGGGTTGATAAGCTACTTTATTTCTATTGCTTCAAAGTCAAGTTATCACATACTAAAGAGCAATTGACGAATTTTGTGTTCTTTTCTTCAGCAAGATACGAGTACTCAGCTTAAAGAAATACGCGAAAAAGATATAGATGGGTAATATATAGGCCTAATAATATAAAGGGTTGATAAGCTACTTTATTTCTATTGCTTCAAAGTCAAGTTCTCACATACTAAAGAGCAATTGACGAATTTTGTGTTCTTTTCTTCAGCAAGATAGGAGTATTCAACTTGAAGAAATACGCGAAAAAGATATAGATGGGTAATATATAGGCCTAATAATATAAAGGGTTGATAAGCTACTTTATTTCTATTGCTTCAAAGTCAAGTTCTCACATACTAAAGAGCAATTGACGAATTTTGTGTTCTTTTCTTCAGCAAGATAGGAGTATTCAGCTTGAAGAAATACGCGAAAAAGATATAGATGGGTAATATATAGGCCTAATAATATAAAGGGTTGATAAGCTACTTTATTTCTATTGCTTCAAAGTCAAGTTCTCACATACTAAAGAGCAATTGACGAATTTTGTGTTCTTTTCTTCAGCAAGATACGAGTACTCAGCTTGAAGAAATACGCGAAAAAGATATAGATGGGTAATATATAGGCCTAATAATATAAAGGGTTGATAAGCTACTTTATTTCTATTGCTTCAAAGTTAAGTTCTCACATACTAAAGAGCAATTGACGAATTTTGTGTTCTTTTCTTCAGCAAGATAGGAGTATTCAACTTGAAGAAATACGCGAAAAAGATATAGATGGGTAATATATAGGCCTAATAATATAAAGGGTTGATAAGCTACTTTATTTCTATTGCTTCAAAGTCAAGTTCTCACATACTAAAGAGCAATTGACGAATTTTGTGTTCTTTTCTTCAGCAAGATAGGAGTATTCAACTTGAAGAAATACACGAAAAAGATATAGATGGGTAATATATAGGCCTAATAATATAAAGGGTTGATAAGCTACTTTATTTCTATTGCTTCAAAGTCAAGTTCTCACATAGTAAAGAGCAATTGACGAATTTTGTGTTCTTTTCTTCAGCAAGATACGAGTACTCAGCTTGAAGAAATACGCGAAAAAGATATAGATGGGTAATATATAGGCCTAATAATATAAAGGGTTGATAAGCTACTTTATTTCTATTGCTTCAAAGTCAAGTTCTCACACACTAAAGAGCAATTGACGAATTTTGTGTTCTTTTCTTCAGCAAGATAGGAGTATTCAACTTGAAGAAATACGCGAAAAAGATATAGATGGGTAATATATAGGCCTAATAATATAAAGGGTTGATAAGCTACTTTATTTCTATTGCTTCAAAGTCAAGTTCTCACATACTAAAGAGCAATTGACGAATTTTGTGTTCTTTTCTTCAGCAAGATAGGCGTATTCAACTTGAAGAAATACGCGAAAAAGATATAGATGGGTAATATATAGGCCTAATAATATAAAGGGTTGATAAGCTACTTTATTTCTATTGCTTCAAAGACAAGTTCTCACATACTAAAGAGCAATTGACGAATTTTGTGTTCTTTTCTTCAGCAAGATACGAGTACTCAGCTTGAAGAAATACGCGAAAAAGATATAGATGGGTAATATATAGGCCTAATAATATAAAGGGTTGATAAGCTACTTTATTTCTATTGCTTCAAAGTCAAGTTCTCACATACTAAAGAGCAATTGACGAATTTTGTGTTCTTTTCTTCAGCAAGATAGGAGTATTCAACTTGAAAAAATACGCGAAAAAGATATAGATGGGTAATATATAGGCCTAATAATATAAAGGGTTGATAAGCTACTTTATTTCTATTGCTTCAAAGTCAAGTTCTCACATACTAAAGAGCAATTGACGAATTTTGTGTTCTTTTCTTCAGCAAGATAGGAGTATTCAACTTGAAGAAATACGCGAAAAAGATATAGATGGGTAATATATAGGCCTAATAATATAAAGGGTTGATAAGCTACTTTATTTCTATTGCTTCAAAGTCAAGTTCTCACATACTAAAGAGCAATTGACGAATTTTGTGTTCTTTTCTTCAGCAAGATAGGAGTATTCAACTTGAAAAAATACGCGAAAAAGATATAGATGGGTAATATATAGGCCTAATAATATAAAGGGTTGATAAGCTACTTTATTTCTATTGCTTCAAAGTCAAGTTCTCACATACTAAAGAGCAATTGACGAATTTTGTGTTCTTTTCTTCAGCAAGATAGGAGTATTCAACTTGAAGAAATACGCGAAAAAGATATAGATGGGTAATATATAGGCCTAATAATATAAAGGGTTGATAAGCTACTTTATTTCTATTGCTTCAAAGTCAAATTCTCACATACTAAAGAGCAATTGACGAATTTTGTGTTCTTTTCTTCAGCAAGATACGAGTACTCAGCTTGAAGAAATACGCGAAAAAGATATAGATGGGTAATATATAGGCCTAATAATATAAAGGGTTGATAAGCTACTTTATTTCTATTGCTTCAAAGTCAAGTTCTCACATACTAAAGAGCAATTGACGAATTTTGTGTTCTTTTCTTCAGCAAGATAGGAGTATTCAACTTGAAGAAATACGCGAAAAAGATATAGATGGGTAATATATAGGCCTAATAATATAAAGGGTTGATAAGCTACTTTATTTCTATTGCTTCAAAGTCAAGTTCTCACATACTAAAGAGCAATTGACGAATTTTGTGTTCTTTTCTTCAGCAAGATAGGAGTATTCAGCTTGAAGAAATACGCGAAAAAGATATAGATGGGTAATATATAGGCCTAATAATATAAAGGGTTGATAAGCTACTTTATTTCTATTGCTTCAAAGTCAAGTTCTCACATACTAAAGAGCAATTGACGAATTTTGTGTTCTTTTCTTCAGCAAGATACGAGTACTCAGCTTGAAGAAATACGCGAAAAAGATATAGATGGGTAATATATAGGCCTAATAATATAAAGGGCTGATAAGCTACTTTATTTCTATTGCTTCAAAGTCAAGTTCTCACATACTAAAGAGCAATTGACGAATTTTGTGTTCTTTTCTTCAGCAAGATACGAGTATTCAGCTTGACGAAATTCGCGAAAAAGATATAGATGGGTAATATATAGGCCTAATAATATAAAGGGTTGATAAGCTACTTTATTTCTATTGCTTCAAAGTCAAGTTCTCACATACTAAAGAGCAATTGACGAATTTTGTGTTCTTTTCTTCAGCAAGATAGGAGTATTCAACTTGAAGAAATACGCGAAAAAGATATAGATGGGTAATATATAGGCCTAATAATATAAAGGGTTGATAAGCTACTTTATTTCTATTGCTTCAAAGTCAAGTTCTCACATACTAAAGAGCAATTGACGAATTTTGTGTTCTTTTCTTCAGCAAGATACGAGTACTCAGCTTGAAGAAATACGCGAAAAAGATATAGATGGGTAATATATAGGCCTAATAATATAAAGGGTTGATAAGAGTCCTAATAATATAGAAGGAATATTAGGCCTAATTGACCGAATCACTGTCGAGGTCCGTACGTTGGAGGGTAAGGTATTCTGTTAACGGATAATCTGTTATCGTCAACTAAAGCTTCAAGAACATTGGTCGTTTCTTCCAAAGATGCTAGATGGCCATATCTTGTAAGTAAACGTAATTTTGTGCTGAATGCGTCTAATGGTGGTGGGTGGTTCCTTTGGGGGGAGTACATAATTGATAGTACTCTCCTCGTCACTAAAGTATCTGTCTCATTTATATACCATGGAAGGCCTTCTTCATCCGCCATCTCCTGTAAATGAATTGAATTTAATTTAATTCACAATTCATAATCTTTAATTATATCTGAAATTAATAAACGCATTTCTTATATAAATGACTATTGGTGAATTGGGCTTCAAAATACCCAAATTACCTTTTCACGTAAATGGAACGATGTAGACACACAAGAGATAATAAGAAATGTATCGCATAATATTATATATGAAAAGTGAACATATTTCACAATAGTTAATACTTTTTTTAATTTTATGTGATATTTTGTCTTCTAAATTTATTTAAAAATGTGCAATATCTCGAGAACGGCTCATGCTAGTAGTATTCTAAAATTTGTGTCAATAATTTTTTATTGCAAAATTACATAAGAAATGATTATATTTAACAATATTGAAAATTCCTATTTTTTCAAAATTTCATTCAAAAATTTGAGAGATCTTCCAACTATTCAATCGCGCCTACAATCAATAGGGTTCCAGTATTGATCGATTGTAATATTTGCACCAAATTTTATTCAAAACGTTCCATTCGTTCGTGAAATATCGCATCCACAGGCTCACACACATACACACATTACAGACAGACATCACTAGGGCTGTCCTGAAAAAAATTATTGAGAGTATACGGTGTTGTCTCATTTAAAGAGTATTGAAATTGCGGGGTTCCGAGGGGCGGAGCCCCTGGTGGGTGGGTGAAAGGAGGCGCTGCCCCCCTTGAAAATTTTTGAATCATTTAGTCCGCATATAATTGACATTTTTAAGCCCATAAATCACTTTTCACAATTAGTTTAATGCTTAACAGGACATATATTTACAACCATGCATCACTCAATAACACGTTTAAATTTAAAACTTATAATTTTAATAGATGTAAAACGTGTCCGCTTGTGTTCGGTAGAAAAACTGTAATTATGATATACTAAAAACATTCTAAATGATTCTAAACATTCTAAATTCCTGAAAGTTCTTACTCAAGGTTCTTAAAACCTAAATGTCATCTGAAATTCATCTGAAAATATGTCTGAAATAAACAGGAAGTGGACCTATTGACCAGTTTCCCTACGTGTACAAATATGTACTCCTGTAAAATATTAAAAATGACACTTTCCTAAAAATAAAAATGCATTAAAAGTAAAAGAAAGAGAACACAGATTTTAGGTTTTCAAAATCTAACGTTTATTAAAATTTTAAACTTCACTTTTAAAATAATTTTTAAAACATTTTACATCTCATTAACTAACAAATCTAATAAACAACTTAAATAAATAAATAGAATGGCCGGTCGTATAGTGGTAGAAAAAACGTTAGAATATTAAATTTTAAAGTTAACAATATTAAACTTATACAACTATTTATCAAAACTAAAATTTGGAATAAAAAGAACATAAGTTAGCCAAAAGGGAAATTTAGAACAAAAGTTAAACTTAACCTCAGGTTCAGGTGACCTAAAATATATAAGTCTAAAGGGGTCTTATTTTATGCTAGTTCAATTAAATTTTAAATAATGCAAAAGTAAATTAGCCTGAAATTTGAAGAAAAAGAATTATATCACCAAGGCTCCAAGATAAACGGCGGAAATCGGCGGGAGGTAGAATCACCAAACGTGCAGCAGATCCAGAAAACACCAGAAGAGGAAAATCCATGGCACAGGATCACAATATGTCCAGCAGAAAATCCGGAAAAGGCCGTTCCACGGGATTCAACTCCAAAGAGATTCTCCACACCAGCTGGACGTCGAGTAATAAAAAATCCTTTCTCCCAACTGCCGCACCGGACTACGACATCAAAATGGAGAACTTAACATGTATGTCCGTCAATTGGGCTCGGAAATGCGAACTCCATTCATCATAAAATAGAACTGGCAGCTTGTCAAGATAAACAAATTTCTAATTGGCCGGTAAGACTTCCTCGGCCGACATCACATAAATCGTGAAACATCTTGGATCATTATTTAAATGATATGAAACTAATTAGCATGACTCTTCATTCCGTCGCAGCTTCCAGACATAAACAACATCAGAGAGCACAGCGGCAAAGGACTGCTGATTGATTATAAACTAAACAAATCAATCCACATCTTGAAAAACAAAAACACACATCACAGCCGGGAATAATGATACATTTCAAGCCGAATTCGAACTACGGCTCGCGCCGAAGCGCTGAAAACAACAACTTTGACAGATCACATCTCAGGTTCTAATCAATAAACAGAAGAGAGCGAAAAAACGCGCGATTTTGCTTATATACTGCGAAACATCGCTGCCACAGATTGTAAACAAAATTATCGATGAACGATAAAATAATTAATGACAGACGATTTTAATATTACGATCAACCAATTAAAAAACTCGAAACTTTAAAGAAGAGAAATGGAATTTTAGAGCAGGCGAAAATTAAAAAGAAATGAAGTGAAACGATTTGGAAAATACGAATTCGGCAATAATTTAAATATGGACGATTCTGAAATATTTAAAATGCTGAAAATAGAATAAAACCGAAAAATTGCAATGAATTAACGAATTTTTAACCGAGAGCAATAAATTTGGAATCAAATTAAAGGGAATAAAAAGGACAATAAATGGAATTGTAAATTAGCCAATTTAAATAAATTTAAATTGCCAAAACCTAAAAAGAACGAACTTTTGCCGTTTTTAACACAAAACCTATGGAATAGAATATATTTGAACAAAGAATATCAAAAACCTAAACAATTGGAAAATGAATAACTAAAAGAGAATGACTATGTAAGTAAGACCCCTGAACACATTTAAACCAAAAGCAAAATTTCTAAAATTGTTAAATATCCAAAAGTATAACCCAACACTTGCTAATCGTAACCAGATCAATTGGAGCAACAATCTTACCTTCTGTAAAATATATATAATTGCATCTACCAAATTGTATGTAAAAAATGTAATATATCATATATAGGTCAAACCAGCAATCCTCTGCATCTCCGAATTATCGTACATAGGAATCATATAAAATTTTTTCCAAATAATGCAACTACCCTTAATGAATCAAAATTCGAGTACGAACATTTTTCTATACATGGGTTCGACAACATTGAAATTAGTATTCTATGTATTCAGAAAAAATTATTATGACAGATTCGTTATTAAAATCCCAATTCGTTATTAAAATTATAAACTCAGTGTATCAACCTCCACTCGATAACATCCATCACACATCACAAACAGACACAAGTCGTGCACGAAACTCTTCAGAATTACCTCAACGTCTTGATGCAATGGCTGACCAGGTGGCGCATCAAAGTCAACGTCGGTAAGTGTGCTGCTGTCACCTCCCCCCCCCCCGGCATACCCCCTCCACTAATCTCATCCTTAACAATCAGCCGATTCCCTGGCAAGATAGTTACAAGTACCTTGGTGTGTATCTTGATTCTAAATTTACGTGGAAGCTTCACATTTCTGAGACTTGTAAGAAAGTGAAGGCTTCCCTCGCCCAGCTTCGCCCCCTGTTGGATAGGAATAGCCGCCTGTCCATCCATAATAAGTTATTGCTATAAAAGTCCTGTATATGTCCCATTATGACCTATTTGGGGCACCGCAGCGGAGGCTCACCTTAGGAAGCTTCAAGTCATCCAGAATAACGCTCTGCGTATGTTTGCTAACCTGCCGAACTACGTCCAATTAGAAGTCCTGCACAGAGACCTCAGAATTAGGCCTTTTTTGGAACATGTCGAAAAGCTCTCTTTAAAATTTCACAGAGGTCTGCGAAGCGTTAATAACCGTACGCTCGACAGTATCCCGCGCTATCGGCCGGGTAACCCGGTCGTTACCTGCTCGATCGGTGCGTGATATCTTCTTCCGCCCTAAAAAGCGGATTCGTCTAGCATAGTCTTATGTGCTCTCCCTTTAGTTGCAATTTAGTATTTTTCGCAATTGAAAAAGTAATCGGTGTGCTTGCCAAAGTAATATGTGGGACCCAGACAGGACCGTAGCCAGGCAAGAGCCTCCAACAATAGGTATCCACAGCACCCCCCCCCCCCCTTCCTCTCCTGATAAAAATTATTAAAATTTTAGTAGTGATATGAAATTTCATCCAGCATATCCAAATTATGCATAAAAAATTGCTTTATGAAATTTCTTTTATAAATTACTTCGTTTTGAAGATTATTTAATTTAGCTAAATTAGGGGTTATACAAAGGATCAATTTATTTACATATTAAATATTTAAATTTAAAAAAATTAAGACATTAGTATTTAGGATACTTTTGTATTATTGCGGCGTTCAGTGCTTTACATTATCGAATCAAAATCAATTGATAAGTAGTTAAGAGTTAATGTTAAGTGTTAACTTGCATTTATTTTGTTTACTTTCCTTATATACATAATGTATAAGGAAAGTACTGTGACGGGGTCGAAAATTCGAATTCGAGTTTTCGACGGCAGAGCGCGTTTCAAGCATCCCTGATCACGAATCGAACATTTTTGAGGTGATGTCTGTGTGTGTGTGTGTGTGTGTGTGTGTGTGTGTGTGTGTGTGTGTGTGTGTGTGTGTGTGTGTGTGTGTGTGTGTGAAAGTATGTGTGGTCAGTGAGTCTGTGGAGACGATAACTGACGAACGAATGGACCGATTCGAACGAAATTTGGTACAAAAATTACAATCCGTAAACACTGGAGGCCTATTGTTTTTATAAGCAATCGAATGTTCAAAATAATCCCCTAAATTTTAGAGTGAAATTTTGAAAAAATTGTCAAAAAAAGAAAACCTCTAATAAAGTTACGCAAATAGACATTTCTTATGTAAATTTTCATTAGAAAACGATTAACATAAATTTTAAAACGCTAACATGAACTGACGAAAATTCAATATCTTGAAAAGAATATAAGTATCTACTACTATAAGATTAACATTTTTTTAAATGTAAAAATTATAAATTCATTGCATTATATAAGGAAAGTCATGTGCTGCCTACATCAGATTTTTCTTTTATATATTTTATGGGATAATTAGAATATTTACTAAAATTTTCGAACCAATTTTTCAATTTTAACTTCACTTAAAAAATGTTTGAAAAATTAGGTCGGGTTTAATCTTAAACTAATTGTGTGATATTATTCATTTAAATTCCCATATGTCTCACAGACCGTCTCAACAACATACTAAAATTTCATTTTGATAAAGGCATTTTTACGACAGTTATCGTGCGAACGGACAGACATACAGACATAAACAATTTTCAACTATAGTGGAAAGTGTTAAAGAGGATCATCTAATTCTGTTGAGTGGTTTGTGTCGTCAACAGGGAAACATGACAAGAGGAAGAAGAACCAGGAATGCTACATTCAAAGCGGCAGTTTCCAGCAGAATTTCTCTCTTCTTATCTTCTACTTCTTTGAATATGTATTGTAATTTTCATTTTTAGATTTGCCCTATGACACATATGAAAGAATTTTTCCTCTAACCTTAACTACGGCTGAGATCCTGGGGGCTGAAAAACCTATCTTGTGGCCAGTAGCGTAGCCAGATGGGGTGCAGGGGGAGGGGGGGCGACCGCCCTCCCCCCCTCCCCTGGAAGAATTTTGCTGAATGAATCTGCCTGGATGAATCTGCTATTCCATCTGTGGAAGCATTGGGAGAACCAAATACTTTTATGTCGGATGACACCGACATGAAAGAATATGGAGAAACTGTAAAACTATGTGCAATTATTGATACTCAAGTCGAATATCCTACAGATCAGCATTTGTTTCGAGACACCCCCATAACACCCGAGCTAATTCGTTCATTGTTAGAGATGGGACCTTGCCAACCTGGACTTCGAGAAAACTTTCGAGACTTTTCTAAAGACGTTGGTGGTCGGCATTTCAGCGAAACATGGTACAAGCAAAAACAAGTTAAAATTGATCGTGAAATAGAAACACGTTGGCTAGTTTCCGCACCAAGACCGAAAGCAATGTTTTGTTTTCCTTGTATTTAACACTTTACAACAAAGTTGAAAAGTGTTTATGACTTTGTTCATTCTGTCTGTCTGTCTGTCTGTCCGTTAGCACGATAATTGCCGTAAAAATGGCTTAATAAAAATGAAATTTTAGTATGTTGTTCAAATGGTCTGCATAGCTGATATGAATGAAATATTAATTGATTTCATAAAGAGACTGACGATTTTTTTCGATGAAGTTTTAAGCATAGAGTTTAATTACTTGTAGCTCCATGATCTTAATTTTTAAATAAAATAAATTATTATAGTATTGTGATGAATGGGAGAAAGTTATGAATGAAATGCTGTTTTTATAGAGAGATCCAGGCGTGTTATTTTTTCTATGACGTCATTTGAATTAACTTCAGTTGTTTTCGATGACATTTTCAAATATAATAAATTATCGTAGTATTATGATAGTTTTAAATATATTACCGTGGAATGTATCTCATTTCAGAGTTATTTAAACCAGGCAATTTATATTTCAATGCCGTCATTTGAATGAAGTTCATTTTTTTCGATGAAAGTTTAAGTTTTCAAATATAATAAATTAATGTAGTATTGTTATAAGTTTTAAAATATTACCGAGGAATGTATTGCATTATTGCATGTAGCTCGTTCCATTCATGATAAAAGATACTTCGAATAATGCTTTTGTATTTGAACGCCAATAGTCATTTATCTGCTGTAAGAATAACTTATTTCTTCGTCCATAACGCTGGCGAAATTTTGGAGGAGAATTTAGTGGAATGTCGCTAACTTGGCGACATTTTTAAATGTTACTAAATTAATGAAAAACTCGCCAAATGGATAAAAATGACACTAAATCAATGACAACTCATTGATGATAACGACATGGAAAATGAGGACTCATTGACGAAAATTCAATATCTTGGAAAGAATATAAATAAGTATTACAAAAATAATCTTTTTGTAATACTTCATTGAATACTTCATTGAATACTTCATTCTTGAATGAAGTTCATTTTTTTCAATGAAAGTAATGTAGTATTGTGATAAGTTTTAAAATATTACCGAGGAATGTATTGCATTTTAGACTTTTTTAAATAAAATTGAATTGAAGTTGGAAAGTGTTTCATAATCAATGCTTTAAGCATGATTGATCTTTCTTGTTAGTTTCTGACTCTACTTTCATTTTTAGTTTTTGACTCAGCTTTATTTTTAGTTTTTAACACTTTACAACAAAGTTGAAAAGTGTTTATGACTTTGTTCATTCTATCTGTCTGTCTGTCTGTCTGTCCGTTAGCACGATAACTGCCGTAAAAATAACTTAATCAAAATGAAATTTTAGTATGTTATTCAGATGGTCTGTAGGACCTATGGGAATATAAATAAATAATATCACCCAATTAGTTTTGGATTGAACCCGGGTAGAAAAAATGAAATACATTGAGCCCTATGGGACCTAAGTTTTCAAACATTTTTTAAGTGCATTTAAAATGCACAAATTGCTTCGAAAATTTTAGGTAATATTCAAATTGTTCCATAAAATATATAAAAAAAAATTCAACGAAATATATTCAGCAGTTTTTTAAATAAAAATTAAAATATTAATTACACATCTTATAAGAAGCGATCACGTGACCATAATATGAAAAAATCACGTGAGCCACTTCAAAATGATATATGGCATCCATCTTGTCTCAAAATCGTGATTTTTAAAGTTCTTTTTAATTCATATTGAGTGTTGTATCCGTCCTAAAACCACTTTATTGTTGCTTAAATTCTGTGCATCTACATAATGAAACAACGCAATTACAATATATTTGAGTTTAAATGATCATCCAACTTTGATTATTCCTACAGCGAAGCCTAATTTTCACTTATGGAGAATGTAAATACCAAAAGATGTAGAGTGAGTTGTATAAGAATTGCTGTATTTCTTTAACGCAAAATTATTTAGCCCATGGAGTCTGCATAGCTGATATGAATGAAATATTCATTGATTTTACGAAGAGAAGGACGATTTTTTTCGATGAAGTTTTAAGCATAGAATTTAATTACGTGTAGCTCCATGGTCCTAATTTTTAAATAAAATAAATTATTTTAGTATTGCGATGAATGAAATGAATGGGAAAATGTTATTAATGAAATGCTGTTTTTATAGAGAGATCCAGGCGTGTTATTTTTTCTATGACGTCATTTGAATGAATTTCAGTTGTTTTCGATGAAGTTTTCAAATATAATAAATTATAGTAGTATTATGATAGTTTTTAAAATATTACCGAGAAATGTATCGCATTTTAGAGATGTTTAAACCAGGCAATTTATATTTCAATGCCGTCATTTGAATGAAGTTCATTTTTTTCGATGAAAGTTTAAGTTTTCAAATATAATAAATTAATGTAGTATTGTTATAAGTTTTAAAATATTACCGAGGAATGTATTGCATTATTGCATGTAACTCGTTCCATTCATGATAAAAGATACTTTGAATAATACTTTTGTATTTGAACGCCAATAGTCATTTATCTGCTGTAAGAATAACTTATTTCTTCGTCCATAACGCTGGCGAAATTTTGGAGGAGAATTTAGTGGAATGTCGCCAACTTGGCGACATTTTTAAATGTTACTAAATTAATGAAAAACTCGCCAAATGGATAAAAATGACACTAAATCAATGACAACTCATTGATGATAACGACGACTCATTGACGAAAATTCAATATCTTGGAAAGAATATAAATAAGTATTACAAAAATAATCTTTTTTTTTTACTGTAAAAGTAGTAAATTCATTGCATTACATAAGGAAAGTCATGTGCTGCCCACATCAGATTTTATTTTTAATAGGCTTATAACTCCGAAGGAGGTACTTTTAAAATTGTATAAATAAATATAAATATGAATGATTACCAGATATTATATTATGATTAATAATATGTCCTTCATCAGTGGCGAAGTCTTCGCCACTGATGAAGAGCATAGTTTTCATGACTTACGAAAATTACACGGTCAAGTACTTTCGGAAATTACTATGGCCATGCTATTATACGCTTGGCCGTGCGATTGTCGTACGTCATGAAAAGGAGATTTTAATAAAAGACTTTTAATTGTGGTCAAAATTTTTTGGTGGTCTTTATTTTTAAAATATTAACTATTCGACGGGCATTATCCCAAAGACCGGTACGGTCTTGAATTTGGCGACTTTTCTGGCGCCCGATGATGAGATAGTTGCCATAGTATCCAACCAAGTCGCAAGGTTACCATGATTATGTGAGCACGAATGTAAATAAACAAACTGCGTAGTAAAATGTGCAGAAACGTAAGTGCAAAGGCACATTATTTTTATCATAGCTCGTAACGGTAAACTGACGATGATGCCAAATAAAAATTGAAATTAATCCCATTAAACATCGAATTTATATTTGTAATGAACATTAGTTATTTAGAATACATTAATAGCAATATATATTTAAAGATTTCATTTGCTAAAGTGCATTTTAAGTGAATATACACTACTAATCATTTTTATCATAGTCTCTAAGTAACGTTCTAAAGATGTATACATTTACTAGCAAAGTCTGCAATGTATATGCGAGTGAGAGGAAGATATGTAACGATTTTTCGCAAAAAAACTCGTGTATATATTTTAATGAAAATTAATATTTTATTTTCCGGTCAATTAAAAATATCCATCAAAGAAGATAAATTTAGATATATCCTACAAAAATTAGAGGTTAAACGAATGTAGGTTTCTAAAGTAATGTATATGTATATATATACGTATGTATATGTATATATATACGTATGTATATATCGTAATTCAATGTATTTGTCGGAGGTCGCACGTAGCAACAGCTGCTTGTGCACCGGGTGTTCTGTGGCTCATAGAGTGATGTAGCAATTAGAACATGGATCTACGCCCGCTTCGCGAGCTAACCTCGCTACGCTCGCCCGCTAAAAAAACATCATAGAATCCGGTCCCGCTGGCTGTCGGAGATTGCACGTAGCAACAGCTGTTTGTGCAACAAGTGTTCTGTGGCTCATAGAGTAATGTAGCAATTAAAGCATGGATCTACGCCCGCTTCGCGAGCTAACCTCGCTACGCTCGCCCGCTAAAAAAACATCACAGAATCCGGTCCCGCTGGCTGTCGGAGGTCGCACGTAGCAACAGCTGTTTGTGCAACAAGTGTTCTGTAGCTCATAGAGTAATTTAGCAATTAAAACATGGATCTACGCCCGCTTCGCGAGCAAACCTCGCTACTCTCGCCTGCTAAAAAACATCACAGAATCCGGTCCCACTGGCTGTCGGAGGTCGCACGTAGCAACAGGTGTTCTGTGGCTCATAGAGTGATGTAGCAATTAGAACATGGATCTACGCCCGTTTCGCGAGCTAACCTCGTTACGCTCGCCCGCTAAAAAACATCATAGAATCCGGTCCCGCTGGCTGTCGGAGGTCGCATGTAGCATCAGGTGTTCTGTGGCTCATAGGGTGATGTAGCAATAAAAAACATGGATCTACGCCCGCTTCGTGAGCTAACCTCGCTACGCTCGCCCGCTAAAAAACCATCACAGAATCCGGTCCCGCTGGCTGTCGAAGATCGCACGTAGCAACAGCTGCTTGTGCACCGGGTGTTCTGTGGCTCATAGAGTGATGTAGCAATTAGAACATGGATCTACGCCCGCTTCGCGAGCTAACCTCGCTACGCTCGCCCGCTAAAAAAACATCATAGAATCCGGTTCCGCTGGCTGTCGGAGGTCGCACGTAGCAACAGCTGTTTGTGCAACAAGTGTTCTGTAGCTCATAGAGTAATTTAGCAATTAAAACATGGATCTACGCCCGCTTCGCGAGCAAACCTCGCTACTCTCGCCTGCTAAAAAACATCACAGAATCCGGTCCCACTGGCTGTCGGAGGTCGCACGTAGCAACAGGTGTTCTGTGGCTCATAGAGTGATGTAGCAATTAGAACATGGATCTACGTCCGTTTCGCGAGCTAACCTCGCTACGCTCGCCCGCTAAAAAACATCATAGAATCCGGTCCCGCTGGCTGTCGGAGGTCGCATGTAGCATCAGGTGTTCTGTGGCTCATAGGGTGATGTAGCAATAAAAAACATGGATCTACGCCCGCTTCGTGAGCTAACCTCGCTACGCTCGCCCGCTAAAAAACCATCACAGAATCCGGTCCCGCTGGCTGTCGAAGATCGCACGTAGCAACAGCTGCTTGTGCAACGGGTGTTCTGTGGCTTATAGAGTAATGTAGTAATTAGAACATGGATCTATGACCGCTTTGCGGACTAACCTCGATACGGTCGCCAGCTAAACAAACCTCTCAGTAGCCTGTTCCCCTGGCTGTCAGAGATCGCACATAGCAATATCTATCTGTGCAAAAAGTGTTCCATAGCTCATAAAGTGATTTTCATGTTACTTCCGCGCTTCAAAATCTCAATTAAACTCAATCTAGAATAAACCACGTACGATTCCTTACACGTAATGCGCATTCGCTCCAAGAACACGGCAAGCCCACGTATAATCATCAAACTCTTCCGTACTATCATTCCTCTCACACAATCGCATTACCCACTTGCAATCAACCCCTGATTCACACACCATTTAATCACATTAATTTACCACTATCAACCAAACGATCAAAAAGAACAATACTAAATCTTTCACTCTTCACAGCCATTTACTACTACACTCAAATGAAATCAAAGAAAATTTACCAATACTTGTATTTAAATCTTGTTCCCAAACATCTAATTTTAAAATATCAGTACAATAATTCATAATGAGCATAAAATAACACAAATTAAGACAGTTGCCAGAGTTATCAACTCCCAAGGTTACCATGGTTACGAAGTACGATGAGTTAAAGAGTTACCAAGGTCGCAACATAGCCCTCCGCTTATCGCCGATTTGGCGCGATAGAAAAAAAACAACCGTACCGGTCTTTGGGATTTAGCCATTCGACGTTCTACCATACTATTGTATGTTTTATTGTATGTTATTCTAGAGAGATATTACCTTGTGCGATATTTAGTATTAACTTCATAATTTATTTATTTTTAATTTATAAAGAAAATTGTTAAAGGTTGTTATATCATATTTGATATTCTTGTGGCCTCAAAGCATACATATCATGAAAGCTAATGATAATGCGTGCTTTGATGCTGTCTTTATTTGAATTTAAAATAAATAATTGTTATTAACATTAGTCTTCAATTAGTTGTATTTAACACTATATATAATAATACCCCCTCTCCGATAACAAATAGGTATATTACGTCTTTAACATGTAAATATCAAGTTATTACTTTAAACACTAAATAAATAAACATATAATTAAACATAACATAAATAAACATATATAATATATTGAAAATATAAAATTTAAAGCAAGCAAAACGCTTTACCCGTTCGTTCAATTTTCACAAAAGTTTTGTAGATTGGTCAACACAGATAAATATTTTTAAAATAAACATCTTTCGAAACCATATCTGTTGCCAAATTTTTTATTTTTATTTTAGCAGTTAAATAATTAATGTACCAGGTCCAAGGTACAATATATTTTATTGCGCTGAATAATCACATGTTGAAATCTGACGCTTTTCTTGGTGATGCCATGCAAAACTATTTCAAAGCGTTTTTAAAATATGGATTTAGAGAGACCTTTACCTCCATGGTTTAATATAACCTTCATTTCGCGCATCTAATGTAATAATAGACAGCTAGGGAAAAAATTGGCATACTCCACTGAGCAATTTATTCCGTGTATTACACATCTTTTAAAAACAAATATTTAACTGTATTTTGTATAATAATTTGTATACAAATTTTGTAAAAAAAACCAGTAAAATTTTGTAAAAAAAATTCAGTCCCACAGAGTCAAAATAGTTTTCGTGAATAACATTTTGTAAAGTAAAATTCAGTAAAGTTCAATAAGTTTATTCAATTTTTTTTTCAGACTCATTTGTTTTGTTTGCAGGCTTTCAAAACACTACAAGTTACTTGCTAACTGTTTATAGCTAGCTAGCATATTTAGTTTTCGCCCCGATTTCATCTGGATCGCCCTACAAGTGACTACCCTTGAAACTACCCTACTACCCTTGAAAGCCCTACAAGTGTATATTTTGATGTTAAGAATTAACGTCAAAATATACACTTGCAGGGCTTTCAAAGAGATACAAATTCTTGTTTATTGATCACAGCTAGCACTTTTAGTTTTTGAGATATAAGTATTACAATCTTGAAAATCAGAAAATTTTTAATCTTTTTCAACTCGACACGACGGTTACTCGAAAACTATAAAAGCTTTTTTTTTTATAAATAAATATAGATTTAGAAACTAAATTTCCTAATACATATTTTTGTCTTTTACTATTTGTATTTATCTTTTATAGTTTACAATATTTCGAGTGAAAGTTAGGGGGGGGGGGGGAGAGAACACTAGCTCGGAGAGCTACCTTTTAAAGATTTTTCGGGAAAAAAAATAAAATTTTAAAATATTAAAATTACTTATAATCTAGACACCTTGATTTATCTGTCTGTTTATCTATTTATGTCGGGGTAACGCTTGGCGAAATTTTGGTGTCGAAATTGGCGGAATACAAGCCAAACTGATAATCCCCCCCCCCCCAATCCCTATACATTCAGCGCATACCAAATACATGCAAAACATCAATACCTAACTGATTTTAGGGGTCGGAATCATAGCCCCGAAGGCCTTTTTCTGGATGCTGAAAACTTCCAAACTTTTCTTTTTAAAGTAATATGGATGTATGATATTTAAAATTATAAAATAGAAACTAATATTAACAGTTTTAAAATAATTTAAAAAATATTTTGTTTTAAGTTTGTTTTTTATCACATACGAATTTTTGAGACAAAATTTTATCACATGCAAAATTATTTCTCCCAATCAGTAATCGACTCCTTATCGAAACATAATACTATGTCATCCCCTAACGAAACACATATTTAATTTGTAACCCCTTTAACAAAACGTATACCTGTCCCAGTAACAGCATTGAAACTCATTATATTTTTTAATTAAGAACATCAAATTATTAATTCCCACAAAGCGACAGGCAGTATCAAAAATCTTAATAGTGTAGATTTTGTAGATATTAAATTTTCGTCAATTTGGCAATATTTTGCTAAAGTCGCGAAATGAAATAAGTCACCAATGTTGCCAAATGTGTCACTGAGTGGACGGACAGATAGAAACGTAATTACTACACCATCCCCTAACAAAACCACAATTAATTTATAATCTCGTAATAAATCTGGATTAATTTACGATCCCTTAACAAAACGTGCCTGTCCCACGAACAGTGAAACTCACTATATTTTGAATCAAGTATATTAAATTAATAAATATCCACAAAACGAAAGAGAATATTAAAAAAATTGAACTTAGCCTTCCGATATATTGAATTTTCATAAGTTTGGCAACATTAAAAAAGTCTCCATGTTGGCGATATTGTCTCCAAAATTTTCGCCAAGGGTTAAGGATAGATAGAAAGATCGTGAAATTGGCTATTCTGATATAGTGATATGCACTGAACTAAGTGACTGAGTGAGTAAAAGAGGGGGGGGGGGGGATTTATAAAATTATCGTGCACTTCCATTGTAGCCAGTAACTTATTATTGTACTTATTAACTTACAATTTACTTACTAGTAATATTGCTTTTAATGCCACTTGATCCGTCTTGGCATCGAGACCAAGGGAAAAATCTAACATTTGAAAAAGTCGAATTAGGGGTGAAGCCGTGAAGGTGCGAACGACTGTTTAAAACCACTTTGCTTAATTATCGAGCACTTCCACTATAGAAGTGATCTTGATTTTGATATCACTTGATCCACTCAGCTTGGAAACCAAGAAATTTTTTTTTTTAATTTGACCTGGATGGCCATGGGAGGATATTAAAGCCTCGAAGACATTGTTAAGAAAGTCGTTCAGTATGTGGTCGAGAGTTGTCTTGTTTAAATTGGAGCCCGGGCAGCTTGAGAGCATAAGCAGAACAATTCGTTGAAGAATATTGTCGACGTACAAGTGAGCCTTCAGGCTCCTCTCCAGACTGTGCTATCCTCTCGAGTCTATCTGGAGCAGCCTGAGCCTCTGCGACGGTGACATGTGCCTTTTACTGATCCATTGAGTCAGCACCGGGAAACTACCATATCGCTCCGACCAAGATGGCGACTAATATGTCTGTTGGACCAATAAACTTCCCTTAAGCCTATGATATCCCTCTCCAAATCCAATAACTATTCATAGCGCCGTGAGTACGCCTCAAAGGCATCTTTGTACACAACTTGCAGTATCAAAGCAGAAAATCCAGTTCCAAATGTCCGTGAGTGAGAACACCGGTCATATTAAATACTGCACGATACGTCATTCTCATGCACTTTGTATGAGCCCTACAGCAGCATTGGTGCAGACAGTTTGATCATTTGCATAACTCTTAAAACGACATTTGCATGCCGAGTTTCGCGGGTGTAGCTCAATCTTTTATAGATGCATGTATTTTTTTGCAACAGAGTGTATATTAAATTTCGAAAGTTGGAAAAGCATGTTATTTTAGGAGATTTCAGGAGGGGAAGACCTCCGAGGCCCCCTGGCTATGTTCCTGCTGGGTGGTGGTGGTGGTGGGGGATTGGGTGGGCTTTGACGTACCCTAAAACCTGGATAAAAGAATCTGTTTTTTTTTGCGAAATAGCTCACAAAAATTATCTGCATCCACTCTAGCGGAAAACTAATAGATCAAATTTCACAAAATTTGATTGATATAGCAATGTTTTCCTTCCCCTTACACTTCTGACCCTCGAGAAGTGAAAGTAATGGTACCCAATTGCTAGGGACAAACTCGACATATGCAAAGCTAGGATCTCGGAAAGATGGGGGGGGGGGGGGGGGGGATGTACGGCAGAATCAAGTGGGTTTACAGTGCTAATTTTGGTTTTTTAATATTATCCTGTGGGGAACAAATATAATTTTTCCACCAATGGGGAGAGGCTTATGACTTTTCCGCGCCACTGAGACGAAGACAATAAATTCGGCCCATTTATTTTAAACTTTTACCATACCTGGTATTTTATCTTATTTCAGTGATATGGTGTTAATTAAATAATCGGGCTGTAACTGGCCAGTGATTACACTTGATAAATTTATGGGCCAGTCCGCTCATGCCCATTGTTGCATTATGATCTGTTTTTGCTCCCCCTCGTGCCAATAGCAGTAGCATAGTTTGGGGTTAGGAGGGCCATATCCATCGAGGTAGTATATACTGCTAACATATATGGATACTGCTAATATAACTTTCAAAGATAAAGTTTATCTGGATAAAAGTGGAGAATTCTACATTTTAGGCAAGCATGCACACAATTTTTTCATGTACTTTATAATTTTTTTTAAATATATTATACATATTCTTCAATTTGTATACTTGTAATCTATTTCATATCATGCTTTATTTGCAATTGTTTTGCAGTTAAATTTGTTTTACGAAATTGACTTCATTAACAAAATTATTCTTTAGTAATAAAATTTTTTGGTAATAAAAATATTCTAATCCTATTTCGTATTTTTCTTCATATATATTTTTAAAAATCTTATAACGCATAACACACAACTTCCCATTCATCTTCGACTTTAATAGAAGTTAAAAAAAAAAACAGAAGGTACACTTCACAGTTTAGGCGATAAATCGCCAAATCATGAATGTCCTTCTCCTCCTCGATCTTACTACACCTGCTCTGTGTTTGACCCAAGGTAAATGGAAGTAAGAGCCTTTCTGTAGACCTTGTGTTTGACCATGCTACTAGCATGGGGAAGTTTGGACCGCCCTCCCTCCATATATACTAACTCGTTGGTCATATCCCCCTGTTCGTTTCGTTGGCGGAAAGATTGCTTTAATTCTCCATAGTGTCCATATCGTTAAATGAAATATACACTCTAAACCTCGGCCCCAATCCCCCACCCCTCCTTTACTTTTCCGATATTCTGACTACGTCTATGACTAATTGTGTACACAGGAATTCCCCATATATATATTTCAATACATACTTTCAATACCCTATGGAGATGAAATGTTTAAGCATTTTTAGGGGGGGGGGGGGTATGAAGGGGATTAAGATAAGTGGGATAGTGAAATTTGGGATGTCCGCCGTGTTTTTTAGATATATTGTTACGAAACGTATCCTCTTGTCGCGGGTGTATACGCATGATACAAGAACGAGTCCAAGTTTCTGGATAACTTACGTTTATTCACGAGCACAAAGTAAACAGGAACATTATACAATCAAACAGCACTTAAATGCCTCACTAATTTCACAGAATAAGCAATATTATTCACAGAATGTTGACGAAATTAATTTCACAAAGCAGCCGCTACTATTCCCAAAACATTGGCAAAAATCACAGTCCAATGTAGCTCGTGTTACGTCTATTCGTCACCTCTCAACTCCAACGCATTGATGATTCTTTTTATAGTGTCTCCATAGAAACTTCCGGAATATCTCAAAGTATAATCGATCTATCGAGAAGTTTCGGGAATGTTCCAAAAGTCACCAAATTTCACCAAGTTGGGAATAAATCGCCAAATCTGGAAACCCTTCTTCTAACTGGGAAATCCTGGAGGCCCTGAGCCCACGTCATGGACGCGATAAGGCAGACCGTATGCCGATTCAGTGCATTCAGAAATAATCTCTCATGCCACACACGCCAAACGTCGTTTTATCGCCAGTTCTGGTTTATTTTGGCTACATCTGCATTTGGAGGGGAAAGACGAATTGTTTATTAAAGAATATTGTTCATCATTTGATTGCATATCAGATTGCGTATGAGAATGTCATTAGATACATTTGTATCAGATCACTTAGAAGATTATTATTTGTAACAGATTATCTAGAAGATTGTTTAGAAGAGTATTTGTATCAGATTATTAGGGAAGATGTTAAGAAACTTATCAAAGTTTCAAATACTGGTTTGATTATTTATAAATCAAATAACAATCCGACTAATGTGGTTTTCAAGTAATACTATTAAAATACATGTATTTAAGAACTTTGTGTACTGCATACGGATTGTTTGAAATTAGTTAACGAAACGTTCAACACACATACATATAATTTATTATTTGAATAAAACGATTCTATGAGAGATTTCGTAGTAAATATATGTGTAGAATCCGTATATTCAATTCAATTCTTATATAGTACAAGAATCCGCAACGAAATTTGAAGATTATTTGAAGGGAGGAAATATTTGTCATTTTAAAAATGCACAATGTGTAACATTTTAAGGAAATTTGCTTGACATTTTTCAGTTGTGGGAGCAATGTTGTTTTTCCGACACACATAGGATAATGCAGCGTTTTTCAAGATGTGTTCTGCGGAAACCTTGGGGTTCTGCGACGTGATAGTTTCAAGTAAATTTTCTTAAAAATTTAAAATCGGGTAAAATTTTAATGCTTTTATACTTTTAAATTATTTTATTTTTAAATATTTTATTATTAAATAGAAGAATTTTAAATGTTATTGGAAAGTAAATAAAAATATTTCCTAATTTAAATATGCTAAACAAATATCAAAATTAATTGCACTTTGCATTTAAAAATTCTCTGGCAAATTACATTTCCAGCAACTTACGTACGTGTAATCGTTCGTTCATTCAAATTAGTAATATATTTTACAATTATTTTTACTTCTAAGTTTGGCAGAATTGAAATTTTTAATACAAAAAATTATAAAAATATGAAAGAGCCTTTATGCAATGGAAAGTGATGTGTACACTTCAATTTCGAAAGAACTATTAAGTATTTCTATACTTGTTAGCACACTTATTTCATACAGTCATATGAATTATTGGAAAAACCAGAAGTTACATATTCAGACCAGGAAATCCTTAGTGAACCCTACCAACCCCTCCGGAATTCAATGTTTAATCTGTATCAGTCTTCATCTAAGCTGTACCTAAAGCAAAGTCTGAAAAACAGATGTTGAAATGAAAATGTAAATTTTTGAATAGGAAACGACATCTCTCTACAGAACAAGAAGTGGAAATCCTTCATGAACCCTACCTCCTCCGTAATTTTATGCTGCATCCATATTAGCCACTATATCTTTTTAAACATCTAAATCCTACGAAATAGATGTTTAAAAAAAATTCGTTAAAAACAATGGCAAATTGTAAAAATTTCCATCAAAATCTGCATTTCAAAATTATTTAGAGCATACCAAAATGTTAGATTAACCGAATAAATGAGAAACGGTTCCTTTAAAATTTGATAGAGACTTGAAATTTGGTATATGGAATAATCATTTGATAAAAACACCCAAGACGATTATAGTTTTTCAAAAACGTTCGTTTAAGGGGGTGCTCCTGAGGAAAACGTTCGAAAGGTGAATTGATAAATAAAAACATGCTTCGGAATGAGATAGAGATTTCAAATTTGGTGAACGGGTAGATAGTTTGGAAGGAAGTAAGTATACAATTTCAGATTTCCAATATTTTCTACTTAAGGGGGGTGTCGCACACAAAAATGTTTGATTTTCCGAACGATTTTCCGAATAAATGAGAAACGGCCCCTTTAAAATTTGATAGAGGCTTGAAATTTGAAATATGAACTAATCATTTGATGAAAACTCCACAAACGAATATAGTTTTTCAAAAATTTTCGTTAGGTGGTGCTCCAGAGGAAAACTTTCGAAATGTGAATTGATAAAAAAAAAACATGCTTCGGAATGATACAAACTTCTAATTTGGTGTACAGGTAGATAGTTCGAAAGGAAGAACATGAGCAATTTCAGTTTTCCGATATTTTGAACTTTTGGGGGTGCCTCAAAACTAAATGTTCGATTTGTCAAATAAATAAGAAACGCGAATTATTTAAAAATGTACTTTATTCGGTGGTTGCTTAATGTGGGACCGTTGATTTTCAACGGGTATTCGGCTAGTATCTATCTATATATACTAATTGCCAAGTGTCCGTCTGTCTGTCTGTCCGTCTGTCCGTCCGTCCGTCTGTCTGTCTGTCACGCTTTTTTTATGCACTTCCCGAATAGATAGAGACTTGCAATTTGGTACACGGTTCGGTCGTTCGATAACACCCCCTGGAAAAATCGAATTTTTCGAAAACGTTCTCTAGAGGGGTTGCCCCACGCCAAAATGTTCGAAAAGTGAAATGATGGGAAAGCATGCTTTGCGATGAGATAGAGACTTCAAATTTGGTGTATGGGTAAACCGTTTGAAAGGAAGAAAGTGTGCAATTTCAGATTTCCAATATTTTCTACTTAAGGGGGGTTCCGCATACTAAAACGTTCGAAAAGTGAAATGATAGGAAAACATGCTTTGCGATGAGTAATTCTTATTATTCGATGAGACTTCAAATTTGATGTATGGGTAAATTGTTTGAAGGGAAGAAAGTGTGCAATTTCAGATTTCCAATATTTTCTACTTAAGGGGGTGCCACACACTAAAACATTCGAAAAGTGAAATGATAGGAAATCATGCTTTGCGATGAGGTAGAGACTTCAAATGTATGGGTAAATCGTTAAATCGTTCAAAAGGAAGAAAGTGTGCAATTTCAGATTTCCAATATTTGCTACTTTAAGGGGTGCGTACACTAATATGTTCGATTTTCCGAATAAATGAGGCACACTTCCTTTTAAATGTGATAGAGGCTCGATATTTGGTATATGGGCCAATCATCTGATAAAAAACACAAGACAAACAGAGGAAGAAATGCGTAAATTTAGTTCCCCAATATATTTTTTTAGGGGGTTCTGCATACTAAAATAATCGATTTGTCGAATAACTGTAAAACGAGTATTATTATAAAATTTAAATTATTCAGGGATTGCTTATTGCGAGACCGTTGATTTTCAACGGGTATTCGGCTAGTAAGCCCAAATTGCGATCTTATGGCAGATAATAGTTGGACTTGGAACACTTTCGTGTCTATTGTTACGAACGTGAAAAATGCTGCCTCTCACTGAAACCCCTTTTGAAAATCAGACGGAGAAAACACTCTTACAGGCAACCTTTCCTAAGACGTGAATCTACCATTGCCATGTTCTGAAATTCAAAGGGGTTTCCAGATTTGGCAATTTATCGCCAATTTGTGAACAATTTGGTGACTCTTCGAGGTTTCGAGAAGCACCCCGAAATAACCAAAATTATATGATTTATGAGAGATTTCTACAGAGAGTCTATAAAGAGAGTCATCACTCAGTTGAAGAGCAGTTGACATGATACGAGCCACATTGAATGGTGATATTCGTCAATGTTTTGAAAATAGTATCGGTTGTTTTGGGAAATTAGTGTAGCATTTAGCGCTGTTTTACTGAATATTGTTTCTGTTTATGCTGTGCTTGTAAATAAACTTGTTAGTTATCTAGAAATTTAACCTTATTCTTGTATCCTGAGTGTACACCCACGATTCCTGACGATACACGCTGTAGCATTATTATGCGCTCTTTTCGTATTGAATAGCCGATATCTGCACCGTTTAGATTTTTAACCTTCGCGCTCCCAAACCCCATCCTTTCGATTTTGGGGTCATTCTAATTGAAACCAGTTCTTCAAAAGTGCGGATAATTCATTTTTGAAATTATTTACCACCTTTCTCTACCAAAAATATTTTTAAATACTGAAATAATGTTATAAATAAAATAAACTTTCATGATTTTATAACAGGATACAGTGCTTTGGGAATCCACGACGTGTGCTCTGCCTCAATGGACTGACGATAAGATGATGCTCAGCATGTGGAAGAGTATTGTCTTTTGAGCGAGTAGAAAGCAACGAAGTCGAGAGGTTTGCTGTTAAAAATGTTTCTTAGCACAGAAGTAAGATCGCCTTTTATGCTTGGAACGCGGCATCCCCATTGGTGATCCGAGGATTGGTAGAATTCGCCAAGTTCAACTGCGTGCCAGACGCGAGTACCTCTAAAGTAATATTGCTGTTTTCAGCAACATCTGGATCAAATGTTCATTACGGTTATAGTACAAAGACAGATTCAAGCACGACGCCGAATGAAGAGGACTTATACTAATTGCCAAGTGTCCGTCTGTCTGTTTGTCCGTCTGTCTGTCTGTCTGTCTATCTGTCTGTCTTTCCCGCTGTTTTAAGCACTTCCCGAAAAAATAGAGACTTGCAATTTGGTACACGGCTCTATCGTTCGATAAAAACCCCTGAAAAATCCAATTTTTCGAAAACGTTCTCCAGAGGGGGGGGTGCTCCACACTAAAACGTTCAAAAAGTGAAATGATAGGAAAGCATGCTTTGCCATAAGATAGAGACTTCAAATTTGGTGTATGGGTAAATCGTTCGAAAGGAAGAAAGTGTGCAATTTCAGATTTCCAATATTTCCTACTTAAGGGGATGCCGCATACCAAAATGTTCGATTAACCGAATAAATGAGAAACGGTTCCTTTAAAATTTGATAGAGACTTGAAATTTGGTATATGGAATAATCATTTGATAAAAACACCCAAGACGATTATAGTTTTTCAAAAACGTTCGTTTAAGGGGGTGCTCCTGAGGAAAACGTTCGCAAGGTGAATTGATAAAAAAAAAAACATGCTTCGGAATGAGATAGAGATTTCAAATTTGGTGAACGGGTAGATAGTTTGGAAGGAAGTAAGAATACAATTTCAGATTTCCAATATTTTCTACTTAAGGGGGTTGTCGCACACAAAAATGTTTGATTTTCCGAACGATTTTCCAAATAAATGAGAAACGGCTCCTTTAAAATTTGATAGAGGCTTGAAATTTGAAATATGAACTAATCATTTAATGAAAACTCCCCAAACGAATATAGTTTTCCAAAAATTTTCGTTTAAAGGTGGTGCTCCAGAGGAAAACTTTCGAAATGTGAATTGATAAAAAAAAACATGCTTCGGAATGAGATACAAACTTCTAATTTGGTGTACAGGTAGATAGTTCGAAAGGAAGAACATGAGCAATTTCAGTTTTCCGATATTTTGAACTTTTGGGGTGCCTCAAAACTAAATGTTCGATTTGTCGAATAAATAAGAAACGCGAATTATTTAAAAATGTACCTTATTCGGTGGTTGCTTAATGTGGGACCGTTGATTTTCAACGGGTATTCGGCTAGTATCTACTATCTATATATACTAATTGCCAAGTGTCCGTCTGTCCGTCTGTCTGTCTGTCTGTCTGTCTGTCACGCTTTTTTCAGGCACTTCCCGAATAGATAGAGACTTGCAATTTGGTACACGGCTCGGTCGTTCGATAAAACCCCCTGGAAAAATCGAATTTTCCGAAAACGTTCTATAGAGGGGGTGCCCCACACCAAAACGTTCGAAAAGTGAAAAGATGGGAAAGTATACTTTGCGATGAGATAGAGACTTCAAATTTGGTGTATAGGTAAATCATTCGAAAGGAAGAAAGTGTGCAATTTCAGATTTCCAATATTTTCTACTTAAGGGGGTGTCGCACACCAAAATGTAAGAAAAGTGAAAGGATAGGAAAGCATGCTTTACGATGAGATAGAGACTTCAAATTCAGTGTATGGGTAAACCGTTCGAAAGAGAAAAATGTGCAATTTCAGATTTCCAATATTTTCTACTTAAGGGGGGTGCCGCACACCAAAACGTTCGAAAAGTGAAATGATAGGAAAGCATGCTTTGCAATGAGATAGAGACTTCAAATTCGGTGTATAAGTAAATCGTTCGAAAGGAAGAAAGTGTGCAATTTCAGATTTCCAATATTTTCGACTTAAGGGGGTGTCGCACACCAAAACGTTCGATTTACCGAATAAATGAGAAAAGGCGCCTTTAAAATTTGATAGAGGCTTAAAATTTGGTATATGGGCTAATAATTTGGCGAAAACACCCAAGACGAATACAGTTTTTCAAAAATGTTCGTTTAAGGGGGTGCTGCAGAGTAAAACGTTCGAAAAGTCAATTGATACAAAAACCATGCTTTGGAATGAGATAGAGATAACAAATTTAGTGTAAGGGTAGATAGTTTGAAAGGAAGAAAGTGTACAATTTCAGTTTACCAATATTTTCTACTTTAGGGGGTGCCGCACACCAAAATGTTCGATTTTCGAAATAAAGGAGAAACGCTCCTTTAAAAACGTGATAGAGGCTTTATATTTGGTATATGGGCGAATCATCTCATAGAAATCACAAAAAGAATAGAGTTTTTAAAAAATGTATAGTTAAGGGGGTGGGTACTCCACACAAAAGCATTCGAAAGATGAAATGCTGGAAAAGCATGCTTCACGATGAGATGCAGACTTCAAATTTGGTGTACGGGTAAAAAGTTGGAACGGAAGAAAGTGCGCAAATTCAGTCTTCCAACGTTTGCTATTGTAGGGGGTGCCGATCACTAAAATGTTCGATTTGCCGAACAAATGAAAAACGCCTCCTTTACAGTGTGATAGAAGCTTGAAATTTAGTATATGAGTAGGGAATAGTAGGGGGTTCTGGCTCACGCGGTGCTATACTTTAACATGGGGAAATTGCGGTGCTAGTTCTCCCATGTTAAAGCATAGGCGCACCTCATGAGCAGGGGTGGAGCTTCCACCAGCACGTGACTTTCCATGAAGTCAGTCAAAGGTTAGGATGGATCAGATGATTTTTTTTTTCTTTTTTTAAGTGTTAATGTTTTAAAAATTTCGTAAAGTTTTTTTTTTTCTTATATTTTTTCGCAAATGTAAGCTTTTTACTTTTCAAAAACCGCACTTGTGCTGTTTTCTCTATGGAAATTAACATAGGTTTTCACACTTGTGCTGTTTTTTAACGTTTTTTCACAAAAACATACTTTTTACTAACAAAATTTCGTAAATGCAAGTTTTTTTCTTATATTTTTTCGCAAATGTAAGTTTTTTACTTTTCAAAAACCACACTTGTGCCGTTTTCTCTATGGAAATTAACATAGGTTTTCACACTTGTGCTATTTTTTAACGTTTTTTCACAAAAACATACTTTTTACTAACAAAATTTCGTAAATGCAAGTTTTTTTCTTATATTTTTTCGCAAATGTAAGTTTTCTACTTTTCAAAAACCACACTTGTGCCGTTTTCTCTATGGGAATTAACATAGGTTTTCACACTTGTGCTGTTTTTTAACGTTTTTTCACAAAAACATACTTTTTACTAACAAAATTTCGTAAATGCAAGTTTTTTTCTTATATTTTTTCGCAAATGTAAGTTTTCTACTTTTCAAAAACCACACTTGTGCCGTTTTCTCTATGGAAATTAACATAGGTTTTCACACTTGTGCTGTTTTTTAACGTTTTTTCACAAAAACATACTTTTTACTTGTAAAAAACTAACAAAAACATGTTTTTAAAGTAGCAGAATCGCGTGAATTAGTGTTTTAAAGTAGTAGAATCGCGTGAATTGGTGTTTTAAAGTAGCAGAATCGCGTGAATTGGTGTTTTCAAAGTAGCAGAATCGCGTGAATCGGGTGTATGGGAATCTCGAGAATCTCGGAGGGTTTAAGGGGTGTGTTTCCTCAACCATTTCGGCCTTCGATTTCAAAATTTTAAATAATCATAGATACCTGTTTTCAACAATCTAAATGGGATAAGGTCTCTTTCATACATTAGGTGTTGTTAGAAATATATATATATATTTTTAAATTGTGGTCCCACCTCCACCCGGTGTATAGGATACACCGCCACAATTCAATCTAGCATGGCCTGCTCATTTAAATTTGATAATGACCGTATGCTAGGCTCTTGATACCATCCTTTAAGATATGTCGCTTATCATCATAGGGGGATAAGCCCATTTTAATTTGCTTCACAGTATACATCTGATGGTCTTTACTTGCAATTTTAAATTGCTCCACTCTATTATATCTTCGCCTTGTTAGGCAATTATAATAATCTTCATGATGGATGTGTTTTTTTACAACATTCTTATTAACACCTTTAGCAGTCTTTTTATCCGTAAAGGGTGTTTTTAGGCTATACATTTTCGATCTTAGGCCTACAAATTCCACGGCAGGAGTTCCATTCAACTCGTCTTTCATTTTTCCAATCCTTTTTTTATTCTTATTGGAATGGAGTGGATGTGTTGGAGGATAATCCGAAAAGTCAAAATAGTCTTCATAACTTTCAAAATCTTTGTAAATATCCTCTGTTTCAATTTCATAGCACAGGGAATCGGTGTCTGTGAAAAGCAATTCGGCTCGGCTTCCATACATCTTCTTAATAAAATCATAATGAAACTCATACATAAGTGTTTTACTCAAGTCCAGTACTGAAAATCCTGCATAGATGGGTCTATTCAGTTTCAAATGAGTCTTATGCATATGAACTGCTACCAGATCTTCATTAAATATTTTGAAGGAGTGTAAGGCTGGTGATGCAAGTAATTTTTTCAGTCTCTTCTCAGTCTGTACTAGCTTAACATCCATTCTTTTTCTCAAATTTTCCATAGTTTTTCCAAACACTGCGTTATTCATAAGTTTGAACAGATCTTTTTCAAAGGAATTTTTTGCTTTCATTCTCTTCTCAGTGTTAAATTGTACATAGGGCTTCAACCAGGGCTCTTGCTTAAAAGTTAATACTCGATGGATTTTCACAAGTTTCATCCCTAGCTTCATATACTGCTTTAAATTTCTGTAATGCAGAACATATTTAACCTTATGATTCAAATTAGGTGTTAATTTGATCTGATCCTTGCATATTTTCAAATTCATTTCTTCAGATAAATTCCGGCTATACTCCGAAATCAGAGATGGGGTGATATGAACTCTTTCGGGTGCTAGAGGATAATCATTATGTTTATCATGCAAATCATGGGGATAGTCTATATCCGCTTCGATAATATATCCCACAGGTGAGTCATCTTCAACAGCAAGTGGATTAAAGTTCTGAATGTCTTGAGAATCAAGCCATCTAAAATCCGATACAGGGAGTGCTTGGCTTAGAGCCCACCCATACAGATTATTAGCATCCAGGTACATTATATATTTGCTAGGTTTCGTAGAATCAAAATGTTCCAAATACTTGTTATTAGCCTGACTAAGGCGTTTACTAATAACACTAATACCGCCTCTTATACCTTCTTCTAAAAATAAGTACATATCAGGATCTGTAATCAGTTCTAATGATACTCCACTAGTCTTCAAGGCTGCATTCCAGGCAAGAGATGGTAATGTTAAACAGTGGGCAGCATCTATTCCATAATAATTCAATGTCAAATCACGGAAATTCTCAAAAATGTCCGCTAATAGAAGAATATCAGTTTTTATGTACAAGTCATGATATTCCCCCATATTCTTTATCTTTAAAGATGTCCAAACATGTTGAGCATAGGCATAGGCATCATCAGAGATCTCCTCTCGATTTAAATCATCAAAGAAGGCCTCTTTAGAGGGTAAGCTCGTTTCTTCAAACTTGGTAGCACAATCCATATAAGAATAGGGGTAAACACCCTTTCTAGTCACTAAATCCACTTGATCACTTGTAAAATGTTCTTGGGTGATATGAAACTGATTGGATTCCAAACTAGAACTTAGTTTCTCAATAGAGGCAGGTAAGAATTGAAGAGAATCTATAAACTGTAAACTTCCTAGGCTGAATGTAATATATTGCTGCATATTGCTACTGATGCATTCAATCCTCTTTCCTTTAAATTCACCGATCCCCTGCATAATTAAATGTCCATCATACCCCTTTAAATTATGAAACACAACGGGTATGCGTCGTCTTATCTTGTAATTCAGATTACAATTAGGATGGGCTGCACCTCTGTACTTGGAAGTTAAGTGGCAATGGTCTCTCACACGCTTTTCTCCTAAAGCCTTGTTACAAATATGGCAGAGAGTAGCATTTTCAAAGTTTTCACGATCTTCAGCAGTAAAATTCATTTTCATATTTTCTCTCAGTATTCTCTGAATCTCTTCTTCTTCTTGAATAAGGGCTTTCAAAAAATGATGAATCACATCTTCACCCCTATAGATAACAGGTCCTTTAAAGGTTTTTCCATCAGGTCCAATAATAATATAGGCAAAACCACAAGGAATATGATGAGATAAGATACTCTCATGTGAAACAGAAGGGGTATTCTCACATATATCCACTTTCATTAGAAAAGACTCAAAGTCTGCGTATACCACAAATGGTACACGCATTTGCATGTAAATACTTTGAAATTTCAAAATCTTGTCATTGTCACTGGGAAACTCCACTCTCTGTAGGCCATATTGGCTACATAATTCAATATGCTTCTTTAAACGAGCTTCAGATGAAAATCGTTGTAAACAGTAGTCACAAAAATATTGCTTCTCTTTATGTTTTCTTATACTGTATAAAAGTCTGCTCATACTTCTAATACAACAGTAATGAGACTGCTCATCATTACTAATAAGCAGTAAATTACAGTGTTGTTCTCGTCTATTAGATGATATATAGAGCGGAAACACCTTCTTATCTTCATATCCAAAGACACTCAGGCTCACATTATTATTATTTCGCTCAAATAATTTAACTTGGTGTAAAGGAGTGGGAAACTCGATTCCATCCAGATTCAACTTGCATTCATGCTCGGTATATTTGCTGACACGAGATGCATTCTTATAAACTGGATAAAGTTCTGCTAAGATGGACCACATAAAACATTTCTGATCACTATTTTCCACATTAATAATAGCTTTCTTGGCTAATAATTCTTTAGGTAGCGGGATATAGCTTGAAGCAGCCAGAGGATCATATGTCCCAACATCAATCATGAGTTCCTCGATTCTCTCTAAGACCCAACCGCTACCACGGCCTTCATAGGTTTCGAACGATGTTAACACTTTTGCAAAGGCAGTATCCATATTAGAATCCAAATCTTCTTCTGTAATGTTTTTCATACAAGAACTTCTGAAATAGTTTATACAGTATTCCTGTTCTCCTTCAGATCGGAAACGAGTAAAACGACAACATACATTTATGTACCATATAATACTACGTTTCAAAGCAATTTCCTTTAGCACTACTTGTTTTATCTCAATTCTATGAGAATCCAAAAAGGTAAGTAAATCTTTTTCAGCATGACCAGCAATTTTATAAACAGTCACAGTACCGTTTAAAGCCTGTTTGCAGGGTTTCTTAGTCGCCTTCTTCTTCTTTTTATTCATACACGGAACATCTAATCTTTTTCTTTTAGTGCCTCGCATAGGCTTATCACCATGAATTGGCCGCTCATGAATCTTCTCATGACGTATCAGATCATCTTTTCTTACAAAAGCCGCCTTACACAATTCACATATGTAATCCTTCTTTCCATCATGAATCCTCATATGGCGCACTAAGCTTCGTTTTGCCATGAAGCTCTTCGTACAAGTCGGACACGCCTGTAAAAAATAAAATGCAAGACTTTAGTATAACCACGCTATTCTCGGTAATAATGTAATACATTTCAGATGTATATATATATATATATATATCATTACAGATGTATATAAAGAAATCGCTAATCCATTATACTATCCCCATTAGAAATAATAAAATTCCTGAATTAAAGAATATATCCAGATACAAGACATTTCATGCAAGATCCCCAAGACATTTCATTAAATTCATAAAAACACTCATTAAAAAGTTGTTACGCATCATAGAAATACAAAGTTTAATAAAATGAGAGAATAAAATCACATTAAAACAAGTACTTACATGTCCAATCCTGTTCAAAGAGGGTGCATTACGCATAGGAACGTTAGTAACGGTATGGATAGTACCTCCGATATTACTTTCTAAGGCAAACATATTCGCAGAAGAACTTCAAACACGTCTTAACAGCACGAAACTCACAACACAAATGATAAAATCGCTGCTTAAAGACCACCTACACCCATTCATAAAAAAAATAGTTCTTGGTGTATCCTTCCGCCAAGATGACCCCAAGGTTATTCCTAAAGAGTTCTTCGTGTATCCATCCGCCAAGGGTATGTCAAGGTCACGTGATAGTTATATCACGGTTACCGTTAAACTTGCAACACACGAATGTAATTATGCACACATCCGATAAAAAATAAACAATTCATTCAACATCGCAATCGATTATATCCTTTTTAATAATTGTAATCGATATATTAAATAAATTCACATCTTAAAAAATAATAGATTTTAATAAAATAATGAAAGAAAATCCCTTTGCGAGACCCCCTTAAAACCCCCCCCAATCGTTATGCAATACAAGAACGCGCAAGCATAACATACTTCTCTCTCCCCCTCCCTCCCCGAGACACCAACACTCACTTCACCACACGCTAAACGTAACCCATAGCAACCGGAATCCATAATAAAACATTCACCTTCGCCCCCAACCTACATCCAAATACACAGTCATTCAACGTGAAACCCGTATTTTTACAGCAAAAATCACTTTACAGGGATTCATAGAACAAAAAATCCTAAAAAATCAACAAATTCACCCAGAAACTAGCTAAAACCCTCAAATTACTTATAATTATCATCTACATATGCTATATAACCATTTATAACCTTAAAAAGGTGAGTATGCTAGTAGAAAAGGAAGGTGGGTTCGCCAGAATGCGGTTGGAGCAATGCCGCCTAAAAATAGTTTCTGGAAAGAAAAAATAAATATTTTTTGGTATTTCCAGAAAGTATCCTCTATGTCATATTTTGATAAAATTAAAAAAGTTTTTAAAAAATTTTAAAAACTCAATTTTTTATTAATTTTCACAAAATTCCTAATTTCCCTATTAGTACCCCTTTTAGACGCTAGGGGGCGCTGATGGTACCATACCGCCACTGTCGCAGAACCCCAAGCGTTGCCATCCCCAAAAAAGTTTCTTCCATACTTAGAAAAAATCTCATTCCAAAAATTTATTTCCCTCCAAACCCCTCGTACAAGACTACGACATCGTTGCCACCCGACAAAAAGTTTCTCCAAAATTTTTACCCCCACCTTTTTTCATTTCCCCCCCCCCCTTTTACACCCCCGTCCAGGATTACGGAATTCAAGATGGCGGCCATTTTGCTCCGCGCTCCGCATTGCTCCGCCGCTGGCGGTGAACCGGCCTTCCTCTTCTACTAGCATACTCACCTTTTTAAGGTTATAAATGGTTATATAGCATATGTAGATGATAATTATAAGTAATTTGAGGGTTTTAGCTAGTTTCTGGGTGAATTTGTTGATTTTTTAGGATTTTTTGTTCTATGAATCCCTGTAAAGTGATTTTTGCTGTAAAAATACGGGTTTCACGTTGAATGACTGTGTATTTGGATGTAGGTTGGGGGCGAAGGTGAATGTTTTATTATGGATTCCGGTTGCTATGGGTTACGTTTAGCGTGTTGTGAAGTGAGTGTTGGTGTCTCGGGGAGGGAGGGGGAGAGAGAAGTATGTTATGCTTGCGCGTTGTTGTATTGCATAACGATTGGGGGGGGTTTTAAGGGGGTCTCGCAAAGGGATTTTCTTTCATTATTTTATTAAAATCTATTATTTTTTAAGATGTGAATTTATTTAATATATCGATTACAATTATTAAAAAGGATATAATCGATTGCGATGTTGAATGAATTGTTTATTTTTTATCGGATGTGTGCATAATTACATTCGTGTGTTGCAAGTTTAACGGTAACCGTGATATAACTATCACGTGACCTTGACATACCCTTGGCGGATGGATACACGAAGAACTCTTTAGGAATAACCTTGGGGTCATCTTGGCGGAAGGATACACCAAGAACTATTTTTTTTATGAATGGGTGTAGGTGGTCTTTAAGCAGCGATTTTATCATTTGTGTTGTGAGTTTCGTGCTGTTAAGACGTGTTTGAAGTTCTTCTGCGAATATGTTTGCCTTAGAAAGTAATATCGGAGGTACTATCCATACCGTTACTAACGTTCCTATGCGTAATGCACCCTCTTTGAACAGGATTGGACATGTAAGTACTTGTTTTAATGTGATTTTATTCTCTCATTTTATTAAACTTTGTATTTCTATGATGCGTAACAACTTTTTAATGAGTGTTTTTATGAATTTAATGAAATGTCTTAGGGATCTTGCATGAAATGTCTTGTATCTGGATATATTCTTTAATTCAGGAATTTTATTATTTCTAATGGGGATAGTATAATGGATTAGCGATTTCTTTATATACATCTGTAATGATATATATATATATATATATACATCTGAAATGTATTACATTATTACCGAGAATAGCGTGGTTATACTAAAGTCTTGCATTTTATTTTTTACAGGCGTGTCCGACTTGTACGAAGAGCTTCATGGCAAAACGAAGCTTAGTGCGCCATATGAGGATTCATGATGGAAAGAAGGATTACATATGTGAATTGTGTAAGGCGGCTTTTGTAAGAAAAGATGATCTGATACGTCATGAGAAGATTCATGAGCGGCCAATTCATGGTGATAAGCCTATGCGAGGCACTAAAAGAAAAAGATTAGATGTTCCGTGTATGAATAAAAAGAAGAAGAAGGCGACTAAGAAACCCTGCAAACAGGCTTTAAACGGTACTGTGACTGTTTATAAAATTGCTGGTCATGCTGAAAAAGATTTACTTACCTTTTTGGATTCTCATAGAATTGAGATAAAACAAGTAGTGCTAAAGGAAATTGCTTTGAAACGTAGTATTATATGGTACATAAATGTATGTTGTCGTTTTACTCGTTTCCGATCTGAAGGAGAACAGGAATACTGTATAAACTATTTCAGAAGTTCTTGTATGAAAAACATTACAGAAGAAGATTTGGATTCTAATATGGATACTGCCTTTGCAAAAGTGTTAACATCGTTCGAAACCTATGAAGGCCGTGGTAGCGGTTGGGTCTTAGAGAGAATCGAGGAACTCATGATTGATGTTGGGACATATGATCCTCTGGCTGCTTCAAGCTATATCCCGCTACCTAAAGAATTATTAGCCAAGAAAGCTATTATTAATGTGGAAAATAGTGATCAGAAATGTTTTATGTGGTCCATCTTAGCAGAACTTTATCCAGTTTATAAGAATGCATCTCGTGTCAGCAAATATACCGAGCATGAATGCAAGTTGAATCTGGATGGAATCGAGTTTCCCACTCCTTTACACCAAGTTAAATTATTTGAGCGAAATAATAATAATGTGAGCCTGAGTGTCTTTGGATATGAAGATAAGAAGGTGTTTCCGCTCTATATATCATCTAATAGACGAGAACAACACTGTAATTTACTGCTTATTAGTAATGATGAGCAGTCTCATTACTGTTGTATTAGAAGTATGAGCAGACTTTTATACAGTATAAGAAAACATAAAGAGAAGCAATATTTTTGTGACTACTGTTTACAACGATTTTCATCTGAAGCTCGTTTAAAGAAGCATATTGAATTATGTAGCCAATATGGCCTACAGAGAGTGGAGTTTCCCAGTGACAATGACAAGATTTTGAAATTTCAAAGTATTTACATGCAAATGCGTGTACCATTTGTGGTATACGCAGACTTTGAGTCTTTTCTAATGAAAGTGGATATATGTGAGAATACCCCTTCTGTTTCACATGAGAGTATCTTATCTCATCATGTTCCTTGTGGTTTTGCCTATATTATTATTGGACCTGATGGAAAAACCTTTAAAGGACCTGTTATCTATAGGGGTGAAGATGTGATTCATCATTTTTTGAAAGCCCTTATTCAAGAAGAAGAAGAGATTCAGAGAATACTGAGAGAAAATATGAAAATGAATTTTACTGCTGAAGATCGTGAAAACTTTGAAAATGCTACTCTCTGCCATATTTGTAACAAGGCTTTAGGAGAAAAGCGTGTGAGAGACCATTGCCACTTAACTTCCAAGTACAGAGGTGCAGCCCATCCTAATTGTAATCTGAATTACAAGATAAGACGACGCATACCCGTTGTGTTTCATAATTTAAAGGGGTATGATGGACATTTAATTATGCAGGGGATCGGTGAATTTAAAGGAAAGAGGATTGAATGCATCAGTAGCAATATGCAGCAATATATTACATTCAGCCTAGGAAGTTTACAGTTTATAGATTCTCTTCAATTCTTACCTGCCTCTATTGAGAAACTAAGTTCTAGTTTGGAATCCAATCAGTTTCATATCACCCAAGAACATTTTACAAGTGATCAAGTGGATTTAGTGACTAGAAAGGGTGTTTACCCCTATTCTTATATGGATTGTGCTACCAAGTTTGAAGAAACGAGCTTACCCTCTAAAGAGGCCTTCTTTGATGATTTAAATCGAGAGGAGATCTCTGATGATGCCTATGCCTATGCTCAACATGTTTGGACATCTTTAAAGATAAAGAATATGGGGGAATATCATGACTTGTACATAAAAACTGATATTCTTCTATTAGCGGACATTTTTGAGAATTTCCGTGATTTGACATTGAATTATTATGGAATAGATGCTGCCCACTGTTTAACATTACCATCTCTTGCCTGGAATGCAGCCTTGAAGACTAGTGGAGTATCATTAGAACTGATTACAGATCCTGATATGTACTTATTTTTAGAAGAAGGTATAAGAGGCGGTATTAGTGTTATTAGTAAACGCCTTAGTCAGGCTAATAACAAGTATTTGGAACATTTTGATTCTACGAAACCTAGCAAATATATAATGTACCTGGATGCTAATAATCTGTATGGGTGGGCTCTAAGCCAAGCACTCCCTGTATCGGATTTTAGATGGCTTGATTCTCAAGACATTCAGAACTTTAATCCACTTGCTGTTGAAGATGACTCACCTGTGGGATATATTATCGAAGCGGATATAGACTATCCCCATGATTTGCATGATAAACATAATGATTATCCTCTAGCACCCGAAAGAGTTCATATCACCCCATCTCTGATTTCGGAGTATAGCCGGAATTTATCTGAAGAAATGAATTTGAAAATATGCAAGGATCAGATCAAATTAACACCTAATTTGAATCATAAGGTTAAATATGTTCTGCATTACAGAAATTTAAAGCAGTATATGAAGCTAGGGATGAAACTTGTGAAAATCCATCGAGTATTAACTTTTAAGCAAGAGCCCTGGTTGAAGCCCTATGTACAATTTAACACTGAGAAGAGAATGAAAGCAAAAAATTCCTTTGAAAAAGATCTGTTCAAACTTATGAATAACGCAGTGTTTGGAAAAACTATGGAAAATTTGAGAAAAAGAATGGATGTTAAGCTAGTACAGACTGAGAAGAGACTGAAAAAATTACTTGCATCACCAGCCTTACACTCCTTCAAAATATTTAATGAAGATCTGGTAGCAGTTCATATGCATAAGACTCATTTGAAACTGAATAGACCCATCTATGCAGGATTTTCAGTACTGGACTTGAGTAAAACACTTATGTATGAGTTTCATTATGATTTTATTAAGAAGATGTATGGAAGCCGAGCCGAATTGCTTTTCACAGACACCGATTCCCTGTGCTATGAAATTGAAACAGAGGATATTTACAAAGATTTTGAAAGTTATGAAGACTATTTTGACTTTTCGGATTATCCTCCAACACATCCACTCCATTCCAATAAGAATAAAAAAAGGATTGGAAAAATGAAAGACGAGTTGAATGGAACTCCTGCCGTGGAATTTGTAGGCCTAAGATCGAAAATGTATAGCCTAAAAACACCCTTTACGGATAAAAAGACTGCTAAAGGTGTTAATAAGAATGTTGTAAAAAAACACATCCATCATGAAGATTATTATAATTGCCTAACAAGGCGAAGATATAATAGAGTGGAGCAATTTAAAATTGCAAGTAAAGACCATCAGATGTATACTGTGAAGCAAATTAAAATGGGCTTATCCCCCTATGATGATAAGCGACATATCTTAAAGGATGGTATCAAGAGCCTAGCATACGGTCATTATCAAATTTAAATGAGCAGGCCATGCTAGATTGAATTGTGGCGGTGTATCCTATACACCGGGTGGAGGTGGGACCACAATTTAAAAATATATATATATATTTCTAACAACACCTAATGTATGAAAGAGACCTTATCCCATTTAGATTGTTGAAAACAGGTATCTATGATTATTTAAAATTTTGAAATCGAAGGCCGAAATGGTTGAGGAAACACACCCCTTAAACCCTCCGAGATTCTCGAGATTCCCATACACCCGATTCACGCGATTCTGCTACTTTGAAAACACCAATTCACGCGATTCTGCTACTTTAAAACACCAATTCACGCGATTCTACTACTTTAAAACACTAATTCACGCGATTCTGCTACTTTAAAAACATGTTTTTGTTAGTTTTTTACAAGTAAAAAGTATGTTTTTGTGAAAAAACGTTAAAAAACAGCACAAGTGTGAAAACCTATGTTAATTTCCATAGAGAAAACGGCACAAGTGTGGTTTTTGAAAAGTAGAAAACTTACATTTGCGAAAAAATATAAGAAAAAAACTTGCATTTACGAAATTTTGTTAGTAAAAAGTATGTTTTTGTGAAAAAACGTTAAAAAACAGCACAAGTGTGAAAACCTATGTTAATTCCCATAGAGAAAACGGCACAAGTGTGGTTTTTGAAAAGTAGAAAACTTACATTTGCGAAAAAATATAAGAAAAAAACTTGCATTTACGAAATTTTGTTAGTAAAAAGTATGTTTTTGTGAAAAAACGTTAAAAAATAGCACAAGTGTGAAAACCTATGTTAATTTCCATAGAGAAAACGGCACAAGTGTGGTTTTTGAAAAGTAAAAAACTTACATTTGCGAAAAAATATAAGAAAAAAACTTGCATTTACGAAATTTTGTTAGTAAAAAGTATGTTTTTGTGAAAAAACGTTAAAAAACAGCACAAGTGTGAAAACCTATGTTAATTTCCATAGAGAAAACAGCACAAGTGCGGTTTTTGAAAAGTAAAAAGCTTACATTTGCGAAAAAATATAAGAAAAAAAAAAACTTTACGAAATTTTTAAAACATTAACACTTAAAAAAAGAAAAAAAAAATCATCTGATCCATCCTAACCTTTGACTGACTTCATGGAAAGTCACGTGCTGGTGGAAGCTCCACCCCTGCTCATGAGGTGCGCCTATGCTTTAACATGGGAGAACTAGCACCGCAATTTCCCCATGTTAAAGTATAGCACCGCGTGAGCCAGAACCCCCTACTATTCCCTACTTATATGGGCTAACCATTTGAAAAAAAAACCAAACATGAATACAGTTTGACAAAAATGTTCATTAACGGGGTGCTAAACAGAAAAACGTTCGAAAGGTGAAGAGATAGAAAAAACATGCTTCTCGATAAGATAGAGATTTCAAATTTGGTGTACGGGTAGATAGTTTGAAAGGAAGAAATCGTGAAATTTCAGATTTCCTATATTTGCTACCTTAAGGGGTGCCGCACACTAATATGTTCGATTTTTCGAATAAATGAGGCAAGTTACTTTTTAAATGTGATAGAGGCTTGATATTCGGTTAATGGGCCAATCATCCGATAAAAAACCCAAGACAAAGAGAGTTTTTCAAAAATGTTCATTTATGGGTGTGCTTCACAGAAAAAAGTTCCAAAGGAGAAATACTAATATAGGGGTGCCTCGGGATGAGATAGACTTTAATGTGGTGTACGGGTAAATAATTCGAAAGGAAGAAATGCGGAAATTTAGTTGCCCAATCTTTTCTTCTTTAGGGGGTTCTGCACACCAAAATATTCGATTTGCCGAATAAATGTGAAATGCTAATTATTAAAAAAATGCCACAATATTCAGGGGTTATTTATTGCGAGTTCGTTGAATTTCAACGGGTATTCGGCTAGTTATATATACTAATTGCCAAGTGTCCGTCTGTCTGTCTGTCTGTCTGTCACGCGTTTTTTAGGCACTTCCCGAATAGATAGAGAATTGCAATTTGGTACACGGCTCGGTCGTTCGATAAAACCCCCTGGAAAAATCGAATTTTTCGAAAACGTTCTATAGAGGGGGTTCCCCAAACCAAAACGTTCGAAAAGTGAAATGATGGTAAAGCATGCTTTGCGATGAGATACAGACTTCAAATTTGGTGTATGGGTAAATCGTTTGAAAGGAAGAAAGTGTGCAATTTCAGATTTCCAATATTTTCTACTTAAAGGGGGTGCCGCACACTAAAACGTTCGAAAAGTGAAATGATAGGAAAGCATACTTTGCGATGAGGTAGAGACTTCAAATTTGGTGTATGGGTAAATCGATCGAAAGGAAGAAAGTGTGCAATTTCAGATTTCCAATATTTTCTACTTAAGGGGGTGCCGCACACCAAAATGTTCGATTTAGAGAATAAATGAGAAAACGCTCCTTTAAAATTTGATAGAGGCTTGAAATTTGGTATATGGGCTAATCATTTGAAGGAAATACCCACGACGAATATAGTTTTTCAAAAATGTTCGTTTAAGGGGGTACTCCAGAGTAAAACGTTCGAAAAGGAAATTGATAAAAAACCATACTTCGGAATGAGATAGAGATAAAAAATTTGGTGTAAGTGTAGATAGTTTGAAAGGAAGAAAGTGTACAATTTCAGCTTACCAATATTTTCTACTTTAGGGGGTGCCGCACACCAAAATGTTCGATTTTCGAAATAAAGGAGAAACGCCGCTTTTAAAACGTGATAGAGGCTTGATATTTGGTGTATGGGCCAATCATCTGATAAAAAACCCAAGACAGAGTTTTACAAAAATGTTCATTTATCGATGTGCTTCACAGAAAAAGTTACAAAGGAGAAATAATATAGGGGTGCCTCGGGATGAGATAGACTTTATGTGGTGTACGGGTAGATAATTCGAAAGGAAGAAATGAGCAAATTTAGTTTCCCAATATTTTCTTCTTTAGGGGGTTCTGCACACCAAAATATTCGATTTGTCGAATAAAATTTTATTATTAAAAAATTTACATTATTCAGGGGTTGCTTATTGCGAGACCGTTGATTTTCAACGGGTATTCGGCTAGTATATATACTAATTGCCAAGTGTCCGTCTGTCTGTCTGTCTGTCTGTCTGTCACGCTTTGTTTAGGCACTTCCAGAATAGATAGAGACTTGAAATTTGGTACACGACTCGGTCGTTCGATAAAACCCCCTGGAAAAATCGAATTTTTCGAAAACGTTCTATAGAGGGGGTGCCACACACAAAACCGTTCGAAAAGTGAAATGATGGTAAAGCATGCTTTGCGATGAGATAGAGACTTCAAATTTGGTGTATGGGTAAATAAATTATTCGAAAGGAAGAAAGTGCGCAATTTCAGATTTCCAATGTTTTCTACTTAAGGGGGTGCCGCACACTAAAACGTTCGAAAAGTGAAATGATAGGAAATCATGCTTTGCGATGAGGAAGAGACTTCAAATTTGGCATATGAGTAAATCGTTCAAGTGGAAGAAAGTGTGCAATTTCAGATTTCCAATATTTTGTACTTACAGGGGTGCCGCACACCAAAATATTCGATGTACAGAATAAATGAGAAAACGCTCCTTCCAAATTTGATAGAGGCTTGAAACTTTTTATATGGGCTAATCATTTGATGGAAACACGCAAGACGAATATAGTTTTTAAAAATGTTCGTTTAAGGGGGTGCTCCAGAGTGAAACGTTCGAAAAGTGAATTTTAGAAAACCATGCTTCGAAATGAGATAGAGATATCAAATTTGGTGTAAGGGTAGATAGTTTGAAAGGAAGAAAGTGTGAAATTTCAGATTTCCAATATTTGCTACTTTAGGGGGTGCGCAATAATATGTTCGATTTTCCGAATAAATGAGCACGCTTCCTTTAAAATATGATAGAGACTTGATATTTGGTATATGGGCCAATCATCTGATAAAAAACACAAGACAAACAGAGGAAGAAATGCGCAAATTTAGTTTTCCAATATTTTCTTCTTTAGGGGGTTCTGCCAACCAAAATATTCGATTTGTCGAATAAATGTGAAACGCGAATTATTATAAAATTTACATTTATCAGGGGTTGCTTATTCCGAGACCGTTGATTTTCAACGGGTACTTGGCTAGTATATACTAATTGCCAAGTGTCCGTCTGTCCGTTTGTCTGTCTGTCACGCTTTTTTCAGGCACGCTTTTTTCTGCCAGGCTTTTTTCAGGGGTGCCCTACACCAAAACGTTCGAAAAGTGAAATGATGAGAAAACATACTTTGCGATGAGATAGAGACTTCAAATTTGGTGTATGGGTAAATCATTCGAAAGGAAGAAAGTGTGCAATTTCAGATTTCCAATATTTTCTACTTAAGAGGGTGCCGCACACCAAACCGTTCGAAAAGTGAAATGATAGTAAAACATGCTTTGCGATGAGATAGGGACTTCAAATTTGGTGTATGGGTGAATCGTTCGGAAGAAAGAAAGTGCGCAATTTCAGATTTCCAATATTTTCTTATTTAGGGGGTGCCGCACACCAAAACGTTCGAAAAGTAAAATGATGGGAAAGCATGCTTTGCGATGAGATAGAGACTTCAAATTTAGTGTATGGGTAAATCGTTTGAAAGGAAGAAAGTGTGTAATTTCAGATTTCCAATATTTTCTACTTAAAGGGGTGCCGCACACCAAAATGTTCGATTTATAGAATAAATGAGAAAACTCTCCTTTAAAATTTGATAGAGGCTTGAAATTTTGTATAGGGGCTTTTGGTGTGAGGGAAACACGCAAGACGAATATAGTTTTTCAAAAATGTTCGTTTAAGCGGGTGCTCCAGAGTAAAACGTTCGAAAAGTGAATTGATACAAAACCATGTTTCGAAATGAAGAGATATCAAATTTGGTGTAAGGATAGATAGTTTGAAAGAAAGAAAGTGTGAAATTTCAGATTTCCAATATTTGCTACTTTAAGGGGTGCGCACACTAATATGGTTCGATTTTCCCAATAAATGAGGCACGCTTCCTTTTAAATGTGATAGAAGCTTGATATTTGGTAAATGGGCCAATCATCTGATAAAAAACACAAGACAAACGGAGAAAGAAATGCGCAAATTTAGTTTCCCAATATTTTCTACTTTAGAGGGTTCTGCACACCAAAATATTCGATTTGTCGAATAAATGTGAAACGGGAATTATTATAAAATTTACATTATTCAGGGGTTGCTTATTGCGAGACCGTTGATTTTCAACGGGTATTCGGCTAGTATATACTAATTGCCAAGTGACCGTCTGTCTGTCTGTCTATCACGCTTTTTTCAGGCACTTCCCGAATAGATAGAAACTTGCAATTTGGTATACGGCTCGGTCGTTCGATAAAACCCCCTGGAAAAATCGAATTTTTCGAAAACGTTCTATAGAGGGGGTGCCCGCTCACCAAAACGTTCGAAAAGTGAAAAGATGGGAAAGAATGCTTTGCGATGAGATAGAGACTTCAAATTTGGTGTATAGGTAAAACATTCGAAAGGAAGAAAGTGTGCAATTTCAGATTTCCAATATTTTCTACTTAAGGGGGTGCCGCACACCAAAACGTTCGAAAAGTGAAATGATAGGAAAGCATGCTTTGCGATGAGATAGCGACTTCAAATTCGGTGTATGGATAAACCGTTCAAAAGGAAGAAAATGTGCAATTTCAGATTTCCAATATTTTCTACTTAAGGGGGTGCCGCACACCAAAACGTTGAAAAGTGAAATGATAGGAAAGCATGCTTTGCGATGAGATAGAGACTTCAAATTCGGTGTATGGGTAAATCGTTCGAAAGGAAGAAAGTGTGCAATTTCAGATTTCCAATATTTTCTACTTAAGGGATACCGCACACCAAAACGTTCGATTTACCGAATAAATGAGAAAAGGCGCCTTTAATATTTGATAGAGGCTTAAAATTTGGTATATGGGCTAATAATTTGACGAAAACACCCAAGACTAATATAGTTTTTCAAAAATGTTCGTTTAAGGGGTGTTCCAGAGTAAAACGTTCGAAAAGTCAATTGATAAAAAAACCATGCTTTGGAATGAGATAGAGATATCAAATTTGGTGTAAGGGTAGATAATTTGAAAGGAAGAAAGTGTATAATTTCAGTTTACCAATATTTTCTACTTTAGGGGGTGCCGCACACCAAAATGTTCGATTTTCGGAATAAAGGAGAAACGCTCCTTTAAAAACGTGATAGAGGCTTTATATTTGGTATATGGGCGAATCATCTCATAGAAATCACAAAGAGAATAGAGTTTTTAAAAAATATATAGTTAAGGGGGTGGGTACTCCACACAATAGCATTCGAAAGATGAAATGCTAGAAAAGCATGCTTCACGATGACATAGAGACTTAAAATTTGGTGTAGGGGTAAAAAGTTGGAAAGGAAGAAAGTGTGCAATTTCAGTCTTCCAACATTTGCTATTGTAGGGGGTGCCGATCACTAAAATGTTCGATTTGCCGAACAAATGAAAAACGCCTCCTTTAGATGGTAATAGAAGCTTGAAATTTAGTATATGGGCTAACCATTTGACAAAAAAACCAAACATGAATACAGTTTGGCAAAAATGTTCATTAACGGGGTGCTACACAGAAAAACGTCCATCTGTCTGCCTGTCCCGCTGATTTAAGCAGTTCCCGAATAAATAGAGACTTGCAATTTGGTACACGGCTCGATCGTTCGATAAAAAACCTTGGAAAAATCCAATTTTTCGAAAATGTTCTCCAGAGGGGGTGCTCCACACTAAAACGTTCAAAAAGTGAAATAATAGGAAAGCATGCTTTGCCATAAGATAGAGACTTCAAATTTAGTGTATGGGTAAATCGTTCGAAAGGAAGAAAGTGTGCAATTTCAGATTTCCAATTTTTCCTACTTAAGGGGATGCCGCACACCAAAATGTTCGATTAACCGAATAAATGAGAAACGACTCCTTTAAAATTTGATAGAGACTTGAAATTTGGTATATGGAATAATCATTTGATAAAAACACACAAGACGATTATAGCTTTTCAAAAACGTTCGTTTAAAGGTGTGCTCCTGAGAAAAACGTTCGAAAGGTGAATTGATAAGAAAACATACTTCGGGATGAGATAGAGATTTGAAATGTGGTGTACGGTCAGATAGTTTGGAAAGAAGAAAGTGTACAATTTCAGTTTTCCATAATTTTCTACATTAGGGGGTGTCGTACACAAAAATGTTCGATTTTTGTGTTAGAAAAACATGCTTCACGATAGGATAGAGACATCAAATTTGGTGTACTGGTAGATAGTTTTAAAGGAAGTAAGTGTGCAATTTCAGACTTCCGAAATTTGCAACTTTAGGGGTGCTGAACACCAATATGTTCGATTTTCGGAATAAATGGGACACGTTTCCTTTAAATGTGATGGAGGCTTGATATTTGGTGTATTGGCCAATCATCTGATAAGAAACCCAAGGCGAACTTTCAAAAATTTTCATTTATGGGTGTTCTCCACAGAAAAATGTTCGAAAGGGGAGATGATAAAATAATATGCTTCGGAAAGAGATAGAGACTTTAATTTGGTGTGTAGTTCGAAAGGAAGACGTGCGCAATTTAAAATTTACAATATTTTCTTCTTTAGGGGGTTCCACACACTAAAATATTCGATTTGCCGAATAAATATGAAATGCGAATTATAAAAAAAATGGCAATTTTCAGGGGTTGCTTATTGCGAGACCGTTGATTTTCAACGGGTATTCGGCTAGTAACTTTATTAAAAGCATTTGATAAATTAATTACCACCAAAATAACTTTATAAAAACCATTTAAAAAAAAAATTCCTTTCTTGTATTTTCACGGCCTCAATTAATACATATTCAAAAGCTTTATGTCTAGTCAATGTTCATGTGTATTACTATTTCTGTGTTTTTTCCCGGTCGTGTGTACTTTTTCAATGACGTACTTTTCAAATGATGACTTTTTCAAAGTACATAATTTCATCATGTTTTCTCCACAATTTGATATGAAATCAATATTTTGAAAATTTTCAGTAAAACACATTTGATAATAACCTCACAAAGTTCTTGTTATGAATTTGAATAACTTTGCTATTTACGATATAAATATGGTTGATGAAATTTAAATTTGTTTTACATTTTACTATAGTCAGTTCATATAAAAGGTAGGATCAATAACACATGTGACGCGAGATGTGAAAAGGAAGATGCAGGTGTCTTCCCAGACAATGCGTGTCAGAGAACTGTAGTCTTTCGCGTTCGTCGAAAACGGAAATGGTGTTTGAAGAACAGCGTACGAATATCAAATTCTGCCGGCGTTTCGAGAAATCGCCGAAAGAAACACTGCTCCTGTTACAGCAGGTGCAATAGTTCTGTCGGCGATTTCCCCAAACGCTGGCAGAATTTGATATTCGCACATTCTTCAAGCGCCATTTCCGTTTCCAACGAACGCAAACGACTACAGTTCACTGACACGCATTGTCTGGAAAAACCCTGCACTGCGGACCTGCTTCTTCCTTTACACATGTCGAGTCACATGTACCTCTACGCCACGGTAAAATAGTTCCCCGCTCCTCCAATCAGGGTTGGAGATATCAACACAGCCTCCGAACTTCTTGATCCTACCTTGTATGAACTCATTTATACAGTCACTATTGAGTTATACTACCGCGAGGCATTATACATTCCACAAATGATCTAGTATGCTATTTTTTCTGAAAGTGAAGGAAAAGTCAATTAATGGAAATTGTTGAATTATAATTGAGGATATTGTTATGTACCCAGTAAGTAGAATACTGTAGTCCATGTTTTTAAAAGGGAAAAGTTTGTTCGTGGCTGCTGTTAACTGATACTACCTCAGGTCGCTGATATACACTACACAAATTGCCCAATATCACATTGTTTTGCACAGTCAATTGATGGTATCTGTCTTGGTTAAATTGCTATACATTACATTTGTAGGATTTTAGCTTATTTTTTTTTTTTTTTTCTAAAACGTTCAAGTGGGTTTACGGCTGTCATCATCTAATACAACTCGGGGACTTTGTGTACAATTCACAAATGGTATATTATCCCATTTAAATACTGTAGGGAAGGTCAGTTAAAGGCCACTTTTGTTTTATGCAAAGCGAAATGTAATACTTTATGGAAATCCAACCACTTATCCTAAAATCCTAAAATATTCGATAGCGGCTCATTATAAGATTATAAATTCTATATCACATGGTAGTAAATAACGCATAATAACGTAAAGAAAGCGGTATTGACCAATCACAGGCTTAAGATCGTGATGATACAGGTCACATGACTTTCTATTTTATGTATGAATATTTTTGCAACAATGAGATTTTTCTACATATTAAAACTTATATTAATTAGAAAGCATTCCTTCAGTGAAACCATCCCCCCCCCCCCCCAATGGCCAGGCACTAGACTACTCTAGCACTAGACGTCTAGTGCCTGGCCATTGGGGGGGGGGGGGGACGTCTAGAGCGTCGACTTACGTCGTTTGCCCTATGTACGGCCGAAATCGTGAACCATTTTACCGTTCTAGAACGTTGCCTCAGGCGCACTAGAGGGGGGGGGGGGCGGAACACACTGCGCCCTCAACCACAGCCGGTCTACACTCAGGCCGTAGCGCCAGAATCATGAGGTGACGCTAGAAGGGGAACTCTCGCTAACTCGGGAAAACTTGCAAATTGAGAGTTAAAAAATATTTCAAAATAATTACACTTTTACTCATTTCTGTGCCTAAATTTTAGCACAGTTAATTTCATAAAGATTATCTAAACTTAGATGGGGGGGGGGGGGGTATTTTTTTACTGGAGCTCCCACAAAGCAAGAACTACTCTGTCTAAATGATTACAAAATTATATAATCTAGATCCTTTTACAGTTACAAACCAGTGTTAATGAATATTAAGTAGCTTTCATTTTTTTTCTACTACTGTAAACAATACAATTAATATGATATCAAAATTTCTGCAACCACATGTATTAATAGCAAAAAAATATTGTGTGACAATTCTATTTTTACATATAATTTGAAATATTTTCACATTGCTGATGAGAAAAATCACTTCAATTGATTTTTAATAAATATTAGAGTTTTGAATATTGAATACAATGCAAGGGATACTTTTTGCCTCTAAATGTTAGATGGATATAATGATTTTAATATTAACACGTGAGAAAATTTAAGGAGTTTATCTTTTTCAAAGTTGTATAAATTCCGTAAATCAGAAAAATTTGCCTCTTTAAGGTTTTCATTATTTTGGAAATCAGGATACTGCAATTTGGTGTCTTTTACATTTAACCAATTATTTCTTATAGATTTTAATAAATGAACAGGATCATACATCAAATACAGAGGTATATCAGGATTACTTGGATTATATACAGCATCATTAAATTTATCGTGTTTCTTAAAAAAAGCAAACATGCTTCTATTAATATTGTTGTTAACAGTAATAACAGACAATACATTAAGGTCAACCGCAAACTTCTTTTAACTTGTAAATTAACATAGATGCCAAATTATAGAGTTTTTGTCCCGTAAATGTCGAAACTGGGGCAATTGCTATTCCGTCTTTATAATTCGAAAACATAGATGTAATCATAAACACTTGGGCAGTTTTTGCTTTTTCATTACTATCAAAACAATCACCGGTAATTTTACGACATTTGAACGTATACCTAGGATCAACATAAATCTCATCAATTAAGAGAGAGACAAATTTTTGGTCTTCGTTTAAACATTGTACCCTACGTTTTAAATAACTATTACACTGATTAAAAAAATCTGAATCCACATTTAACTTTTTTGAAATTCTACTTAATGTTCTCACATATGAGGCAATGTCAACACCTTTGAATTTCTAATTGCCTTATAGCACGAAGAACTAGATAAGTATATTTTAAAGCATAGAATAAACAGTTCTTGTGAAAATCGAAGCTGATTTTTTGGTTTTTCTAGCGGTTTTACTTTTTCAATTAAAAAGTCTAATTTGGCGGTGCAAATTTCTAAACATACCTGCTTCTGTTTCTCCAACAGCTTCGATATAATTAAGTTGTGATGGAGTAGAATGCACAGTTTCACATGCACTTATTAATAAATCCAGATCACTTTTATTTGTAATTAGGCTAAATTGTATTCCACACTTTTGTAGCTGCTTCTCACTGCACTGGAGATTTTCAAAAAACACATCGAACGTTTTTTCTTGGCATATGCTGATACTCGCAATAACACATGGCACAGATGATGCATTAATGCGAACTTTAAGATATATAAACTGTTTAAAAAATGGCTCTCTCTCTCTCTCTAAAGTACCCATGAACGTTAGTTAAATGATAATAAAACATAAGAACAACTTATTACGCACAAAACACGATGCTATAAAACTAATAGAACATTCCGAAAACCTCAAAAACGTTTTGCAATCGTCAACCACTCCACGAGGGACGCTGACCGCGCTTGAATTTTTGTTCTGTTCTTTCCGAATGCTCCCCTCTTACCGTGACGTCACGACAATTTCTCCTCAGTGGCGCCACGGCCTGTGTGTAGACCGGCTGTGCCACAACACACAACATCCATGTCTTACGTGGGACTCGAACCCACAACGTGGTGGCCGATCGATCGCTGGAAACGCTCGCCTTGACCGTTCGGCCACCATGATGACTTAAATGAGCCAACAGCACACGGCGTTCCCAGGTGGTCACCCACCCAAGTACTATCCGCGCCCCATGCTGCTTAACTTCGGTGATCTTACAGGAACCGGTGTTTTAAGCACGTTAGAGCCGTTGGATCTTGTAGAGATATAAAAAAGCCGATAATTTTGATCAAGCTATACATATAGGCGTAGACAGCCATGTGCGTGTGCCCAGCGTGAGTCCAGCGCATGTGCGTGGGGGGGGGGGGGGGGGGGGCATTTTTAATTTTCCACCGCGCGTGCGCTCCTAATATCCGCAGACATATGCGAGCCATACACCTTGTGAAGTACGTGCCTTTAACTCAGTTGTAATTGATCATGCTACTACAATGATCGGGTGCTGCTGCAGAGATTAGATTCCTGTTCGAGCTCCATTGTAAAGTACTTATTTTACTTTGGTTACGTAAATCTAAGATATGTTAAGTAAAAGTGACTTAACTCTAAAATTGAGAAATAACGGATACAAAAAACCTCACGGGCAGGGGCAATAACACATTGATGCATGAAGTTAACTTAACACATTTATTGAGTACTTAATTATAATACAGCAGCTAGCCTCGTAACTAAATATAGGCAGATTCCAGAACAGCCAGAATTGTACGTTCTCGTCATTTAACACAAAAACAGATCAATAGTGAACTTTGACCGTGCCTGGTGATATATGACAACCTTTACGTAATTAGCGAAATAAATGTAAAGCGTCTATGCTTATCCAACTTCTTCTTAGGACATCTAAATTTGTCCTGGTTAACTAGTGATACTAGATCCTCACGATCATAGTTGTATCAATACTAGTACCTGCTGCACGGACGTGCACTTTCCACCTTTCTCACTCACACATCAACTCGACTCCTAGCGACGTTCAGCTTCCAACAGAACTTTTGCCCAACTGAACTTCCACCAGCCTTTCAGCAGAGCTTCACAGGACTTAACTAAAACTTCAAACCCGACTAACTCTCTCACCCACGATCCGAAACTTTTCCTGTCGCTGCATTGGACAGCAGAATGTTACTTGGCTCGGCGATTGGTCTACATAACCGAACCAGTACGAAGTTGTTATTATAAAGTCAAACATAAATTAAAACATAACTGAAGAAATAATAACCAAAGGTTATATAGACCTCACAACCTCTCCCATTTAGTATTACCATTCCTTATACGACTTCCTATCAAACCATAGGCTTACTATCCACTAATATAATGTAATTATTTTAAGCTCCCCTTCACCCTCTAACAAAACGTAGCTCTTCCACGAACAGTGAAACTCACTGTATTTTGAATAAAGAATATTAAATTAATAATTTCTTCAAAGCGACAGAGTATATCAAATAAATTAAATTTATTTGATAGCGTAAATTTTTTTAGTTAACGAGTTTCCGAAAATTTGGCAATATTTTCGTCGATCTGGCGATCTTTTGTCAATTTTACTGAATTTTCCAAAAGTCTCCAAATTTGCAACCAAATTTATTGCCAAGTGGGACAAATGAAAATAGAGACAGACTCCACTGAAATATAATTAAAATCGTTAATTAATAAAAATATAATTCGTTTATTAATTACTTTGAATTCCAACCAATTCCTAAAATTTTAAGCCAAAATTCCATTTACGCCTTGATTTTAAATTTAGCGTCGTTATATTTAATTGGGCTTCGTTTTCATCAATTTTGTCGCATTTTCGTCAATTTGATGACTATAACAAGAAAGATCAATCATGCTTAAAGCATTGATTATAAAACACTTTCCAACTTCAATGCAATTTTATTTAAACATGTCTAAATTGCAATACATTCCTCGGTAATATTTTAAAACTTATCACGATACTACATTAATTTATTATATGTGAAAACTTAAACCTTCATCGAAAAAAATTAACTTCATTCAAATGACGGCATTGAAAAATTGCCTGGTTTAAACTGTGAGACCAGAATATGTTTTCACATGTAGTGAGACAAGTTTATGTGCAGATTTATGGTTTCCTTAAAGGAAAAGAAAGCTTGAGTCTGGCTGGCGCCGAATTTTATGAGAAGTTGAACTTTTAGGTCAAAGACCATAAATCTGGGTGTTCAAGGCTACAGGGGTTAAGAGGACCACTGATATTTATGAAGTGATGCCATTGGATTCAGGAAAACCAATGAGCACCAAGCGGAAAAAGGGCGGAGCCATCCCCCCCCCCCCCCCCCCCCCCCCGCCGAAGGATCCACAAGTTAGTCTTTTTTCTAAAAGTAGATAAAAAACTTGGATACGAAATGTCGTGGCAGTAAGTTATATACGAAATGTTGTTGCAGAAGCAAGTCTCTTTCTAAAAAGTGTAATAGAAAACTCGGATACGAAATGTTGTTCCAGTAAGTCGCATACGAATAGTTGGTTGAGAAGTTTCTTACGAAATGTTGTTGAAGCAACTCTTATACGAAATGTTGTATCAGTTGGACGGAAACGAAAGGAGTTGGGAGCGAAGTTCATGCGAAAGAGGTTGCAGTTGACTGTAGGTACGAGATGCAAGCCACACACCGAAGAGTTATGGCCCTACGTTCAGCAATAAGACGGCAAGCCTCAGCGTGATGAGCCGGAGATTAAATTATAAGGTATGTGCTCGGATGTTACCGGTCCTAGACACCTTCGTTAAATTAATATAAATGGTCACATATCTCCCAGTACTAAAATAATCAAATGATGTTGATAATTATGATAAATTGTTGTAGTGATAAATTAATGTTTTAAATAAATTATATTGTTAAAGTTAAATAGGCTAATCTTTTTATAATGAATAATGAATTCTTTTCAGGACTTACACAAAAGGTAAAAATAATTGGAGGGTTAATTGCTCAAACACAACGCACTTGTAATCAATAAAATTAAAGATAAACAATTAATGTTAATTGTAAGTTAAACTGTAAGTTACCTTTATATTTTGTATTGCCACATAAACATCTCTAAAATGCAATACATTCCTCGGTAATATTTTTAAAACTATCATAATACTACGATAATTTATTATATTTGAAAACTTCATCGAAAACAACTGAAATTCATTCAAATGACGTCATAGAAAAAATAACACGCATGGATCTCTCTATAAAAACAGCATTTCATTTCCCCATTCATTTCATTCATCACAATACTATAATAATTTATTTTATTTAAAAATTAAGACCATGGAGCTACAAGTAATTAAACTCTATGCTTAAAACTTCATCGAAAAAAATGGTCCTTCTCTTTGTAAAATCAATGAATATTTGATTCATATCAGATATTCAGACTCCATGGGCTAAATAATTTTGTGTTAAAGAAATACAGCAATTCTTATAACTAATCAGACATATTTTGCAGTTTACATTTTACATAAGTGAAAAATAGGCTTCATTGTAGAAATAATGAAATTTGGATGATCATTTAAACTCAAATATATTGTCATTGCGTTGTTTCAGATGCACAATGTATGTAGATGCACAAAATTTAAGCAAAAAGGAAGCGGTTTTAGGAAGAACACAACAGTCAATATGAATTAAAAAGAACTTTAAAAATCACGATTTTGAGACAAGATGGATGCCATATTTTATTTTAAAATGGGTCACGTGATCTTTTCGTATCATGGTCACGTGATCGCTTCATATAAGAAGTGTAATTATTATTTTAATTTTTATTTAAAAAACTGCTGAATATATTTCGCTGAATTTTTTTTTATATATTTTATGGAACAATTTGAATATTACCTAAAATTTTCGAAGCAATTTGTGAATTTTAAATCCGCTTAAAAAATGTTAGAAAAATTAGGTTCCATAGGTCTTAATGTATTTCATTTTTTCAACCCGGGTTCAATCCGAAACTAATTGGGTGATATTATTCATTTATATTCCCATAGGTCCTACAGACCGTCTGAACAACATACTAAAACTTCATTTTGATTAAGTCATTTTTACGGCAGTTATCGTTCTAACGGACAGACAGACAGACAGACAGACAGAATGAACAAAGTCATAAACACTTTTCAACTTTGTTGTAAAGTGCTAAAAATTAAAATAATAATTACACCTCTTATATGAAGCGATCACGTGACCATGATATGAAAAGATCACATGACCCATTTCAAAATGATATATGGCATCAATCTTGTCTCAAAATCGTGATTTTTAACAGATATGCTAGAGATGGGTTTTTTTGTACATACAGTAGTTTATGCATAATTTTCGATTAAAATCTTTCAATTTTTATTTATATATATATATATATATATATATATATATATATATATATAATGTATGTGTGTGCAGAAGCGAAGATATTGGACTCATTTTAACTATCTTACAAGAATGAGATTTTTGGGAACCATTCTGGGCTTGATTCCGGGAAGGGATTAACTCATATTATACCGTCATCGCAAATACGTATATGTGTAAAATTTTAAGAAAATCGGCTCGGTAAATGTGTGTCAAAAATGAATTCCAAGATTTTACCTAATCAAACAATCAAACAAAAAAAACAAAAAATCTGATGTGGGCAACACATGACTTTCCTTATATAATGCAATGAATTTACTACTTTTACAGTTAAAAAAAATGTTCTTCTTATAGTAGATACTTATAGTCTTTCCAAGATATTGAATTTTCTTCAATTAGTCGTCATTTTCATTGATTTAGCGTCATTTTTATCCATTTGGCGAAATTTTTGTTAATTTGGCAACAATTAAAAATGTCGCCAAGTTGGCAACATTCCACCAAATTCGTCGTTAAAATCTCGCCAAGCGTTATGGACGGAGAAATAAGTTATTCTTACAGCAGATAAATGAGTATTGGCGTTCAAATACAAAAGTATTACTCAAAGTATCTGTTTTCATGAATGGAACGAGCTAGATTCACGAGAATGATGTCACCCAATTTATCGCATGGTATTACATATGAAAAGTGAACATGTTTCTCAATAGGAAATATTTTTTTTTATTTTATATAACTTTTTAATTATTCTTTTGAAAAATATGCAATATCTCGAGAACGGTTCATGTTAGCGTTCTAAAATTTATGTCAATCGTTTTCAAATGAAAAATTACATAAGAAACATCTATTTATTGACGATTTTTCCAAAATTTCACTCGAAAATTTAGGGGGGGGGGGTCTGAACATTCGATTGCGTATCAATAGGCTTCCAGTGTTTACGGATTGTGATTTTTGTACCAAATTTGGTTCGAATCGGTGCATTCGTTCGTCAGTTATCGTCTCCACAGGCTCGCTGACACACACATACTTTCACACACATACACACACACAGACATCACTTCAAAAGTGTTTGGTTCGTGATCAGGGATGCTTGAAACCTGCTCCCGTCACAATACTTTCTTATACATTATGTATATAAGGAAAGTAACAGAGGAATAACTTTAAGAAAACTGTTTATAATTCAACATTTCTCCTGTTCATAATTCAAAAGCAAACATTCGATTTTCATGCGCCTTTTGGTGATCTATGTAAGATGAAGTGTATAATAAGATTTTGTCAATTTTTAACACTTTACAACAAAGTTGAAAAGTGTTTATGACTTTGTTCATTCTGTCTGTCTGTCTGTCTGTCAGTCCGTTAGCACGATAACTGCCGTAAAAACGACTTTATCAAAATGAAATTTTAGTATGTTGTTCAGACGGTCTGTAGGACCTATGGGAATATAAATAAATAATATCACCCAATTAGTTTTTTATTGAACCCGGGTTGAAAAAATGAAATACATTGAACCCTATGGGACCTAATTTTTCAAACATTTTTTAAGTAAATTTATAATTCACGAATTGCTTCGAAATTTTTAGGAAATATTTACAGTATCCCATAGAATATATAAAAAAAATTTCAGTAAAATATGTAAAGTAGTTTTTTAATTAAAAATTATTTAATATAGGGAAAAAAATAAATTCAATTAAATTCTGACTTTGGGATATCCTCCAGAAAGAAAAGAGAGATATATTATATAATAAATATCTTTCCAAGTGTTTAAACGTTTTGCATATGAGAGAGGCTTCACATTTTAAAATAAATTTGGTAGATAACAGTTTTTCATTTTTTTAAAATTTTATATAACTCTTCATGATATACTTATTTGATGGCATTTTTAATGCACTTTCCTACGTCCTAGAGAGTTAAAATTTGGTACACAGCTTAAATTTGATGAACATTTTATTCGACAAAAATTTGATGGATCTTTAAATATAGATCATACATTTTTTTCGAAATGGCCTGAAAATAATCCCCGTTCACTTCTATAAATCATTGTTGTTATATTGTTAAAAATTCTGATGTGGACAGCACATGTCTTTCCCTGCAGACTCATATTCGTTCTCTTTATTTCTTCAATAATAATTTGAGTTTATCTGCACAAAATAACAACCATAAGTATTTTAAATGACATTAAATTTACACGTTAAACTTAAATTTGGTTCTCATTTGATAGCTGGACTTATTGTCAAAGGTGGCGTAGCGAAAACGCGAAAAAACTAGAATATCTCAAGAACGGCTAGTCCTAGAGTAATGGGGTTAGTCTTATTCTTTTTGTTGTCAAAAATCACGTATAAAATAGGAATTTAATTGATATAATTGAGAACACGTAGTCTTCTATTTTTATATATAACGATTTTTGCGGGCATTTCGCAAAAATAGCCCGTTCCTTTTTCTCGAATCGTACTAGAATAACCTATAAATGATTTATAAACCAAATTTTGTTAAATTTGGTATATAAATCACTTGCAGGTTATTGAAATATTATACACCAAATTTTGTTAAATTTGTTCCATTAGTTTTTAGCTAGAGTGGATAAAGGCAATTTCTGCGGCCATTTCGCAAAGAAGGCAGATTCTTTTATTACGAATCATACTATAATCTAATGAACATCAGGATTTCCCACAAAAAACATACCTACCAAATTGTATGAAATTCGGTCCATTAGTTTTTCAATTAGAGTGGATGTAATATCCACACAGAAACATACACAGATACACACTTACACACACAGACGTCTTCCTAAAAATAGTTTTTTCGTGTTCTAGAAGTCCCAAAACGTGTAGATCCTTTGAAAATTCGAGTTCCGATCTTCGGCACGATTCCAATACTTTGAGTACATACACATACACATATATATTATCTGTGTATCTGTGTATTATCTGTGTATCTAAATTCCGTGCCTATGCAATTACAATAGTTGTGATTTAAAATGATCCCTAAACTTTTATTATTTCTTCAACGAAGCCTAATTTTAACATATGCAGAATGCAAATATCTCAAGCGATTGTAAGATGAATTACATAAGAATTGCTGAATTTTTTACACACAAAATTATTTGGCTCTGGAGTCTGGAATACAAGTTATAAGAATGAAATATTCATTGATTTTGCATAAAGAATCAGATGATTTATATTTCGATACAGTTTTAAATATTTAAGTATAATAAATTGCTGTAGTACTGTGATAATGTAAAAGATATCACCACTGAATGTATCACATTTTAGAAATTTTTAATTGAAATTACATTTCAGTTGGAAAGTGTTTCATAATCAATGCTTATGCATGATTGATCTTTCTTGTTATTAATTTCTCGTACTTTCACGAAAATTCTCAAATTCGATATTTTGATGCCAATATATGTTTTAAGACCTCCTGAACATGTTTTGACTATTTTTGGAGAGATGTCCGTCTATCTGTATATATATATATATATATATATATGTATGTATGTATGTGTGTGTGTGTGTGTGTGTGTGTGTGTGTGTCTGTGGTCGATTTCTTGTGTAGGCGACAGCGACCACAAATATTAATGGATTTTCACGAAACTTTATATTAGTCTTTGCTATAAAAAAAATCTAGAACTAGGTAGAATTTTTTTTAATTCAAGCAAAAACTTCCAAGTTTATTCAACATTTTATATTTTTCTAACATTGCAGCATAAGACAAAATTTGACATAATCATATTGGCTCAATAATCACGAGACTAGTTTCAATCATTGTTGTGAAAAATAGCAGCGATACAATTTTTGTGTTCGTAACGTCATTGGGCCCTCGGGGGAAAGTCTCCCCCCCCCATGAGAACATTGTCAAGTATTGTATCAATCGAAATTCTTTTTCAGGCCCTTTAAAAAAATAAAGGGTAACACTCTATAATTGTAATCATTTGGACCCATAATAACGATTTTTCAAAAATTTTCTTGTAAAATTTGATAAAAAGAAAAAAAAATACTAAAAATGGATTATACTATAAGAAAGTTGATTTCACACTCCAATAAATTTTAATGATATCTGATAAATACGTCTAATAATAATGCAAAATATTTTACCGTAACTTTTTTATTATAATTTAAAAACAACATTTAAATATTGAACTCGAACTAAATACAATGGCCACTTTTATAAATTTCACTTTTAATTAATTCAGTCGCTTTATTAATTCAAAAACTCAAATACGAACAGCTGAAGTCCATTATAAAATTCGTCACTTAATTGCGTCTGCCATTTTATTGACTCCAAATCTCCTTGCCCAACTTAATTCAATGAAGTCAGTGATCACCGTAATAAAATGATATTTTTGGAGACAGAATTTGTCGCCAAGCGACGCATCTGGAAAAAACATCCGGAAAAAGAAGGAGGAAGGAACTTCTCCCTTTGGGGCCCTCTTTGACGTACCCCAAAAGAACTCATCCCGAAAGAACGTTAATCGAAATGAATGCTAACTGAGCCACTATAAACCTAAGCGAGACCCCGTATAATTGTGTTCAAGAAGTAGAAAAGAAATGTTTTACAAAAAAATTAGTTTTATTTCAACTTTGCGAATTTTGTGACGATTTACGAAACTACGCTTTTGAAACTTTCGGCGTATGCAGAGGTGAAAAAATCTGAAATTTACAATTAAATATGCTAAACAATGGTCAATTTCATATATGTAAAGTCTACCATCACATCCATAAATTGAATTTCTGCTTGCTCATTTGTTTGTTTGAGGTTCCGTATAGAAAATTACAATTTTTGACAGATTTTTTTTATTTTTTTCAAATTTGATACTGCACAGAGGGTAATCCAGTCCATGTTTCAAGTTTGCATACTCAGAGGTTGTCAAGATATTAACATAACAAGAAATATCAATCATGCATAAAGCACTGATTATGAAACACTGTCCAATTGCAATTCAAATTTATTTAAACATCTCTAAAATGCGATACGTTCAGCGGTGATATTTTTTAAATTATCACAGTACTACAATAATTTATTTTACTTAAAAACTTAAAACCATGAAGATAAAAGTACTTTCTAACTCCTTGCTTAAACTTCATTGAAAAAGGCAATGCTATAACAATCGTCTGCTTCCCTATATAGAACCAATGAATATTTCGTTCATAACACCAATATTCCAGACTCCAGAGTTAAATAATTTTTGAGTTAAAAAAATTCAGCAATTCTTACTTATACAACTCATCTTACAGTTTGATTTGTTTGCATTATGCATACGTTTAAATTAGGCTTCGTTGTAGAAATAATCTAAGTTTGATGATCATTTAAACTGAAAAATATTGTAATTGCGTTGGCGCAAAATATAGATGCACAGAAAATACACAAAAATAAAGCGGTTTTAGGACGGTTGCAACAATAAATATAAATTTAAAAAAACTCTAAAAATCATGATTTTGACATTGGGAAAAAAGATTGATGCCACATTTTATTTTAAAGTGGGTCACGTGATCTCTTCATATAATATGGGTGTAATTATTGTTTTAATTTTTACTTAAAAACTACCGAACATATTTTGCTCACATTTCTTTTATTTTTTTTTATGGGATAATTTGAACGTTTCCCAACATTTTCAAAGTAATTTGCGAATTTTAACTTCACTTAAAAAATGTTTGAAAAATTAGGTCCCATACGGTCCAATGTATTTCACTTTTCAACCCGGGTTCAATCCTAAACTAATTAAGTGATATTATTCATTTACATTCCCATATGCCCCACAGACCGTCTGAACAACATACTAAAATTTCATTTTGATAATGTCATTTTTACGGCAGTTATCGTGCGAACGGACAGACAGATAGACAGACAGAATGACCAAAGTCATAAACACTTTTCAACTATGTTGGAAAGTATTAACAAGAAAGATCAATCATGCATAAAGCATTGATTATGAAACACTTTCCAACTTCAATGCAATTTTATATAAACATCTCTGAAATGCGATACATTCTTCGGTAATATCTTAAAAATTATCACAATACTACATTAATTTATTATATTTGAAAACTTCATCGAAGAAAATGATCTTCATTCAGATGACGGCATTGAAATATAAATTGCCTGGTTTAAACATATCTAAAAGGCGTAACATTCCTCGGTAATATTTTTAAAATTATCATAATACTACAATAATTTATTATATTTGAAAACATCATCGAAAACAAATGAACTTTATTCAAATGACGTCATAGAAATATAAATCGCCTCTCTATAAAAGCAGCATTTCATTCATAAACATTTTTCCAATCGTTTCATTCATCACAATATTATGATAATTTAGTTTATTTAAAAATTGTTATCTACTATATTTATTTTAAAATGTGAAACCTTTCTCATATGTAAAATAATGAAACTCTTGGAACGATATTTGTTATATAATATATCTCTTTTTTCTTTCTGGAGGATATAACGAGAGTCGGAATTTAATTGAATTTAATTGAATTTGTTCTCCCTATATTAAATAATTTTTATTTAAAAAACTACCTAACATATTTTACTGAAATTTTTTATATATATTTTATGGGATAATTTGAATATTTCCTAAAATTTTCGAAGCAATTTGTGAATTTTAAATTCGCTTAAAAAAGCTTGAAAAATTAGGTCCCATAGGTTTTAATGTATTTCATTTTTTCAACCCGGATTCAATCCAAAACTAATTGGGTGATATTATTCATTTATATTCTCATAGGTCCCACAGGCCGTCTGAAAAACATAGTAAAATTTCATTTTGATAAAGTCATTTTTACGGCAGTTATCGTGCTAACGGACAGACAGACAGACAGACAGAATGAACAAAGTCATAAACACTTTTCAACTATGTTGTAAAGTGTTAAAAACCATGGAGTTATAAAGGAGATAAAACTCCTATGGGTAAAACGTTTGAAAATGCTAATGTTTTGAGAATTATATCTAGGTGTCACTAGTGTTAGTAATATAGTAGCTATTATTAGTTGACGCAGCAGAAAGACGTAGTATTTAGTATATGCATTTTTGATTATTTTTATAGTATAGGTTCCCTAATTATGAGTATAATTAATCAATATTTTTTCTGCAGGATAGAATACAAAATATATAGAGATAAAATTGAATTGAAAGGTAAAATAAGATTGAATGCGTAGGAATACTATTTATTGTTACAGTTTTAATTTGCATTGCTCTAATAATTTATTTTTACAAAATGGACAGTTAAAATAAATATTTTCAGCCTTTCGCCATAGAAATGCATAGAATGCAGGACTACTCATCTTATCCCAGAGCCACCTGAATTATCGTCTCCAAATCAAGAAAACGCTAATATTGTTTAAGTTTTAACTTTTTACTTTTACCTCTATGCTAAAAAAAAAATCTTCCATAGAAACAGAAAAGTGCAGACGATTATTTCCTAAATTTTTATTTAAACAAAATATGGCATTAGAAGTTGATATGCTCAATAGAAAAAACATATAAAAATTAAAATAAATAACAATTTTAGCAAAATTATTTTTTTCTTAAAACAAATTATGAAATATATATTTTTCAATTACTCATATTGCCTGGTATTTTTATAAAATCTATTACTTGAAATCTTATCTTGGGCTTAAGAGGCAAGAAAAAATTAGGGCTAGATATAAATTTGGTGCTATTCCATTCAAAAACTTCCCAAAGGACACTGTCAAATTTGTAAGGAACTTTCGCCACTGATGTTGTGGATAAAGCAGCCTTTAGCTTCGAATCGCGGGGCCCATCTCATGGGCCCCAAAGATAGCGACAAAAAGACAATTTTAATCATAACTGCTGATAGCGAAATTATGAATAAGCCGAAGCGTTGATTGAGAGTCAGGCGTTTGTTTCCTCGTGATCTTTCGGCTGTCGGGTTGTGGGCATAGATGTTGTGTTGCCCACTAAGGGCGTAGTGTGTTCAGCCCCGTCCTATGCGTCGGGGCAACGTCATGTAACGGTTAAATAGTTCACGATTTAGCCGCTTAAAAGTAAGCGAATGATTGGACGATCAAGTGTCTAGCCATTATATATATATATATATATATATATATATATATATATATATATGATTTCTAATGGCTATTTGAAATTATACATATTATATATATATATATAATTTCAATTAAATTTCAAGGTTCGCGTTCGAATTTTAAAAACTTTCTCTCTAGCTCTAGATGTTTTGATAACAAAGCCGGAAAAACCATTTCGTGAAAATCCATTTATATTAGTGCTCGCTATCGTGCACACAAGAAATCGACCACAGACAGACAGACGAACATCACTCCAAAAATAGTCAAAACATATTTAGGAGGTCTTAAAACATATTGGGATCAAAATCTCGAAAATGTTCGTGAAAACAATACTTTCTCTACATTATACCACATAGTATGAAAAAATAAAAATGGAGAATGATAATGTAGACATTTTAAGAATCCTTTGGAAGATTCTGGTCCCCCCCCCCCCCCGAGTCTCAAAACGTAAAGGCTGCTCTGATTTGTGCATTTATATCAATTAATATCTCAGGAGCGACAGCAGGATTTATGGAAACTGATTGATTAGGATAATAAAGACAGTGCAATCACATCTATGTAAAATTATATAACTATTCTAGTTTGTTCTTCTTTTGTTTGGTTAGAATACTTTAAAAAGAAGTCCCTCATATTTGATAATAGCTAACATATTTAATTTGTTTGTGATTATTTTTCATTTTAAACCAAAACTGTTCAATAATTCGAGAACGGCGCACGGTTTCGCCCTGTAAATTAAATTATACCATTCAATTTTAAATGAAACTTGCGTATAGCATGGGCATTTCTGTCAAAAACAAGTTCTAAAAATTAAAGAAATATTTATGAAATTTCATTTTTGAATATCCATAGACCTCGCGTTTTTAACGGTACAAAAATAATCGTACCAAATTTTATTCGAATCGCTCAATTTTGTCCGAAACACATTCTGCAGCCACGCAAAGATTTAGACAGGCGCCATCAATGAAAAAAATAGTTGAATCCAGTGATGTTCAAAACATGTAAATTCATCAAATGCCCAAGTGTATATATATTGTGGAAAAAATAAAAAAATAATCAAATCCATTTCAGTTTTTATTAACACTTTACAACAAAGTTGAAAAGTGTTTATGACTTTGTTCATTCTGTCTGTCTGTCTGTCTATCTGTCCGTTAGTACGATAACTGCCGTAAAAATAGCTTAATCAAAATGAAATTTTAGTATGTTGTTCAGACGGTCTGTAGGACCTATGGGAATATAAATGTATAATATCACCCATTAGTTTTGGATTGAACCCGGGTTGAAAAAATGAAATACATTGAGCCCTATGGGACCTAATTTTTCAAACATTTTTTAAGCGGATTTAAAATTCACAAATTGCTTCGAAATTTTTAGGTAATATTCAAATTGTTCCATAAAATATATAAAAAAAAATTCAGCGAAATATATTCAGTAGTTTTTTAAATAAAAATTAAAATAATAATTACACCTCTTGTATGAAACGATCACGTGACCATGAAATGAAAAAATCACGTGACCCACTTCAAAATTATATATGGCATCCATCTTGTGTCAAAATCGTGATTTTTTAAGTTCTTTTTAATTCATATTGAGTGTTGTATCCGTCTTAAAACTACTTTATTTTTGCTTAAATTCTGTGCATCTACATACTTAAACAGCGCAAATACAATATATTTGAGTTTAAATGCTTATCTAAATTTGATTATTTCTCCAACGAAGCCTATTTTTCACTTATGTAAAATGTAAACAGCAAAATATGTAAAAGGAGTTGTAGTAGAATTGCTGTATTTCTTTAACACAAAATAATTTAACCCATGGAGTCTGCATGGCTGATATGAATGCAATATCAATTGATTTTATGAAGAGAAGCACGATTTTTTTCGATGAAGTTTTAAGCATAAAGTTTAATTACTTCTAGCTCCATGATCTTAATTTTTAAATAAAATAAATTATTATAGTATTGTGATGAATGAAATGAATGGGAGAAAGTTATGAATGAAATGCTGTTTTTATAAATAGATCCAGGCGTGTTATTTTTTCTATGACGTCATTTGAATTAATATCAGTTGTTTTCGATGAAGTTTTCAAATATAATAAATTATCGTAGTATTATGATAGTTTTAAAAATATTACCGTGGAATGTATCGTATTTTAGAGGTATTTAAACCAGGCAATTTATATTTCAATGCCGTCATTTGAATGAAGTTCATTTTTTTCAATGAAGGTTTAAGTTTTCAAATATAATAAATTAATGTAGTATTGCGATAAGTTTTAAAATATTACCGAGGAATGTATTACATTTTAGACTTTTTTAAATAAAATTGCATTGAAGTTGGAAAGTGTTTCATAATCAATGCTTTAAGCATGATTGATCTTTCTTGTTTTTATTTCGCTGATATCCACTGCTCCCTTAATCGGCATGTAATTTCGTGAAAGCTTAAGTTTATATTTTATAAATGAAGACAAACTAAAATTTTAAAATTCAGAAAGCTACTTTATTTTTTATTGCTTTAAAGTCATCTTATAACATAATAAAGGGTAATTTTTTTTATTTTGTGTTGAGATTATAATTTTGCTGCCAAATGAGTCTTTTCGCATCATACTCATCATGTATTGTACAAAACGCAATGTACCCTTTCAGCTTCTCCAGATCAAAGATTCAAATTTTGAAAATCAAGTCCTAAATAAGAAGTTCAACTTGTTTTTGTATGGGGTTTTATTAAATAGGGCCGTACATTGGAGGGTACGGCCCATTATATCTCTCAACGCTTAGTCGACCTTCATCGACCAAATTTTCCAGAGTGTTACGGACTTCATCCTCCGGGACTATTTGCCCATACCGGGTCAATAGCAATACTTTTACAGAATAGGCTGGTAGCGGGGGGCTGTTCTCATCATCCATTGGTTCGTAAATTATATATAACACTCTTCTCACCGTGAGCCCATCAGACTCTAGTAGAAACCAAGGTAAAACATCTTCCTCTTCCATCTCCTGTGATTGAATTGAATTCACAAAATCATTATATATCAATTATATTTATATTTATTTATTCAAATTTAAAAGTAAATTTCGGAATTATAAGTCTATTATAAGAATAAAATCTGATGTGAGCAGCACATGACTTTCCTTATATAATGCAATTAATTTACTACTTTTACAGTAAAAAAAATAGATTATTTTTGTAGTAGTTATTTATATTCTTTTCAAGGCCAAAACCCTAGGCCTTTTTTGGAACCCTTGCCCTGCAAGTGTTGAGTGTTACCCGCATTCTGATCTTGTAGGTGTGGTAGTGTGGATGTGCGCTCACACTGCCTTTCTGCTAAATTTTATCTAAATGGCGAACGACAACTTGGAGCTGGTTGTCTTTTGCTTCGGGGATGTTCCAAATTCCATTGGGTGGTAAAAAGTGAATGATTTTGGAATGAGAAGTGTATATATAAATGTGTTTTGTGGAGTAAGCTCCCCCCCCCCCCCTACTGCCACATTTGTGTTCTTGTTTTATTTGTGTTATATATACCTTTTGGTGCTATTGGGAGAAAGAATCTCTTGATAATTAGTTGCATATTTAATCGCATATACATGTATTATATTTCATATTTAATCTTTTGATGTTGAGGAAATTCTCTTGACATATTCATTTAGTGTATATTTTTATGTTTTCCTTTTGTGAGTCACAGGACTTTGGAGAAAATGATTTTTTTATATTTGAAAAAAAAAAAATAATCACAGAGTATTGAGTTCGGTTCTGTCACCCGGTCACTTTTGTTGATGGCTGCCACAGTTGTCCACAGTTGATTTCATTTGAGGAAAGGAAAAGAATAATTTAATTTCGAGTTTGAAATTTTTGAAATGGTGTGGACGTGTTTTCGACCACTGATCCCCCTTTTCTGCCACATGATCTGGTCAAATAATTGAAATAAATAATAATGTTTATATTTATGAAATGATTATTTTGAAAAAGTGTCATAAATTGATAAAAGAATGATTTGAATGTTAAATAGTAAATGAGATTGTAATAATAATAATGATTTTGAAAATTGTATAATTGTATAAAAAGGTATTATGGTAAGAATACCTATATTAAATGGATGTTGCCTGCTGCCTCTGTGTTAGAGGAATGAAAATGTTTTGTGTCAAATGGACACTTGGAGTCAATGGATGTTCACCACTGGACCAGGTTTGTAAAAATTTTTATTTGTCTTGGTATGGTCACTAAAATTAAATCTGTTTTATATTCATATTGTTATTTAAAAATAGTTATTTATAAATTCAGTTGTGTCTATTTAGACAAGTTTTGAGCCACAAACTCGCTGCTGTATATTAATTTAATGGAAGAGGAAATTTTGTGTGGTCATTAAATTTTATTACAATAGATTGAAGAAATAAAACTTAATATAATTATTGAAGAATGTTCTGCTGACCACTTGTTAATATTTTAATTGCTGGATTTTGATTTACTTAAAGAATGTGAATAACTTAAAAATTTAAATGCAGAAAATTGAAAATGGTTTATGATTTGAAATTAATTGAAAATTTTATTTGGAAAATTTATTTTAACTTCTGTGCTGACTTGAGGATTAATTTTGTAAATATTTAATTGAAACTTTGAATTTAATTGAAAATTAGAATTTAATTGAAATGTAATAATTTAATATTTTGGAAATTCACATAATGTGAAAATTTTTGTGAAGGGCTTGTATTCATTAGGACTTTGACTCATTTGCAGTCACTTTTAGGAAACTTTTGGCTCTGGTTCTTCGACATGCGCCCATGTGGGATGGTGTTCGTGTCAAGAGCCCTTGATGTAGTTTTGGCCGACTGCATCTTTTCAAAATTTTGTTGAAATTTCTTTCTTGAAGGTACGTGCGATTTCAAGGAGCCTGATGTCTACTTGCTCCTGCTGGTTTGGTTGAAAAAAATCCTCCCTTGTCGAATTTTTTTTCTCCGGAGGGAGGGGGAGTCTGTCGTGACGGAATTCGTCACTCCTTTGTAAATTATATAATCTCTGTACTTTTTAAACTTTTAATTAATTAATCTGTGTTCTGAAACCCTCTCGTCATTATGTATTTTATCTTATTTAAATATTTCTGAATCTGTTTCGAATTGTGGCCATTTTGTTCTATAATAATTCTTTCACACTCGGGGAACGGCGTCCGTTAGTCTGGGTCGCACCTGTTTGCTGGCGGAGACAAGTGTCTTCGTTCTTCTTGACTTCACGTGGCAGCTACGCATGCCTTAGAACTTTACCGTTAGTTGGGCGGATCTGTGGATGAATTTGAAATGGGAGTAATTTTGGATTGGTGGAAAAGAGAAGATGTGAGCCCATGTTATTTTCTATTGGACGGGTTCTGGATCCATCTGGAATGTTTATAAGCTGTGTGATTCTTGTTTCGAGGCTCTCAGCCACCCCGCAAGAGATAATTGATATCATCAAAAACCTTAAAAACCGTAAAAGCCCAGGGCACGACAAAATCAGGAATATTGCGGTCAAAAACCTACCCTTAAATATAATATTTTACTTGACCACCCTAATAAACAAAATACTAAAACTAAATTATTTCCCCAAAGAATGGAAGGAAGCGATAATTATAGCGATCCATAAGCCTGGTGAGGATGCCACAATTCCAGCCAACTACAGACCAATCAGCTTACTACCGACACTTAGTAAAATTACTGAGAAAATAATTCTTAATAGACTGAACACGCATCTTAGTGAGAATGATATTATCATTCCGGAGCAGTTTGGATTTCGGCCAAAACACTCCACCACTCATCAATTGCTGAGAGTGGTAGAGTACATATCTTCTGGACTTAATAGTAAGACACCCACAGCTGCGATTTTTCTTGACATACAAAAAGCATTTGATAAAGTGTGGCACTGTGGATTAGCATACAAATTGATCACTCTAAAAGTCCCTGACGCACTTGTCAAACTTTTAATCTCATACCTAAATAACAGACACTTCCAAGTTAGAGTAAAAGATAACTTGTCTACACCCAAGCTCATTAAAAGTAGTGTACCGCAAGGATCCATCCTGGGCCCGACACTCTTTAACATATATCTAAATGACATCCCCAGGACCCTAGACACGGAGCTGGCACTCTATGCAGACGACAGCGCGATACTTGCAAAACATCCTTACGTCTCGGTAATGCACAGACAGCTACAACAACACTTAGATATACTTCAAACATGGCTGGAAAAATGGCGAATAAAATTAAACCCCAATAAATGTCATTGGATTTATTTCTCTAGAAAACGTAAACCTCCGCCGCCTCTGTACATAAACAACCATGCCCTAAAAGCGGAAAAATCTACTAAATACCTAGGTGTAACGATAGATTCCCACCTAACCTGGAAACAGCACGTAACGAACTTAATCAAAAAAGCGTATATGGCCACAGGAGCCTTATACCCAATGATAGGAAACGGAAATCTAAGTTATCAAAATAAACTCCTAATTTATAAATCGGTCATCCGCCCGGGAATGCTGTATGCAGCACCCGTATGGGGATATGCCTGTAAAACTACTATAGACTTACTAGAGACAAAACAAAACAAAACCCTAAGGATTATAAGGAAAGCTCCTAGATACTTAAGAAACTCGGTAATTAGGAAAGACTTCAAAATAAAAACTGTTAGAGCCCAAATTAAAAAGCTAGCGCTTAAATTCTATAAAAATCTGCCATCTGTTCCAAATGAACTACTATTCAATCTGCATGACTATGATCATCGCAAAGCCAAATCACGTAAGAGACCCCGCGCGGTACTTAATATTGAAAATCGGAATTAGGTAAGTCCCAACTTAAATTGTTGATATTAAATTAAAACTCGATCAATGTTTTCTAAAAAATGTTCTTAAACCTTAAACTGCCAAAGTGATAGGAAATCCTTAGAACTGCATCAACTCCCCAAAATTACTCAAACTCTAAATGTGCAACAAACTGCCACACTAGGAGCTAAGTCAAATAATAAAAACAGTAAATCAAAAACCTCGAACCTCCAACTATGGGCAAATGAAATAATGTCACAGTATGAAGATAAGAACCACACCTAGAGATTGGAGATTAAAGGCGCTTCGCGCCTGGTGCTCTTTTCTGGACGAAACCCTGTCTTCTTCGAGGCTCTCTCCCTAAAAACATCTTGGAACCCACGAACAGCTCAGGACCCCTCCCTCAGGTTGGGTTTCTGTCGCTGTGGGTCGGGAGAGATGCCACCGTCGCCACTGCTGAGATCTGCTGATGCCTTGCCGACCGTTGACCGCCGTGTGGATGCTGATGGAGAACCTCACATGAATTCGTGCACCGGGTTTAGCAAGAGCAATTATGATACTGGTCGACCCTTGGAGTACCTGATCCGGCACCTTGCCGGGGACTGCGGTTCTGCCGTTCCTGCTGGAGCGGGGCAATGTTTGCCCCGAAGGAATCAGCCAGTGGATGCCTATGCTTTTCCTACCATGAGTCCTTTTCAAGAATTGTGAGGTAAGCCTTGATTATTTAGACGTGCCGATGGGCAGTAGTCTGGACTTGGTCATCGACCTCTGAAGAACCCTTCTCCATTAAGATCTTCTGCCAACTTTTAATATATATTTTACCTTCAGTTTCCTTTCATAATCAAGCAATAACCAGGCCATAGTAACCTATTTGAATTAATATTGTTTTGAAATACAGTTAATATTTAGGCCTTAATGTTCCCCGAGTGTGTTTCCTCTCCTTGACCATACCAATGTTTAATTAGTGTATATGTTATATAATATGTAAATTTTGGAATTAATAATTATAGAAATTGGTATTAAGTTCCGGCAAAAAGCCGATGAATTCTAGTTGAAGTGGTTTAGAGCTGAATTTTAATCAACATTTTGTAGTTTATGTGATAACTCCATAATTTTTGGCATTTAATAAATTTGGAATTTAAACGAAATTATGTGTTCTTATTTGTGTAGAAATTGTAATGATTTATGTGTTTTCAGCTCTGGATGAGTTCTTTAGGTAAAGGAAAATTTTCTGTTTATTTTGGTTTTCGGTTGGGTTTTCGCAGGTCATCAATTGGAATACTTCCAATTGACGGGAGGTGAGTTTAGAACCTGGGTTTTTAGAAATTTTCTGAGAAAGTTAGACTTTCTCGGTCAGCCGTGTCGGGCGGGAATCCGTTGCGATGCCCTCGGAATCCCGCTGTGACAATATTGAATTTTCGTCAGTGAGTCGTCATTTTCCATGTCGTTATCATCAATGAGTCGTCAATGATTTAGTGTCATTTTTATCCATTTGGCGAGTTTTTCGTTAATTTAGCAACATTTAAAAAAGTCGCCAAGTTGGCGACATTCCACTAAATTCGCCTCCAAAATTTCGCCAAGCGTTATGGACGAAGAAATGAGTTATTCTTACAGCAGATAAATGACTATTGGCGTTCAAATGCAAAAGTATTACTCAAAGTATCTTTTTTCATGAATGGAACGAGCTAGATCCACGAGAATGATGTCACCCAATTTATCGCATAGTATTACATATGACAAGTGAACATGTTTCTTAAAAGGAAATATATTTGTTTATTTTATATGACTTTTTGACAATTTTTTTATTAAATGTGCAATATCTCGAGAACAGTTCATGTTAGCGTTCCAAAACTTATGTCAATCGTTTTCTAATGAAAAATTACTTAAGAAATATCTATTTGCGTAGTTTTATTAGAGGTTTTGATTTTTTGACGATTTTTTCAAAATTTCACCCGAAAATTTAGGGGGTTTTGAACATTCGATTGCGTATAAAAACAATAGGCTTCCACTGTTTACGGATTGTGATTTTTGTACTAAATTTCGTTCGAATCGGTTCATTCGTTCGTGAGATATCGTCTCCACAGACTCACTGATGCGCACACACACACACAGACATCACCTCAAAAATGTTCAATCCGATATTAGGGATGCTTGAAACGCGCTCTCCCGTCGAAAACTCGAATTCGAATTTTCGACCCCGTCAAAATACTTTCCTTATACATTATGTATATAAGGAAAGTAAAAAAAATAAATACAAGTTAACACTTAACATTAACACTTAACTACTTATTAGTTGATTTTGATTCGATAATGTACAGCACTGAACGCCGCAATAATACAAAAGTATCCTAAATACTAATGTCTTAATTTTTTTAAATTTAAATATTTAATATGTAAATAAATTGATCCTCTGTATAACCCCTAATTTAGCTAAATTAAATAATCTTCAAAACGAAGTAATTTATAAAAGAAATTTCATAAAGCAATTTTTTATGCATAATTTGGATATGTTAGATGAAATTTCATACCACTACTAAAAATTTAATAATTTTTATCAGGAGGGGTGTGTGTGTGTGCAGTGGATACCTATTGTTGGAGGCTTAGCCCCCTCTAGCTCTTGCCTGGCTACAGCCCTGTCAAGGCCCACATATTACTTTGGCAAGCACACCCCTTACTTTTTCAATTGCGTCTGGGTATTCTGAGGCTCCAAGCGAACGGCCCCATTTGAAAGGTAAGTATAGTAAAACTCAGAAATCCGAAAAATCAATTTTTCGACACTTTATTACTTTCCTTATATACAAAGGGAAGTATTGTGACGGGGTCGAAAATTCGAATTCGAGTTTTCGTCGGGAGAGCACGTTTCAAGCATTCCTGATCACGAATCGAGCATTTTTGAAGTGATGTGTGTGTGTGTGTCAGTGAGTCTGTGGAGACGATAACTGACGAACGAATGGACCGATTCGAACGAAATTTGGTACAAAACTAACAATCCGTAAAAACTGGAAGCTTATTGTTTAATTAAAAAGTCTGATGTGGGCAACACATGACTTTCCTTATATAATGTAATGAATTTGCTACTTTTACAGTAAAAAAATAGGTTTTTCTTATAGTAGATACTAATATACTTTCCAAGATATTGAATTTTCGACAATTAGTCGTCATTTTCATTGATTTAGCTTCATTTTTATCCATTTGGCGGGATTTTCGTTAATTTGGCAACATTTCAAAAAAGTCGCCAAGTTGGCGACATTCCGCCAATTTCGTCGCCAAAATCTCGCCAAGCGTTATGCACTAAGAAATAAGTTATTCTTACAGCAGATAAATGACTATTGGCGTTCAAATACAAAAGTATTATTCAAAGTATCTTTTTTCATGAATGGAACGAGCTAGATCCACGAGAATGATGTCACTCAATTTATCGCATGGTATTACATATGAAAAGTGAACATGTTTCTCAATAGGAAATATTTTTATTTTATGTTAGATGACTTTTTGATAAGTTTTTTGAAAAATGTACAATATCTCGAGAACGGTTCATATTAGCGTTCTAAAATTTACGCCAATCGTTTTCTAATGAAAAATTACATAAGAAATGTCTATTTGCGTAACTTTTTTAGTGGTTTTGATTTTTTGACGATTTTTTCAAAATTTCATTCGAAAATTTAGGGGGGTTCTAAACATTCGATTGCATATAAAAACAATAGTCTTCCAGTGTTTACGGATTGTGATTTTTGTACCAAATTTCGTTCGAATCGGTCCATTCGTTCGTCAGTTATCGTCTCCACAGACCCACTGACGCACACACACACACACAGACATCACTTCAAAAATGTTTGATTCGTGATCAGGGATGCTTGAAACGTGCTCTCCCGTCCAAAACTCCCAAAAAGTGAAATTTTGAAAAAATCGTCAAAAACTCAAAACCGCTAATAAAGTTACGCAAATAGACATTTCTTATGTAATTTTTCATTAGAAAACGATTGACATAAATTTTAGAACGCTAACATGAACCATTCTCGATATATTACACATTTTTCAAAAAAATTATCAAAAAGTTATATAAAATTAAAAAAAAAATATTTCCCTTTGAGAAACATGTTCACTTTTCATATGTAATATCATGCGATAAATTGGCTAACATCATATCATTCTCGTGGATCTAGCTTGTTCCATTCATGAGAAGGGATACTTTAAGTAATACTTTTGTATTTGAACGCCAATAGTCATTTATCTGCTGCAAGACTAACTTATTTCTCCGTCCATAACGCTTGGCGAGATTTTGGCGACGAATTTGGCGGAATATCGCCAACTTGGCGATATTTTTAATTGTTGTCGAATTAACAAAAATCTCGCCAAATTGATAAAAATGACTCTAAATCAGTAAAAATGACGACTAATTGAAGAAAATTCAATATCTTGGAAAGAATATAAGTATCTACTATAAAAATAACATTTTTACTTTCCTTATATACATAATGTATAAGGAAAGTATTGTGACGGGGTCGAAAATTCGAATTCGAGTTTTCGACGGGAGAGCACGTTTCAAGCATCCCTGATCACGAATCAAACATTTTTGAAGTGATGTCTGTGTGTGTGTGTGTGTGTGTGTGAAAGTATGTGTGTATGTGTGTGTGTCAGTGAGTCTGTGGAGACGATAACTGACGAACGAATGGACCGATTCGAACCAAATTTGGTACAAAAATCACAATCCGTAAACACTGGAAGCCTATTGTTTTTATACGCAATCGAATGTTCAGAACCCCCCTAAATTTTCGAATGAAATTTTGAAAAAATCGTCAAAAAATTAAAACCACTAATAAAGTTACGCAAATAGACATTTCTTATGTAATTTTTCATTAGAAAACGATTGACATAAATTTTAGAACGCTAACGTGAACCGTTCTCGAGATATTGTACATTTTTTTAAAAAATTATCAAAAAGTCATATAAAATAAAAAGAAAAATATTTCCTATTGAGAAACATGTTTACTTTTCATATGTAATACCATGCGATAAATTGAGTGACATCCTTCTCGTGGATCTAGCTCGTTCCATTCTTGAAAAAAGATACATTGAATAATACTTTTGTATTTGAACGCCAATAGTCATTTATCTGCTTTAAGAAAAACTTATTTCTTAGTGCATAACGCTTGGCGAGATTTTGGCGACGAATTTGGCGGAATGTCGCCAACTTGGGGACTTTTTTGAAATGTTACCAAATTAACGAAAATCTCGCCAAATGGATAAATATGACGCTAAATCAATGAAAATGACGACTAATTGTGGAAAATTCAATATCTTGGAAAGAATATTAGTATCTACGACAAGAAAATCCTATTTTTTTACTGTAAAAGTAGTAAATTCATTACATTATATAAGGAGAGTCATGTGTTGCCCACATCAGATTTTTTATTTATTTTATGGGATAATTTGAATATTTCCTAAAACTATGGAAGCAATATGTGAATTTTAAATTCGCTTAAAAATGTTTGAAAAATTAGGTCCCATAGGATTCAATATGTTTCATTTTTTCAACCTGGGTTCAATCCAAAACTAATTGGGTAATATTATTCATTTATATTTCCATAGGCCCCACAGACCGTCTGAACAACATACTAAAATTTCGTTTTGATAAAATCATTTTTACGGCAGTTATCGTGCTAATGGACAGACAGACAGATAGAATGAACAAAGTTATAAACACTTTGTTGTTGAAAGTCGTTTGTAGTTGAACAAATTCATAAACAATCAACTATGTTGTAAAGTGTTAAAAACGAACGTTCCTTAGAGGTTGATTGATGCGACGAATTAATTGTTGAAAACTGAATGATTAATCAGAGCGTGCCTCATTTGTTGTCCTAATAATGAGGAAGGGACAAAACATGATAGTATAGCCAGCAGAGAACAAATAATAAGCGAAGAGTAACTGAACTGCAGCCAACAGAGTATATCTCTTTTATCTAAAAAGACGGCAAGTCGGGCCGTTTCGATTGGATAATTAGAAGGCAAGATTTTTCAAGTGTTCTTTTTTATAGGTTGTGCGATCTATATCTTACGCAGTGAGACAAAGTGATGACTTAAGCGGCCCAAACAGACTGAAGGTGAAAGCTTGAAATTTTATATACACGCGAGACTCGTGGGAAAAATCTAAAATCTTGTACAAATTTTTTTTTATTTAGAGAGTTTTTTTGTTCTAACATTCTTTCATATATTCTTCAGCTCGAGAATGGTTAGACACACAAAAAATGTTTTTATACCATCATCCGTTGAAAATAATATCCTGAATTTTCTTAATTACTTTCCTTATATACATAATGTATAAGGAAAGAATTGTGACGGGGTCGAAAATTCGAATTTGAGTTTTCGACGGGAGAGCACGTTTCAAGCATCCCTGATCAAGAATCGAACATTTTTGAGGTGATGTCTGTGTGTGTGTGTTTCAGTGAGTCTGTGGAGACGATATCTCACGAACGAATGGAGTGATTCGGATGAAATTTAGTACAAAGATCACAATCCGTGAATACTGGAAGCCTATTGTTTTTATACGCAATCAGATGTTCAGAACCCTCCTAAATTTTCGAGTAAAATTTTGAAAAAATCATCAAAAAATCAATAATTTTAATAAAGTTACGCAAATAGACATTTCTTATGTAATTTTTCATTAGAAAACGATTGACATAAACTTTAGATTGCTAGTATGAACTGTTTTCGAGATATTGCACATTTTTAAAATAAATTTATCAAAAAATCCCATCAATTAAATGAAATCTATTAACTGTTGAGAAACATGTTCACTTTTCATATGTAATATCATGCGATATATTGGGTGACATCATTTTCGTGGATCTAGCTCGTTCCATTCTTGAGAAAAAGTACTTTGAGTAATACTTTTGCATTTGAACGCCAATAATCATTTATATGCTATACGAATAACTTATTTCGCCGTCCACAACGCTTGGCGAGATTTTGGCGACGAATTTGGCGGAATGACGCCAACTTGGCGACTTTTTAAAATGTTGCCAAATTAACGAAAATCTCGCCAAATGGATAAAATTGACGCTAAATCAATGAAAATAACAACTGATTGACGAAAATTCAATATCTTGGAAAGAATATAAGTATCTACTAGAAGAAAAACCTTTTTTTACTGTAAAAGTAGTAAATTCAGTACATTATACAAGGAAAGTCATGTGGTGCTCACATCAGATTTTTTCTTCTTGGCACGGAACTGGTAGTTGGCGCTTTTTGAGATGACCCTATTTATTTTCTCATGCTATTAAATATAGTATAAGGAAATTATTTCTTTCATGAAAATTTTCATTTTCCAGATTTTTACTCCAATAAATGTTTTAGGACCTCATGAACAGGATTTAACTATTTTTAGAGAAATGTCCTTTCGTTCGTCTGTGGTCGATTTTTGGTGTACACGTTAGTTAACACTAATATTAATATATTTTCCGTCAATCTTTATATCCGACATTGCTAACGAATAATCTAGAACTAGATAGATTTTTCTTCTAAATTCGAGCGGAAAATTTTATATTTTTAGCATGGCAGCACAGGACACAATTTGGCATAATTATGCATAAAAGGCGTAATTTATAGATTAATGATGTCGAAACAGATTCAACCAATGTAGTGGAACTGCTGTTAAGCTTAAATTTTGCATTTTTAATGAAATTATCAATTCTGATGGGAAGGGGAGGATTTCAACCTATTATAGATAAATTTTCTTCTGTTTACTAATATTTTTCATGTTCCACTTTACTTCCACTGCTTATTTATTTATTCGTTTCTGACCCTCTTTATGTTATGAAACAGCCGACATAGATCGTCAGCAGTGATTTGAGAAAATTTGAACTAGTACTGCATTAACTCGAAGCACCAGCTTCACTTTCAACAAAAATTTCACAACATTTACAGTTTAAAAAAATTTGATGCGGGCAGCACATGACTTTCCTTATATAATGCAATGAATTTACTACTTTTACAGTAAAAAAAATATATTATTTTTATAGTAGACATTTATATTTTTTCCAAGATATTGAATTTTCGTTAATAAGTCGTCATTTTCATTGATTTAGCGCCATTTTTAACCATTTGGCGAGTTTTTCCTTAATTTGGCAACATTTAAAAAGTCGCCAAGTTGGCGAAATTACACCAAATTCGTCGCTAAAAACTCGCTAGCCGTTGTGGACGGAGAAATAAGTTATTCTTACAACAGATAAATGAGTATTGGCGTTCAAATACAAAAGTATTACTCAAAGTATCTTTTTTCATGAATGAAACGAGCTAGATCCACGAGAATGATCTCACCCAATTTATCGAATGGTATTACATATGAAAAGTGAGCATGCTTCTCATAGGAAATATTTTTTTTTTATTTTATATGATTTTTTGATAATTTTTTTGAAAAAATGTTAGTGTTTCATGTTAGTGTTCTAAAATTTATGTCAATCGTTTTCTAATGAAAAATTACATAAGAAATGTCTATTTGCGTAACTTTATTACAGGTTTTGATTTTTTGACGATTTTTTTAAAAATACCCTTGAAAATTTAGGGGGTTCTGAACAGTCGATTGCGTATAAAAACAATAGGCTTCCAGTGTTTACGGATTATAATTTTTGTACCAAATTTCATTTGATTCGGACCATTCGTTCGTCAGTTATCGTCTCCACAGGCTCACAGACTCACTGACACACACACACCTACCTACCCCTCCCCCCCACACACATACATATCACTTCAAAAATGTCGAAAACTGGAATTCAAATTTTCGACCCCGTCACAATATTTTCCTTATACATTATTGTATATAAGGAAAGTAATATGTTGTGAACCAATACGTGTACAGAACACTGATGATGCCTTTAAACATTTATTCGCTGTTTAAATTAAATTTAGGACAACTATTTTTATTGAACGATTTTAATTATTTTATTTCTCATTTTCTTAACCATGACAGAAATTGATAGCTTGCACATTTGATTTTCTACCACACTCTCGTGCCTCATAATTCTAAAACCATATTGAACCACAAAATGAAATTCATATTACTTATAGGGTTCCAATAGAGTAGTATACACAAGAAATTTCAATTTTTGGATGTATGCTTGAAAGAAACACTGCGTTTGATCATGAATAAAGTTTATATGTTTCGCGTTATTAGTTTGAAATTGTAATTGTACAAAAAACTGTAAACATTTTAGACGCTTATATTTCTGAAACTAAGATAAAAATTTAAGCAATTTGTACATATTTTGCCGGAAATGGCGTACCATTTATGTATACAACAGAAAGAATTTTAAATACTTTAATATTAAATATTATTTCCAAAAGGAATAAGAAGTTTTGATCGAACGAGTTTTCGCGTCATTGCTTTTACGTTTATCGCTTGAAATTTATTTTCAAGCTATAAAAGATAGATATAAAAAGTATGCGACAAAATATTCAGTAGAAAATTCAGTTTTTAGATCCATAAACTGTTTTTACAAAGCTTGAGTAATTTTCGAGCAATCGCATTGTCAAGTTAAAGAAGATTGAAAATTTTCTGTTTTTAAAAATGTTATTCCTTCTATCTCGACAACTGAAAGAGCTAACTACAAACAAAGAAATCTATTTATAGTACTTTAAAAATCCTACAGGAATAAATAATTGGATTTAGAATCGAGTAGTTTTCGAAATATGGGGGTTATAGATTTAATATTTTATACTTTTTTGAAAATGTGGTTCTATTTGTATAGATTTGATATTCATATATCTTGCTTTAGACCCATATTATATGTTATAAACGAAACTGAAAACTAAATAAACACATTGAACTTCATCTGTGTTTAATTTTACAAGACATTATATTCACGTAAAATAATTTCGGCTCCATCAGACTGAAGCCACTGTTGATTCTTTTATATAAAATATTTTTTTATAAAATATTTTTATAATATTTTTTTTATAAAATATTTTTATAATATTTTTTTTTATAAAATCTAGAAACATCATGGACTTTTATACTGCTGACTGAGATGCAACACAACTTCTTGTTACAAATAGTGATAACTGAGGAGTAAAATTTTGAAATACTGTAAAACTTCTCTCAGACGACCACCTTATAAAATGCGGTCGCTTAGAGACGTGGTTTCTTATTGAAGGTTTATGGTAACGGTTGCTGAGGAGAAAATAAACATAATATCAAACAACACAGTTAAAATTACATGCATAAATGGTAAAATTTATATCGTATTAGCATGAAAAATATAAAATAAGAAAATACCGTTTGGTAATTTGACATTTAAATTGAAAGCTTTGAAATTTCCTACTTAAAATGTATGAAAAATAAATCGAAAATAGAATAACTAAATAAATCTCTAATTTAAAAAAGGAATAAACAGCAGTTTGATGCTGCAATTTTTTTCTATCGGAATTTTTCTTTCCAAACACATTTTATTTTATCGTCTTCAACAGACAATGAAGTTTACATTAATATATTCACGTCCTTGAGTTTTTCTTGAGACAATAGGACAAAGAGTTTTCTGTGAGATTTTCGATTGTCCATCAGAACCATATTACGAGCCTATAAGACCAATATGAATGGTTCTGAAACTTGATTTTGATTTTAAAAATAAACAGGAAATGAAATTCCTCCCTTAACAGTCTCCAAAAATTTAGTCGATTTAGGCGGAAGAATGTTTTTTAAAAACCTCTAAATGGAGGTAAATTTAGCATTGAGTGTATTGAGGTTAAAAATCCGTTCCGAAAAAAGTGATCGTTAAGGGAGGTGGTCTTTCAAAGAAGTTTTACTGAATATCCTTTATAGTTATACTATGTGGCAATGAAATTAAAACAATATACCCATTCCTTAAAATACTAAAAATTGTACATACAAGTATTATCACCTTTTTAATGTAGAAGATTGTGCTTTCCAAACTAGGTTACCGCTGTCGAGCAAAGGATCTTGATGCTCTCAAATTTAAAATTCCAAGATCGTCTGCCGGTAGATTTGTCGTCTTCAACAGCTAGCATTCCTCTCGAAGAAGCAATCCATGATGTCTGTGGAAAAAAAAATAGTGTAAGAAATTTGGACAGTAAAGCAAATCAATGACTAAAACAGTAAGCATTACGAGTCATTTTCTACACGTGATTCATACTTTTAATCAAATTTCAAAGAAAGGAGAGTGTCATCAAAACCATCGACCTATTAGTTTGGGTTTCAAAAAAGCAGATTTCACATTATTGATTTATGAGACATATAGATTATAAGTACATCTAAAATGAAAGTACTAAGACAACAAGCATAAGATCTTTCTGCTGAGTATAGGGTATTGAGGCAATTCTCAATGGTATGCTCCTGAGTGCACTTATACATTTTATCAGTCTATGTTGTGGGGAAAATCTTATAAATGTGTATAATTTTTTACATGTATGTTAATATTATACAGTCCAAGATATTAGTTTTGATGATTTCTTATGTCAACCGTACATCTCCTACTTTCGTAACGTTCATTTTGCTTACTAGAGCGAATTATCCGGTATGTCTCGATTCTAATTAAGCATCCACCACGTATAAATAGTCAATAAGCACAAACTGCTTATATAATACATTTAAACACAATTTAAAATGGTTTCGATCCGAAAATTGCAGAATCAAATCGCACGAGCTCTTCGGGAAAAAAAATTTTTTTTGAATAAAATATAAGAGCAAATCAAAATTCAATTCAATTTTGAACAGATTCAGATCAATTTTTAACAGATCGATACCCTTGATTATGTTCGGAATCGAATGTTTTTTTTTAGTTTTGACGCTTTTGATATTATGTTTACGAAAACTTACAAAACTTATTTTAGACTTGTGATACTACCACTTTTGAAGATTATACTTAATAACTTTCTGGGAACCTCCATAAAAAAATAAAAGTTTGGTGGACCAAAACTACCCCATTTTGAGTTGCCACTTTTAAAGCCGCAGATGCGATAGCAAATTCCGCGACCTTGTCGAGATTCATCAATAATGGCTATTTACCAAGTCACATCAGGGCATGAAGTAGTGATCATCACATTTCTCAGTTTAGATTTGATTTCAAAAATTTTAAGTTTTAATTTAATTTTCAGCGCACTGTAATTTTATGCTGTGTAATTATGCTTTGATTTTAATGTCTATTGTATTTATCAATGTATATTTCATTTGCATTGTCATTCTACTCGTTTGTTCACCGTATATGCTATTCAATTGAAAAACATATTTATTACACAGACAATATTGCACTTGCTGAAAATAAAAGCAAATCGCTAATATGTAATAACGTTTTGATATAAAAAATCGACAGTGGTTTCAGTTTGATGGGGCCGAAAGTATTTTGCGTGAATAACATCTTGTAAAAATAAAACTTATATAAAGTTCAATATGTTTATTTCTTGTTTTAAGCCACATTTGTTTTTAATCACATTTTTCAATAAGTTTACAATAAGTTTCACAATAAGTTTCACAATAAGTTTCACGTTACCTTACACCTTTCTGGTAGGTCGGACGGTCTGGGTCTCAACAACAACAACAACGACAATAAGTTTCACAAGTTCAATAAGTTTATTCCTTGATTTTAGTTAGTGTTCAACAAGTTTATTCCTTGTTTTTAGACACATTAAAGTTTTTAGTCACAAAAAGTTCAATAAGTGTTTATGCTTTGTTTTTAGTTACATTTGATTTTAAAGTTCAATAAGTTTATTCCTTAGTTTTAGTCACATTTTTCAATAAGTTTATTCCTTGTTTTTAGTTAATGTTAAATAAGTTTATTCCTTTGCAGTTCCATTTGTTTGAAGTCACATTAAAGTTTTTAGTCACAAAGATCAATAAGTATATGCCCTGTTTTTAGTCACATTTGTTTTTAAAGTTCAATAAGTTTATTCCTTACTTTTAGTCACATATTTCAATAAGTTTATTCTTTGCTTTTAGTTAGTGTTCAAGAAGTTTATTCCTTGTTTTTAGTTCCATTCGTTTCGTTTGCAACAGATAATAGGGTCTATGGTAACTAAATCAGGACATAATTAAAACAATATTTTCAGATAGGATTTTTCGTATTGTTATGTTAGTTATCGAGGATAAGGAAAATATGAGCAGCGTATATAAGCAACGTATATAAGCAGCATATATAAACCACGTATATAAACAACGTATATACATATTAAAAGCCTATATAAGTTTGACAGCGAGTATTGAATTATACAGGATTTTATAACTACTATCTTTTGAAAACAAAAGATTCAATCCGGAAGCATTTGCTTACTCTTCATACCCAACATTATTTTCAAAATATAAGCATTTTTACTTTTTTTACATACATAATGTATAAGGAAAGTATTGTGACGGGGTCGAAAATTCGAATTCGAGTTTTCGACGGGAGAGCACGTTTCAAGCATCCCTGATCACGAATCAAACATTTTTGAAGTGATGTCTGTGTGTGTGTGTGTGTGTGTGTGTATGTGTGTGTGTGTGTGAAAGTATGTGTGTGTGTGTGTCAGTGGGTCTGTGGAGACGATAACTGACGAACGAATGGACCGATTAGAACCAAATTTGGTACAAAAATCACAATCTATAAACACTGGAATCCTATTGTTTTTATACGCAATCGAATGTTCAGAACCCCCCTAAATTTTCGAATGAAATTTTGAAAAAATCGTCAAAAAATCAAAACCAATATTAAAGTTACGCAAATAGACATTTCTTATGCAATTTTTCTTTAGAAAACGATTGACATAAATTTTAGAACGATAACATGAACCGTTCTCGAGATATTGCACATTTTTCAAAAAAATTATCAAAAAGCCATATAAAATAGAAAAATAAATATTTCCTATTGAGAAACATGTTCACTTTTCATATATAATATCATGCGATAAATTGGGTGACATCATTCTCGTGGATCTAGCTCGTTCCATTCATGAAAAAATATACTTTGAGTAATACTTTTGCATTTGAACGCCAATTTATCTGCTGTAAGAACAACTTATCTCTTCGTCCATAACGCTTGGCGAGATTTTGGCGACGAACTTGGCGGAATGTCGCCAACTTGGCGACTTTTTGAAATGTTGCCAAATTAACGAAAATCTCGCCAAATAGATAAAAATGACGCTAAATCAATGAAAATGATGACTAATTGTGGAAAATTCAATATCTAATAAGTTATATAATATATAAATATATAATAATAGTTATATAATATATGTCGAAAATTCAATATCTAATAAGTTATATATTTATATATATATATATATATATAACTTATTTCTTCGTCCATAACGCTTGGCGAGATTTTGGCGACGAAATTGGCGGAATGTCGCCAACTTGGCGACTTTTTGAAATGTTACCAAATTAACGAAAATCTCGCCAAATGGATAAATATGACGCTAAATCAATGAAAATGACGACTAATTGTGGAAAATTCAATATCTTGGAAAGAATATTAGTATCTACTATAAGAAAAACCTATTTTTTTTACTGTAAAAGTAGTAAATTCATTACATTATATAAGGAAAGTCATGTGTTGCCCACATCAGATTTTTTTAAACTGTAAAAGTAGTAAATTCATTGCTATATATAAGGAAAGTCATGTGTTGCCCACATCAAATTTTTTTTAAACGCAATCGAATGTTCAGAAGACCTCCCAAATTTTGGAATGAAATTTTAAAAAATCATCAAAAAATCGAAACCTTCAAAAATTGTTTTTATACGCAATCGAACGTTCAGAAGATTTCCCAAATTTTCGAATGAAATTTTTAAAAAATCATCAAGAAATCGAAACCTTCAAAAAAGTTACGTAAATAATCATTTCTTACGTAAGTTTCATTAGAAAACGATTGACATAAACTTTAGAACGCTAGAACGAACCATTCCTGAGATACTGAGCATTTTTCTTACTTTCCCAATAAAACATTGCGTGTATGTAAAACGAAAGTAGTGTAAACTTCCATTAATCCGGCATCCAATGTTTCGGCATGCCTCTCGAACGACATTCGTGCCCGCTCGGCTATATTCAGAAATGTTCGTGAATAAATAAATGTTCGTGTGCTGTTATGAAAATTTATTTTTATTGAAGCTTACCATATAATTTTTAAATTAATTTAAATTTAAAATGATTTTTTTTTCCTCACACACTGAACAGTGTAATCCGATCTGTGTAGCGTTTTAGTCAAATAAATATCACATTTCCTGTAGATTACTTTGTTTTAAATCATTTTCCCCCATTTTTGTTTGGCATTCGATAATCCGGAAAAATGGGTGATCCGGCAGCGGCTGAAGCCCCGAACATTCCGGATTGCCGAAAATTTACTATATCGTGATGAGGTCGAAAATCCAACTCTCGGATTTTAGTCAATTTACACAATTTGTGTATCTCAGAATACGAATATTGAATATCATTTGTTTTGTTTATAGGCTTTCAAAACACTACAAGTTACTTGCTAACTGTTTATAGCTAGCTAGCATATTTAGTTTTCGTCCCGATTTCGTCTGGATCGCCCTACAAGTGACTACCCTTGAAACTACCCTACTACCCTTGAAAGCCCTACAAGTGTATATTTTGATGTTAAGAATTAACGTCAAAATATACACTTGCAGGGCTTTCAAAGAGATACAAATTCTTGTTTATTGATCACAGCTAGCACTTTTAGTTTTTGAGATATAAGAATTACAATCTTGAAAACCAGAAAATTTTTAATCTTTTTCAACTTGACACGACGGTTACTCAAAAACTATAAAAGCTTTTTTTTTTTTATAAATAAATATAGATTTAGAAACTAAATTTCCTAATACATATTTTTGTCTTTTACTATTTATATTTATCTTTTATAGTTTACTATATTTCGAGTGAAACTTAGGGGGTTGGGGGGTGGAACACTAGCTCGGAGAGCTACTATTTAAAGATTTTTCAGAAATTTTTTTTTTTTAAATATTAAAATTATTTATAATATAGACACCTTGATTTATCTGTCTGTTTATCTATTTATCTCTGGGTAACGCTTGGCGAAATTTTGGTGTCGAAATTGGCGGAACACAAGCCAAACTGATAATCCCCCCCTAACAGCATTGAAACTCATTATATTTTTTAATTAGGAATATCAAATTATTAATTCCCACAAAGCGACAGGCAGTATCAAAAATGTTAATAGTGTAGATTTTTGTAGATATTAAATTTTCGTCAATTTGGCAATATTTTGCGAAAGTCGCCAAATGAAATAAGTCACCAATGTTGTCAAATGTGTCACTGAGTGGGACGGACAGATAGAAACGTAATTACTACACCATCTCCTAACAAAACCACAATTAATTTATAATTCCCTAATAAAACTGGATTAATTTACGATCCCTTAACAAAACGTGCCTGTCCCACGAGCAGTGAAACTCACTATATTTTGAATCAAGTATATTAAATTAATAATTTCCACAAAACGAAAGGGAACATTAAAGAAATTGAACTAATATATTGAACCGATATATAGCCTTCCTATATATTGAATTTTCATAAGTTTGGCAACATTAAAAAAGTCGCCATGTTGGCGATATTGTCTCCAAAATTTTCGCCAAGGGTTAAGGACAAATAGAAGGATCGTGAAATTTTCTATTCTGATATAGTGATATGTACTGATATGAGTGACTTAGTGAGTAAAAGAGGGGGGGGGGGGTTATAAAATTATCGTGCACTTCCACTGTAGCTAGTAACTTATTATTGTACTTATTAATTTACAATTTACTTACTAGTAATATTGATTTTAATGCCACTTGATCCGTCTTGGCATCGAGGCCAAGGTAAAAATATAACATTTGAAGATGTCGAATTAGGGGTGAAGCCGTGAAGGTGCAAAGGAATATTTAAAACCACTTTGCTTAATTATCGAGCATTTCCACTATAGAAAGGATCTTGATTTTGATGCCACTGGATCCATCTCGGCTTGGAAACCAAGAATTTTTTTTTAATTTGACCTGGATGGCCATGGAAGGATATTAAAGCCTCTAAGACATTGTTGAGAAAGTCGTGCAGTATGTGGTCGAACGTTGTCTTGTTTAAATTGGAACCCGGGCAGCTTGAGGGCATAAGCAGACAAGGGCGGATCCAAAGTTTCATTACGGGGGGGGGGGGCGGGTCCCGGGGACCCGCCCCTGGAAAATTTTTAATTTTGGGCTGTTGATTAGTTTAGATAAATTTTGTTGTTCTTAAGTCATATTAATATACTTAACAATTAAAGTTGAGCTTATAATTAAACTATATGGAAATATGGTTTAGGGTAAATTATAGTTAAGTATGACAGAAAGGATAAGCTAATAAAGGATACAATACATATACATTTATACAACAACCAAAACGATAACTTACAATGTATTTAATAGAACATGTTTAAATCTAAATTACGAAAACGTTGTAATTATTTTACTTTTTTATAACAAGCAACTTTCTAAAAAAAAGTTTATAGTGAAAAGTCAAGCCGCCTTGGTTTCTTTGAAAATTTCTCAATCAATTTATTTACATCAATATGAATGTCTCTATGGATGTGTATTAATGCTAGTCCTGAAAGTCTCTCTTCTGTCATTTGCGTTCGAAGCCAAGTTCTAAGGCGCTTCAATGACGAAAAACTACATTCTGCTGAAACAGCACTTACTGGGAACGTAGCTTGAAGGGCGAGAAGCTTTTAGATTCGTGAAAAACATCTGGATCACATTTCTCCGAAAATTCTAACACTTCTGTGGGTTTTTTTTTTCAGAAGCATTCTTCCAAAACTCATACCAAACTTCAAATTCTCCTTGAAGTGCCCTTTCGAACAGACTTTTACTTCCACGATCATCCAGAATTAAACCAAATTTGTGTGATATATTTTGCAGAGCACTTTGCTTTCTTGCTTTGTTCTCGGCTTTTCCATCTGCATTTTTGGGGATGAGAACATTAATATCAAAGATGTTCAGTACGGATTCGTCAAACCTTGAGTTCAAATCTTGATTAACTTCATCCAAAGCCTTGTTGTAGGTGACTACTCGATAATAGTCTTCGACACGTTTTACGGTAGGGTTGTCTCGATGTGTTATTCTTCGGATAATTCTGGGCTTTTTAGGGACGATGTCCAAGTCACCCATCATTTCAGTTGCTCTATTGAAAAGAAGATGAAAGACAGTGCCACTCTCCACTAGCTTCTTTTGCAAAACTCCTTTTAATTAATCACTCATTAAAAGTGCTTTTAATGAGTGATGATGCAGAGAGCTTGTCGCGAATTTCTGTCTGGAGCTTTTAATGAGTGATGATGCAGAGAGCTTGTCGCGAATTTCTGTCTGGAGCTTTTAATGAGTGATGATGCAGAGAGCTTGTCGCGAATTTCTGTCTGGAGCTTGGTACTTAATGGTAGCGTAACGGATAGAATATCAGCTACAGTGTACATAGACAAAATGAACTCTGTGGTGCATATAGAATCACACAGGGACTTTGCTTTTGATGACGAACTAATGTCTTCCCCGAAATTAAACTTAGAGCCTCCACATTAGGAAGAAATCCACCTTGAAACTGTAAAATCGCATCTTGTTTCTCCACCTATAGTGTTTCACATAGGGAGTGTAGCCTACCTTTCAAAGTTTGTTTTAAAACAAAATTCCGTTTTGATGACATGTTGAAAAATGAAATTGCTTCTTTCATTGTTCCAAACATGTTTCTAACTGCCTGTGCGTTGCTGCACTTTGTTAATGACAAGTTCAAGGTGTGATTACTGCAAGGGCACAAGATGGCATTTTTCATTTTAGATTGAGCAACTTTTACAGCTCCACAGCTTTCTGATGTCATGACCCTGCACCCATCAGTACATATGCCAACGCAGTTATCAAACTCTAGGCCTAAACCACCAATAATTGAAAGTATTGATTGGCCAAGTACGTCTCCAGAAAGTTTGGGCTCAGTTGTTGAACTTCTTCCATAATGCATTTGGTGTGAATCTACAAATCCAATAAAATCTTCACGAACACTTTTTTTGTAAACATAAGGCAGTATGGCAGACATTTGAGATGTATGAGACAAGTCTGTAGTCTCATCAAATATAACACTGTAGAATCTAGATTCTTTCACTCTTGAAATGATTTCTTCAAGAATACTGTCACCAGCAATGTTAATAATTTCATTTTGTGTAGTTTTGCTAATGTATGTTGCTCTTGATTGAGAATTTTCCATTTGATTTTCAAATACTTTGTCACCAGATTGTATACGAAATTTCAAAAGTTCTCTAAAATTGCCTTCATTTAGTAAACTTTCTGATTCGCTATCTAAGAGTGAACCATCATCCCTATGCCCAGAAAATGGCATATTTTATCGAGCCAGGAAAATTATACTCCCAATTATAGGCACAAGTCTTCGTCTGTTCTCTCTTACAACTTCCAGATGATGAGAATCCAGCTTATTCACAATATCTTTTTCAGGGTCGTGAAATCTTTTCAAAAAGTTTTTCCCATCTTCTACTGCATATATACGTGTGTATGATACGTGTTTTTTTTTTGGTGAGTTTCTAAATATCCGTCTTTTCCAAGCATCTTTGAATATTTTGTCAGGAGTTCTGTGACTAGAGTTTTTAATGGCATAACATTTCTAGCGACACTTCCAGTATTTCAAATCACAAACAACGCACAGTATTTACAAAAGAGCCCTTTTAGCTCTTCAGAAAAAACCGCCCAACTATATTTATTGAAATGATTTTGGCTGAGATATCTTTTTTTTTCTTTCAGCTGTTTTGTGTGGACTGAAAAAGGAAAGCCGTAGTCAGGAGGTGGAACCCAATGGTTCTCTAACAAGTAGCCCCTTGAGGCATCGCCAAGACGCAAATTACTTTTCAAATAGTATCCAAGATTGTTTTTATGAATACCAGTCCAGACCTCAGGAACTACACAATTTTGTATTTTAGTTTCCGGAAATTTTTCATTTGGCGATTTTGTGGAGTTTGAGACGATTGTTGAAGAGTTTTCCCTGGTAGTCTCCTTTGACGTATCACCATCTCCTTTTTGTGTTAGAATACTACGAGAAGGAACTTTGTCTTTTTTACCTTGTAATTTATTATCACCAACTTTGGGTTTTTTGTTAAAAAAACTCAGTAACTTTAGTTGATTTGTTCTCTTACTTATTTTGGACATCTAGTGGCCAATTTGAAAAGCAATTTTTAAAGAGAAATGTCAAAACATTTTTCACATTAGACATTTGTTTATTACAGGCAGTCATATATAACAAAAAACACAATTATTTTTCATCGTCTTTATTTTTTTCCAGATAATTACCCCGACGAGGGGAGGGGGCGCCCTCGCTGGATCCGCCCTTGTAAGCAGAACAATCGGCTGAAGAATATCGTCGACGTACAAGTGAGCTTTCAGATTGGCTCCTCTCCAGACTGTGCTATCCTCTCGAGTCTATCTGGGGCAGCCTGTCCCTGCGATGGTGACATGTGCCCATGGTCCCCACAAGGGGGCCCGGGACAAACGGTTGTGAAAGGGGGGCGGCGAAGCCGGTCGCCTTTCAGGGTTTTTTCTAATTGACTAATTGACAGCTGCTAAAAAAAAAAGGAGGCACTGGTTTTTGTGACTTTGAGAAATTTGAAAAATAACAACTGTACCATGATTTTCTTTTATCAAAGAGGGCCCAATTCGTGGCGGTCACTGTGTCCACGGTCACTGTCTTTAAAAATATGGCGTGACAAAAAAGGTCAATCACGACCGCCGTACCATCGCATCGCTTCCATTTTACCAGGAAGAAATATTACTTGTACTCAGGGCCGCTGATAATTTGAATTTAAAATTAATAATTGTTATTAACATTGGTCTTCAATTAGTTGTATTTAACACTATATATAATAATACCCCCTCTCCGATAACAAATAGGTTAGGTCTTTAAGATGTAAATATCAAGTTATTATCTTAAACACTAAATAAATAAACATATAATTAAACATAAAATAAATAAACATATATAATATATTGAAAATATAAAATTTAAAACAAGCAAAACGCTTTACCTGTTCGTTCAAATGTCACAAAATTTTCTGGTTTTAACAATACAGATAATTATTTTTAAAATAAACATCTTTCGAAGCCATATCTGTTGCCAAATTTTTTATTTTTATTTTAGCAGTTAAATAATTAATGTACCAGGTCCAAGGTACAATATATTTTATTGCGCTGAATAATTACATGTTGAAATCTGACGCTTTCCTTGGTGATGCCATGCAAAACTACTTCAAAGCGTTTAAAATATGGATTTAGAGAGACCTTTACCTCCATGGTTTAATATAACCTTCATTCCGCGCATCTAATGTAACAATAGACAGCTGGGGGAAAAATTGGCATACTCCACTCAGCAATTTATTCCGTATTACACATTTTTTAAAAACAAATATTTAACTGTATTTTGTATAATAAATTGTATACAAATTTTGTAAAAAAATCGGTAAAATTTTGTAAAAAAAAATCAGTCCGACAGAGTCAAAATAGTTTTCGTGAATAACATTTTGTAAAGTAGAATTCAGTAAAGTTCAATAAGTTTATTCAATTTTTTTTTTCAGACTCATTTGTTTTGTTTGCAGGCTTTCAAAACACTACAAGTTACTTGCTAACTGTTTATAGCTAGCTAGCATATTTAGTTTTCGTCCCGATTTCGTCTGGATCGCCCTACAAGTGACTACCCTTGAAACTACCCTACTACCCTTGAAAGCCCTACAAGTGTATATTTTGATGTTAAGAATTAACGTCAAAATATACACTTGCAGGGCTTTCAGAGAGATACAAATTCTTGTTTATTGATCACAGCTAGCACTTTTAGTTTTTGAGATATAAGTATTACAATCTTGAAAACCAGAAAATTTTTAATCTTTTTCAACTTGACACGACGGTTACTCGAAAACTATAAAAGCTTTTTTTTTTATAAATAAATATAGATTTAGAAACTAAATTTCCTAATACATATTTTTGTCTTTTACTATTTATATTTATCTTTTATAGTTTACTATATTTCGAGTGAAACTTAGGGGGGGGGGGGGGGACACTAGCTCGGAGAGCTACTATTTAAAGATTTTTAAGAATTTTTTTTTTTTTTTTAAATATTAAAATTATTTATAATATAGACACCTTGATTTATCTGTCTGTTTATCTATTTATCTCTGGGTAACGCTTGGCGAAATTTTGGTGTCGAAATTGGCGGAACACAAGCCAAACTGATAATCCCCCCCCCCCCCCCCAATCCCTATACACTCAGCGCATACCAAATACATGCAAAACATCAATACCTAACTGATTTTAGGGGTCGGAATCATAGCCCCGAAGGCCTTTTTCTGCATGTTGAAAACTTCCAAACTTTTCTTTTTAAAGTAATATGGATGTTTTTCTTTTCAAAGTAAATTATAAAATAGAAACTAATATTACCAGTTTTAAAATAATTTTAAAAATATTTCGCCATGCATGTCGCCATGCATGTGCCTTCTCTGATCCACTGAGTCAGTACTGGAAAACTACCATATCGCTCTGACCAAGATGGCGACTAATATGTCTGTTGGACCAACAAACTTCCTTTAGGCCTATGAGGCGATCCCTCTCCAAATCCAATACCTATTCATAGTGCCGTGAGTACGTCTCAAAGGCATCTTTGTACACAACTTGCAGTATCAAAGCAGAAAATCCAGTTCCAATTGTCCGTGAGTGAGAACACCGGCCGTGTTTAATGCTGCAGGATAAGTCATTCTCATGCACTTTGCGTGAGCCCTACAGCAGCATTGGCACAGGCAGTTTGATCATTTGCATAACTCTTAAAACGACATTTGCATGCCGAGTTTCGCGGCTGTAGCTCAATCTTTTATAGGTGCATGTATTTTTTTGCAACAGAGTGTATATTAAATTTCGAAGGTTGGAAAAGCATGTTATTTTAGGAGATTTCAGGTGGCGAAGACCTCCGAGGCCCCCTGGCTATGTTCCTGCTGGGTGGTGGGGGGTGGATTGGGTGGGCTTTGACGTACCCCAAAACCTGGATAAAAGAATCTGTGTTTTTTTTGCGAAATGGCCTTCAAAAATTGGACAATTTCACAAAATTTGGTTGATATAGCAGTGTTTTCCTTCCAGAAGCTTACACTGCTGACCTTTGAGAAGTGAAAGTAATGATATCCAATTGCTAGAGGCAAACTCGGCATATGCAAAGCTAGGATTTCGGAAAGGGGAGAGGAAGGGTACGGCAGAATCAAGTGGGTTTACAGTGCTAATTTTGGTTTTTTAATATTATCCTATGGAGAACGAATATAATTTTTCCACCAATGGGGAGATACTTATGAGACTTTCCCGGCCACAGAGACGGAGACAATAAATTCGGCCCATTTATTTTAAACTTTTCCCATACCTGGTATTTGTATTTTATTTCAGTGATATGGTGTTAATTAAATAATCGGGCTGTAACCGGCCCGTGATTAGATTTTACAAATTTATGGGCCAGTCCGCTCATGCCCATTGTTGCATTACGATCTTTGTTGCTCCTCCTCGTACCAATATCAATAGCATAGTTTGGGTTTAGGATGGTCCCCTTGTTCGTTGGTGGAAATATTGCTTTAATTCTCCATACTGTCCATATCGTTAAATGAAATACCTCTCTCTAAACCTCGACCCCAATCCCCCCCCCCCCCCCCCTTTACTTTTCCGATATTCTGACTACGTCTATGCCGAGTAGTGTACACAGTAATTCCCCATATAGATATTTCAATACATACTTTCAATACCTTATGGAGAAAAAATGTTTAAGCATATTTTAAGGGGGGGGGGGGGGGGTATGAAGGAGATTAAGATAGGTGGGCTGAGAGAAAAGAAAACGAAATTTGAGGTGTCCGCCTTGTTTTTTAGATATATTGTTACGAAACGTATCCTCTTGTCGCGGATGTATACGCAGATACAAGAACGAGTCCAAGTTTCTGGATAACTTACGTTTATTCACGAGCACAGATTGTGCCAACGGCCGTACCGTACTGAAAACACCGGTTCTCGTTAGATCACCGAAGTCAAGCAGCATCGGGCGCGGTTAGTACTTGGTGGGTGACCACCTGGGAACACCGCATGCTGTTGGCACATCTCGGGTGCGGTATCCCCGTGGTTTGCGCGCTGCCACAAATGCCGCCGTGTTCATGCGGAGTACGATCACGTTAAACATGTGGGTCCGTAAGTCCTTTCGAGAGGTTGGTGGTAGGGGAAGGAGGGTACGGTCCCTGTGGATGCCTCCCCCACTGGGTTCCGGTCTAAATTGGGTGGCACTTCCCGGCCGTCCAAACTGTTACCTTACACCTTTCTGGTAGGTCGGACGGTCTGGGTCTCAACAACAACGAGCACAGATTAAACAGGAACATTATACAGCCAAACAGCACTTAAATGTCTCACTAATTTTACAGAATAAGCGATATTATTCACAGAATGTTGACGAAATTAATTTCACAAAACAGCCGCTACTATTCTCAAAATATTGGCAAAAATCACAGTCCAATGTAGCTCGTATCACGTCTATTCGTCACCTCTCAACTCCAACGCATTGATGAGTATTTGTATAGTGTCTCCATAGAAACTTCCGGAAATCTCTATATCTCAAAGTATAATTGTTCTATCGAGAAGTTTCGGGAGCATTCCGAAAGTCACCAAATTTCACCAAGTTGGCGATAAATCGCCAAATCTGGAAACCCTTCTTCTAACTGGAAAATCCTGCAGGCTCTGGGCCTACGTCATGGACTGCGTTTTCTTCGCCTGGTCTTCAAGACAGACCATAGAGGAGACGCCAAAGGCGATATTGTGTGTTCCCAACAATATATTTCAGGCAGTGACGTTTTTGACTATAGACAAATGCCAGGGGCACATGAAGCTCTTAGGACCTTTTTTCGTACTCATCTACATTTTCTTACTATAAAAGTTTTATAGGAGGCATTAGAATTTTATTTTGCATAGAGTATCTAGCTAGGATTAAAGCGGCCCTGATTTAAGAAAGGTAGCTATGGGCGCCCATAGCGTAGATATCCTAAAGAGGATGTATTATATAGGATATTTACGACTTTTTTCAGGGGGGGGGGACTCAAGGATAAGACGTACAATAGCAACTAGCTTGTTGCACGCTTCGACTTGAGATATCCATCCTGTGAGTTAATACTTTAATCATACATAATTATAATTTTGATAAGGCGATAATATACTCTGTTGCAAAAACATATATGCACCCATAAGAATTTGAGCTACAGCCGCGAAACTCGACATGTATGTATCGTTTGAGGAGACAGGCAAATGATTAGAATTTGGGAGAAAAAAAAAGGTTTTATTAAGAATGGTGACAAGAAGATGACATTTTAGTAAGTGGTAAATCTTTCCCTGGCAGCTATGCAAGCTGATATTCTGTGTAGCATAGGGCCAATTGAGTTGCTTAGGTCCCTCTGTGGAAGATTCTGCCACATATGTTGAAACTAGTCATCTAATTCAGTGGTATTCTGAGAAGGCTGCAATTGCCGTCCCAACATGTTCCAGACGTGTTCTATTGGTGATAGGTCTGGGAACCTGGATAGCCATGGGAGAGTATTAAATCTTTGAAAACGTTGTCGTGCAGTATGTGGTCAAGCGTTGTCCTGTTGGTAAATGGAACCACGTGTGATGGCCGTATGCTGCTCGGCAACAAATACGAGTGGAATCGGAACGCTAGCGAGTCCTCCTCCACACACATATGCGGCGGTCATCAGCACTAAGAAAGAAGCGGGATTTGTCTTTAAAGACAACATGGCTTCAATCAGACACTGCTCAGGCTGACCGATCACGGCACCAATCCAGACGGCTCTGCATTTGTTGAGGGATCAATGGTAGGCGCCATAATGGACGCCGATACCTAATTCCTCCTTCTGCCAGTTGTCTTCAAATAGTATGCCTTGATACAGGATGCATGGAAGATGACAAAACCTTTGAATGGCTGATAGCGACGCTATTGGTGTGGACGTGACTCCACTTCTGACTGCACGATCCTCTCGATCAGTTGTTTGTCAGGAACGTCCTGAACCTCTGCGACGGTAACATGTGCCTTCTCTGATCCACTGTTGTCAACATCGAGCAACTACAACATCGCTCCGACCAGGGGCGCGGTAGCCCATTGGTTAGCGCGCTGGAGTTGCACTCGGTAGGCCCGGGTTCGATTCCAGCCACTGCCAAAACTGCCGCCGTGTTCATGCGGAGTACGATCACGTTAAACATGTGGGTCCGAAAGCCCTTCCGAGAGGTTGGTGGTAGGGGAAGGAGGGTACGGTCCCTGTGGATGCCTCCCCCACTGGGTTCCGGTCTAAATTGGGTGGCACTTCCCGACCGTCCAAGCAGTTACCTTACACCTTTCTGGTAGGTCGGACAGTCTGGGTTTCAACAACAACATCGCTCCGACCAGGATGGCGGCTAATACGCCCATTGAATCAACCAGCCCCGTAGGCCTATGATACGACTTTTTTTCTAAATCCGACAATTGGTCGTAGTGCCGTTGAGTACATCTCAAAGGCATCGTGTACATAACTTGCAGTATCAAAGCAGAAAATACAGTTCAAATTTCCCGTGGGTGAGAACACCGGTCGTTTTTAAATGCTGCATGATACGTTGTTCTCATGCGCATTGCATGCATGAGGCCTATAACATCATTGGCGCTGACAGTTTGATCATTTGCATTACACTTAAAACCAAATTTGCACGCCAGGTTTCGTTGCTATAGCTCAATTTTTTTATGGGTACATATATTTTTTTGCAACAGAGTGTATATTAAGGAGACTGTTGTATATTGAGTAAAGCACCAAGAAACCCCCTCTTATGAAAATGTTTGGACCAGTGACGTCGTCAAGAAGGGAGGAGAGCATAGGCGCTCATAGGCGACAAGAGGGGCTCAAGCCCACCTAATCACTCAGCAATATTTGCTGTTTTACCTATTGTTATGAAAAATTAATGAAATTTTTGTTAATTTTTCAACAACCCTTTTTGCTAAAATTGGCACTCGAAAATTGAAACTTAAGTAATAGACCCATAATTTTGTTAACATGCAAAATTTCCTTTTCACGAAGTCAGATTCCTAAAATGTTCACTCGAGGAGAGGGGAGGGGGGGGGGGACAGGTTTCATTTCTCCTAGACTCCAATTCTCCCTCTTGGAAACCTATATATGTGCGCCTATTGATCAAAACTTATTGAAGTTTGGAGAAATGATTGGTGTAATGGGAAATAAAAGATTTGGTTACCCCCTCCCCAAACACAAATTAATTTAAATTTGAAAATATTGATTTTATCGCAGCAAACAAAGTTGCGCTTTTATTCAAATTTATTAATATATGTTTTTTCTAATTTTCTTTAACGGCGAGGTAGAAGTGGTCAGCGTGTAAAGCGATTTAAAATAAAAGAGAGAGAATCTGCGCTCTCGTGTGACTACAATTTTTTATTTTTCCGGAGCGCTTTCATTCTACTCCAACTCCGCTAGAAATTGCCTGTTTCCAGCTACGTCAGCTGCTGATTGGTTCCCCGCTCAATGAAGTCACTGCGTGGCCGCGACAAGGTTGCCGATTACGTCAGCTTTCGAAAGCAAGATGCAGGATTTTCCAGAAACTAAAATTTTAGCATCTCTGGTTACTTCATCAAAAGCATTCACAGCAGATATTTGTCTAGATTGTACTGCATAAGTGTTTTGTGCATAAATAGCAGTAGAAGAAATAAAATAAAAGAAATAATGTTGCAAGTGAATAGACCTAGTCGAGCCTACTACAGCCAATAGAAGCTCACAACTCCAGACATTTCGAGCACGTGATTCCAGCTCTGTCCAATCAGAAACCGTTGCTTTACTAGCTGTGTTACTCATTCACCATTTTTAGGTCAAGAATCAGCAACGAGATGGAGCTCGCGTTGATAATGTCGTGAAATAGAAAAAAATTAGGGTCTAATTTGTAAGTAATTAATGCAAATTTTATTGCTTACTATTTTCTCTGCATGTTTTTAAATTTTGAGCAAGTTGTGGTTATTATTTGCAGCGTAGTGATTTTGCATAGGATTATTGAACATTTCTTGTTTATGTGGTCGATCAACACTGAGCGATGCTAGGCTTAAAGTGTACGTGCACTACAGGGCTGCCTGTCAGGTGCGAACTGCAAAATAAACATGTCTTTTCGTGAGACTGGTTGTAGTGGTTTGTAATCAACTGGAATCTGCAGTGTTCATGGTATTATACTACTTTGTTCTGTGTAGATAATGATCATGAATTATTTTTTGCTTTTCCTAATAATGCATGTTACAAAATTATTTAAGAAACATTGTGTTTCACATAGTAACAAATTGTTAACATTAGACTGGTCTTAATTAAAATTAATTTGCATATTTCAATTACTCCATAATGCCATTGTTTAGAGACATGCACGATTTGCATTAAAATAATATCCATAAAAACTATTCAAGACTATCGATTTTGATACTCTTGACAGTTTGAACATTAAATTACGAACTTTGAAATATTTTTGAGTTAATACGGGATGCTGATTATAAGGTGAAAATCTATTGAAGAATAATATAAGGTTGCAAATTTAGATTTTTCTTTGTTACAAAATGTGATTGAATCGTTAATATTAATCTGATTAGTAAAGTAATATAAATATGTCCGAGAAAGATGTATATTTTAATTTAGTTCGATATTTAAAAATATATATACAGTTAAACATATTTAACTGATTGTATCATTGCATGCTCTGTAAAATTACGTATTAAAGTATCAGAACGATGCTATTTTTTTTATTCAATTACACATTAATGTTCACAAAATACAAAACTTAAATGTCAATGGCATATTACCTACATGCTCATGATTTAAGTATTATTTGTGACAGTACTAGATCTGGTGACAATCAAACTTTGCATTGTTTTTCTTTTTCTTTATTAATTGTAGGTAAAGCTCTTTTTCAAGCTAAAATTTTCTTTGATCTCTACAATAAGTATTTTTTTTTACTAAAAACGATGTAGTAGCACACTATTTAATTTTCATGTTTCCTTAAATATAATGTATAATCAAAATATTTTCACTGACCTTAAAATAGAAATATTGTCTCATTGAGTTTATAAAGGAGTGTAATTTTATTGTTGCAAGTAAATTAATGAATTTTGTTTTAGCAAATTAGACATGAGAGCATTTAATGCTTTTGTCTTTTTACAAAGCTAAATGTGTCCTTTGCTTTACTTTCTGCATTTACTATATATAAATTCGTAACGATTTTGTGATAATTTATAGTATAAAAATATTTATTATGAAATCTATCATTAAGTTTGCATTGAACAGTAAGTACATTATAAGTGATATTCTAATTCTTTAAAATCTATTAATATAATTTCTTGTCATACTCTAACAATGAAGTTTGATGTACATATATTAAATCAATGAAATGTTTAATTATACTAAGGCTGTTTATTTCACCATAAATTCTCTTCATATAATGGTGATCCAATAATAAAGCTGTTTAATGTTCTAAATGTACTCAGCATTTTAATATTTGATTTTATTGCTTTTGATATTTTTTCTTTTGTATAAAATTAAGTCTATTAAAATACAATGCACCATCTTGACATATAAATTTCAGTATATTTGAAATTATCTAATTTAAAAGAAAATTCTAAAGTTTTAAATAATTAAATATTCATCTTTAAACTTCCTAAAGAACAATATTAATAATTTTGTTTCCAAGCCTACCTATATCTTTTGCAGCTTGAAGTTCAAGGTTAGGTCACATTTTCCCTATAAATCATGTCTCTACAAATCTATTATTGCAACAAAGCGATCAAATTACAATACTCATCTTAATCTCCGAAATGCAATATAATGTATACTCTGTATTGCTTTGAAGCATAGAGAGAGATTTTGTAGGTTGCATGAGGCTGATTATTAGTATTTGACATATTTTAGTCCTAATTTCACTGGAAATTTTATGTTTGGATTTATCTCAAGCCCCCCCTTTTTTTGTGTGCTCACATCCTCTCATTTTATGTGCTTGTCCTCAGAGGCCGGCCGTTCATACAAATTGTGGACCCTTACAATCATGTATCCCAGCTTCTGCCCCCTCCATATTTTATTTCCTCCTCTTGATGATATTCTAAAAATGAGATTGGGATTGGCCCTCCCCTACTCCAGTGATGTCCAGCTCCCCTCCCAATGGATGGCCCTGTTATGACAAGGGTTTAAGGTGCTATGTTAATTATTATATCCAGACCTTTAGTAAATCAATCTGAGTGTAGGTTTTACAATTAGGGAACAGAATCCATTTCAGTGCCATCAATATGCTGTGGTGCCCTCTTTCAAAAATTTTATATTAGTTTGGGAATATTTAGAACCCAGTAAGCCCCTTATATACTTTGTCTTCTTTGAGTAGATCCTTTTTCAATGTCGCGGAAATTATCTAAAATAAGTTTCCAAGATGAAATAGTACAAAATACCTGTATGTTACTATTTTAATCATTGTGAAAATTTGTAGTGTTATACAAGTTACTTTAGAGCTTTGTACTTATATTTTTTAAACTTGCTGACCATAGACTTCAGAATCTTTTGAGGGTTATTGAAGAATAAAATTTTATTTTAATTTGTGTACTACGATAATAAACAAACTAGGAAATATAATTTCATGTATATATTTACAGATATTAATTTTAGTATAGTTGGCCCCACTTAATCAGGTAACAGATATTTGCATACCCTGCTTATATGCATAGAATATTATTGAACAAAAATGAATTCCATAGGGTTAATGTTAAACATACCCATTTAATCACATAGCAATCCCTGGTTAATTGTTTATGCAATTAGCAGGAAATTAATTGTTTATGTAGCTAAGATATTAATCATGTGAATTTCAGTTTGTATTGGGAGGAAAAGCGATTAAAGCCTGTTAATGGCAGCAGATGAGCCATATAACTGCCAGTGAAAAGTAAAATTAATTCATATTTTTAAATATATAGTTTAAAAATAAGAATGTTTATTGCTTTCATTTTAATTCACTTTTCATTATTGTCTAGATTTACCTACTTTTTCTTAAAAAAAAATTAATTGTAATGTATTGTGTATACAGTAATAAATTGCTACTATTTATTATGTAAATTGCTATAATTGTTTTATATTCATTATAATATATAATCAAGAGGGGCATTAATAATATTAATCTGTATACCCACTTAATCACATACAATAGAGTGGAACCAAGTATAATGCAATTTAATTGGAGCTAACTGCATTTTGAAATTAGCAAGTTTAGTTAAATGCTAACAAGTTTAAATATTAAATATCCATTTCCAAACTTCTTAGTAAAGAATAATATCACTTTTATATATTGAGCTTTGTCTTTTGCAGATTGAAATTTAATATGTGAGGTTTTTTCCTACAAAGCAAGATGTTGTATAGCCTATTGCAGTCTTGTGTTTACCAACAAACATGGTTCTTTTTGCTTCTCCAAAAATTCACTAGTGATTCCAATATGATTCCTATGTTTCTATCATTATACATCTATTCGATAAATCTCATTTTAAGTGTGGAATTTGCATATGAGTCATTCTTCTGAAATGTCTGATTTGCTGTCCCATGCTTGCAGCAACAATATATATATATATATATCAGGGATGTATCTAGAGAAATGTGAGTGGTGGTTGATTTTCCAGAACAATTATTATTGCGAATATAAAATTTCGAAACGAGCTTTGCATTAATTCGCACACACAAACAGTATTAGTATTCTATACTTTTATATTAAAGAAAAACATTTGATAAAATTGAATATAACTTTTTTTAAATGTAATTGTAATATGTATATTTTTTTGGATGAGTGGTGTTCGGCAATTGAGTGGTGGTCGGAAATTCTGAGTGATGGAAACCCCGACCACTGTAGATACATCCCTGATATATATATATATATACTTTGTATGCACTTACATCATCTAATACACAAATAACATTCATTTAATTAAGTTATATATTATCTATTTTGCATGTATTTTTATAACACATTTTAAAATGTGTCCTTTGTTAAATAAAATATTTAAAATTTTATGACATATGACAACAACTTGTCATTTTAATTTTGTGATAGGAATATACATTAAGATAAGAATATAAACTCCTATTTCTCAAATGTAGAGATGGGTGAATAATGCTTTTCTTGAATTCGAATATTAGCCAGATCTCATATTCGAATACCCCAACTAGTTATTTACAATTATTAAATGTTATTAATTATTAGTAAATAAATTAATATTAAGTAAAATAAAAAAAGTGTCATAAAACCACATAAATGAAGCTTTTTATTTTAAATTTTAATTATTTTTTAATTTAGGTACTCTTAACAATGATAATTAAATAATTGTAAATGCTTTTCTTACCTACTGCAGATTGATATTTGATAAATCAAGTATTCAAACATTTTATCCAAAAATTGAATTAAAAAAAAGAAACCCATACAACATAACATTCTCTGAATCAATTGCAATTGAATGATACCTATTTATGTTAAATGAAACTGTATTGACTGTGACAAGAAGTAGTTTCTTCGTTTTACATATGGACAATTAGTTCATTTTTGGAATTATTTACAACTTTACTATATTCTTTTGAATGGCAGCTCCTTTGATAGTGTTTCAAATATTGTTTTTATGTGTTGTCAAAATTAAAAGTACCTTTTTTTTTATAATTTTAAAAAATGATTGAATTGTTCATTTTTTGATGAAGCTGACTTGTAAAATGAATCCTGCATAATAATTATAAAGTGAAACCAAGTGAGGATTTTTAATAATGGCCAATTTTTTATTTAAAATATAATGATGAAGTAGGTCATTCATTAACTTTCAAAGTATATTTTTCCTATCTAAAATGTGAGACACCAGTTAACTTTCTTTTACATTCATATTCCATACTATTTAGGTTTGCTGGTATCATAATAGAAAAAACCTTTTTATGTGGTTTCTGTTCCTAAGTTATTCTTTAAAAATTAATTTTTTTAAATTTGCAATAGGCCAGTCATGCCGACGAATTGGACTGATTTCTGTTCACATACAGGGTTCCTAGGAAAATCCTAAATAGCTGAATAAATTTGTAAGGAAAGGTCCATTTGTGTATGCATTAGAAATGACCATATCCAATAGAAAAAAGTGGTTGCAGCACCCCTAACAAAGGATTTTAAAAGTTAATTTAACAAACTTAACAACAAAGCAAGATAGACGAATAAATTCCTTATAAAGTTGTCAAGCATCATCTAATGAGTAGGAATTGACACTTGGAATGCATGAAACATGTATATAAAAGTCAATAAATACCCGCCGACTTCAGGACCTATAATATGGTGATGCCTGCAATGTGTGAAAGCCCCAGGCCGTCCGGCTCGTCCAGAGGACTTAGAGCAGCGAGATGGACGACCGGATGCCTGCAATGTGTGTCAAAGTATGCTGTAATATTTCTTTTCTAATTCAGGTGAGCATTGTTGCTGATGGAGGGCATTTTGAACATGCTGTACATTTGATTGCTGTGTTGTTTATTTTAGCATTCTTGAATAGAGCATTAATTTCCAATAACCTTATTGTGTCAAATAAATTCCTTCTGTAATAGTTTTATGGTCGATTCCTATAGTGCTCTATCACTTCATAAATTGGCTTTCTTCATCTATCTCACTTTATTGCCAAGTCAATTATCCTAACTTTTTAAATTCTTCCCTAGGGGCTCTTCAGTCCTTTTTTAATCGATTCGACATGGTTGTATCGCTATAAATAGACTTAACGTTGTACACTCATGAACTCTTCTTTTCTTACCAGACTTATTGGGCTGCTTAAAGACTTTTAGGAACTCTATAAGAGGTCCAGCAGCAGGCTTGCATTGCGGGTGAACTCCAAGCAAAGGGGGGGGGGGGATTGCCTCTAAAAACTAACATTTTTTCCATATTTTTTTAAATTTTCTATGAAACTTGAATTTTTAAAAGTTTTTATTTTCTAATTTAAACCTTTCTAATCAATGTCATCTTGCCGGCTGAGCCTGCAGGGTCCAGACCCAAAAACCCCCAAATAGATATTCCCTAAATTTTATTAGGAGGTGCCATCTCCTCCTAAAATTGCAGTTTAATTTGTTTTTAAAATATTTTCTTTACAACAAAAAAATATATTGCATTTCTGAATAAAATGTAATGTTTTTCTTTTGGAGGAGGGGGGGGGGGCTTATAATTTGGGATCAAATGCTTAGGGAAGCAGATTCCAGGCAGCTTTTAACATCTTTTATTATTGTTTTAAATTTTGAATTTTTTTTAAAGTTTTCTTTGTTGGATCCTTGACACAGCATTTCTGTTTAGCGGGTGGGAAAATATCTCTCCTGAGATCACTTAGCAGTCACATTGTTGCTTTTACTGCACATTTCAAAGGGATGTTGTGAAATTGAAAAACATTGTGTATATATTTTTCAAATTTAAACATGTTGAGAGCCAATTATTTGTTCTGATTAGTAATTCACAGGAAAGCATAGAACATATTCCAATAGATTGTTGAATGAAAGCAGCGACTGAAACTTATTAGGAAAGCTGGAAAGTACTGAGTGGTATTATTGTGTTTTTAGTACCAAGCAAAGAATGCTGCTTTATTTATTTATTTAATTTTTTGTCATTTTTAAAAAATTTCCAGATAGCATATCTGCTAGTACATAATATTTTCTGTCTATTGTTATTATTTTTGTCATACATTACATGCATGAAAAGAGAAAAATATGTAACTGCTATTCTATCACTTTTTAAAATCTTGTTTAGTAATGCCCCCTGCCCCTCCCTTTAGCTCAGGCTCCTCTTTATGGGATGCCCTTGTATTGGAAATAGAGAACATTCCTATTGAGAATATCAGGGGTCAGCCGTATGACAATTGGCCAGTATGAAAGAAAAAAGAAATGATTAACAAAGTTTACTCTTATTATTTCACCTGTGCTGCTCATACTCTAAATTTAATGATAAATGATGCAGCAAGAGTCAAAGTAAAAACAATAAGTTTTTTTTTCAGCAACTGTACTGGAATTATACAATTTATTTTCATCTCCAAAGTGCTGGACAATTCTTTTAAAGAACATCTCAAACTTAACATTAAGAGGATATTTTCCCTCCATGCAAGTTTCATTTTTCCCATCTTAACCTGTGGAAAATAGTCCCTCACATTTAATTCATTTAGATTTTAGGTTTTTTTGCACAGTTTTTTGACAATCAGATGTTGAAAAGAGAAATGTTTATGTTTTTTAAAAAAATCTGTGAAATTGTTAGTATTTTATTAGGTATGTATTGCATTCATTTTACACAAATATTAGAAATTCTTCTAATAATTTTATTGATTTTTTAAAAGGTACAAATCTTCCCATTCTTACCATCTATGCTTGGCAAAAAATATCTAGAAAAAATTCTTAAAACTAAATGAACTAGAGGTTAAGGACTATTTTTAATGGGTTAACACAGGAAAAATGAAACAAGTGGCTGGAGGGAGAATATTCTCAGCAACTTCCAAACACCTGTTAGGAGAATGGAATTGAAGCAATCTGGCTTCTACGATATCAATTTCAAGAAATTTATGACACACTATAAAATTATAGACTATGATAACTTCAATCAAGTAGTACAAGATGAAGTATAATGTTTATATGTTCAAATTAAAGAATATATTTATTTTCGTCTTGGTAATCTAGCATGATATTTTTAATGCAATAAATCCTGTAAGCAAACCACTTCAAGATAAAATTATGAACATTGATCTTATTGGAACGCAGTGAGGTAGGAGTGGAGCTTCTTTATCATTAACTCATATGTTTGTGTTGTTGACTCTGTTTTGAATAATCGTCTCCAGGGGGTATAGCCCCGGATGTATGCTTGAAAGAAACATTGGTAAAATCTGTTTGAAATGAACGCTGTGACCAAAGACATATAAAAAAAATGAATACTGTTTAAGACAGAAAATATTTACAACCCCCAATTCTTTGTTAGGATGGGTTTTACTCTACTCAAATTATGAGCATATTGCTCATTCATAAATCCATTCACGATATTGTTTTTGAAAAAAAGTCTGACTTTTCTTGAAATAACTTGTCATTCTTTTGTGTATTTTCCTATTACGACCCAGGTCATTTTAACCGGGAGGGCCACCCAGTAGCAAAATATCCAGTTAAACCCTTTTCTTAACTATTTAGAAATAGTGATTATGTTCACAAGCTGTAGTGCATAATTGATACAAATATTTGTGACAGGAATTAAATATATAATATCCCCACATTCATGGTACATAAATTTTTTCTGCTAAAATTTTGATTCCTAAATTGTATCAATCTTCAAAATTAATTCAAATTATCACTTGCCAAAATGATGAGAAAAAAAAAATTAGCAACTAATAGAAACAATGTAAAACTAACTTCTGATTCCTGCATCCATAAATTTGTTCCACTAAATATGCTATTTAGCATCAGTTATCTTAGACTTGTTTAACAACATGGCTTAAAAATTATTTTGGGGAGACCACTGCTTTATATCAAGTTTTATATTACTGGATTGAACATTTTCTAGCAACAAATTACAATTTGATCAGTTGGCATGAAAAAATCTCCACAGTCTTGGTAGTTATCACATATGGCAACCCTTAATTTTAAAATAATGCCAAAAGGGCTTCATAATTGTATAGCACACTGAAATAATTAAATGTTAAGACTAAGCAGATTTCTTTAATTGGATCATTGGTTTAACTAGTAGGTAATATTACCATTTTCAGGGAATTGTCATCTGTTGCTAAATATCTCTTTTTTTTATTACTATAAATATTTAAATTTCACAGTCTTAATCCAGGAGAAGGCACATCAGAATTGTGAACAATGAAATACTTCCTGGGTTTCCTACAAAGATAAAATTCCAGGAAAATGATATTCAAGTTTCTTTTGGCAGTCTGTCCCTTTAAAACCTGTGACCTTGAATTCAGCTACAAAAGGTGTCATTCATTTTTTAAGAAAGGGGAGGGAAATAAATAGCTATGCATGTGGTGTTGGGTATGACCTCATGCCTTATGGGCATGAAATGCCCGGCATGTCTTCCCCTAGGTGAATGTAATTTAAGATTTTGAAATTTAAATGGGATAGCAAATTTTGTATGTTACAATATACATCCTGTCCCTCTTACTTAATTGTTAATTTTTCAACATTATGAAATTGAGCTAGGAAGAGTTATTACACCACTTTTTGGATTTTGAACTACACATTTTAGTATATTATAAAAATTATTTCAATTTCATTAAAGTTATGAAATATGCGACCAAAATCTGTACAATAAGTAAATGAGTAAAATTTTAAAAAGCGCAAAAAAAAAAAAAATAAATAAATAAATAATTAGTGTGTATTCTAAATACAAAATTAGATGTATTTTGAATTATCGAAACATGACTGTTCTCAATGTTTATTTGAATGTATATTTGGTAATTCCCTATATCGAACCGCTATATCAAACATTCACATATTATATTGATTTCTTTCTTTTGATAATAAAATATGATTATACTTGCATTTGTAATGATATTTAATTAATTTTTTTGTGATATAGTCATTTGGAATAGTAAATTGAGAATCTCTGAATGTCTTATTTAAATTCTGATTTTCAGATTTGATTTGACACAGATTTGCTATCAATAAATTTAAATAGTGAATTCTGTGTCATTTGTATTGTATTTGCTTAAAATATGCTTACCATATATAGTAATATTCAGGTAATGTACCAGAATAAATTTGGATATTCTGGAATTTTCACAAAATTCCAAATGTAAAAAATGGAGGTCACACAAAATGTCAAGAAACTATCTATAATAAACATTTCACAAAATACAAAAATTAAAAAATCTTATCAATTAAAAAAGAAATGTAATGGGAATGCTGTTTAGGAGCTCTACATAGGATCTCCTATGTATGATGAACAAAGCATTTGGATGAATTTTTGGACACAATTCGATGTTGTTACAGAAACAAATGATTGGAATGAAAAGACAAGCTTTTCAACTTGCTGCTTCTCTTCAAGATCCTGCGGATGCTTTACAGACACTTTTGACAAAAAAACGTCTGGACTTAGTGTCTCTGAATGCCTTAAACCTTCCTTTATGAAAAATCTGGAGAGTCTACAGGAGCGGACATCTGATATTGAAAGACTTTTGCAATTATCCTTTGTAGACGTTTGTTAAAGTCTTGCAGTCCAGTGTTTTATAGATGCCATTCATTACCTTTAAATTCAGCATTCTGTTTCTTTTGGTCAGATGCAAGGACCTGAGAGCTACACTGGCATCCATGGGCTAGCAGGTTGGAAGCATCTCATGGGCTTCATCGATCTTGCAGACTTCAGTGACTGTGCCTGATTTCACTTTGGAGTCGGAGATGCTGTGCATTATGAAGAAAATAAAAGACATGCTTCAAAGCTAAAATAATGACGAATTCAAGCAGTTATCTGGCTTATTTGTGAGAAGATTGGCGTGCTGGATCTGTAGAGAAAAAGGTCAATTAAGGAGAAAGTGCCCACTATTTGAGCAAAAGAACAAAGAGACATTCCCTTCAGTAAATATTCTATTAAAGACTTTCCAAATTTCTTTGTTGCACAGAAAATGGGTTTTACACCATGGATCACATATACAACACCTAGAATGCCAAATGATTCTAGACATGGGTGTGAATGTGACCATCATTAAAAGTGACATATCTCTCTAAATTAATGGTTAATTTCTTTATACAGTACCCTCTATTGCACAGTTAGAGAAACTTTCTGAGAAACAACGAATGTGCATGGAAAAATGGAAATTACTATTTATGTACAGGAGTCAATTGTTAAATCTGTAGATCATGCCCATCATTATCTCTATGGAAGGAAATTCATGCTGCTTTGAGCTGGCTCCTTAGTTTTAAGAACCCTGAAGGGCTGGTCGTATGATGGATTTAGAGATTTCATGAATACAACATGGAGATTTGACACTGAAGGGGATAATCTCAAGGAAATGTTGATGCTCTCAAGAAGACCTTGTCTTTTAAATTGCAAATGCAGTTTGCCCCAAATCTGTTACTGACGTGTTATCTGATATTTGGATAACCATGTTATGCATCTTCATTAACTGATGAATATGTTCCAAGACCTACTGGCCCAGTTAGAGGAAATTCATTGTTTGTTTATGAAAGGATCAGCATTTCTGCTGATAGAATGAAGACCCGATACTATATCAAAGCTAATAAAGGGAGAGTTTTTGCTTCACTTTGCTTATTTTCACTCAAAATATCTTCAAAATTATAAAAGATTGATATAAATAGTAAGGAACAAGAATGTTCAATAGCACATCCAGTTTCTATACCTGTCATTTGTTTTTACAAATCTCATATAGTTTTCGAGGAATCATCTTATTGCCATACGCCTGAAGGTGTAAGGTATCAGTTTGTATGGCTGGGAAGTTGAAGAATGTTGAGAATTTTGCATTTTTAAATTTTGTAATGCTTATATTTCTAAAATTGAAAGAGCTATCTAAGAACTGTAAGCAATAAATTATAACCTGTTTGCAATCCCTGCAAGGATATATAATTTGATTTGGGATTGAGTTCTTTTTCAAATGATAGCGGTTATAATTTCGATAATTAAATATTTTGACCTGTTTAAAGTTTTCCACTGGGTTGGAAAACTGTAACATGTAAATATTGCAAGTGTTGCAGCTCAATGTGTTTCCTCCTTAGTGAAATATGTGGGTCCATTAAGTCCGTCTGAGAGGTTGGTGGTAGGGGAGGAGGGTATAGTCCCTGTGGATGCCACTCCCTCTGGGTTCCAGTTTAAATTAGATGGTACTTCTCGGCCATGCAACCAAATACTTTACACCTTCAGGTAGGTCGGACGGTTTGGGTCGAAGAAGAAGAATGTATTTATGTTGCATCAGATAAGTTTATAGATTCACCTGAATTTTAAATCTTTCAAAGGTATTGTATAAGTTTAGTTAGTTTATATGCCAACAAGCAAGTTAGTAAATTAATTTGCTATTTTGACATGAAATCTATGGTAGTGTTTGATTGGGATTGGAGCGAAAACTAAAAGTGTTAACTATAAATAGATTGTGAGTAATTTGTACTTTGAAAGTCCTACAAGGATGTCTAATTAAATTTCAGACCAGGTTCTTAGTTTTCAAAATGAGTGGTTATAATTCCGATAGTTTAGTATTTTGAACTATATTTCAAGAAGATGATTCTTATTTTAACATTTTGAACTGTTTTCAATATGTCTGAAGAAGACAAACAGCCAGAAAAACATATTATTCATGCAAACCATTTTGGCTCCAGACTGGGGCCACTGTAAGCTAATGGATTTATACATAACTTTCATCAAAAGTTTATTACCATTTAAAAATTATAAAAATTTTGACAATGAGAATTTTAAAACTATAATTCTTAAAGATGCGAAACATTGATAGTATACATTCTAATTCTAAAATTATAATTTAACCCCTTGCCTGTGGAATATATTTCAGGAAAGTGGGTCAAAAATGGAAAAAATTTTTTATGCTTCAGTTTTGTCTATTATAACATTTAAAAAGGTTAGAAAAATTTTATTTTGTAAAAATATAAATTTTTAGATGAAATAACTACTCTATTTAATATTTTGACATACATGTGGAATATTAATGGATTATATTTATATTTTACTCAAAATTGTTTAATTATAGCAAAATAAATCAAATAATCTTTTGAATTTCACAAATCATTTCACAGAATCATTTTTCAGAATTTCACAAATCTTTTATAGTATGATATATACGAAAAATATGACTCGGCACACAAGCCGACATCACACTCTTTACAATAAACTCGGTTTATATCCCGCCTAATCAAGCTAGCTGATCCTGCCTACTTAAAAAAAAAATGTGGACAAGTATCGCCATCTGTTGGAAAAACAATGAACTATATTGTAAAGCATTTGGTAAGGCAAAACGGACTCAATTCGGGATCAACGGAATAGAAACACTGATTTTTCGCTTGCCCGAAGTCAGTTCGGGCATTCCAAATTTGGTGCAGAAGGGTTGCCCGAACTGGATTTGGGTGGCACAGGCAAGGGGTTAAAAAGGAAAAGTGCATAGGAAAGCTATAATTTTGCAAGGAAATTAAATAAATGAAAATCAGCAATATATACATTATAAATGATACTATCAATAAGGAATGACTATTACATAACTAGACCTTAACATGCACATCAAATAGAAAAATAAATTGCTAGAAGGCCATAGAAAAAAAAAAAAATGATTAAAAAAAGTAAATAAAAAGAGATGGAATTGGATAGAGCTTCCATAAATGCTACTCTTCAAGGGATCTTTACATCCATAGAAAAGCTCTTAATGTGTTTTGTAGTATAAAGTAACACATGTGATTAAAACATTATACAGAGATTCGACACATTATAAAACAAAAGAATAAAAGAGTTAAATGTAAAAGACAGGAAAAAAGTAATAAAAGACTATTTTAACAAAATAAACATATTAAAAAGATAAGATGAGAGGAAGTCAAAGATATATTAAAACATGCCCTTCCATGCGATTCGCAAAAAGAATCTAAGAAATGGCACATTTAGAATTACTATAGACTCAATAGGAAAGGGTGCCATTTTTTTTCTTACATAATGCAATGAATTTACTTCTTTCACAGTGAAAAAATAATGTATTAGATTCACGGCCCTATATGTTCCGGTGTAATTTTTATCACAATTTTGCATTGTAAATCCCTAGCCATGCCGGGTAATTGCTGCTAGTATATTATAAAATAATAATAATAATACAAATATTAACACAATGATTATTCAAATACTGCAAGAATTATATTTATATAATATGTCTATGTGCACAAAAGGTTATTATAAGCAAAGCTAAAAATTATTTAATTAAAATTGAAGTTTCTAATGTTATAATGAACAAAATTAGCAGAATGAGATTCAGCCTTACAATTCTGTAATAAATCGGTTAGATGGCTTCTAATGTGTGTTTTATCACATATAGTCTAAATCTAGAACTGGCGGGAAAAAGCATATAGTCAAAACCAGGATTTTGAAATATCGAGGAAAGAAAATTTTGATGCTTTCAGAACTTTTTTTTTTTAATTTTATTTTTTTGTTTTTGAATACAAATTTAATTTTTATAGAGTTTGTTATACATTTATGAGCTAAATAAATAATAATTTTTCTTAATTTATATTTTTTTACCCCACTGCTATCCGTGCAAAATTTAATAAGTATTTAAAGTTTTTCTCCTTTTTTAACATCTTAGAAGTCTAACTGACTTATGTGCTTATCCCACAACAAAGATCATAAATTTTTTAAATCAAATATGTTATAAAAAAAGAATTGGAATTGCTTTTTCCAGGCACCTCTAGAAATATCCTATGAAATTGATTAATTAAAATGTTTTTGGACACTTGTTTACTCATGCAAGAGTTAAAATTAATAATTTTGTGAATTTAATTACTAACAACTGAAATTATTTTTTATGTTTATTACAATTATGAGTTATTTTATATTTCACACAGTATGTTATGATGTAATAAAAGAATAAAAAGAAATGGATATTATGTAGAAATAAACAAAATAATTTGTCATAATATGTTTCAACTTGCCTAATTAGGTTAGAGGTACATACCATATCCAAAACAACTTGTGGTTGCGAGTAAAAATGTATTTGTAGCATGATGTACATAAAAAATGTTGTATTGCATTTTGCCATGTTATTTAAACAAATTTTTGTCTTTACCCAGGCTTTTAGAGTATACTGCACATAGTTTTTTTTAAACTATGAAAAGTTCTATTTGCTAAATATAATTACATTTTGAGGAGATTTTTGTTTTATGCATTTTATGTATTTTTATGATATTTGGATAATTAAAATGATGCTTCTTATGAAGAAAAAGCAAAATTTACATGTTTGTCATAGTATTTTTTTGTCCTTTCAGCCTTGCTGTACAGCATGGGATCTCTGTGGAAGACTTGCAATATATTGCGATGAATCGTCGTAGTGACGGCAGACACAAAAAGGCAGGAGGTGTAGCTTCAAAAGCAGTTACACCTTCTGCCAGAACTACCAGAAGTCGGAAAAAGAATACAAATGTGGAGTCTCCGGAAGACAAACATGAAAATGGTTCTGCAAGTCCACATACACTTAAAAGAGCAACTTCAATAGAATCAAATTCAACCACAGATAATTTATCTGCATCTATAGATATCAACCCCTCAGCCAAAAATCTTCCAACACTTAATGAGAGAATCTCTCCACAGTCCATCTGTGACCTAAAGTTTTCTTCCAATGATTCTGGAGAAATTAATTCCACTCATGATAATCGAATATCGCCATCTCCGCCAAGGCTTGAGTGTATCCAGACTACTGTTGTCGTAGCTCACAGTGCAGAATCAAGGTTTCCAAGTTTATTTGAAAGCAGCAGCAAAGATGAGAATCAGAAATTACCAGCTAAACAAGTGCCAAAAAAGAGAAAGTTTGATCCATCTGAAGTGGAGGGTATGTTAGCTATTGAAGTCAATAAACCTTATGAACCACCTTCTGTTATAACAAGGACGATAAGCCAATTACCTTGCCAGCAAGCTTCTCCATCGCAACTCCCATTTTTGTTTCCTAATGGGATTGATATTGATTTGATGGATTGGAAAGGTCAGCGTGTCCTTGCTAAATGCAATGGTATTTATTTACCTGGTGTAATAAAAGAACTTAAAAATGGCTGTGATATCATAATATTGTTTGATAAAGACCAATCAACTAGATGTATTTTTGATGTTCTTGGTAATGGTAAATATGATGTGATCAGTGATCACAGTCCATCACCAGGGCAAGTCAAAGTAGGTACATGTGTGTGTGTAAGAGTGAATCAAGAAGAAAATGTGTTTGCCGTAGGAGAAGTTGTATCTATAAGCCCAAAACCTGTATTGTTTCATGTAAAATTAGAAAGTGCATCAGATTATGGATGTGCTGGCACTATTGTTAGAGTTTCACGAGCTAATCTAAGGCTTCTTCTGCCGCCATGGTGGGAAGAACTTGACATGGATCCTCAACCAGCTTTGCCTTTTACTCCAGCACCACCTCAGTTGTCTGTATCTGCTCAGAGCAATCTACAGCAGCTAGAACTCAGTGAAAGTATGGGATGGAAAACACACAATGCAGTTGAACATGCTACCCCACCATCAAGTGCTTTTACACAGGTTATTACAAATCATCAAAATTTTCAAGAAATGCCTTTAAGGATGCCTGCTTCAGTATCTGATATGTACACATCTCCTTCACCCAATCAAATGCAAGTTGCACCCTTGCCAAATACATTCAGCTCTGGTCCATCTGATCAGATAGTTCATGAAGCCGTGTTAACTAAAAAGGAAATTCGGAGCCCTCATTTTGATGAGGAATCATCTGATGATGATTTAAAGAAAGAAAACATTAAATTTGACCAAGATTATTTTACATTCCCATATCAGAGACCTTCAGCAATGTCACAAGGGAGTTTGACACCACGTTCCCAGTCTCGTAAAAGTGAAACAGTTTTAAGTAGAGCTAGCACGGATTCATCAGAATGCTTAGGTACATCTCGTTCTCCAGCAATGCTTAATGCAAAGTATAAGAAAGGCGATATAGTGTCAACACCTAATGGTATTAGAAAAAAGTTCAATGGGAAACAGTGGCGAAGATTGTGTTCAAAAGAAGGCTGTACTAAAGAGTCTCAGCGTAGAGGGTACTGCTCTAGACATTTGTCTCTTCGTGGAAAGAGCATACGTCCACCATCTCTTTCTTTTCCTGGTCGTCGTAAAGGAACTTTTAAAGATTCTGCAACCGGTAGAGAAATAGAGTGGGAGGAATCATCTCATGATAGTGAGTCAAATCCGGTTTTCGAAAGAGACAGAAATCAAAGTGGACGATTTGATGAAACAGAAGCTGCAAATATGCTTGTTTCTCTTGGTAATTCACGATCGGCTACTCCAGCATTTTCTCCTAACAATACTCCTAATCCTATTTCTCCACGAGGTTTTCCAACTGTTAATCACATAAATTTATTTACACCTATTGGTCATCCTCTACATTCTCCAACCGTAAATCAACAGTCAGCACAATGGATATCAACTCAGGACAATCAGACATTGACTGGAACAGCTGAAATAATGCAAAATAATTATCAGCCTCAGCCCACAAATGCAGTATATCACCCTGGTGCCATACGGACTGAAGTAATTCAACATCCTGTTACAATTCAAGAGCTAAATGTCCAACCAGAGTCGCGTGCTTCAGTTCTTCATTTAAGTACCAACCAGTCTGATCCATTATCTGTTATACAAGCTGCTAATTCTCGTCCAGTTCTTATGCGAGACATAACATCAAGCATGTCTGAGAACCACAAGCAGGAAGTCATAATGAAAGCATCTAAAGATGGTATTGTGACTTTGTCACAGGGAAGTGTTTCTGATCTGATGCCAGCATTAGAAGAGAGTACTGCTCACAGAATACCAGATTCCCAGACTGTTGTTTTGGTAAAAAAATTTATTCGGAATGAGGCACAATATATTACAGAAGAACCCACCGTTATTACGTCTACATCTGCAAGTAATTTTACAAGTAATTATTCTGTTCAGAGCTCTATTTTAGTGTCTCAGGATAAATCAATGGAATATGAATATCCAAAATATGACATAAGACTTCAGACCCTTGCTGATAAAGAATTGAAAACAGGCAGCTCTCAACCATTGACACCTGTTCATTTACTACCAATAATGCCAATTTCTTCTGCAAGTTCTCCAGACAAAAAGGATATATCTGTGGATACTGCCAAAAATGATTCAGGTAGGATATCTTTTTTGAGTTTTTTTTTATGAAAATAAGTTTTTAAATTGCTTGTATCAGTGCTTTTTAATCTTTCATGTGTCCGTTAGCATATTTGGAATGTTAAAAAATTGATATGTATTGTGTGTGATGATAGTACAAAGCTACTTAGGGAAAAGTTTTAATATTTTCTGGTTTAAAACTTAAAAAACTTAAATTTATGTGTTTACATTTTTTAAAATGTAAAAACGTAAATTGATGATATGTAAATTTTGCCTGGTAGTTATGACCTATATTTAGGCACTTGTTTACCCCGTATTTTCACTTCACCACTTCACCACTGATAAAGGGCATAGTGATGCCTGAAAGCGCTTTGGCCATGTAATTTTGCATGTCGTGGAAAAGAGATTTTATTAAAGGACTTTTTAACCTATTTTATGGTTGTCTTTGATTTTAAAGTTCCGTACTACGTGTTTCCATACTATTTATTTTCTTGTTTAGTTTAAATTTTTTTTTTTTAATTATACAGTTTTGATAGATTGCAAATTGCAGTTATTTCTTCTAAATCAGGCCACAAATGAACGAAGTTATTGATGAGGAAACATTTGCAATCATTCCACCTAGCGAACATGTGGTTGGTGTAAGTGATAAGGGCATACTGGCATATATAGCGCAGATGTTGATGCACAGATGTTGCAGATCTGAAATTTTAATTCATTACACGTTTCTACCAGATTTGTTTTATAATACAGCTTAAAGGGTATATATAATCAGAAGATAAATTACATAATTAGGTTCTGTATCAAATTCAGCAGATACTTTTACTTGTATCATATCAACAACCCAAATAAACATCAACAAGTTTATATGCCCTGTGTGGAAAATTCTAGGAAAAGGCATGTAACTTATGAAGTTCTTATCCAATCTACAAAACTGAGAGACACTGAAATTAAATTAGTTTAATTTTGTTAACAAAATTTTAATCACAAAGACATATCGAGTATTATGGTGTGAGCACAAGAGTTACCCCTCATTTTTAGGCCTCATTTTTTTTTTTTCAAATTGAACATAACGTTTACATTTATGGTATTGCCATTCTGAAATATAATTTTAATTTTAGGTGACCATCATATACTGTGTTCGTCATCATAAATGTTGTAAAGCAATTGATTGATTTTAATTTTGTGTGCATATATATTTTAAAAGTATGAAATATATATGTTTAAGATCAGGGCTCAAATAACGGCAGGCCTGATCCAACCCACTTAATGAATTTATACAGTCAGGAGGAACATTGACAATAAATAAATAAATAAAGTGAAATAATGCAATAGATTCAGCATTAAAAAAGTCCCTAATTTCTGCAAGGAGTCAAAAACATAAAATTCTGGATGGTAAAAAAAAAAACATGTTCAGAAACACGTCAACAGCTAGAAACCCGATTTCCTGAAATGAAAACAATTCCTGGTACACACGGATTTCATCATTTCATCCCTATATTGGAACAAAAAGAATCAGTTTTGATGAAAACTATTTTCCTTTTCTTTGGAGAGCAACGGTCAGCATTTCTGATGTCACAGATCTTTACAAACTCATACCATGGAGATAAAAGTAAGGCGTTCAGAACTTCATATTAAGAAAACGCCAATATTATTTGAGACAATCATTCAGGTGGTACTGGGGTAAGATACGTAGTCCTGCATTGTATGCATTTCTATGGTGAAATATCAAAAATATTTATTTAAACTCTCAATTTTGTAAAAATAAATTATTAGTGCAATGCAACGTAGAACTGAATAAATAAAGAATATTCCCCCGTATTCAAAATTATTTTATATTTCAATTTATTTTTATTTCTATTCTGTACCCTATCTTACAAGTATGGAAAAATACTGATTAATTATACTTATAATTAGGGAACTCTTAATTTAAAAATAATCAAAAATACGTATACTAAATACTATGCCTTTCTGCTGTGTCAACTAACAATAACAGCTACTTTATGCCTAAAGGCACAGCGAACTCCTGGAAATCAAAGAAAGCTTAAAAATTATGCTCGCTTATAACAAAAATAAAATAAGCACGCACGGCTATGCCACGACTGCTCATCTAAATCCCTGTCAATGCTGGGTACCTTTTCTGGTATTAATATAAAAATTTAAAGATTGATTTATTATGTTATTTATTATGCATACCTTCATAGACTATATTTTAAATTATTTGCACTTACACACAGCTATGCAATGACCACTTATCTTAAATCCCGGGTACCTTTCCTAGTACTAATTTAATATAAAAATTCAAAAATTGATTTATTATGCTATTTATTTATTATGCATGCCTGCATAGAATATGTTTTAAATTATTTGCACTTAGACACAGCTGTGCTATGACTGCTTATCTTAAATCCTGTGTAATGCCGGGTACCTTTTCTAGTACTAATATCAAACTGCAGAAATTGACTTATTATACTATTTATTTATTATGCATGCCTACATAGAATATGTTTTAAATTATTTGCACTTACACACAGCTATGTGCTATGACTGCTTATCTTAAATTCTGGGCACCTTTTCTGGTACTAATACAAAAATTATAAAATTGTCTTATGGTATCTATCCATTACTAGCAGCAATTACCTCGCGTTGCTCGGGATTTACTATGCAAAACTGGGATAAAAATTACACCGGAACATATAGGGCCGTGAATCTTATACATTGTTTTTTCACTGTGAAAGATGTAAATTCACTGCATTATGTAAGAAAGAAAAATCATTGCATTATATAAGTCATAGCTGCATAAGAAATAATCTTCCTCATAAAATACTGATAATTAAATAATCATTTTTAACACTTTACAACATAGTTAAAAAATGTTTATGACTTTGTTCATTGTCTGTCCGTTAGCACGATAACTGTCATAAAAGTGACTATCAAAATGAAATTTTAGTATGTTGTTCAGACAGTCTGTGGGACCTATGGGAATATAAATGAATAATACCACTCAATTAGTTTTGGATTGAAAAAATGAAATACATTGAACCCTGTGGGACCTAATTTTTTAAACATTTTTTAAGTGAATTTAAAATTCACAAATTGCTTCGAAAGTTTTAGGAAATATTCAAATTACCCCATAAAATATATAAAAAAATGTTCAGCAAAATATATTCAGTAGTTTTTTAAATAACAAAATAATAATTAAGCCCTTTATATGAAGAGATCATGTGACCTTTATATGAAGAAATCACGTGACCCACTTCAAAATAAAATATGGCATCCATCTTGTGTTGAAATCGGGATTTTTAAAATTATTTTTAATTTATATTTAGTGTTGTATCCATCCTAAAACCGCTTTATTTTTGCTTAATTTCTGTGCATCTGTATTCTGAAACAACACAATTACAATATATTTGAGTTTAAATGATCATCAAACTTTGATTATTTCTGCAACGAAACCTAATTTTTACTTATGGAGAATGTAAATTGATTAGGCTGTAAGATGAGTTGTATAAGAATTGCTGAATTTCTTTAATGCAAAATTATTTTGCTCAGGAGTTTGCAATATAGATGATATGAATGAAACATTCATTGATTTTACATAGAGAAGCAGACTATTTAATGCAGACTTCTTCGATGAAGTTTTATGCACAGAGTTAAACTTATTTTGGTCTCCATGGTTTTAAGTTTTTAAGTAACTATTGTAGTACTGTGATGAAGGAAATAAAAATGTATTTGAATGAAATATTTACTGCTTTTATACAGAGAGCCAAGCCACTTATATTTCGATGACGTCATTTGAATCAAGTTCGTTATTTTCGATGAAGTTTTAAATTTTCAAATATAATTATTGCAGTAATGTGATATATTACCGCTGAATGTATCGCATTTTAAAGATGTTTAATTAAAATTAAAGTTGGAAAGTGTTTCATAATCAATGCTTTATGCATGATTGATCTTTCTTGTGATTTCTTAATACTTTTCGTTGTTGAGTAAGCCTGTGAGAGATAAACCATGATAGTTTCCATTTAAATTCATATTTCAAACCTGCGATTTTCAAAAGTGACTAATACTTTCAATAAACTCCTACAAAACTCAGAGATTTAATTGATCTTCATTTTTTAATCCAACTATTTCCAATCTTTTTTGTTGGGAATCATGGAGTTAGAGAGTAGAACTTCTAGGAAAAAAGTTTCATTTTCCATTAATATCTCGACAAACTCTGCTCTTAGAAACTCGAAACTTGGACTAAATTTATGGGTGGCTATTTCAAAGTTACGCACCATATTTCATTAAATTCGGTTTAGCCGTTCTTCCGTGATGATGAGACAAACGAAAGTTTTGTTTTTCACTAATATCTCGAGAACCACTGTTCGTAGAAACTCGAAACGTAGACTAACTTTTAAGTGTAGCTATTTCAAGACTACCCATCAAATTCGGTTCAGTCGTTCTGCCATGATGTTGGATCATACATACATACATACATTTCTTCTTTATATATATATATATATGATATAAGAAAGAATCTTCCTCATAAATTGCTGATAATTAAATAACCATTTTGATTTCTTAATACTTTTCGTTGTTGAGTAAGTTTGTGAAAAATCAATCATGATGATAGAGTTTCCATTTAAGTTCATATTTCAAACCTGCGATTTTCAAAAGTGACTAATACGTTCAATAAACTCCCACAAAACTCAACGATTTAATTGACTTTCACCTTAAAACCAATGATTTCCAACCTTTTTCGTTTGGAATCATGGAGTTAGAGAGTAGAACTCCTAGGAAAAAGTTTCGTTTTCCATAAATATCTCGACAACCCCTGGTTTTAGAAACTCGAAACTTGGACTAAATTTATGGGGGCTATTTAAAAGCTACCCACTAAATTTCATTGAATTCGGTTCAGCTGTTGTCCCGTGATGATGAGAAAAACGAAAGTGTAGTTTTGCACTAATTTCTCGAGAATCATTGGTCGTAGAAACTCGAAACATGGACTGAATTTTAAGTGGGGCTATTTCAAGACTACCAAATTTCATCAAATTCGGTTCAGCCGTTCTCCCGTGATGTTGGATCATACATACATAATACTTTTCTTTTATATATATATATATATATATATATAGATTATGCTTAGTATCGGCACAGAATATATTTAAAATTATTCTATCTTGGGTAGAATAACTTAATTGATAAGTTGAAACAACTAGATTAGGGCTGCACTTATCTTTCCGGCTGCAAAAGATAAATTAGCAATCAAAATCCCACCATTTTTCTTTGGCAACCTTTTAGACCATGCTTTTAATAAGTTCAATTAAAAAAAAGGTGCCTAGATAACTCTTGTCTCATCACATAATACGCAGTTGTTGAAGACGTCTGTTTACATCAAATTTTTTTAGATAAAATAAAATTAATTGCATTTTAATGTAGTATATATTTATACAGTATTTCTTTCTGAAATGTACACACTTTTATTGATATGTGGAAAAATTTGGTAGTGATATGTAGATTGGATACAGAGATCCCTCTAGTAGTGCTTCTAAAAAGGGGAGCCTCAAAAAGGTCATTTATGTGCAATTTTCCAAAATTTTGACATTTTATATTCCAGAAACTATGTAGCCTAGAAAGGGGGAAGAAAAAAAATACGTGGATTAATAACTCGATGGTAGTAACTCGACAAGTAAAAAAAAAGTTTCAGGAAAATCTGAGTTGGTGGGTATTATTTCAAAATTTAATTGGGTCATTTGACACAGACTGACACAATGATTTTTTCAAAACTTCATTTGAAAATTGTGGCGGAGTTTTCAATCATTCGATTGCGTTTAAAATCTATAGGGTTCCAGTAATTGACCGATTGTAATATTTGTACAAAATTTCGTTCGAAACGTTGCATTCGGTCCTGAGATATCACATTGACAGACTCTCTCGTTCTCTCACTCACACACACATACGCACTACTGTACATAGTATACATACACTACTATACATAGTACATACACACACAGACATCATCTTAAAAATGCTAGATTTGAGTTCAAGGATACTTAGAACATGCTTTTCCTTCGAAAACTCGGATTCGAATTTTCGACCCCTTTACAATACTTTCTCTATACATCATATTATCTATATAGGGAAAGTAAGAAGTGGCATTTTTTAACAATCTTGTTTCTAATGATCCTCAGAAATCTGGTGTTACGTCGGCCTTATTTCTGCCATTCCGTATTCTTGTCACAGCGAACGTGTGATAATATTGCTTGCGCAAGTCATCTGTCATCCTGGTTAGCAATCAACGAACCTTGCTTCTGCCCGCCGGAATACATATTGTGTTTCACTTTGTTAATAAGTGGTTTGTTAACCAGAGGACCAAGTGCAGCAGCGTGTTGTAAAATAAAGAAAAATCGATAGGTCTGACATGAAATAGTTAAAAATAACCGCGGTACAGAGCAACACATTGAATTACAACAGCGAATCCCGAACGGTGTGTGTCGTGGGACTATAAAGCAGTTATTTAAAAAAAATGATAATAATAAATTAATATTTTTGAAATTTGTTTAAATAGATAAATTGCGAGAGAATGATTACTGTTCATTGTTAAAATGGATAAATAACTTAAAATATTTACTTTTTAAACCCTTGTATAGAAAAAAAATCTCCCCTGCACCTTGGAAAATTTTAAAATTCGAGATTAGAAAAGTCACCTTTTAGGACCTCTAAACACTTTTGAAAAGATGTTTGGCGGAGTCATAGATAGGACCTGACTAACTCAGAGGCTTGTGGGGCAGTTGCGCCTCAACGCGGGACCTCAAATTAAGCAAATGCAACATAAAAAAACAAGAAAGATCAATCATGTATAAAGCATTGATTATGAAACACTTTCCAACTTCAATGCAATTTTATACAAACTAAAATGAGATACATTCCTCGGTAATATTTTTAAAATTATCACAATACTACATTAATTTATTATATTTGAAAACTTCATTCAAATGACGGCATTGAAATATAAATTGCCTGGTTTAAACATCTCTAAAATGGGATACATTCCTCGGTAATATTTTTAAAATTATCATAACACTACAATACTTTATTGTATTTGAAAACTTCATCGAAAACAAATGAACTTTATTCAAATGACGTCATTGAAATATAAATCGCCTCTATATAAAAGCAGCATTTCATTCATCACAATACTATAATAATTTATTTTATTTAAAAATTGTTATCGACCATATTTATTTTAAAATGTTAAACCTTTCTCATATGTAAAATAATTAAACTCTTGGAAAGATATTTATTATATAATATATCTTTTTTCTTTCTGGAGGATATAACGAGAGTCGGAATTTAATTGAATTTATTCTCCCTATATTAAATAATTTTTATTTAAAAAACTTCCCAACATATTTTACTGAAATTTTTTTTATATATTTTATGGGATAATTTGAATATTTCCTAAAATTTTCGAGTTAATTTGTGAATTTTAAATTCGCTTAAAAAATGTTTGAAATATTTGGTCCTATAGGATTCAATGTATTTCATTTTTTCAACCCGGGTTCAATAAAAAACTAATTGGGTTGATATTATTCATTTATATTCCCATAGGTCCCACAGACCGTCTGAAAAACATAAAATTTCATTTTGATAAAGCCATTTTTACGGCAGTTATCGTGCTAACGGACAGACAGACAGAATGAACAAAGTCATAAACACTTTCAACTTTTTTGTAAAGTGTTAATAAAGAATAAAATAAATAATTGACTGCTTCCTGAAAGAAGGATAATGGCACTAACTTAATTTTATTACAAATGCATCACTGAAAAAATATTGCCTAAACGTTTTACGAATATTAACACTAGAACGACGGAAGCGGTCATTTTGACCGCATAACTACTTTGAGAAACGATTTCTTCAAAACGGCTCATCCCAGCCTATTGAAATTTTATGACTTTTCTTATTTTCTTAAAGTTATTGAAAACACAGAAGAAAATTATCCTAGGTTTTATAATAGGGGAACAAATCAACGATCTTCCTAGAACGTCGACAGCGGTTAAAATAGTTATGCGGTCAAAATGACCGCTCCCGTCGTTCTAGTGTTAACATACTCTCAATGTATTTTCTCGGAGGTTGATTTCAAAATATTACGGGAATTGCAACACTCATTTAAGATCTAGACCATGTCGGCTATGAAGAGAAAGTTGCCAATAATTTAAATTCCATTAAAAATGTGAAGATTTTTATTTCGCATACCCTTTTCTGGACATCATTATGTTTTTGAAAAAATATTTTTGTACAATTAAAATATGTCGAGCAGTAAAGGAGGCCCCCGAAGGATTGTCCCGGGCTCCAATTAGGATAAATCGGGCCCTGCGCATGGACTCGAGAACGAAAGCATGTAAGTAGAAGAGGAAGGCCGGTTCACCGCCAGCGGCGGAGCAATGCGGAGCGCGGAGCAAAATGGCCGCCATCTTGAATTCCGTAATCCTGGACGGGGGTGTAAAAGGGGGGGGGGGGGGAAATGAAAAAAGGTGGGGGTAAAAATTTTGGAGAAACTTTTTGTCGGGTGGCAACGATGTCGTAGTCTTGTACGAGGGGTTTGGAGGGAAATAAATTTTTGGAATGAGATTTTTTCTAAGTATGGAAGAAACTTTTTTGGGGATGGCAACGGCTGAGGTTCTGCACAGAAGGCGGAATGAAACCATCAGCGCCTCCTAGCGACGAAAAGCGGAATTATCGAGGATGGAACTTCAGATTTTTTTCTAAGTACGGAAGAAACTTTTTTCAGGTTGGCAACACCTCCGCCTCTGCGACAGTGGCGGAGCAATGCCATCAGCGCCCCCTAGCGGCGAAAATTGGAACTATCAAGGTGGAACTTAGAAATATTGTGTTGTTTGGGTTCCCATAGCAACACCTGTAGGGAAGAAACTTTTTTCTGGATGGCAACACAGGCGGCGGCGGAGCAGTATCATCAGCGCCCCCTAGCGGCGAAAAGTGGAATTAAAATTGGGATTTTTCTGATAGTTGGGATTTTTTTTCTTTTTTAAAAATGAATTAAAGGTGTTAATGAGGATAATGAAATAAAGTAATTAAGTATATTAATACCATTGTTATTGCATGCTAGGAGCGTGCCAAGGTCCTACAATATCCCTCCCCTATATGGTGGTTACGAAGTGAACTGTGAGAATCTTGTAGGGTGTAGGGGTATGTCAAGGGCATCGAACATTTCGAGAAATAATATATCTGTGCTTGCTTGAATTTTACACGTTTGCAATTTTTTTTTTAAAAAATGTGGTAATGGGAAAAATTAACATTTTGTTAAAATGTTCCAAAACCGTAAAAAAGTAACAAAAAATGTGGTAATGGGCAAAATTAACATTTTGCGTCTTTTTTTTGAAAATGTTAATTTCTCTATGGGAATTAACATGGGTTTTCACACTTTTGTCATTTTTTTTCAAAAAATGTGGTAATGGGAAAAATTAACTTTTTGCACAAAATGTCTCAAAAACGTAAAAAAGTAACAAAAAATGTGATAATGGGCAAAATTAACATTTTGCGATTTTTTTTCAAAATTTCAATTTCTCTATGGGAATTAACATGGGTTTTCGCACTTTTGTAATTTTTTTACAAAAAAATGTGCGTTTTTACAAAAATGTCACTAAAAATGTGGTAATGGGCAAAATTAACATTTCGCACAAAATGTTGCAAAAACGTAAAAAAACAACAAAAATGTGTGTTTTTTGCAAAAATGTGATAAAAAAGCGCGTTTTCAAAGTAGCAGAATCGCATGAATCGGGTGTATAGGAGGGGTGTGTTTCCCCAACCATTTCGATCTTGGAGTTCAAATATTTTAAAAATAAATATTTTCAATAAATATTCCCAAAAATAAATATTTTTAATAAATATGGGGGTATCTTTGAATCTTAACATGTTTTAAAGAATCGTGAAAGTGTATACTACAATAGGGGGTTTCTTCATACCAACATAGTTTAATACGTGTGTTATTTTACAAGTGTGTACTACCATAGGAGTTTCTTTATACCAACATGGTTTAATATGGGTGTTATTTTATGCATGTGTATACTACCGTAGGAGTTTCTTTAAACCAACATGTTTTAAAAACCGCATAGTGCATTAAATCACGATGACAGATCTACCCCTCCCCACCTCGCGTGAATGTGGATAGTTACATCGTATGGTCAGTGCGAGAAAGATGAGGATACTGCTAACAGAGTGGTACCAGGCTATAACTTGAGGCTATTTGCCGCGTTGGGCTGGGTCGACTGAACCGCTCTCGCTGCTATTGTTAACATCTGTGGTGGGGGACAGTTTTTCCGGACTGATAGAATGCTTGTGTTGGACCATCGCGAAATGCTATTCTCAGCTGGGAGAGGCTCTTTTAAAGAAGTTCTTATTAAATTTTAACATGTTTTAAAAAGAATCTTTCATTCATTAGTGTTATGAATCACGCAAGTTAATTAAAGGATGTTAATTAAATTAATTGATTAAGTATTGAATGCCTGTATACCAGGAGCATGTTAAAGACATGTCAAGGGGTATGTCAAAGCGTACCAAGGGTGTACCAAAGGAGTATGCTAAAGACATGACAAAGTCTACACTATCCCTCTGCTATATCACGGTTACGAAGTGAACTGCGAGAATCTTGTAGGGTGGGATACTTGAAAATATCGTATGATGAGGGGTATGCCAAGAGGATCGAACATGAATTTTAAGAATGTGCCGCTTTTTGCGTTTTTTTCACAAAAAGTTTTCAAAACGTTAAAAAAACAACAAAAATATGTGTTTTTTCAACAAGTTGAAGTTTTGGAGTTGTTGGATTTCTCTATGGGAATTAACATGGGTTTTCACACTTTTGCGAATTTTTTAGAAAAAAAATGTGGTTTTTTGCAAAAATGCGGCCAAAAATGTGTTTTTTGCAAAACGCGGAATCGGCCGATTTTTTTCAAACTGTTGGATTTCTCTATGGAAATTAACATAGGTTTTCACACTTTTGCAATTTTTTGAAAGAAAATGTACGTTTTTGCAAAAATGCGGCCAAAAAAGCGTGTTTTTAAAGTAGCAGAATCGCGTGAATTGGGTGTATGGGAGGGGGTGTGTTTCCCCAACCACTACGGTCTTGGGGGTTTAAAAAATTTTAAAAATAAATATTTTCAATAAATATTCCCAAAAATAAATATTTTTAATAAATATTTCCAAAAATAAATATTTTTAAATAATCGTGAAAGTGTCTAAAATACTTGAGTGTTATGAATCTCACAAGTTAATGAAAGGATGATAATTAAATAAAGTCTTAGAGTTTAAATAATAGCAGATACCAATGGCTGTATACATATGTTTTTACAAGTGTACTACTACTACCATAGGGGGTTTCTTTAAACCAACATGTTTTAATACGTGTGTTATTCTAAGAGGGAGAAACACCTAATATGGTGATACATATGACACACGCGCTCAGCACAAATCGATAGAAATAAATGGTGAGATAGTTTTTAAAGACGAGACTTTTAAATTTTTTTTTCGATAAATAAGGTATTTGAGGTTATTTAACGTGTGAATGAACGATACATACCAATAAAATGAGGAACTAGGCTAAGTTTACAAGTATGGGACTTTAAAGTTTTGATGTTTTAGGGGTAGAACTTGAATTTATAATTAAACATGATTTATACTAACTACTGCAAAGGGAGAAATGCATAGCGAAAGGGGTTATGTGTGTATATATATATATATATATAATACATATAACCAACACCCACCGGTGGAATGCAGATCTAAGATAGTATGTTTAGGAGAAGACATGAGATTCTTAAGTAAATGGAGTATTGAGAGGCATTTAAAGAGATATAAACATATGATAAGGCAACATCCATAATACACACAACTAATATAGGACAGCGAAAGGAAAACTTTAGTATTGTTTAGAGACCGAACTTCAAATATGTAAGTAAATGTAGGTGTTTGGAAATTTTTAATGGGCTATGTGCAACACACATGTCCCCGATCACAGTGGTGGAAAAGTGATACCGGAGCAGTTTTTAAAGATGTGACTTTAACTTTTTTCAATTAAGTGAAGAATCTAATAAATATTAGAGGGTGCTAGCGCTTACCGAGGGTTTTATGTATAATACACATAAGCAGCATATAACATTAGGAAGGGGATATTAGAAATTTTTTTAAAGATAGGACTCTAGATTTTGGAACTAAATGAGATATCAAGAAACATTTAAAGGGGATGAAAATATCTAATGAGGCGGAATGGGGGTGTACTTACCCAAGATACCCAGCACTGAAATTATTCACTAAGATAAATTTTTTTAAAGTAAAGACTTTAGAAGTTTCACATAAAAGGCAATTTATACTAGTTTTTAAAGAAATGAAAACGCCCAGCGAGATGACTTAGAATGAATACAACGCCGATATATATAACAGTGAAAAGAAAACTTAAATATTGTTTAAAGACTGCACTTCAAATTTCAAAGTAAATGTACATACCCGGAAACTTTTAATGGACTAGTATAATACACATACTCGATATAACAGTTAAATGACGAACTAAGAATAATTTATAAGTATGTAACTTTGGATTTTTTTAGTTAAATAGGGATTTCAGCTAATTTTTAGAGGTATAGAAAGGTATACTAAAGGGTGTACAACAAATTTTTAGAAGGGACTTAGGGAATTTGCTAGCTAAATAGGGATTTCCACTACTTTTTAAAGGGATATAAAGGCATACTAAAGGGTATATAGCAAATTTTTAGAGGGGACTTTGAGAATTTTTTAGCTAAATAGGGATTTCTACTAACTTTTAAGGAATAGAAACACGTACTGAAGAGTATAGAGCGTAATCATTACTAACACCTAGTGCTAAAATGAGGAATTAGAGTAATATTTTGGGGATGGGACTTTAGATTTTTAAGTAAATGTTATGTTTAAAAACTTTTAAAGTAGCGTAAATACCTACTAAGATGACATATGCGATACACATAGCCAATACATAGTTATTAAATAGGGAAAAGCTAAGATGGCTTTTTAGAATAACACCTAAAATTTTTTCTAACTAAGCGCAATATATCAACACTTAAAGCGGACGAATACGAAGATTCAGACGGCATATGTGATACACATCGCGGGCACATAATAGTTAAATCTTAATTTAAGTAAGTTTTTAAGGATAGAACTCTGAATTTTTTGGGTAAATGAGATGTTTAAGAACATTTAAAGAGTCAAAAACACCTAATAAGGCGGTATGAGATGATTTCATCATCATCAGATAACAGCGAAATGGGGATACTACAAATATTTTAAAGGGGAATCCTTAAAATTTCTAAGTAAATAACCTTTAAAGGGGTGAAAAATATATAGTGAAGTTGTGTAGATAATACAGATCATCGACATTCTAAAACAGACAAGACATGTCTATACAAGATAAAAAAATGTTGTACGTTAATATAAACATACATTATTCTATGTAGCAATGTAATATATACCCCAAGATTTATATAAAGTAATTGCGAATACATTATACCAATCCCATCAGAAATCAGCTAAAATAATAAAATTATCAAGCTGAATAATATATCTAGGTACTAAAACCCCAACAAACTACATCAAATTGATAAAAATCTTAACTAAATAAAATAATAAAGCTGTAACATACTATAAAAATACTAAGTTTAATAAAATAATAGAATAAAATCATATTAAAGCAAGTACTTACATGTTCAATCCGACTCAAAATGCTACATTAGGTGTAGGCCGATGAATAATGACAGATATAACATCTCCAGCTTTACCAACTTAAACCGACATATTCCCAGAGCAACTTGAAACGCGTCTTGACAGCACGAAATCCACAGCAGAAGTGATAAAATCGATACTTCAACGACACCCCCTACACGACAAGGTCACATCAAGGTCATATCATGGTTACAGTTAAACTATGGTATAAAATAGAATCACATGTTAAAAAATAATAGATTTTAGTAAAATAATTAAAGAAAATCCCTCTGTGATTATGAATGACCTGTCTATATTTACCGTGTGTGTGTGTGTGTGTACGTGTGTGTGTGTGTGTGTGTGTGTGTGCGTGTGTGTGTGCGTGTGTGTGTGTGTGTGTGTGTGTGTATGTGTGTGTGTGTGTGTGTGTGTAATTATACCTTAAAAAGCTATATATCTGTAGTATCCCAACGGATACTAATATTTGTTTTTTAAACTTAGAAAAACTTTATTTCAGTTGCACTTATTTTAAGTGTAATTAAAAAAAAAGTTTTAACTAAATGTGTAAGACAAATATTAGTATCCGTTGGGATACTACAGATATATAGCTTTTTAAGGTATAATTACACACACACACACACACACACACACATACACACACACACACACACATACACACACACACACACACGCACACACACACACACACACACACACACGTACACACACACACACACACGGTAAATATAGACAGGTCATTCATAATCACAGAGGGATTTTCTTTAATTATTTTACTAAAATCTATTATTTTTTAACATGTGATTCTATTTTATACCATAGTTTAACTGTAACCATGATATGACCTTGATGTGACCTTGTCGTGTAGGGGGTGTCGTTGAAGTATCGATTTTATCACTTCTGCTGTGGATTTCGTGCTGTCAAGACGCGTTTCAAGTTGCTCTGGGAATATGTCGGTTTAAGTTGGTAAAGCTGGAGATGTTATATCTGTCATTATTCATCGGCCTACACCTAATGTAGCATTTTGAGTCGGATTGAACATGTAAGTACTTGCTTTAATATGATTTTATTCTATTATTTTATTAAACTTAGTATTTTTATAGTATGTTACAGCTTTATTATTTTATTTAGTTAAGATTTTTATCAATTTGATGTAGTTTGTTGGGGTTTTAGTACCTAGATATATTATTCAGCTTGATAATTTTATTATTTTAGCTGATTTCTGATGGGATTGGTATAATGTATTCGCAATTACTTTATATAAATCTTGGGGTATATATTACATTGCTACATAGAATAATGTATGTTTATATTAACGTACAACATTTTTTTATCTTGTATAGACATGTCTTGTCTGTTTTAGAATGTCGATGATCTGTATTATCTACACAACTTCACTATATATTTTTCACCCCTTTAAAGGTTATTTACTTAGAAATTTTAAGGATTCCCCTTTAAAATATTTGTAGTATCCCCATTTCGCTGTTATCTGATGATGATGAAATCATCTCATACCGCCTTATTAGGTGTTTTTGACTCTTTAAATGTTCTTAAACATCTCATTTACCCAAAAAATTCAGAGTTCTATCCTTAAAAACTTACTTAAATTAAGATTTAACTATTATGTGCCCGCGATGTGTATCACATATGCCGTCTGAATCTTCGTATTCGTCCGCTTTAAGTGTTGATATATTGCGCTTAGTTAGAAAAAATTTTAGGTGTTATTCTAAAAAGCCATCTTAGCTTTTCCCTATTTAATAACTATGTATTGGCTATGTGTATCGCATATGTCATCTTAGTAGGTATTTACGCTACTTTAAAAGTTTTTAAACATAACATTTACTTAAAAATCTAAAGTCCCATCCCCAAAATATTACTCTAATTCCTCATTTTAGCACTAGGTGTTAGTAATGATTACGCTCTATACTCTTCAGTACGTGTTTCTATTCCTTAAAAGTTAGTAGAAATCCCTATTTAGCTAAAAAATTCTCAAAGTCCCCTCTAAAAATTTGCTATATACCCTTTAGTATGCCTTTATATCCCTTTAAAAAGTAGTGGAAATCCCTATTTAGCTAGCAAATTCCCTAAGTCCCTTCTAAAAATTTGTTGTACACCCTTTAGTATACCTTTCTATACCTCTAAAAATTAGCTGAAATCCCTATTTAACTAAAAAAATCCAAAGTTACATACTTATAAATTATTCTTAGTTCGTCATTTAACTGTTATATCGAGTATGTGTATTATACTAGTCCATTAAAAGTTTCCGGGTATGTACATTTACTTTGAAATTTGAAGTGCAGTCTTTAAACAATATTTAAGTTTTCTTTTCACTGTTATATATATCGGCGTTGTATTCATTCTAAGTCATCTCGCTGGGCGTTTTCATTTCTTTAAAAACTAGTATAAATTGCCTTTTATGTGAAACTTCTAAAGTCTTTACTTTAAAAAAATTTATCTTAGTGAATAATTTCAGTGCTGGGTATCTTGGGTAAGTACACCCCCATTCCGCCTCATTAGATATTTTCATCCCCTTTAAATGTTTCTTGATATCTCATTTAGTTCCAAAATCTAGAGTCCTATCTTTAAAAAAATTTCTAATATCCCCTTCCTAATGTTATATGCTGCTTATGTGTATTATACATAAAACCCTCGGTAAGCGCTAGCACCCTCTAATATTTATTAGATTCTTCACTTAATTGAAAAAAGTTAAAGTCACATCTTTAAAAACTGCTCCGGTATCACTTTTCCACCACTGTGATCGGGGACATGTGTGTTGCACATAGCCCATTAAAAATTTCCAAACACCTACATTTACTTACATATTTGAAGTTCGGTCTCTAAACAATACTAAAGTTTTCCTTTCGCTGTCCTATATTAGTTGTGTGTATTATGGATGTTGCCTTATCATATGTTTATATCTCTTTAAATGCCTCTCAATACTCCATTTACTTAAGAATCTCATGTCTTCTCCTAAACATACTATCTTAGATCTGCATTCCACCGGTGGGTGTTGGTTATATGTATTATATATATATATATATATACACACATAACCCCTTTCGCTATGCATTTCTCCCTTTGCAGTAGTTAGTATAAATCATGTTTAATTATAAATTCAAGTTCTACCCCTAAAACATCAAAACTTTAAAGTCCCATACTTGTAAACTTAGCCTAGTTCCTCATTTTATTGGTATGTATCGTTCATTCACACGTTAAATAACCTCAAATACCTTATTTATCGAAAAAAAAATTTAAAAGTCTCGTCTTTAAAAACTATCTCACCATTTATTTCTATCGATTTGTGCTGAGCGCGTGTGTCATATGTATCACCATATTAGGTGTTTCTCCCTCTTAGAATAACACACGTATTAAAACATGTTGGTTTAAAGAAACCCCCTATGGTAGTAGTAGTACACTTGTAAAAACATATGTATACAGCCATTGGTATCTGCTATTATTTAAACTCTAAGACTTTATTTAATTATCATCCTTTCATTAACTTGTGAGATTCATAACACTCAAGTATTTTAGACACTTTCACGATTATTTAAAAATATTTATTTTTGGAAATATTTATTAAAAATATTTATTTTTGGGAATATTTATTGAAAATATTTATTTTTAAAATTTTTTAAACCCCCAAGACCGTAGTGGTTGGGGAAACACACCCCCTCCCATACACCCAATTCACGCGATTCTGCTACTTTAAAAACACGCTTTTTTGGCCGCATTTTTGCAAAAACGTACATTTTCTTTCAAAAAATTGCAAAAGTGTGAAAACCTATGTTAATTTCCATAGAGAAATCCAACAGTTTGAAAAAAATCGGCCGATTCCGCGTTTTGCAAAAAACACATTTTTGGCCGCATTTTTGCAAAAAACCACATTTTTTTTCTAAAAAATTCGCAAAAGTGTGAAAACCCATGTTAATTCCCATAGAGAAATCCAACAACTCCAAAACTTCAACTTGTTGAAAAAACACATATTTTTGTTGTTTTTTTAACGTTTTGAAAACTTTTTGTGAAAAAAACGCAAAAAGCGGCACATTCTTAAAATTCATGTTCGATCCTCTTGGCATACCCCTCATCATACGATATTTTCAAGTATCCCACCCTACAAGATTCTCGCAGTTCACTTCGTAACCGTGATATAGCAGAGGGATAGTGTAGACTTTGTCATGTCTTTAGCATACTCCTTTGGTACACCCTTGGTACGCTTTGACATACCCCTTGACATGTCTTTAACATGCTCCTGGTATACAGGCATTCAATACTTAATCAATTAATTTAATTAACATCCTTTAATTAACTTGCGTGATTCATAACACTAATGAATGAAAGATTCTTTTTAAAACATGTTAAAATTTAATAAGAACTTCTTTAAAAGAGCCTCTCCCAGCTGAGAATAGCATTTCGCGATGGTCCAACACAAGCATTCTATCAGTCCGGAAAAACTGTCCCCCACCACAGATGTTAACAATAGCAGCGAGAGCGGTTCAGTCGACCCAGCCCAACGCGGCAAATAGCCTCAAGTTATAGCCTGGTACCACTCTGTTAGCAGTATCCTCATCTTTCTCGCACTGACCATACGATGTAACTATCCACATTCACGCGAGGTGGGGAGGGGTAGATCTGTCATCGTGATTTAATGCACTATGCGGTTTTTAAAACATGTTGGTTTAAAGAAACTCCTACGGTAGTATACACATGCATAAAATAACACCCATATTAAACCATGTTGGTATAAAGAAACTCCTATGGTAGTACACACTTGTAAAATAACACACGTATTAAACTATGTTGGTATGAAGAAACCCCCTATTGTAGTATACACTTTCACGATTCTTTAAAACATGTTAAGATTCAAAGATACCCCCATATTTATTAAAAATATTTATTTTTGGGAATATTTATTGAAAATATTTATTTTTAAAATATTTGAACTCCAAGATCGAAATGGTTGGGGAAACACACCCCTCCTATACACCCGATTCATGCGATTCTGCTACTTTGAAAACGCGCTTTTTTATCACATTTTTGCAAAAAACACACATTTTTGTTGTTTTTTTACGTTTTTGCAACATTTTGTGCGAAATGTTAATTTTGCCCATTACCACATTTTTAGTGACATTTTTGTAAAAACGCACATTTTTTTGTAAAAAAATTACAAAAGTGCGAAAACCCATGTTAATTCCCATAGAGAAATTGAAATTTTGAAAAAAAATCGCAAAATGTTAATTTTGCCCATTATCACATTTTTTGTTACTTTTTTACGTTTTTGAGACATTTTGTGCAAAAAGTTAATTTTTCCCATTACCACATTTTTTGAAAAAAAATGACAAAAGTGTGAAAACCCATGTTAATTCCCATAGAGAAATTAACATTTTCAAAAAAAAGACGCAAAATGTTAATTTTGCCCATTACCACATTTTTTGTTACTTTTTTACGGTTTTGGAACATTTTAACAAAATGTTAATTTTTCCCATTACCACATTTTTTAAAAAAAAAATTGCAAACGTGTAAAATTCAAGCAAGCACAGATATATTATTTCTCGAAATGTTCGATGCCCTTGACATACCCCTACACCCTACAAGATTCTCACAGTTCACTTCGTAACCACCATATAGGGGAGGGATATTGTAGGACCTTGGCACGCTCCTAGCATGCAATAACAATGGTATTAATATACTTAATTACTTTATTTCATTATCCTCATTAACACCTTTAATTCATTTTTAAAAAAGAAAAAAAATCCCAACTATCAGAAAAATCCCAATTTTAATTCCACTTTTCGCCGCTAGGGGGCGCTGATGATACTGCTCCGCCGCCGCCTGTGTTGCCATCCAGAAAAAAGTTTCTTCCCTACAGGTGTTGCTATGGGAACCCAAACAACACAATATTTCTAAGTTCCACCTTGATAGTTCCAATTTTCGCCGCTAGGGGGCGCTGATGGCATTGCTCCGCCACTGTCGCAGAGGCGGAGGTGTTGCCAACCTGAAAAAAGTTTCTTCCGTACTTAGAAAAAAATCTGAAGTTCCATCCTCGATAATTCCGCTTTTCGTCGCTAGGAGGCGCTGATGGTTTCATTCCGCCTTCTGTGCAGAACCTCAGCCGTTGCCATCCCCAAAAAAGTTTCTTCCATACTTAGAAAAAATCTCATTCCAAAAATTTATTTCCCTCCAAACCCCTCGTACAAGACTACGACATCGTTGCCACCCGACAAAAAGTTTCTCCAAAATTTTTACCCCCACCTTTTTTCATTTCCCCCCCCCCTTTTACACCCCCGTCCAGGATTACGGAATTCAAGATGGCGGCCATTTTGCTCCGCGCTCCGCATTGCTCCGCCGCTGGCGGTGAACCGGCCTTCCTCTTCTACTCATGTACCACCAGTGGTGAAGGGAATTTGGGAAACAGTGTCTGCGCAAACAGCCCGTTACTGGGTAACTTCCACTTTTATTGTACATTCGAAATATTTTATGCACTTGCTTCGAATAATATACATACAATTAAAACCTAAATAAAAGTCGCTTGGTAGCGGATTGTTTGGGTAGACGCTGTTTCCCCAAATTATCTTCACGATTTGTCACAGTGAAATGACGTGCGTGGGTTCTATGGGTTACATTTGTTTTGGGTTGAGTTTAGAAAGTTTCTCGACGGGCCGAATGTAGTCCTCGCTTTGACAAATTTTAAATGAACCTGAAGGTAAAAAACGTCATTGGAATACGGTTTATAAAGGTTAAAATAGGGTATCAAGCGGTTTCAAAAGAAATGGAGAAGTCTTCTTCGTCAGGATAAATAAGACTGAGAACGAGTATCAACTAAATCAAGATCGCGTCCGTCCGGGTTCGGCGAAAGCGGGGCATGAGGCTAGCCCCCCCTCCATCCCCCCTTCGTGGTTGTACGTAAGTTTTAGATGCGTTTTTATAATTGAATAATTTCTCAGTTTGTGCTTCCGTGTCCACACACAGAGAGACTGACATATTTTCCAAAGTTCTCAAAATAGATTCAGGGGGTCTTAAAACGCATTTATCCTTCAAACTCTTGAATTGCAAAATTTTCTGGAAAACAATATTTTCCTACACAAATATATGTCAAAAGTAAAAATGTTAAATGCATTATTAACAAGAAAGATCAATCATGCATAAAGCTTTGATTATGAAAAAAGTTCCAACTGAAATGCAATTTTATTTAAACATCTCTAAAATGCGATACATTCAGCGGTGATATATTTTAAATTATCACAGTACACAATAATTTATTATATATGATAGCTTAAAACTTCATCGAAAAGTGAAATTTTTTCAAATGACGTCATCGAAATATAAATCGTCTGGCCCTTTATGTAAAAGCAAAATATTTCATTCATGTCACTTTTATTCCAGACTCCAGAGCTAAATAATTTTGTGTGAAAAAATTCAGTAATTCCTATACAACTCATCTTACAATTACTTGTTTACACTCTGCATCCATTAAAATTAGGCTTTTGTTGTAGAAAGTTTGATGATCATTTAAACTAAAAAATATTGTAATTACGTTGGCACAGAAAATACGCAAAAATAAAGCGGTTTTAGGACGGATGCAGCACAAAATATAAATTTGAAAGAACTTTAAAAATCACGATTTTGACACTGGGAAAAAAATATGGATGCCATATTTTAAAGTGAGTCACGCAGTCACGTAATCTCTTAATATGGGTGTAATTATTATTTTAATTTTTATTTAAAAAACTACCTAACATATTTTGTTGAAATTCATTTTATATATTTTATGGGATACTTTGAATATTTTCTAAAATTTTCGAAGCAATTTGTGAATTTTAACTTCGCTTAAAAAATGTTTAAACAATTAGGTCCCATAGGGTACTGTGTATTTCACTTTTTCAACCCGGGTTCAATCCGAAACTAATTAGGTGATATTATTCATTTACATTCCCATATGTTCCACAGACCGTCTCAACAGCATACTAAAATTTCATTTTGATAAAGTCATTTCAACTGCAGTTATCCTGCGAATGGACAGACAGACAGAATGAAGTCATAAACACTTTTCAACTATGTTGTAAAATGTTAAAAAACCAAATTATTAATCAAGAAATTTTGTTTCTTAGGGAATATTTTTGTTGCTTACGGTTTGACAAAAATGTTCATTAATGGGGTGCTACACAGAAAAACGTTCGAAAGGTGAAGTGATAGAAAAAACATGCTCCGCGATAGGATAGAGACTTCAAATTTGGTGAACGGGTAGATAGTTTGAAAGGAAGAAAGTGTGAAATTTCAGATTTCCAATATTTGCTATTTTTAGGGGTGCCGCACACTAATATATTCGATTTTCCGAATAAATGAGACACGCTTCCTTTTAAATATGATAGGGGCTTGATATTTGGTATATGGGCCAATCATCTGATAAAACTCCCCAGACAAATAGAGTTTTTCAAAAATATTCATTTATGGGTGGGCTTCACAGCAAAACGTTCGAAAGGAGAAATTATAAAATAGCATGCTTCCGGATGAGATAGACTTTAATGTGGTGTACGGGCAGATAGTTCGAATGGAAGAAATGCGCAAATTGAGTTTCTCAATATTTTCTTCTTTAGGGGGTTCTGCACATCAAAATATTCGATTTGCGGAATAAACGTGAAACGCGAATTATTCAAAAATTTACATTATTCAGGGGTTGCTTATTGCGAGACCGTTGATTTTCAACGGGTATTCGGCTAGTATATACTAATTGCCAAGTGTCCGTCTGTCTGTCTGTTTGTCTGTCACGCTATTTTTAGGCACTTCTCGAATAGATAGAGACTTGCACTTTGGTACACGGCTCAGTTGTTCGATAAACCTCCCTGAAAAAATCGAATTTTTCGAAAACGTTCTCTAGAGGGATTGCTCCACACCAAAACGTTCGAAAAGTGAAATGATAGGAAAGCATTCTTTGCAATGAGATAGAGACTTCAAATTTTGTGTATGGGTAAATCGTTCGAAAGGAAGAAAGTGTGCAATTTCAGATTTCCAATATTTTCTACTTAAGGGGGTTGTTGATGTTGTTGAGACCCAGACCGTCCGACCTACCAGAAAGGTGTAAGGTAACTGTTTGGACAGCCGGGAAGTGCCACCCAATTTAGACCGGAACCCAGTGGGGGAGGCATCCACAGGGACCGTACCCTCCTTCCCCTACCACCAACCTCTCGGAAGGACTTACGGACCCACATGTTTAACGTGATCGTACTCCGCGTGTACACGGCGGCAGTTTTGGCAGTGGCTGGAATCGAACCCGGGCCTACCGAGTGCAACTCCAGCGCGCTAACCAATGGGCTACCGCGCACTCCTAAGGGGGCTACTTAAGGGGGTGTCGCACACCAAAATGTTCGATTTACCGAATAAATGAGAAAAGGCTCCTTTAAAATTTGATAGAGGCTTGAAATTTGGTATATGGGCGACGAAAACACCCAACACGAATGTAGTTATCACCCAACACCCATTTGACGAAAACACCCAACACGAATGTAGTTTTTCAAAAATGTTCGTTTAAGGGGGTGGTCAAGAATAAAACTTTCGAAAAGTGAATTGATAAAAAACCATGCTTCGGAATTCGATAGATATATCAAATTTGGCGTAAGGGTAGATAGTTTGGAAGAAAGAAAATGTACAATTTCAGTTTACCAATAATTTCTACTTTAGGGGATGCCGCACACCAAAATGTTCGATTTTGGGAATAAAGGAGAAACGCCCTTTTTAAAACGTGATAGAGCTTGATATTTGATATATAGGCGAATCATTTGATAGAAATCACAAAAAGAATAGAGTTTTTCAAAAATGTGTATTTAAGGAGGGGGAAGGGGGGGGGGTTACTCCACACAAAAGCATTCGAAAGGTGAAATGCTAGAAAAGCATACTTTGCGATGAAATAGAGACTTCAAATTTGGTGTACGGGTAAAAAGTTGGAAAGGAAGAAAGTGTGCAATTTCAGTTTTCCAACAATTGCTATTGTAGGGGTGGGGGTGGGGGGGGGGGGGGGCGCTCACTAAAACGTTCGATTTGCCGAACAAATGAAAAACGCCTCTTTACAATGCGATAAAGGCTTGAAATTTATTATATAAGCTAACCATTTGACCAAAAAAAAAAAAAAAAAAAACCCAAAGATGAATATGGTTTGACAAAAATGTTCATTAACGGGGTGCTACACAGAAAAACGTTCGAAAGATTAAGTGATAGAAAAAACATGCTTTTCGATAGTAGAGACTTCATATTTGATGTGTGGGTAGATAATTTGAAAGGAAAAAAGTGCGAAATTTCAGATTTCCAATATATGCTACTTTAAGAGTGCCGCACACTAATATGTTCGATTTTCGGAATAAATGAGTCACGCTTCCTTTTAAATGTGATGGAGGCTTGATATTTGGTATGTGGACCAATCATCTGATAAAAAACCCGAGACAGAGTTTTGCAAAAATGCTCATTTATGGGTGTGCTTCACAGAAAAAAATTCCAAAGAAGAATTAACAAAATAGGGGTGCCTCGGGATGAGATAGACTTTAATGTGGTGTACGGGTAGATAATTTGAAAGGAAGAAATGTGCAAATTAAGTTTCCCAATATTTTCTTCTTTAGGGGGCTCTGCACACCAAAATATGCGATATTTCGAATAAATGTGAAACACCAATTATTAAAAGAAATTACATTATTCAGTGGTTGCTTATTGCGAGACCGTTGATTTTCAACAGGTATTCGGCTAATGATTATTTATATATGGAGCGAAAGTAAGCAAAGTAGTAGAGTGAAAACTCGCTCGTATAAAAACTTTTTATTTATTTATTTTTTCGAGGAAAATATTTAAAATATTGAAATTACTTTTATATTTTTGTAAATGTTATTCTATTTTGCACAAAGTGATTGTACAAATTGTTTCAATCTTTATCTGTTAGTTTCGGAGATGATAAGAGTCCAAAGTGTCGATATTTTTCGAGCACTCCGATCAATCACGGACGGTATTCGTATAAAAAAATCTGATGTGGGCAGCACATGTCTTTCCTTATATAATGCAAGGAATTGACTTCTTTAACGGTGAAAAAGTGATGAAAAGATCCACTGCACAGTGTTTGTAACGTTAAATTGTACATTTGGCGCGGTAAATTCTACATCCGGATAACAGCATCTAAAACTATTTCGTATCCAATTAACTCATATTTTACGCAACTCTAACAATTATTAATATTGATAGCATCCTCAATAAGCAATATAGTCCATATATTTAAATATTTTAATAATAAATTCATCAATTAGGCGTTATTTTTATGAACTTGACGCCATTTTTGCAATTTTGACGATATTTTCATCAATGTGGGGCTAAGTTTGCAATATTTAGAACAGCTTTTCTTATATAATATAATGTATGCCCATCATATGACGGAATTAAAAATTTGCAAAATATTGCATCCTATTTGGCGTCATTTTTATTAATTTGGCAACAGTTTCGTCAATTTGGCAACATTTAAAAATGTCGCCAAATTGGCTTTATGTCGCCAAAATTCGTTGCCAGAATTTTGCCAAGCGTTACAGACGGGAGTCTTATGTTAGTCTTAATTCTTTTCAAAATATTGAATTTTAATCAATTAGTTATTTTCATTGATTTAGCGTCATTCTTATCAATTTGGCAACATTTTCATCAAATTGGCGACATTTAAAAACTCGCCAAGTTGGCGATATTCTGCCAAATTCGTCAAGCATTTTGGTCGAAGAAATAGGTTGTTTGTTCTTATAGCAGGTAAACGACTAATGGCGTCCAAATACAAAGCTATTACCCAAAGTATCTTCTCTTATAGTAGATTCTTATTCTTTCCAAGATATTGAATTTTCATCAATTAGTCTTGATTTTCATTGAGTTAGCGTCATTTTTATCAATTTGGCAACATTTAAAAACTCGCCAAGTTGGCGATATTCCGCCAAATTCGCAGCCAAAATTTCGCTTAGCATTGTTACGGGGAAATAGGTTAGTCTTATGGTAGACTAGCCGCCTTTGGCGACCAGCCTGTTCGCTACCCTTGAAAATTCTGACCGTGGCAAACTCACTGGCGCGACCTATCAGTAAGGTGTGGAAACCCCAGGCCGTCCGACTCGTCCTGAGGACTTGAGTAACAATTTGGACGACCGGCTATCAGTAAGGTGTAAGGTAACTGTTTGGACGGCTAGGAAGTGCCACCCAATTTAGACCGGAACCCAGTGGGGGAGACATCCACAGGGACCGTACCTCTTTCTCCTACCACCAACCTCTCGGTAGGACTTACGGACCCACATGTTTAACGTGATCGTACTCCGCGTGAACACTGCACCAGTTTTGACAGTGGCGGTAATCGAACCCGAGCCTACCGAGTGCAATTCCCGCGCGCACCACTGGGCTACCGCGCCCTCCGCGACAATCTCCATAACTTTCTTTTTATTCACCCAATTTAGACCGGAACTCAGTGGGGGAGGCATCCACGGGGACCGTACCCTCCTTCCCCTACCACCAACCTCTCGGAAGAACTTACGGACCCACATGTTTAACGTGATCGTATTCCGCCTGAACACTGCGGCAGTTTAGGCAGTGGCGGGAATCGAACCCGGGCCTACCGAGTGTAATTCCCGCGCGCTAATTTAAATTTTATAATGACCATATACTATTTAAAATATCCATAAAATTAAAATATCCATCGTTCCATCATTTAAAATATCCATAAAATTAAAATATCCATTTAATATATTCATAAATTCAAATATCCATTTAAAATAACCAATATTTAAAATATTGGTTTTTTTTTTAACCGAAAGTGACTTTTGTTTTAAAATCTTTAAAAAATATTATAAATCGAAATTGAGATTTGAAATTGATATATTTTTACTCGCAATCGTCTACTCTTTCCGGTGGTGTGATTTGTTTTTTTCTACGACGTCTGGATCGTGGAGAAAAAAGGGCAAAAAACGGTCAAAATCGCATAAAACATTAAATAACTAAAAAAATAATTAAAATTTCAAAAATCGGTTTTCACGTGCCCATCCCCCCGGGTCTCCGATTGCCAAATTTCGTAGCTCTCCGACGCGCGTATAGTGTATAAGACAGACAGACATTGTCTTTTATTATTTAAGACTAGCCGCCTTTGGCGACCAGCCTGTTCGCTACCTTTGAAAATTCTAACCGTGGCACACTCGCTGGCGCGACCTACCAGTAAGGTGTAAGGTAACTGTTTGGAGGGCCAGGAAGTGCCACCCAATTTAGACCGGAACTCAGTGGGGGAGGCATCCACAGGGACCGTACCCTCCTTCCCCTACCACCAACCTCTCGGAAGGACTTACGGTCCCACATGTTTAACGTGATCGTACTCCGTCTGAACACGGTGGCAGTTTTGGCAGTAGCGGGAATTGAACCCGGACCTACCGAGTGCAATTCCTGCGCGCTAACCACTGGGCTACCGCGCCCTCCGCGACAATCTCCATAACCTTCTTTTTATTCACCCAATTTAGACCGTAGCCCAGTGGGAGAGTCATCTACAGGGACCGTACCCTCCTTCCTCTACCACCAACCTCCCGGGAGGACTTACGTACCCACATGTTTAACAGGATCGTACTCCGCGTGAACACGGCAGCAGTTTTGGCAGTGGCGATAATCAAACCCGAGCCTACCGAGTGCAATTCCCGCGCGCTAACCACTGGGCTACCGCGCCCTCCGCGACAATCTCCATAACCTTCTTTTTATTCACCCAATTTAGACCGTGGCCCAGTGGGAGAGTCATCTACAGGGACCGTACCCTCCTTCCTCTACCACCAACCTCCCGGAAGGACTTACGTACCCACATGTCTAACGTGATCGTACTCCGCGTGAACACGGCAGCAGTTTTGTCAGTGGAGGGAATCGAACCCGGGCCTACCAACTGAAATTCCCGCACGCTAACCACTGGGCTACCGCGCCCTCCGCGACAATCTCCATAACTTTCTTTTTTTTTACCCAATTTGGACCGGAACCCAGTGGGGAAGGCATCCACAGAGACCGTACCCACCTTTCCCTGCCACCAACCTCTCGGAAGGAATTATCGACCCATATGTTTAACGTGATCGTACTCCGCGTCAGTGGCGGGAATCGAACCCAGGCCTACCGAGTGCAATTCTCGCGCCCTAACTTCCCGCGCGCTAATTTAAATTTTATAATAACCATATGCTAGGCTCTTAATTCCACCATCCTCGTTCCATCGTTTCATCATTTAAAATAGCCATAAAATTAAAATATCCATTTAAAATATCTATAAATTAAAATATCCATTTAAAATCAAAAAATCATCCATATCGTTCTACCAATCCATAAATATAATAATTTCAAATACATCACCACAATTCAAACCACCATAATTCAATCATTTAAATTATTTAAAATATCCATTTAAAATATCATATAAATATAATAATTTCGCCCGATGTATACAACACTTATCGAAAGCCCGGTCTCCATGGGGACGGGGAAGAAACTACTGCGGATGGGGGGGAAATGCAGTTGAAGAACTGAGCCGATAGCCGAGAAATTTAAAATCATGCCGTCTTTAAAATTGCGATCCTGAAGGCAATTTTCATTATTTCTGGACCAGATTAGACTTGTAAGAATACCAGATATTTCAGCTTTCTAAAAATGTAAATTATTAGTCGAAATTATGAGTACTTTTCACTATGCGAGAATTTAAAAACCAAAAATCGTTTTTTTGAGCCAAAAGTGACTTTTGTTTTAAAATCTTTAAAAAATATTATAAATCGAAATTGAGATTTGAAATTGATATATTTTTACTCGCAATCGTCTACTCTTTCCGGTGGTGTGATTTGTTTTTTCCTACGACGTCTGGATCGTGGAGAAAAAAGGGCAAAAAACGGTCAAAATCGCATAAAACATTAAATAACTAAAAAAATAATTAAAATTTTAAAAATCAGTTTTCACGTGTCCCCCCCCCCCCCCCCCCCCGGGTCTCCGATTGCCAAATTTCGTAGCTCTCCGACGCGCGGTCGCTGAACGTATAGTGTATAAGACAGACACACAGACATTGCCTTTTATTATTTAAGATAAACGACTAATGGCGTCAAATTACAAAGCTATTACCCGAAGTGTCTTCTCTCATGAATGGAACGGGCTGGATCTACGAGAATGATGATAATAAATTTATCGCATAATATTACATATGAAGAGTGAACAGATTTCACAATAGTTATTATTTTTTTAATTTTATGTGATTTTTTGATAAATTTATTTCAAATTGGCCATATCTCGAGAACCGTTCATTCTAGCTTGCTAGCGTTCAAAAATTTATGTCAATCGTTTTCTAATGAATAATTACGTACGAAGTGATTATTTTCGTAACTTTATTGAATGTTTTAATTTTCGAATGATTTTTTTAAAATATCATTTTAAAATTTACGAGGATTTTGGACATTCGATTGTGTGTAAAAACAAAATTTGTTCGGATCGCTTGATTCATTCGTGAGATATTGTTCCCACAAACTTATTGACACGCACACACACACACACAGACATCACTTCAAAAACGTGTGATTTGTGTTCAGGGATGCTTGAAACGCGCTCTCCCGTCGTAAACTCGAATTCGAACTTTCGGCCCCGTCACAATACTTTCCTTATACAATATGCTATGTATATAAGGAAAGTAAAAATTGGTTACCGATTTATTTTGATTGACCCCCCCCCCCCCCCCCACACACACACACACACAACACCCATCGTGGTTGCTGGTGACGAATTATCGAGGTTTTTACCCAAAGGGAAGATGCAAGAGGAAATTACGTCTCTTGCCGCAATCCGTGCTATCTTGGCATCCGGAGCATGAGACATCTTTCCGATTCGCCCATTACAGGGCCGTAGCCAGAGACGAAACTAAAGCGGGGCTGGAGTAAAATTTAAGGAGGGAAGGGAGGGGGGGGGGGAGCGCAACAGTCTTGAAAGAGGGGTCATCAAAAACACAGTTCGTCATTAGCATTTATTAACCAAAATAATTCCAATCCACATAAATTTTCAATCCATATAAATTACAAATAATTTCATATTTATATTTGTAAGCTAATAGTTGATTAAGAAAATCCCCTATAGCTACTATACATCAATATTAATATATAATAATTACAATTGATTTTAATATAAGCATTAACTGGTAGCAAAGCTGTTAATGAATCGAAGAAAATTTCTGAAAGTTAATACATATTAACACTTAATATTACCTCTTAAATACTTAGTTGTTTTTGACTCTATAATGTATTACAGTGAATCCCGCAATAATACAAAAGTATCCAAATACTATTGTCTTAATTTTTAAATATTTTTAAATTAAATGAGTATATAAATTGATCATCAGTATAAACACAAATTCAGCTAAATAAAAAAAAAATCTTTATGAGATTTTTTTATTAGTTTCTTTGTTTTAAAGATTTTTTTATACAAAATTTGGATGACATGTTGAATGAAATTTCGTATTATTACTAAGAATGTAATATTTTTATCGGGGGGGGGGGGGGGGTTTAGCTCCCTCTGGCCTCCATCTGGCTACGGCCTTGGCCGATTATGATGCTTGCTTTGGATCCTAGACTCCATATAACTGGATCATATATTTGGATCATATAACTTGAAAAACTATTGGGGGTTTCGAACTTTAATTCGAATGACCCATGCATTTTTCAAAGCGTCTTAATTTAAATTTCATTCAGTCAGATTATCTGGTACAGACGTCTGAAAAAGTGCTAAAATGAGGCAAATTATAGTTAAGTACAGAAAATATTTTCTTTCTCTAGATAATTATTTATTTTGCTTTTGTCGGCTCAACATTATACAGAAGGTCGTTCGCACTTTATGGAAACGGTTTTGTATTTATGTTTCTCGTTAGCATTTTGAGATAAAGATTTGGCATTTTCAATATAATCGTCTGCTACTGTTTTGTTTTGATTGGAATGTAGAATAAAAGATGTATTTTGAAAATGGCTCCTGAAATTGATAGATGGCACGAAGGTTACGTAAATGCGCTTTCCGAGGAAAAATATTCGTATCAACAAGAGCGGTGTAAAAATCGAGGTTATTGCATTTCAAAGAAAGGTATTTTTAATATATTAAATTTGAAAGGGAAAAAGCGTTTAGCTGAAAGAAAAAATGAAAAAAATGACTGCAAAATCGCATCCTAAGACTGTTCGAATGCGGGTGAATATCAAGAAAGTGAAGTTTCTGATCTTCAAAGAAAATCCACCGACTCAAAGGTCCATTGCATCGAAACTGGGAATGTCTTCCAGCACTGTAAGTAAAATCATTCATAAAGATTTGAAGTTTAAAAAGATGTTTAAATCTAAAGTTCATCTTGTTTTGCCAAAGCATATTGCGGAAAGAAAAACAAATTGTAGAAAGTTATATGAAAAACATATAGTTGCTGCTAAATGGAAATTTGTGGTAACTAACACTCAGGCATGGGTGTATTTAAGTGACTGTAATAAAAAAAAGAGCAATTTTCTATTGCTCAACTGATGAAAATGACCGTACAAAATGACTTCGTCAATGTACTGAAAAGTTCCCAAAGGGGTTCATGATAGTTGCAGGATTTTATTAAAACGATAAATTAAAACTAAAAGAAGCCTCAAGTAAAGCTAAAATTAATTCACTCTACTATCAGCAGAATATTTTAGAACCAATTTTTAAAGAAGAAATTCCAGTCTTATATGGAAAGGACACCCATAAAGTTCAGCTTTATATGGATAAAACCTCTAGTTACACGTCTAAGTCAACTGCCGCATATTTAGCAAAGAAAGAATCAGAAACAGGAATTAAATGTATCCCATTTAATGAAATACCTGTAAAATCACCTGACGCTTCTCCTATGGACTTTTACGCTTTCGGTTTGTTAAAACGAGCCTTAGGAAAACGGCATCCAAGAACACTGAACGGACTTTGGAAAACGACTCAAGAGGGGTGGGATAAAATTGACATTACGGTGCTAAGAAAAAGTTTACTTTCATGGAAAATTCGAGCTAAAGCTCGAAGAATCAAGAATCAAGGCTATCAGATAGAAGCAAATCGCTGTGAGAAATACGTCCTTTATGTATAAAAATTAATTATCAAAATCGTTTCCATAAAGTGCAAACGACCTTCTGTACAATATACAGATGTGTTAATTTCCAACTCAATTAACTTTATAAAAATATCATATAATGTAAATTCTATATTTAGGTACTTTTACCCATATTAAAAATGTCAACACATTTCTCTTTAAATCATTTCTTGATTTAAAATCTTGCATTCAGAATACAATAAACAGTCTAAGGGGTAAATTTCTATACACGCGACTTTACATATAGTAAATAGGAAATAAATAATGAAAAATAATTATAATAACAAAAATCTGATGTGGGCAGTACATGACTTTCTCTGCAGACTCAAATTTATTTTTTCTTTACTTCTTTAATAATTCATTAAATTGAGTTTAATGGCACAAAATAACACTAAATTTGCACTTTTAATTCAATTTTTGTTTTTATTTGGTAATTGGACATTTTTTCAAAGACTGCGTAACAAAAATGCGAAAAATCTCAAATATCTCGAGAACGGTTAGTTCTAGAGTAATGGAGTTGATCTTGTTCTTTTTCTCGTCAAAAATTACGTATAAAACAAGCATTTAATTGATACATTTAAGCATACGTAGTCCTTTTTTTTTTCTTCAGATTTTTGCGGGCTATTTCGTAAAAAAAAGGCAGGTTATTATTTTCTGAATCGTACCAAAATCTGATCAGCACCAGAATATCCCACAAGTAACTTATCTACCAAATTTTGTGAAATTTGGCCAATTAGTATTTCAGCTAGAGTGGATACATGAGATTTTTGCGGGCCATTTCGCAAAAAACAAAGCCTGGTTCTTTTTTTCCCGAACACCCAAGTGACTTACCTACCCAATTTTATGAAATTTGGTCCATTAGTTTTTGAGTTAGAGTGGATACGTACATTGCACAGACAGACACACACACAAACTTCACGCTCATAATATTTTTTTTCGTATTCTAGAGATCCCAAAACGTGTAGATCCGTCGAAAACTCGAGTTGCGATTATCGGCATGATTCCAATATTTCCCGTGTACATTACCATGTATTGCAGGGAAAGTAAAAAACAAAAATTTGTGTATATATGCGTACATTTCCCCCACTTAATACGTACAAAAATATTAGGGGTTTGAGGAACCCACAACCAAATTATTGGGGTTCAAAAAGTGTCTCGAACCCGCGAAGTCGGCGCCTCTGATTTGAATGCTGGCATGAGAACGAATTCTCCACTTAGAAACCAAGAAAGAAAGTCCTTTCTCCTTTCCCGGTTTTCTTTTTTTTCTTTTATCAAAAATATCAGTGCCCTTTCATTTAGTTTCACCTTAGTTTGCAAGAGGTTTTACCTTTCATTAGGATTTGCACGGGCTGAAATTTTAAACTCTCTGCCTAGTCATATAGTACTAGCGCTTGAACCTGGTCCGAGACCGTAGAAACAATGGCGAATTAACATACCGGCGAATGCCGGGGGTCTCGCTTCAGAGGGGGCCTCATTTTGAACAAAAAATAAAAGAAAAAAAATCTTTAAGAAAAAAGAATTCTTAAAGATTTTTAATAGTGAAGAAGGAAATAAGGACGAACTCGAAAATAAATCCCAAAAAGTGGCCGTTTTGTTTGTATTCGTACTTATGTGGAGAAAACTGAATTGATTCTCGGCTTGGGGCTTGCTATACAAATGGTGCGCTTCCCCCTCACTAAATATTATTAACGGCCCACTTCCATATTTGATTTCCGACCCTCCCGAAATGACAAAGTTATATATATATATATATATATATATATACACTCATAGCCATAAAAATTTGCGCAGCAAGAAGTAATTGTGAATTCGTAATGAAACTTGGCATGGAGGTACGCGTCCGGCAGATATGCAAATGATTAGAAATACAGCGTGATTGCGCAATTCCACCAGAGGGTGTTGAACTTCGTTCTCCCTGGTACAAAAGAAAGATACGCAGAGGCTTTTTGCCTGTGCTTAATCTATTTCAGAGGGACGCTTTTTCATCAAGGATGCCGTTACGCCGCCATCGAAGACAATATGATCAACTGTTAGAGTTCTAGAGGGGAAGAATCATCGGGATGATGGAAGCCAGGTGGTTAGCTCGGCCAGTAGCCCGCCATCTAGGCCGTTCTGACTTTACTGTGAATAAGTGTTGGGACCAGTAGACGAGAGAGAGGTCGCATACACGGCGGCCAAGCTCGGGACGCCCTCAGTAGACCAATAGCCGAGAAGTCCGTACACATCACCCAACACGCACGCATAGCGCCAACTGCATCATTGTCCGCCATCCGGACACAGGCAGCACCTTCACTACGGGCCCCTGTGTCCGTCCGTACCATCGCAAGGCTCCTGGCTGAAGGACATTTGGTATCGCGGCGCCCATTACGTGTACTGTCAATGACACCCACCCACCATCGCCTCCGTTTGGAGTGGTGTCGCACTCGATGGGATTGGAGCGCAACCGAATGGAACCAAGTGGTCTTCAACGACGAATCGAGATTCAATTTGGGCAGTGATGACAACCGTGTACGTGTGTGGAGGCCTTGTGGTGAACGCCTCAATCCTGCCTTCGCTTTACAGCGCACACCGCTCCTACAGCTGGTGTGATGGTATGGGGTGTTGTCGCATACGACACCCGGCCACCTCTAATATTGATCTACGGAACCATGACAGCCCAGCGGTACGTTTGTGACATCCTTCAGCCATATGTGTTTCCACTTATGGCAGGGATTTTTCAACAGGACAATGCTCGGCCACACATAGCAAGGGTGTCACAGGAATGCCTCCGCCACATTACCACCCTTCCCTTCTCTGGCCTGCCCGATCCGCAGGTTTGTCACCGATCGAGCATGTCTGGGATCACTTCGGCAAGTTGGATAGCCTACGAGTTTGGTCGAACTAGAGGCGCACTTACAGTAAATGTGGAATGAGATGACTCAGAACACCATACGGGATCTGTATGCCTCAATTCCTGCCCGTATTGCATCGTGTATTCACGCTAGAGGTGGCCCAACAGCGTACTAGAACCTCCATTTATTTGTGATTTTTCCTGTCATAAATTATCCTTTTGCTTTGATTTTGTATTACTTATATCAACGTTTCACTCATATATATAAAATTTCGTTCGATTTTGACAACTCTTTCTTGCTGCGCAAATTTTTATGGCAATGAGTATATATATATATATATATATATATATATATATATATATATATATATATATATATATATATATATATATATATATATATATATATATACATACAGGTGAACCTCGATATGTCGAACCTCGGTAACTCGAAATATTTTCATCTCCCTTCACGCACGGTATAAAACTAATGTAAAACAAACTCTAACTCGAAATTTTTTTAATCAAACTCTCGATATCTCGAATTTTTTCATCTTACCATTTGGATCATCTTACCATTTTCATCTTTTCATTTGGAAAAATACGATCCAAAAACTGTGTTTAATGCAGATGAAACAGGACTATTTTTTATGTGTATACCTGATAAAACTGGCCATTAAAGGCAGTATTGACAACTGTACAGCGCATAATAGAGTGCCGAAATTAAAATCCGTGAAAGTTCATTTCATGCCACCACACACAACTTCTAAGTTACAGCCTTTGGACCAAGGTACTATTCAGAGTTTTAAAGTAAACTATCGCCACAAAATTAAGCTCATTTGGATCCGCCCAGCTCATTTGGAAAATGTGATAGATATTGAAGGATTCAGTACCTATAACCAAACTGTCATAGATGACTATTTTGCAAGTAAAGAAATGCAAGATTAAATTTTAATAATGTATATTACATTAAATGTGTATCCAATCACTTTAAGCTTCGCTTTATTTGTTGTCAGCATTCTCTTGGGTAATATCAAATTCTCTGTCTGTAAGATAAAGTAAGTGATTTTTTTAAAATTGTGTAAAGTGTAGGACTAGGATGTATATATTCTTTTATGAATTCCTTAAAATTTTTCAAATTTTCGATATCTCGAATTTTTTTTCTACTCCCTTCAAATTCGACATATCGAGGTTCGACTGTATATATAATAATAATAATTTAGTCGTTTTTAATACTACAGACTAAAACTTTGCTTGGCATCATATAAGCTTGGAATGAACTACTATTGTTTTTCTTGTCCAGACTGAAGGATGGGACGTAGCTATTTTTCTTTTCTATTGAGCTTTCGTCATTTTCCACCGAGCTTTCACTGATCTTTCTGTTGATCTTATGATTTCTGCGAATTTTGGCGCTTTTTTGACTGCTCTTTTCTCTGGGCAGGCTTGAAATAGAACAAAAATGATCAGCCATTGCATTATCGTACTCCAAAGTGGCTTATAAATAGGGGACCATAAAATTGCCCTTGCAAATTTTAGTTTTTTTAATTTTATTCACAGACATTACGGTGCTAGCTTTTATGCACTGGCCATATTTTTTTTTTGTCATCTTTTTATGACTTTTACACCTAACTTGTGCATAGCTGTCAAGTGTTCCGATTTTCCCGCATTTGTTCCGTTTTTACTTTCCCTGCAATACATGGTAATGTATAGGGAAAGTATTGGAATCATGCCGAAAATCGCAACTCTAGTTTTCGACGGATCTACACGTTTCGAGACCTCTAGAATACGAAAAACTATTTTTAGGGTGACGTCTGTGTGTCTGTGAAATATATGTATCCACTCTTAACTCAAAAACTAATGGACCGAATTTCATAAAATTTGGTAAGTCACTTGGGTGTGACCCTGGTGCTGATTAGTTTTTAGTACGATTCGTGATAAAAGAACCCGCCGTTTTTTTTTTGCGAAATGGCTTGCAAAAATTGCTTGTATCCACTCTAGCTAAAAAACTAATGGACCGAATTTCACAAAATTCGGCAGATAAGTTGCTTGTGGGTTACCCTGGTGCTGATTGGATTGTGATACGATTCGGAAAAAAAATAACCTGCCTTTTTTTGCAAAATGGCACCAAAAATCGTAAAAATCTAAAATAAACTATGTATGCTCAAATATATCCATTTTGTTGTATGTTTGCTTGTTTTAAAAGTAATTTTTAACAAAGAAAAGAATAAGACCAACCCCATTACACTAGGACTAGCCGTTCTCGAGATATTTTAGTTTCTTCGTATTTTCTCTACGCCACCTTTGAAAATAAGTCCAGTTACCATATGAGAATGAAAATTGAATTAAAATAAAGAAAACGTGGATATAAGTCTGAAGGGAAAAGCATGTGCTGCCCACTTCAGATTTTTTAGTCTTGTTCCCAGAATCCGATTTTTGGCCAAAATAGTCCGATTTTCCATATCCATAACGCTTGTATTTTTTATTCAAATGTGCATACTTTTTCATTTGCATAAGAGCATGTATCCACAAGTCACCAAATCGGAAATAGGTCAGCAATGTCATGAAATAAGAAACAAAGTCACGAATTTCGAGATAAAAATTTTCCCGGTCTTTCATCTGAAACCAGTTTCCCCGCGATCGCGTAATCGGAGCTCGCAAATGGCGATTATTCCCACAACGCCACAAGAGAGAGATAGAGAGATGACCAATGATTATCTAATTAATGTGGGAGAAATACATTTGCATCGACTAAAATTATTTCGTTTTATATGCAAGAAAACTATTTTTCAAACGTATTATTAACAAAAAAGATCAATCATGCATAAAACATTGATTATGAAACACTATTATGAAACACTTTCCAACTTCAATGCAATTTTATATAAACATCTCTAAAATCCCATACATTCCTCGGTAATAATTTTAGAATTATCATAATACTACGATAATTTATTATATTTAAAAACTTCATCGAAACCAAATGAACTTTATTCAAATGACATCATTGAAATATAACACGCCTGGCTCTCTCTATAAAAGCAGCATCTCATTCATAAACATTTTTTCATTCATTTCATTCATCACAATACTATAATAATTTATTTTATTTAAAAACTTGAGACCATGGAGGTACAACTCTATGCTCCAAATTTCATCGAAAAAATCGTCCTTCTCTGTAAAATTAATGAATATTTCATTCATATCAGCTATATTGCAGACTCCATGAGCTAAATAATTTTACGTTAAAGAAATACAGCAATTCTAATAACTCATTCTACATATTTTGCTGTTTACATTTTACATAAGTGAAAAATGGGCTTCGTTGTAGAAATAATCAAATTTGGATGAGCATTTCAACTCAAATATATTGTAATTGCGTTGTTTCAGTATGTAGATGCCCAGAATTTAAGCAAAAATAAAGTGGTTTTAGGACGGATAGAACACTCAATATGAATTAAAAGAACTTTAAAAATCACGATTTTTACACAAGATGGATGCCATATTTTATTTCGAAGTGGGTCAGGTGATCTTTTCATATAAAGGGTGTAATTATTATTTTAATTTTTATTTAATAAACTACTGAATATATTTTGCTGAAATTTTTTTTATATATTTTATGGGATAATTTGAATATTTCCTAAAATTTTTGAAGCAATTTGTGAATTTTAAATTCGCTTAAAAATGTTTGAAAAATTAGGTCCCATAGGGTTTAATGTATTTCAGTTTTTCAACCCGGGTTCAATCCAAAATTAATTGGGTGATATTATTCATTTATATTCCCATGAGTTCCACAGACCGTCTAAACAACATACTAAAATTTCATTTTGATAAAGTCATTTTGATAAAGTCATTTTTACGGCAGTTACCTTGCAAACGGACAGACAGACAGACTGAATGAACAAAGTCATAAACACTTTTCAACTATGTTGTAAAGTGTTAATAAAAACGAACCGCGTTCAAGCAAAAATGTAATTAGGTAAGAAGAACGCTCCGGTTTTTAATATGAACACTGAATTCAAGCAGCAGTAAAAGTGGGAAGTCAATGGTTGATCGGAAAAATTGAGTGTTCACGTGGAGGGTTATGAAAATGCTGATGGTCTGGATTAGTATCTAAAGTGAAATGTTTATCCGTGATTGAAACACGTTTGGCAACATTTTGTAGCAGCGTTACCCAGAGATAGATAGATGCAGAAATAGATAAACAGACAGATAAATCAAGGTGTTTATATTATTAATAAGCTCAATATACAGGGTGTCCCAAAAATATTGAAACACGCTCTAATTCTTTACCTGTTGGTGATAAATGGGTAATGTAAACTGCAAAAATGTTGATAAGGTAAGAAATAAGACTACGTTAATGAAATAGTCCTCCCATTCATTTAAAAAAAGTTAGCACTTTTTAAATTTTTATACGACCCCATTAGATCCTTTCTGGTAGGTCGGACGGTCTGGGTCTCAACAACAACAACGACCCCATTAGACAGATTTGGTCAATTAGAAATTTTTTATTTTTAATGCAATAAGATCATTAAAAAAACCCGCATATCTGTATCTTTAAAATCAACGGAATTATGATAAAGGAAAAAATCTGACTTATGCCACTTTTCCGTACCACGTGAAAGCCTATTTCATCAGTGAAAATAGGGATCATAAACAAATTGACGATGTAAATGTTTAGATAAAAAATACATTAATATGTGTCAAAAGTTTTTATCACAAATGCATCTAAAGCATTACACGGACAGAGATCAAATAAAGCAGTGGTACTCACTACGCGGTTGGGTATCCTAAGTATTATCATCCAGTTTTATCTTTTTTGTGATATGTATATGTCACAAATTTACATTTCTAATTTGATGTAGGGTCCCTATTCACAATGTTCAATTTTTAATTAAATATAACTCTCTCCGTTTTAAAGATACAGATGCGGGTTTTTTTAATGATCTTGTTGCATTAAAAATAAAAATTTTCTGATTTACCCAATTTGTCTAAGGGGGTCGTATAAAAATTTAAAAAGTGTAACTTTTTGAAAATTAACGGGAGGACTATTTCATTAACGTAGTCTTATTTCCTACCTTACTTTCAACATTTTTGCAATTCACATTGCCCACTTATCTCCAACAGGTAAACAATTAAAGCGCGTTTCAATCTTTTTGGGACACCCTGCATGTGAGTGTTGCTTTAAAACTTAAGGTTTAGTTTAAATGCATTAATACGTCACGTTAGTGCTGCCAAAAATTTTATCCCCCCCCCCCCCCCCTATTTATCTGTCTGGCAGTAAGTAGCTATGCATGTGTTTTATTTGTGGAGGTGGTCCTTACATGCCATTATTCGTGTAACAGCTTAGGGCCCCGATCATGCAAGTACTATTATTCTGCGAGGATAAGTATGCCGTTGCGACAGACTTTTCTCGAATAATTTTCAACATAGCTGCACTTCTGACAATAGATCTTGCAAGAGGTAAGGTAAAAGGTCTTGCTTGTTAAAGGTCTATGCTTCTGATACAATGGGGGGAAGGAAAAATTTGGAGTTCAGATATCAACCATCGTAATTGTTAGCAAATGTAATGAAGAGAACGCTTTGCTCGTAACACGTTATCCTTGAGACCGTTGACAGATTTCAAGGTACAATGTCAATGTTAACGGTCATCGAAGAGAAGGAAGGACTGCATTGTAACCTTGACAATATACTGCAAGGTAAGCAGTGATCGGACTGTTTGATATTAATAAAACAATAACAATAAACGTCATGCTAACAATTATGAAACAATATTGTGTAGCCTAACGTATTTACTACTACTTACTTTCTCATACTATAATATAGTATAAAACATTGCTTTCACATAAAGAAAGAAGAAAAAAAATTGTAACTTTGGCAATATACTGCACGTTAAGCAGTGATCTAACGTCTCGACTTTGCCACCCTTTAGGCTATTTCGCCCTTATGCGTTAATATCAGTGGTGTAGTCGCGATAGGGCGCTGCCCCAGTACTTTTCTATGTAACAAAGGCGCCACCCCGGCACTTTTTTATGTAACCAAGGCGCCGCTCCGGTACTTATTTATGTAACCAAGAGACCAATCGGGTACTTTTTTATGTAACCAGGGCGCACTATGCCTCTCAACGTGATAGTAAATATTTAGTTTTTAAAAGAGCTTTATTTAGCATCAATTTGGTATGTGTCTAAACGTAACGTAGCATAAGGACTCCTTTTCTGTATAACGACTAGAGAGGAATTTTTTTTATTCGGAGACATTTGAGATAAAACTACGTTACCGCCAACGAGTTAGTATATACTACCTCGATGGTTACTGCACTGCCTTTGGTTTGTCAACACAGAGCACAAGATAATAAAAATCTGATGTGGGCAACACATGACTTTCCTTATATAATGTAATGAATTTACCACTTTTGCAGTAAAAAAAAATAGGTTTTTCTTATAGTAGATACTAATATTCTTTCCAAGATATTGAATTTTCGACAATTAGTCGTCATTTTTATCCATTTGGCGAGATTTTCGTTAATTTAGCAACATTTCAAAAAAGTCGCCAAGTTGGCGACATTTCGCCAAAATCTCGCCAAGCGTTATGCACTAAGAAATAAGTTATTCTTACAGCAGATAAATGACTATTGGCGTTCAAATACAAGAGTATTATTCAAAGTGTCTTTTGTCATGAATGGAACGAGCTAGATCCACGAGAATGATGTCACTCAATTTATCGCATGGTATTACATATGAAAAGTGAACATGTTTCTCAATAGGAAATTTTTTTTTATTTTATATGACTTTTTGATAATTTTTTTAAAAAATGTACAATATCTCGAAAACGGTTCATGTTAGCGTTCTAAAATTTATGTCAATCGTTTTCTAATGAAAAATTACATAAGAAATGTCTATTTGCGTAACTTTATTAGTGGTTTTGATTTTTTGACGATTTTTTCAAAATTTCATTCGAAAATTTGGGGGGGTTCTGAACATTCTTTTGCGGATAAAAACAATAGGCTTCCAGTGTTTACGGATTGTGATTTTTGTACCAAATTTGGTTCGAATCGGTCCATTCGTTCGTCAGTTATCGTCTCCACAGACTCACTGAGACACACACACACACATACTTTCACACACACACAGCCATCACTCCAAAAATGTTTGATTCGTGATCAGGGATGCTTGAAACGTGCTCTCCCGTCGAAAACTCGAATTCGAATTTTCGACCCCGTCACAATACTTTCCTTATACATTATGTATATAAGGAAAGTAAAAAGTAATAACAGGAATGGTATACTACACTATTGGCGCCTCGTCTGTCACGTGCACCTTTGCGGTCTTGTTTGCGCTAGACACAAAGTTATGATAATAACAATAAACAGCATCCATTTTGAATCGATATTGTATAGCCTAACGAATTTACTATGACTACTAGTTACTTTCTTATATTATGTAATGTAGAGAAAGTATTGTTTACACGAAAATTTTCGAATTCGAGATTTTGATGCCAATATATGTTTTAGGACCTCCTGAACACGTTTTGACTTTTTTTGAAGTGATGTCCGTCTGTTAGTGGTCGATTTTTTGTGTACCCTATAGCTGCCACAAATATCAATGGATTTTCACGAAACTTTATATCCAACTTTGTTAGCCGTATAGCCTTATCGAAACTTTATACCCGACTTAGTTTCAAAAATAGCCGTGATACATTTTTGTGTTTGCGACGTTATTAGCCCACTAGGGAGGCAAGTTATCCCCCGGAGGGTACATTGCCAAGTATGGTATCAATCGAACGATTTTTCAAGCCCTTTAAAATGAAGGATAATGCGCTATAATTGTAATCGTTTGGACCAACGATATCGAGTTTTAACAAAAATTTTCTTGTAAAATTGGAAGGGGGAAATAATAATAATAAAAAAACATTTAAAAATGGATTCTATTATAAGAAAGTTGAGTTGAGCCACACTTCGTTAATTTTTTTATGTGGGTGCAGTTTGTAAAGCGCTCCGGTATTATTTATTTTACGACTGCACCACTGGTTAACCTTTTGCTTACGGGTGGGACAGCGTCCATCCCAAACGAAGAACCTCCCCAAAAGACAGGTATTTGACATACTCTATCCCAAAACAGTTCGATCCCCTATTGGCGTCCATGGACGCCAATGTCTGCAAAGGGGGATCGAACTGTTTGGGATAGGGTATGTGAAAAGCCCAGACCACACGACTGACCCGAAGGCTTACAGTAGCTATTTGTGTGGCCGGGGGGATAGGGTATGTCGAAAGCCCAGGCCAACCGACTCGTCCGAGGACTTAGAGCAGAGGGGATAGGGTATGTGAAATACCTGTCTTTTTGAGAGGTTCTTCGTTTGGGATGGACGCTGTTCCACGACCCGTATGCAAAAGGTTAATATATACATGCTGCCCCTAAACAATGTATCTGGCACTTCCACTCCAGATATAAATGCGATATGGAACCCCTGGATATAAATATTGTTACGAATGCGTGAAATGCTTCTTGTCATGTCGTCTTCCAGCAAGGCGAAAATACATTTACAGGCAACCTCTGCTTTATTTCAAGGAATGGGTTGCTTGCAGGGCCGTGGCCATAGATGAAATGGAAGAGGGACTGCAGGGAAATTCAAGGGGGGCTCAACAGTCTTAAAAGAGGGGCTCACCAAAAACACAATTAATCATTAGCATTTATAAACCATAATAGTTACTATTATATATTTCAATTCGTATAAATTAACAAATAATTGCAGATTTATATTTGCAAGCTAAGAGCTGCCTATTAATATCCATATAGCTATTATACAAGGTAGGATCAAAAATTTCGGAGATTGTGCTGATATCCCCAACCCTGATTGGAGGAGAGGGGAACTATTTTACCGTGGCGTAGAGGCACATGTGACGCGAGATGTGAAAAGGAAGAAGCAGATGTTTTTCCAGACAATGCGTGTCAGTGAACTAGTCGTTTGCGTTCGTCGGAAACGGAGATTGCGTTTGAAGAACAACATGTTAATATCAAATATTAATATCCATATAGCTATTATACAAGGTAGGATCAAAAAGTTCGGAGACTGTGCTAATATCCCCAACCCTGATTGGAGGAGAGGGGAACTATTTTACCGTGGCGTAGAGGCACATGTGACGCGAGATGTGAAAAGGAAGAAGCAGGTGTTTTTCCAGACAATGCGTGTCAGTGAACTAGTCGTTTGCGTTCGTCGAAAACGGAAATTGCGTTTGAAGAACAACGTGCTAATATCAAATTCTGCCAGCGTTTGAGGAAATCGCCGACGGAAACATTGCACCTGCTGCCGCGAATGACTGCAGTTCACTGACACGCATTGTCTGGGAAAACAATGCTCTGCGGACCTGCTTCTTCCTTTTCACATCCCGCGTCGCATGTGCCTCTACGCCACAGTAAAATAGTTCCCCCCTCCTGCAATCAGGGTTGAAGATATCAGCACAGTCTCCGAACTTTTTGATCCTATCTTGTATATCAATATTAATATATAATAATTGCAGTTGAATTTAATGTAAGCATTAACGAGTAATAAAGCTGTTAATAATTTGTAGAAACATTCTGAAAATTAATGCAAGTTAATGCTTAATATTAACTCTTCTCTATTAGTTCATTTTGACTATAATGTATGTCAGTGAACCCCACAATAATACGAGAGTATACTAAATACTATTGTCATAGTTTTTAAATATTTTTAAATTAAATATGTAAATTAATCGATCATTAGTATAATCACAAATCCAGGTAATTTATAAAAAGATCTCATAGAAATATTTTGTATGCAAACTTTGAATGATATTTTATATGCAATTTCATATCACTACTAAACATTTAATATTTTTATCAGGGGGACTGAGTATACCTCTTGGGGGAGGGGAGGCCCCTGCCTGGCTACGGCCCTGGTTGCTTGAGCTTGGAGACATTTTTTGGTCCGCCAACTTGAACGCACGAAACACGTTCATGGAAGACAATAAATACCCCTCATATTTATTTCATCGCTTGTTAAATGCTGTAACGCGGTGACACCTGCTGTACGCTGTGATATCTCTTTTCGAATTCAAATGTATTTTGTTGTTCACGGAGAGCATTTTAAACAGGGTATGCGTCTAAGTGTTGTTTCTTTTAGCGTGGAATGAAAAATTCACGCTGGCAAATACTGTTTTAAGTTTTTCGGGGAAAAAAAAAAAGCTCGAAATATTAAAATTATTTTTATATATTCATAATCTGAACCAGCAGTTGGAAAAACTACTTTATTATTGTAGTGATGTACAACTACATTATGACAAATGTAGTGCTGAATTTTGCCACAGCTTCACTTTTCACAAAAAAGTTGAGGATATGGGTATACTGTAGTAATTTAGCATACTTATTCTGAATAATTAAAATTGACTGATCAACTTACCAATCTTTACGCATTTACCTTACTCACTTCCGAAAACAGTAAAATGAAATAAAAGTATAAAGTTTAAAATCAAAGACAACCAAAAATAGGTTTAAAAGTCCTTTAATTAAAGCGGTTTGGCTGTGTAATTTTTGTACGGCGAGGAAAGGAGATTTTATTAAAGGATTTTTAAACCTATTTTGGGTAGTCTTTGATTTTAAAGTTTAATTAAAGTTGACGTGTATCCAGTTTATTTATTAAATGTATAAAATAAAATAAAAGTGAAAACCATTTATTTAAAAACATGTTTGTTCATTTTTAGTAGAATTTGCATCTCAAAATTGCAATCAGATAAGCAGGATCTTTTGGGAAATAGCACATTTGAATATATCCATGTAAAAAATCAACTTCATGAGGCAATGGCCTTCCTAACCCTACAGCATCGCATCCCTGCAGCCATTCATCATACATCGTTACACAGAACAATAAATTTCATACAAATTAAGAAAGGGTGCTCACATGATATGTAGAATTGCACCTTGTTTACCGAAGTAACGTTAAACGTAGCGTCAAAACTCGATACAAACTAGGGATTTATTGTACCGCGCTACTCGCTACACTACTTATTTTTAAAAGTAGGACGTTACACTACAAACTACGAGAAAAAGTAGTGACTACTGTAGTTTCGCTACTTGTAGCGCGCTACTTTCGACCACTGATCGGAACCCTATTTCCGATAAAACAAGAAAATTTATTTACATTTTTAACACTTTACTTACAACATAGTTGAAAAGTGTTCATGACTTTGTTCATTCTGTCTGTGTGCGTCCGTTAGCACGATAACTGCCGTAAAAATGACTGTATCAAAATGAAATTTTAGTATGTTGTTTAGACGGTCTGTGGGACCTATGGGAATATAAATGAATAATATCATCCGATTAATTAGTTTTGGATTGAACCCGGGTTGAAAAAATGAAATACATTGAACCCTATGGGACCTAATTTTTCAAGCATTTTTTAATCTAGTTTAAAATTCGCAAATTGCTTCGAAAGTTTTAGGAAATATTCAAATTATCACAAAATATATAAAAAAAAATTCAGAAAAATATATTCAGTAGTTTTTTAAAATAACAATTAAAATAATAATTACACTCATATGAAGAAATCACGTGACCCATTTCAAAATAAAATATGGCTTCTATCTTGTGTCAAAATCTTGATTTTTAAAGTTCTTTATAATTTATATTTGGTGTTGTATCCGTCCTAAAACCGCTTTATTTTTGCTTAATTTCTGTGCACCAATGTTCTGAAATAACGTAATTACAATATATATTTCAGTTTAAATGATCATCAAACTTTGATTATTTCTACAACTAAGCCTGATTTTCACTTATGGAGATTATAGAGATTGTAAACACATCATGCTGTAAGATGAGTTCTATAAGAATCCCTGAATTTCTTTAACGCAAAATTATTTAGCGCTGGAGTTTGCAATATAGTTGATATGAATGAAACAGTCGTTGATTTTATATAGAGAACAAACTATTTTATAGCAGACTTTTTCGGTGAAGTTTTAAACACAGGGTTAAATTACTTTTACCTCCATTTTTTTAAGTTCTTAAGTAAAATAAATTATTGTAGTATTGTGATGAATGAAAGGAATAGAATAAATGTTTATGAATGAAATTTTTACTGCTTTTTCATAGAGCCAGGCAATTTATATTTCAATGACATCATTTGAATAAAGTTCATTTTTTCCGATAAAGTTTTCAAATATAATAAATTATTGTAGTGTTGAGATAGTTTTAAAAATATCACCGCTGAATGTATCGCATTTTAGAGATGTTTAAATAAAATTGCATTGTAGTTGGAAAGTGTTTCATAATCAATGTTTCATGCATGATTGATCCTTCTTGTTATCTATTTTAGGTTCGGAGATATAAACGTCCCAATTTTTCGTAACGCTCTGATTTTCGCCACAGAAACCCCATCATAGATGCCATTTCACAATAGAAGTCTGCACGGGCTAGGGTCGGGCTTGAATCTTCCAATCACAGTTTCGGTCCGAGTCGGAATCAGACTTAGGTGTTAAAAGAGTTGGGTCAGGCAGTACCGAATATATGTAATTTTGAAGACGTTTTATAAATTAATTTTAATAAAGTACATGAAGTTATTGTATTGAGATTTTAGCTAAGTAAAGATAATGTTTAAAAATTAACCAACTTTAATCTCAATTCCTTGTACAAAAAGGAAATACGGGTTTTTAACACAGTTGTCTACAAATTATTTTGGGTTGGGCTGCGCGAAAATATGAAATTTCGGCCCGTGCAGACCTTTAATTCACATCGAAATTTTACACTAACTGTTCATGTGATAAGCGCAAGTCATCACGGATATTCAGTACAAACGGCTGATTGTCGTATGTAGATTTAGACGAAGATGCGCATTTCTTTTTTAAATGTTATGAATGGGGTATTTGTGTGTCCTTTATTTGCAGTTGCTGTGCAGTATTTTTACAATCGCTTTGATAATACATTTTTTTTCTCTTTCGATTTATGCAGTGCAATGAATGATAAGCCGAATAGAAACCTATTGTGCAATTTTACTTTCCGAATTCATTGTTTCTTTTAAAGATTTTCTATTTCAATAAAACATTGCAGTACGATAAATTAAAATAGATGTTTCCTAATACTGTATATCAATCAGTTCAACCGTCATCGCTATCGACCGTTCGAACGTCATAGCCTTTATCTTTTGTCAAACACACACAAAAGTAGATGTGAGCAGCACACGACTTTCCCTACATGCTGCAGCAACTTTTCTTCTTTTTCATCAAAATGTGAGCCGCGCACGACTTTCCCTACATGCTGCAGCAACTTTTCTTCTCTTTCATCAAAATGTGAGCAGCACACGACTTTCCCTACATGCTGCAGCAACTTTTCTTTTTTTTTCATCAAAATGTGAGCAGCCCACGACTTTCCCTACATACTGCAGCAACTTTTTTCTTTTGATTGAAATGTGAGCAGCACACGACCTTCCTTACATACTGTAGCAACTTTTCTTTTTTTTTATCAAAATGTGAGCAGCACACGACTTTCCCTACATGCGGCAGCAACTTTTCTTCTTTTTTTTTTATCAAAATGTGAGCAGCACACGACTTTCCCTACATACTGCAGCAACTTTTCTTCTCTTTCATCAAAATGATGTTGTACAAGATCCACGGCACAATGTTTTTGGCATTAAATTAACATCACGTAAATTGACATGGGGCTTTTGGCAACTTATGTATCCAAACAGAGTGCGGGAACGGGATAGTTCAGTGGTAAAGTACGGGGATTGCATTCGGAGGATCTGAGTTCGATTCCAGCTCTGCCTAAACTAGCACCGTGTTTATGTGAGTACGGGCGCGTTAAATCTGTGGGTCCGAAAGCCCTTCTAAGAGGTTGGTAGAAGGGGAACGAAGGTATGGTCCCTGTGGACGCCATTCCCACTGGGTTTCGGCCTGAATGGGGTGGCACTACCCAGGCCGTCCAAACAGATACCTTACACTTTCGGGTAGGTCGGACGGTTTGGGTCGAAAAATTTACGTGCTGTTCCCGGCTCTGCCCAAAACAATCTACTTGTGTACGTGGAATACGGAAACGTTAATCTATGGGTCCGAAAGACCGTTCGAGAGGTTGGTTGTAGAGGAAGGAGGGTATATTCCCCGTGGATGTTGGCCCCACTGAGTTTTGGTCTAAATTGGGTGGCACTGTTCTGACTGTCCAAACTGTCGAGTCGGTTGGACTGTCTGGGTCGAAAGAAAGACCGACGTGCAAAATCTACGTCACGTAAATGGAAATTTGGTACTTTTATCAATTTATGAGTCCACAGTGACTTATTCAGATTCACGTGCAAAATCCTCATCAAAAAGCAATTAGCGGTAAATTTAATGGCATTTTGACGAGGGTTAATGAATATTAAATGACTATTGACGAATTCTTAGGTGGGCCATTTTCAGAAAAAGCACAATTTTAGCATTTTTCCCCCCAAATTTAAATTCTAATTTTTCACACAACTACTTATTTCTAAAATTAGTAAAAAATATGCGGAACTCAAAAAACGTAGTGACCGATCTTAATTGGCTCATTAATATTTAAAAATGAATATTTGAAATAATTATTTGTTAGACCGGTGACACTTTGTGTTAGACCATTGATAAACATAGTATTTGTAGCCAGTTTACATTTTTAACTTAATTTGATGTAAAGATATATATTCCATTCATTTACAAACTAGTAGGCAAATTTTAAGTTAGTGTATTATGAGTTACTACTTCTATTCTAGCATTGGATTTTAATTTTTAATTTTTTTTATATATACACTACTATATAGTAATACTATAATGGGTGTGTATGTACAGATATTGAAGTAAACAAGTTTATTGTGATCCAATTTTTTTTTGTTTTGTTTTTTTGTTTGTTCTGTCATAATACAAACGGAATAGAAACCAAATTTTTGTAATATAATATAGTAAAAATAGTAGTAGTAGTAATAGGGATTGCTAAAAAGAATTATGGTACACAGACATAACAAAAAGAAACATTTCCTTTCTGCTACGAAAAAACAAATAATCCTATTCCTAATTATTGTATAAATAGCAGTATCAAAAAGAATTAAAACTCCCTTACAACTTAAACATTTTACATAATTCATTTCAATAAATAGTAGGTATTTCTAGATGTCCGCTTTCTAGCATATTAGGAATTGTTATGACAGAGAGAGTTAAAATTTCATTTAGCGCATAAGGCAATAAATCCTCTTTTTTTGGCCAAAAATATTTGTTTATTTAAAGCTACAGTAAAAATTATTTAAAGCTACAGTAATTATAATTATAACTTACAGTAATATAATTGTAAGTCTTGTTATTGGCCTAACACATAATGTCATTGGTCTAGCAAGGTTACTGTTATGCCAGTGACTATTAGACCAGTGACATTTCTCAAGTTTCAAAGTTTTATTTCTTATTTTAAAAAAGTTAGGTTATGATTCATGATGTTATATTCTATATATTTACTATTATATTACAAATCATATAACTGAAATAAAATTATTAGTACTTGTGAATAAAATGTCTGTTAGACCAGTGACACTAGTAAGAGAACTCACCTGAACTAAAAACAACTTTTTCTTTTTTCACAGAATAGACCACATGTTGCAACTTATTTCAACAAAATTTTTTACAAACAGTGCTGTGAACGTAAATTGTACAATTTTCCATAAACGTAAATTGTACAATATTTCATAATCTGTTTATTATTGCAAAACTGAAAGCCAAAAATAGCAGTTGTTAGACCGGTGACCCAAAACATGTAGGGCAATTTTATTTCTTAAATTTTTATATTTAAAATTGATTTTAGAGGGATACTAATAAAAAATACTCAAAATTTAAATTTGAAAAAGCTATAAAATTGCTTACAGCCATGGAAATGGTGACTGTACAGCTAAAATATAACATGCTGAAAATCAAATTCTAGATATAGGACAAATATGGCATCCATTGAAGTAGTCAATAATTAATTTTTATTATTTATTTCAAATAATTTGCTTTAAGCATTAACTATTCATTTGATATGTGCCTTATAAGAAAAAAAATCTGATGGGGGCAACACATGACTTTCCTTATATAATGCAATGCATACTTTTACAGTAAAAAAATAGGTTTTTCTTATAGTAGATATTTATATCCTTTCCACGATATGGAATTTTCGACAATTAGTCGTCATTTTCATTGATTTAGCGTCATTTTAATCCATTTGGCGAGATTTTCGTTAATTTGACAACATTTAAAAAAGTCGCCAAGTTGGCGATATTCCACCAAATTCGTCGCCAAAATCTCGCCAAGCTTTACTGACGGAGAAATAAGTTATTCTTATAGCTGATAAATGACTATTGGCGTTCAAATACAAAAGTATTACTCGAAGTATCTTTTCTCATGAATGGAACGAGCTAGATCCACGAGAATGATGTCACCAAATTTATCGCATGGTATTACATATGAAAAGTGAACATGTTTCTCAATAGGAAATATATATTTTTTATTTTATGACTTTTTTGATAATTTCTTTGAAAAATGTGCAATATCTGGAGAACGGTTCATGTTAGCGTTCTAAAATTTAAGTTAATCGTTTTCTAATGAAAAATTACATAATAAATGTCTATTTGCGTAACTTTATTAGCGGTTTTGATTTTTTGACGATTTCTTCAAAATTTCATTCGAAAATTTAGGAGAGTTCTGAACATTCGATTACGTTTAAAAACAATAGGCTTCCAGTGTTTACGGATTGTGATTTTTGTACCAAAATTCGTTCGAATCGGCCCATTCGTTCGTCAGTTATCGTCTCCACAGACTCACTAACACACACACACAGAGACATCACTTCCAAAATGTTTGATTTGTGATCAGGGATGCTTGAAACGTGCTCTCCCGTCGAAAACTCGGAATTCGAATTTTCGACCCCGTCACAATACTTTTCTTATACATTATGTATATAAGGAAAGTAAAAATGAAGAAAATGTATGTTTTCTCAGAAATTAGATATCTTGAACGGTATTAATTTTAGGAGCACAGTACATCAAATTGTACTTTTCTGAAAATGGCCCAGGTGTTAAAATACAAAAACTGGTGCAAAAAGTATGTACTCGTGAATGGCATGAACCAGATCCACGAGAATGATGTTAGATTTGTTGCATAATATTTTATATGTAAAGGGAACCTCTTTCATAATCAATGCTACTTTTTTAATTTTATGTAGCTTTCTTTTTGTATAAATTTATTTGCAGAACTTGCGATATCTCGAGAACGGTTTCTGAAGTGTATGTCATTCATTTTCTAATGAAAAATTACTTTGGGAATTATTATTTATATATCATTATTAAAAGTTCTGATTTTTTTTAAAAATCATCCGAAAATTGGCTTTCGAACTTGGATCGCGTTTAAAATCAATAAGGTCCAGTAATCACTGATTGTAATATCAATTATTTTTTAAACGCTTCATCCGTTCGTGAGATATCTAGTCGACCGACTCACACACATACTAACATACATGCACACACACTAACATACATATATGCACACTAACATTCACACACACACCCAGAGGCATCAATTCAAAATCGTTCGATTCGAGTTCAGGGATGACTTTAGCGTCATTTTTATCCATTTGACGAGATTTTCGTTAATTTGGCAACATTTAAAAAAGTAACCGAGTTGGCTATATTCCGCCAAATTCGTCGCCAAAATCTCGCCAAGCGTTATGGACGGAGAAATAAATTATACTTATAGCAGGTAAATGACTATTGGCTTTCAAATACAAAAGTATAACTCGAAGTACCTTTTCTCATCAATGGAACGAGCTAAATCCACGAGAATGATGTCGCCAAATTTATCGTATGATACGAAAAGTGAACATGTTTCTCAACAGTTAATATTTTTTTTTAATTTATGGGATTTTTTGATAAATTTATTTGAAAAATGTGCAATATCTCTAGAGCGGTTCGTGCTAGTGTTCTAAAATTTATGTCAATCGTTTTCTAATGAAAAATTACATATGAAATGACTATTTACGTAACTTTGGTAAAGGTTTTAATTTTATGATTATTTAAAAATTTGACTCGAAAATGTAGGGGGGTTCTGAAGATTCGATTGTGCAATATCTTGAGAACGGTTCATGCTAGCACTCTAAAGTTTGTCAATCGTTTTCTAAGGAAAAATTACATAAGAAATGTCTATTTGCGTAACTTTATTAAAGGTTTTGAATTTTTGATGATTTTTTTAAAATTTCACTCGAAAATTTAGGGGAAGGCCGGAGGTGTCTGAACATTCGATTGTGTTTAAAAATAATAGGCTTCTAGTATCCACGGATTGTGATTTTTGTACCAAATTCCATTCGCTCTATTCGTTCATGGAGCTGGAGTTGGAGGAGGAGTGCATTCGTCGCTGGAGTTGCACTCGGTAGGCCCGGGTTCGATTCCAGCCACTGCCAAAACTGCCGCCGTGTTCATGCGGAGTACGATCACGTTAAACATGTGGGTCCGAAAGTCCTTCCGAGAGGTTGGTGGAAGGGGAAGGAGGATACGGTCCCTGTGGATGCCTCCCCCACTGGGTTCCGGTCTAAATTGGGTGGCACTTCTCGACCGTCCAAACAGTTACCTTACACCTTTCTGGTTGGTCGGACGGTCTGGGTTTCAACAACAACAAACATCACCTCAAAAATGTTCGATTCGTTATCAGGGATGCTTGAAACGTGCTCTCTCGTCGTAACGTAGTCTCCCGTCGAAAACTCGAATTCGAAATTTCGACCCCCTCACAATACTTTCCTTATACATTATACTATGTATATAAGGAAAGTAAAAAAGGTGCAGTTTAACTTTGTGACATAAACATTTGCAAGGAAAATTGATTCCCCCCCCCCCCCCCCCCCGAATGAGTTTTCTGCATTGTTAATAGTTTAGATGAGGAAGAATCCAGCGTAATACGAAATTGCGTAACTCGTACTATTTAAAGATTTCATTTGCTACCATATAACTTTTATTCAAGCATACTTTTCAAAGTTGCCTCATGTTCTAACTTCTCTCGAAGAAAGGAATGAAGCGTTAGTGAATGCCGTAAAGTTATTATTAAATGATGTAGTTAGTGAAATTCAATCTTCTCATATGAAAATCGTAAGTGAATAATAATGCAAACGAGTTTTTCTTCTTTTTTCATTAAATGGCACATAATAACTTAGAAAATAAACAAGAAATATCAATCGTGCATGAAGAATTAATTATGAAACACTTTCCAACTGAAATGCAATGTTATTTAAAAATCTCTGAGTGCGATACATTCAGCCGTGATGTTTTTCAGATTGTCACAACACAATAATTTATTTTACTTGGAAACTTTATCAGAAAAGGCAATGCTATAAAATCGTCTGGCTCTCTATGTAAAAGCAGTGAATATTTCATTCATACACTTTTATTCTAAACTCCAGAGTTAAATAATTTTGCTTTAAAAAAAATTAAACAGTTCTTAAACAACTCATCTTACAATCGCATGTTTACATTCTGCATCCTTTGAGATTAGGCTTCGTTGTAGAAACAATCAAAGTTTGATGATCATTTAAACTCACAAATATTGTAATTGCGTTGGCGCAGAATATAGGTACACAGAAAAAACGCAAAAATAAAGCGGTTTTAGTACGGATGCAACATGTAATATGAATTTAAAAATCACGGTTTTTACTCTGGGGAAAAAAGATGGATGCCATATTTTATATTGAAGTGAGTCCTGCGATCTCATTGTTGTTGAGACCCAGACCGTTCGACCTACCAGAAAGGTGTAACATGTTATATGAGTTGTTTTTGAGACCCAGACAGTCCGACCTACCAGAAAGGTGTAAGGTAACTGTTTGGACGGCCGGGAAGTGCCACCCAATTTAGACCGGAAACCAGTGGGGGAAGCATCCACAGGGACCGAACCCTCCTTCCCCTACCACCAACCTCTCTTAAGGACTTACGGACCCACATGTTTAACGTGATCGTACTCCGCATGAACACGGCGGCAGTTTTGGCAGTGTGCAAATCCATAGCTCAAACCACCGGGCTACCGCGCCCGAAATGTGCCAACAGCACGCGGTGTTCCCAGGTGGTCACCCACCCAAGTACAACTGCGCCCGATGCTGCTTGACTTCGGTGATCTAACGAGAACCGGTGTTTTCAGCACGGTAGGGCCGTAGGCTTACATTATACTATGTGTATAAGGAAAGTAAAAAAAAAAAAAAAAAAAAAAAAACGTCATGGAGATTTGTCTAAATACGTAGGAATTGTTACTTAATAAATATAGATTTTTGCTGCTTCCTTTCTTTTGCGTTTTATTTTGCCTATTTTCCTGCCTGTTTTAGTATTTTTACTTTCCTTATATACATAATAGTTACGCAAATAGACATTTCTTATGTAATTTTTCCTTAGAAAACGATTGACATAAACTTTAGAACGATAGCATGAACCTTTCTCGAGATATTGCACATTTTTAAAATAAATTAAAAAAAATATATTAATTGCTGAGAAACATGTTCACTTTTCATATGTAATATCATGCGATAAATTTCGTGACATCATTCACGTGGATCTTGCTCGTTCCATTCATGAGAAAAGATACTTTGTGTAGTACCTTCGTATTTAAACGCCAATAATTTATCTGCTATAAGAATAACTTATTTCTCCGTCCATAACGCTTGGCGAGACTTTGGCGCCGAATTTTTCGGAATGTCGCCAACTTGGCGACTTTTTTAAATGTTGCCAAATTAATGAAAATCTTGCCAAAAATAATGGATAAAAATGACACTAAATCAATGAAAATGACGACTCGTTGACGAAAATTCAATATCTTGGAAAGAATATACATATCTACTATAAGAAAAACCTATTACTTTCCTTATATACATAATGTATAAGGAAAGTATTGTGACGGGGTCGAAAATTCGAATTCGAGTTTTCGACGGGAGAGCACGTTTCAAGCATCCCTGATCACGAATCAAACATTTTTGGAGTGATGTCTGTGTGTGTCAGTGAGTCTGTGGAGACGATAACTGACGAACGAATGGATCGATTCGAACAAAATTTGGAACAAAAATCACAATCCATAAACACTGGAAGCCTATTGTTTTTATACGCAATCGAATGTTCAGAACCCTCCTAAATTTTCGAATGAAATATTGAAAAAATCGTCAAAAAATCAAAACCACTAATTAAGTTACGCAAATAGACATTTCTTATGTAATTTTTCATTAGAAAACGATTGACATAAATTTTAGAACGCTAACATAAACCGTTCTCGAGATATTGTACAATTTTTCAAAAAAATTATCAAAAAGTCATAAAATAAAAATATTTCCTATTGAGAAACATGTTCACTTTTCATATGTAATACCATGCGATAAATTGGGTGACATCATTCTCGTGGATCTAGCTCTTTCCATTCATGAAAAAAGATACTTTAAGTAATACTTTTGTATTTGAACGCCAATAGTCGTATATCTGCTGTAAGAATAACTTATTTCTTCATCCATAACGCTTGGCGAGATTTTGGCGACGAATTTGACAGAATGTCGCCAACTTGGCGACTTTTTGAAATGTTGCCAAATTAACGAAAATCTCGCCAAATGGATAAAAATGACGCTAAATCAATGAAAATGGCGACTAATTGTCGAAAATTCAATATCTTGGAAAGAATATTAGTATCTACTATAAGAAAAACCTATTTTTTTTACTGTAAAAGTAGTAAATTCATTACATTATATAAAGAAAGTCATGTGTTGCCCACATCAGATTTCTTTTTATTGTAAAAGTAGTAAATTCATTGCATTATATAAGGAAAGTCATGTGTTACTCACATCAGATTTTTTTACTGCTACAAGTTGATTGCGGGTTTAACCATAAGCAACTATAGAAAATCAATTAACATTTAATTAATATTACAATTTAATTATAATGACAATTGGCTTCATAAATTATTACAAAAAAACGTCTTTTTGTGAATGAAACGAGCTAGATCAGCGGGTTAGGGGGTGGGGTATATTTCTTTAAAGAACGTGTAATATCCCGACATTTTCATGCTAGCGTTATATATATAAGTGTAATTCGTTTTCATATGATACAGAATTCGTACGATATGATAACGATGCGTACAAAATTATTTTTTTAACATTATTGAATGTCCTGATTGTTTTATTATAATTTTTCAAAAATTCATTCGAAAATTTAGGGTTGGGGGGGACGAACGTTCGATTGCTTTTACAATTAATAGGGTTGTTTTCACTGATTGTAATAATTGTACCAATTTACATTCAATATTTTTCTTTCGTGAGATACTGCGTCCACAGACACACGTGCATACAGGCAGTCAATCTCTCAGGACTTTTTGGTCGGAGGGAAGGGGGGGGGGCAAGTTTTCTATTATTGTATATAAATATATCTAAATGCTATCACATAAATAGAAACTAAGTTAATAAAAAATGTCTCGGGGGGGGGGGTCGGCCCCTAGGATGTATGCCTAAAAAAAACACTGTGCGCACACATACACAGACATCACCTCAAAATGTTCGATTCGAGTTCAGGTATCCATAAAACGTGTAAATCCATTTTCGAATGCTGGGTCAAAGAGCTATTATCTGAGCTATTATCGCTATTATCTTTAATAATAGCTCTTTGTGCTGGGTCTGGAGTCCCCCCCCCCCCCCACAAATAATTTAAAAGATACTGTCAGTGTTTCTTTCAGGCACACCTCCAGGGAAGCGAAGCCCCTCCGGACTCCAGACACGAGTATTTGCCCTCTCCCCTGGATACATGTTAACTTAGTTTCTATTTATGCGACAGTATTTAGATATATTTATATAGGACAAATAGAAAATGTGCCCCCCCCCCCCCCAGTTAAAAAGTCCTGAAAAAAACACGGGATACTGTTATTTGCGTCCCTGAACAGAGAAAGCTTACGAATCTCGTCACGGTCACTCATTTCATTAAAGCTCATTTGCGTTTTGAAGAATCCAGACGAACGTCTTCGACGTACGTCTACCTGCTAAAAGTTTATTTATTGTTTTAAAACTTGGACTATCTTCCCTTGCAATTTGCCGTCGACATTTCCGCTCCCTGGCATTTGTGGGCGTCTCGGTAGTATTGGAGAAAGAATGGGGTGATTCCCACAAGGTTACGCTGCGGTTTTTGTTCCGTTTCGCTACGTTATCATTGCTCCCCTGGCTACACGGGCAGCAGTTATCTCTTTTGTCAACATGTTACGTTTTGCCATGACGAAATTTGCTGTTAAATATGCGATGCCTCAATGGTTTATCTGTAGCAATGAATCGAACTTTTTTAAAAACTAGCAGATGAGTTGGGAAAAGGATAAACTCATCATCTTGATTTATCATGAAAGAAAGAAAAAAAAAACCCTAAAATATACACTTCAAAGGGGTACACTTCAAAATCACAAAGGCGGACATCAAACTAGTCGATGTTGTTAATCTTATCTTTGAATCCCTCTGGATAAATTCTATAGGTGCTGATGCTGGTTAGAATTAATTTCATATAAACATCTCGATTAAAAAGATATATTTTCCCCCGTTCACAAATTAAAAATCAAAAGATGTATCATCAAATTCCCAGTGTTTTCAAGAAGTATTTTAATATTACACTCTTGTTTGGTTTGGCACAGTAGCCCAGTGGTTAGCACGTGGGAATTGCACTCGGTAGGCCCGGGTTCAATTCCCTCCGCTGCCAAAACTGTCGCCATGTTCATGCGGAGTACGATCATGTTAAACATGTGGATCTGTCAGTCCTTCCGAGAGGTTGGTGGTAGGGGAAAGAGGGTACGGTCCCTGTGGATACCTCCCGCACTGGGTTCCGGTCTAAATTGAGTGGCTCTTCCCGGCCGTCCAAACAGTTACCTTACACCTTTCTGGTAGGTCGAACGGTCTGGGTCTCAACAACAACAACTCTTGTTTAGTTCTCGAGAAAGAAATATGCCTTGCCCAAAGAAGTATTTGAATCACCGACTTCTTGATTATTATTCTTTAGCAATCTATTAAATGAGCAATCTTAACTCTAAAAGAACCTCACATTCTCCTCATCATAATTTAAGTAATAGGCTTCTTGATCTAGAAACAGCTCTACCAATATAAATATTTTTACTTACATCATACATTTTTACTTACATACTTTACATTACAAATGCAGAAGCATTTAAAAAAAAATTAACTCTATTTAAAAGTCATTAAAACTTAATTCTGCACATAGCTTTAATTATAATTTTGGTCCTAATGCTTTAGTTGTTTTTAAAATTTTTAGAAATAATTTTGGATAAATTGATCTGCAATTTTTTTCTATAAGTTTTTAATATGTACAACATTTGATATTTTTTATGCCACATTGAGTTAGCCCATTGTGCTTATGGTCTATTTAATTCTGGATGCAAATTTCACAATATGTATTTAAAGTATTTTTCAAACGAATTATTAGCAACCAAATCTCTGAAACTATTATAATTAAATGCAATTTTTGTATTTTGTGCCATAATATTTTATAATCTTATTTATTTCCCATATATACTATATAGAAAAGCATTTTTAAAAAATTTCCAAATTCTATATCGATTAAACATACAAAAACCTTCCGAACACGTTTTGACAATTTAAGAATTCATGGCTATTTCAATAGAGGCCCTATTTATGAATTTAGACATAATTTCGTATTTTATTCTGAAATGTCATTTTATAAACAAAAAAAATATAAATGAAGTCAAATATTTTATTATTGCAAATATTACTTTGTTTTATATTTGACAGTACGCATACAATATATTAAAATTAATTAGATGTAAAAATGACTCAGTCGTATTACGCCTCAAAGTATATATGGATACTGCTAACAGAACTTTCAAAGATAAAAGTGGAGAATTCTACATTTTACGCAGTCATGCATACAATTTTTCCATATAATTTTTAATTATTTTTAAATATATTATGCATAGTTTTCAATTTGTATACTTGTAATTTATTTCATATCATATTTTATTTGCAATTGCTTTGTAGGTCAATTTGTTTTACGGAATTGACTTCATTAACAAAATTATTCTTTAGTAATAAAATTTTTTGGTAATAAAATATTCTAATCCTATTTCATATTTTTCTTCATATTCTTTAAATTCCTATAATGTATAACATGTATAACAACTTCCCGTTCCCCCTCATCCTCTAGAAGTTAAAAAGAAAGCAGAAGGTACACTACACAGTTTAGGAGATAAATCGCCAAATCATGAATTTTCTTCTCCTCCATGACTAACTACACCTGCTCTCTGTTTGATCATGTTACTAACATGGGGAAGATTGAACCACGCTCCCCCATATATACTAACTCGTTGAGAACAACAGATATTTTGAATTACCTTGAACGATGGGCAGTTCGATTTTTTCTCTTATTATAAAACCTAGAATAATTCTCTTCTGTGTTTTCAATAACTTTAAGAAAATAAGAAAAGTCATAAAATTTCAATGGGCTGGGATTAGCCGTTTTGGAGAAATCGTTTCTCAAAGTAGTTATGCGGTCAAAATGACCGCCTCTGTCGATACATTTACTTACTGTAATAGATGAAAATATTTTATATGCAGCTATCAGTTCATCGAAGTTTACTCAATAATTTAAACAAGAAAGATGAATCATGCTTAAAGCATTGATTATGAAACACTTTCCAACTTCAATGCAATTTTATTTAAACAAATCTAAAATGCAATACATTCCTGGGTAATATTTTAAAACTTATCACAATACTACATTAATTTATTATATTAGAATGAAAACTTAAACCTTCATCGAAAAAAATGAATTTCATTCTAATGACGGCATTGAAATATAAATTGCCTGGTTTAAACATCTCTAAAATGCGATACATTCATCGGCAATATTTTTAAAACTATCATAGTGCTACGATAATTTATTATATTTGAAAACTTCATCGAAAACAACTGAAATTCATTCAAATGACGTCATAGAAAGAATAACATGCCTGGATCTCTATAAAAACAGCATTTCATTCATAAAATTTTCCTATTCATTTCATTCATCACAATACTATAATAATTTATTTTATTTAAAAATTAAGACCATGGAGCTACAAGTAATTAAACTCTATGCTTAAAACTTCATTGAAAAAAATCTTCCTTCTCTTTGTAAAATCAATGAATATTTCATTCATATCAGCTATGCAGGCTCCATGGGCTAAATAATTTTATGTTAAAGAAATACAGCAATTCTAATACAATTCTCATTCTACATATTTTGCTGTTTACATTTTACATAAGTGAAAAATAGGCTTCGTTGTAGAAATAATCAAATTTGGATGATCATTTAAACTCAAATATATTGTAATTGCATTGTTTCAGTATGTAGATGCACAGAATTTAAGCAAAAATAAAGTGGTTACAGCACTCAATATGAATTAAAAACAACTTAAAAAATCACTATTTTGAGACAAGATGGATGCCATATATCATTTTGAAGTGGGTGATGTGATCTTTTCATATCATGGTCACGTGATCGCTTCATATAAGAGGTGTAATTATTTTAATTTTTATTTAAAAAACTTCTGAATATATTTCGCTGAATTTTTTTTTTATATATTTTATGGAACAATTTGAATATTACCTAAAATTTTTGAAGCAATTTGTGAATTTTGAATCCGTTTGAAAAATTAGGTCCTATAGGGCTCAATGTATTTCATTTTTTCAACCAGTGTTCAATTCAAAACTAATTGGGTGATATTATTCATTTATATTCCCATAGGTTCTACAGACCGTCTGAACAACATACTAAAAACACTTTTCAACTTTGTTGTAAAGTGTTAAAAAGCAGGATTTGCACTCGGTAGGCTCGGGTTCAATTCCCTCCGCTGCCAAAACTGTCGCCGTGTTCATGCGGAGTACGATTATGTTAAACATGTGGGTCTGTAAGTCCTTCCCAGAGGTTGGTGGTAGAGGAAGGAGGGTACGGTCCCTGTGGATAGATACCTCCTCCACTGGGTTCCGGTCTAAATTGGGTGGCTCTTCCCGGCGATCCAAACAGTTACCTTACACCTTTCTGGTAGGTCAGATGGTCTGTGTCTTAACAACAACATACTGTGCAGTGTAATCTAGTTTGTGTAACATTTTAGACAAATAAATATCCCATTTTAATATGATATTCGCAAATTTGGTATTCCAACACCGCTGAAGTCCTAAATGTGACATATTATTGTAAGTTTATTGTATGGGAAAATGAATCGTATATCTAGGGAAGGGAAACAAATTGTGTTTTCTCGTAATAAAAAGTTTTTTAAATGAAACAGTCATGTGTTTTGCTGTAAAAAGGTAATTATGTATGTATTTCTTTAAAATCTAATTAATTATTTTAATAAATACAGTGTATTTTTTTTTGGGGGGGGGGGGATATCAGCTCTTTCAATGGTATAAAATAAAAATTTTAATAATATTGATTTCTTTTGCTTTTTTTTATTATTTATTTATCTATTTATTTTTTTACTGTTCAGTTTTACTCACTTGGAAAAATCTTTAGAATTTTCATAAATTTGTTAGGAAAACCTGTTTTAATCTTTTCATTAAAAAATTTGTACTCAAATTTAATTCTCGAGAAAATAAAGATTCCTATGCATAATCTCCTTTTATAGCACAAGGATTTTTAAAATTTGATTGCTTTTAGAATTTAAATTTTATCTATATAAATTACAATAAATATATTTTTGTAATTTTTTTTAAGGTAAATGCTTAAATGATTTTTATACATAATTCCTTATTTTAAAATGAAAAGTTAATTGATTAAATGCAAAAGGTTTGCCACCCTACTTGGAAAACATGGAATTGTTAAGGAATTCAAGAAATTGTCCCAAAAGTCAGGGAATTTAAAAATTTTTATCAAGTATTATCTTACTCATTTTAATTTCTTTAGATGTATTGCACTGTTAAATATGTCAGTACTTGTCTCCAGACAAATGAGACATATAGAGAACTTGGAATCATGATCCCACTGCAGTAGCCAGCATCAATGAATAATTTTAACATTTCTTAGCACCCATCGATATCAACCATTGGTGTAGTGGCATGTTCTCACTGTAGCACTGGTAGGTGGCATGTTGCCACTGCAGAAATGGTTGCTTTTGTTATGTTGATTAGATTTAGGAGAATACAGAGTTCTTCCATTGTCTCAAACAATTCATCCCTTCTAATACTGTAGTAAACAGTTTTAAAGTTTAAAACGGTGAAATGTGCTGATGTTATACTCATTAGTTTTTTCTAATATTTGTCTTAGGGCATGTATCTGGTCCAATGTTGACTTCCTAATTCAGAAGCCACACTATTTTTGTTCAGTATAAGCAAATGTTTGAAACAAATCGAAATTTGTTAAAGTTGGATTTTTTAAAGCAAGTAATAAAGTAATATATAATTTACATAAGGATTGTATGTGATTTACTTATAACTGTCGTTTAGAAAATTAAATTCATTATTCAGCGATTGAAGTTTGGCTTTGGCTGAATATTCGGTATCTATTAAATAACTATTCGTCACATTCTTAGTGGCAACTAAATTAAGACTCAATTTTGCCATGCAGTTATTATTAATTCACAAAGCATTGAGTTCAGATGCAATAATACTGTATTTAAATAAGCGACATTTAACTATTCAATTCAATTTCTTAAATTTGTTTCTAACCCAGAAAATTTCAAAAACGTATCTGGAAAATTAGGAAAAGTTTAAGAATTTAATAATAATGTTTGAATGATAACTTTGATATTAGGCTACTCGATAAACCTTAATAATGTACCTTTCCAAATAATTGAATAAAACTTCTAGAATTTCGATTTTAATTAGCTGATTATAAATACTGTGTAGCATTATAAAACTCACTCATTAACAAAGAAGTATTTTTGAAAATTGTATCTTTTATTCTTTTATTGCTGAAAATTACAAAAAAAAAATGTTTTATTGTAGCATGGAGTGATGCTCGGCCCATTCCAGTTTTTCCATGGCATTCTTTGGTTCCATTTCTCAACACAAATTCGTTGACAAATTCAAATTCCACTTCCGATACTTCAGTCCCAGCTGAACCATCTTCCAAAGATTCTGGTATGTTTCTTATTTATTCATCACTTTCTAGTTATTACTTCTGTTTTTTCTTTCAGCTTTTATCTTAGCACATACTCAGAATTGTAAACTGGCAATTTTTCAAATTGTGAATACAACAATTTGAAAACCTGTCAAAGGAGGCATTTCAAATCCTGCCATCATTCTTTGGGTGCAGCTAGATTTATCCCATGATAGCCAAAATGAGGACATGTTCTCCTTTTCTATTTAAAAAATTATTCTTTTCATTTTAGAAGTTGTTCTCTTTTTTCAAGACAAATACTAAAATTATTGAAGTTTTTTTTTCTGTGCAACTATTGTGGCTGCACTGTCTAACAATTTTGCAGTCTTATATTGCTTTTTGACGAGAAACATCATTTTTTAAAGGTAAGCTGATGTATCAGCAGTTATGTCTGAAGTGCCTTTTAAATATTTGCAAAATATAGAGTGCTTTTCAAATTCCTGCACCTCCCCTTGTTTTTCAAATTCAGCCCCTCCTGAAGAAAAAACCTGTGTAACGAGGAATTGCAGTGTTTTTAGGGTATGTTACACTAGGGATTCAGCCCGGTCACTTTTTGAAAACTTGAATGAATGGATTCCATCAATCCTTGCTTTAACTCTGGTCAATGCTTAGTTTTACATGAAACATTTATGATAACAGGGATCATATACCTGGGTTTTTAAAATATATTTTATAGATTTTAATAAAATATTTTTTCAGTTTAAGGAAGCGTGTTATGTAAATATTAAATAATTACTGTTATCTCACCTACATAATTCACCTGCATCTCTCTGAATCTGAATACTTATTATTATAGTCGGAGACATAACCAACATGGGCAGGATGTTAAAACATCCCTTAAAATTTAGAGTATGTTCCAAAATATTCAAGTTCTTGATATTTCAAAAACACATTTTGTAAAAGATTCATACTTTAAACAGTAGTCTGATTGACCACTATAATAGCATTTTAAATATTTTTCTGCCTTTATTTTTTTAATTTTGGTTTCTTGTCACATAATTAGAAAATTTTATCGTTTTTTTTATATTGAATTAAATTTTTGATAAATTTTTCTATAATAGATAAAAATTGACAATGTTGTGCAACAATTTTTAAAAACTATTTTTGGTAAATAAATTTGTTACATAAATAACACAAAGTTCTACATATTATTTAATAGTATAGACAGAGGTCTTTTAATTCTCATTGTTAAATTATATTTCTGAAGGAAGGCAAGTGAAACATTTGCAATTTTCACATAATTAATCCTTTTCTTCAGATACTTGACATAAAATTATATTAGATATTCCAATATTTTTAATATTTAAAAGTAAGTTGAATGTGTTGAGATGTTTTAATGAAGATTCATATTTATTACAATTATGCTGATACTCTCATTATTCTGATTTAATATTTGTGTATGTCTGCAAAACTAAGCATCGCAGCCTGCTATTGTTCAAACTTTAGTAAAAATAATAAGTACTTGCATCATATCATGTGTAGATTATAGGGTTCATTTCAACTATTAAATACTATCATCTTTGTAACTCTGTATAAAGCATCGGGTGGCCAGATCTGTGGTTTTAATTCTAGCTAGGATGAGTTCTTTACAACTGGGTCCGAGCAGAAACTACTGAAGTTAGAAACTTGAAATTTTGCAGGATTGTTCTTTTTATAACACGGAAGCACGTTAAGGAAGGATTTTGTCTTACAACAATTTTAAGTGGGTTGAAAATGGTTTTAAAATATGACATTTGACATTAATTTCCCTATATCTAACTGCTTTCAAACAGTAAGTTTAACAATGTAAAATGTACCATGCTCTATAACAAAAACTAAATTAATTGCAGAATGTAATTTATGAGCAATTAATACATACAAAATGAAATCTTAAATGAACTCATAGGCCCCTTTTTTGCTTAGGCCTTATTTTCAGTTTTCCTGTACAGAGAGTTTAGTTTTAAAGTAGTTTGTATATTTTAGAGAAAATTTAAGGTATAAGATGTTTAGGTTATGTATAAGAAATAAAGTAGAAGTAAAATAATAAATCTGAATATTTTTAAAATTTATAACCATCAATGTTTTCTTTAATAAACAAAACATTAGAAATGGAACATCTTTTCACTTTTGTGAATCAAATATGTAACAGATCACTGCTTTTTACCTATATATATATATATATTTTAACATTGATAACATATTTCCATTTAATTCCAGCCACTCGATTCAATTGTTTAGAAATATTATATTTAATCAACTTTTTAGAATTTATAGATTATCAGATAAAAAAATTTTATGCTATGCATATTAATAATCAAAAAATAACCAGCAAATTATATAAATGTCCAGCATATTTAGTAAATGGTATAGTTAAAATGTTTGGATTAACTGAATTTTCTTGAATTCTCATCTTATTTTACCCAGACATCAACATTCTCTTGAATAAACATTGCATTGTATTTACATCACCTTATACATTAGCCTCACTGTTTTCAATTATATTATACACCATATTATTTTGTTGCTCTTGTTGTAGAATATCGCCTTTTATTGCCTTTTCGCAATACTTTTATTTATTTTCTCACTATTGGCAACAGTAGTTCTCTACTTTTATCCTTTGCGATTGGCAATACTGGTCTCTTCATTCTGGGCTCCAATGGTTAGGACATTTGCAGAGTTTTTTTTAGGTATTCTTGTTTTCGTTATCATTTTTCCATCTTTATGTATATAGTCCAAGTTCTTAGAGTTTATAGGTATAATCTATCTCTAATATCAGAAACATACATTTTGTGTTCATTTTGATTAAATACTTTGACTTGAAGAAGAGTTTTTTCAAAATGAACAATTCATTTATTTAGGCCTAGTTCTTATCCATGTGTATAGTTTTAATGCCTGGATTTTATTTGATTTTCAATTATCGATTCCATTTCATTGATATTTGTTGATTATCTTCAGCTTGATGACTAGAAATTTGCATTTTATTTTCCATTTGATTGATGATTCTCTATTTAATACTTCTTTTTATTATATAGGCATATTTTAAAGTTAGGGTTTTTTGAGTTGCAACTTCTCTATTCTATCATTGGATTTTCAAACTATTATTATTATTATTATTATTATTATATATATACACACATACTGCTGTACAGTTGCTAAGGACGGATGACACCATCACCCATCGCAACCACAAAATGAAAGGAAGCAAAATATGGAAAATTAGAATAAGTGCGGAATATAGTAAGAGGTGTGCATATGCAAATTTTTCATTTCCATGCCTGTTTGTCACATGATCACATTAAACATGTGGATCCGTGAGTTCTTCCGAGAGGTTGGTGGTAGGGGAAGGAGGGTACTGTCCCTGTGGATGCCTCCTCCACTGGGTTCCGGTCTAAATTTGGTAGCTCTTCCCAGCCGTCGAAACAGTTACCTTACACCTTTCTGGTAGGTCGGACGATGTGGGTCTCAACAACAACATATTCTACTTAATATCTGTATAAAGTTTTGTGACTATAGCTGGAAATAAAGGTGCATTAAAAAAAGTTTTCCAAATGACATTGCTTTTTACAAAAGTTGGTATCTCAACTAAATTTCAATGTTTTGGTATCTCAACTAAATTTCAAACATATATATTCTCAAAACCAAAGTAGTTGGAAAGTTCAAATTTTCAGGCTTTTCAGAGTTCTTGTTGATAAACTTTTATGCTAACTTTCAATAAAATTCAAGTCGGTGGGTTTCATTTTTAGAGGAGGGGGGGGGGGAAGATAATTTGACATAAACTGACTGATACAACTCATATGTAAAGGAAAAGTGGATGAGATCAGAATTCCAACTCTTGAATTCTGATGAATGTACACATTTTGGGTATTTCTGAACATGATGGAAGCAGCTCTTGAATGTCCTTACTTTTTTTTCCTCCACCCAGACTGTCTGACCTGCCCAAAGGATTAAGATATTTGTTTGGATGACTGGGAAAGTGCCACCCAGTTTAGACCGGAACCCAAAGAGGGTGCCAACCCTAGAGACTGTACCATCTCGAATGAATTTTTGAATCTACAGATTTATTGTGCCCATACTCCACTTAGATAGGTAGTTTTGGACATTGTCAAGGATTGAATATGGGACTACCTCCAAATGGTTAATGTGTACGATCCTCATGCCTTAACTACTGAGCTATTCGAACCTTTTGAGTATCTGTCTGAGTCTGCAGACACTATCTTGAACAAATTGAGCAGCATATTATGTGGAATGTATTTTGATTAGTTCAATTAGTAATTATAAGAGACCTGTTGATTTTCAACAAGGGACTAGAAGAAAGTCTTCAATTTTTAGAACATATTTTTCAAAAGCTGAAAAAGGTCTGAAAAATATATTTATTACCAATAATGCTAAATTAATATTCATTTTATATATAATTTTTTTATTTCTATGATATAAAAGTGAATAATACAATTTATTAAATATCCTAACATGTATCATTCTTAAAATATTGTATATTTTTTGCAATTATGTGAAGCATGTGATTATATCACTATTCAGCTCAACCATTTATCTTGTTTGTACAGGCTCTAATCTTTGAACGCATACTCCATTTGACATCAAACTTTGCAGATTTATACAAAATCTTGGGTCGGTATTACTTTTCAAGATGATCAGTTGAAAAAAAGATGTTTAAAAATAATGCCCGATAATCTGCAAAGAAAAAGTGTAAAATTTGCCTTTTGTAGACAATAAATGCTGGTGCCCTTCATTGTTTCATAGTCGTTCTGTGTTTTATTTTCTTGCAGAAAATTGAGTTTTTTGGCACTACTATTTCACTAAAGTTTTAAAAACTGGCCGCTCACTTTGCTGCTCATTCCTTCGGGTGAGTCGGGCGGCCTGGGCTTTCCACTAAAGTTTTGAATGAAATGATCTCAGAATAATGAGATTACTGTAATTATAAAAATAAGTAATTAAAATAAAATGCTCAGAAACTTACTGTTTTATGTATAAATAGAAATCTGGGTGGTATTTCAGCTTTAGCAGAGCCTGAAGAAGGTGATGATGATGTCTTTGTGACTAGTGACAATCTTCCTCTGGATATTGAAGAAGCTTCAGATAAGAGGAGAACCCAGTCATTGAGTGCATTGCCTAAAGATGAACTCAAAAGCCCTAAAAAGGTAACACCAGATGTCTCTGCCCTTTTTTCTTTCTCTTGCTTCATTTATGAATTTAAAATTCTTATAATTTTTTTTTTTTAATTTACTTGCATAGAATATTTTCTTTTCCACAATCCAGTTTAAAAGTGGCAAGTGCTTATGATGATTCCTAGGATGTTACTACTTTGAAAAGGATCGTTTTAGTTACTGAATAAAGTCTGAATATTTTTTATGCAAAAATCACCCATAAAGTTAATATTGAATCACTTTTAATCAATTAAATTTTTTTGTATGTGGATTCTAAATGCAAAATTGATGCTTTGCTATGACTTTAATCTCATTGAGGTATAATAATCATATGCAAAAAATAAATAGCAATTAATGACGTTCTATAATTTGCAAGGAAAATGTGGGGAATTTGCTTTTTTTAGATAATAAATGTAAGTGAACTTAATGCTTCATTTTATTTTGATATTTGATATGAATATCACTATTCAGCTTAATGTTTTGATTTGTTTGTACGGGCTCTAACTTTTGAACACATAATTCAATCCACACCAAACTTTCCCCACTTTTTTTAATTCTGATTAAAAAATAATTTTTTCAATGTAATCAAATACTAATAAATTTTTGTTTATTTTTTATTAATATTAAAAAACTTATAAAGGAGCCAAGGAAAAATTATAAATGATATAAATTCATGCACATTTATCAACTACAAAATGCATAGCTGAACATGTATCAAGTTTTAATTCTGTAAGCATTTAAAACAGTGAAACATTGTGTATTCAAAGGAATGTTAACTTCCGATGATTTATTACCATATCTTCTTTATTACACATTATCAATGATCTATCTAAACTTCTATTTCTGCTTTGAATTGACTTGTTGCATGATGAAAACTTATATACATAAATTATAAATAAATGAAAGTTAAACCTTAAAATTGTTTTCAAAGTTTCACTTCGCCATTGATGAAGGTCATGGTGATGCCCGAAAGCGCTTTGGCCATGTAACTTTTGTACGTCGAGAAAAGGAGATTTTATTAAATAACTTTTAAACCTATTTTTGGTTGTCTTTAATTTTAAAGTTTAATTAAAGTTGACATGTATACATTCTATTTATTAAATTAAAGTTATTTAAATTTTAATTAATGATCCAAAGTAAAATCAAGAGTTTATTTACATTGACACTTAATCACACCCTCTTAGACCATGCCCCTCATCCCAGTGGAGTTAACTCAGTTTTGGAGCAATGGATATATCCATTTGGCAAGTGATAACTGTTAAAAATTATTGTTTCTTACAGAAGTAACTACAACAGGATGCTTAAAACTAATGCACATATAAATTTAAAATCGAATAATGCATCGAGAAATTGAAATAAGATAATAGAACAGCTCGACACCTCAAAGATTCTTTCCAAATGATACTTGGGAGAAATAAGAAATGATTTTGCGTCAATAAACATCGAAATCAAACCCTGAATTGCATAAGTTTGCAAGGAAACATACTTGTGCAAAGAGCTTGCGCCACTTTTATTTTTATCTATGTAAAGATAATTTTGGACATCAGTATATTAGAGATGTTGTTTATTGTTTTTAATATGTCAGGCGATAATTACAGACCTCTTTTTATCAACCAAAGAATATTGTTTTCCCAAATTAATCTTTTTATTTTATTTTATTGCAATAATATTTCTCTAGCCATTCTTATGGGAGAGTCATTGAAGAGATTGAGAGGAATTGCCCATTCTCTAAAACTTCTAACAATTTAACAATTGTGAAGTTAGTACAAAGCATTTTCGAGAAACTGGATCTGTTGATGAAAGGCTTGTGTGTTCTCGCTTTGTCTGCAACGGATCATGCTTTTTGAAAATGCTTCACTAATCTCATAATTGTTGATTTGTTAAGGGTTTTTAGAGCATGGGTATTGCATCTGAAACGCATCAATGATATTCTCATAAAAATAGCTAAATTTTGTTCTAAAATAAAAAAAAATTCACTCTACCAGACCTTGATTTTTGATAGATAAACAAGTAAATATAAAAACATGTTTTTTTTGAGTAAAACCTTTTAGTTATAACTCGCCATGAGCAGTATCACATGTTAAAAATTTTATCTTTTGTATATATATTTTATACTTTTATATATATACTTTTAATATATACTTTTATATATATACTTTTAATATATACTTTTATATATATACTTTAGGTTAGCAGAGATTTCTTAAATTCTTCCTCCATGTTATCTATTTTTAGCTTAATCATTATCTTGCATTTATTTTACATTTACATATCATTATACACTTTTAGTTCTTTCCCATTTCTTTAAACTGATTGTCTTTTTGGTGGTTTTTCCTACTTTTCGTTTAATGTTTAATAATTCGCTGTTTTTAAACATTTATTTTTGGCAACACTGAATTTTATCTCTTACGAGTGATAACAGTTGAATTGCTATTTTTGCATCAGCATGTTGTGCATTGTTGCATAATGCTTTTTTTCTCTGGTAATTATAATATTTCTTTATTATTTTTCATTTTTTTTATGCAAGTAATTGGAGTTCATAGTTAATTACTATCTCCAATTTTAGAAACGAGCATACATATGGGTTAATTTATTTGAATTCTCATCATTTTTACTTGTTATTTATTCATTGATTTCTATTTATTTGACATTGTTTCATTTTGTTGTGTCTTTTAATATTTACGAATTAGTAAATCATGGTGTTTGCTTGCCCTGATTACTTTTCTGTAGTTATAGCTTATTAGTAATTAGTTCACTCTTTTTTTTGTTTGCTAATGTCATGTGTTTAATTTTTGGCTTTAACTGGGTGTCACAATTTATCTCTATAATTTCTTTGGCTTTTTATCAATATACAACCTCAACAAAACTTCAAGCAATGCTAATCATTCAAAAAATTCCAAGCGCATTAAAAGAGGTAGTAAGGCCAATAAACATACTAGCAATAATTCAAACTTTCTCTACATTAAAACTAAAATCATTTGGCTTTTAAATCTCTATGAAACTTCCTTCTATATAACTGAATGTAAAACCTGCATTTTTGCTATTAAGAAAAAACTTCTTAACACTGTTTATAATATCTTTATTAATTTAAATTTGTCAAGCTCTCACTTCTCCCACTTATTCTTTGACTTAATTGTCACCAGAGCACATTATCTCAATTGTAGCTTAATGCCTGCTAATGTTCAACCTGCTATCCCTCCCTCTAACTCTTATTGTGTAATTAACTTTTCAAACCGCATCATTGATTCCTTCAATGTCACCCAACTTTTCCATCTCCTATCGCATGAATTTCCAATAAAAAATATCAATATCGTTAAATCATATAAATATAATATCCCGTTTGGTAGACTTATTTTTAACTATGACCAGGTTTCAAAATCTACTGATCCATCCTCCTCAACTCCAATTGATAAAAATAATCTATGTAATTGTCATTCCCCTGAATTGCAACCTTTTATAAATACCCATTTTGGTCATGTACTAATGGGGAACTTAGATATAATCACTGACCCTTCCTTAAAACTCATTATGTCATATGGAACTGAATATAGACTACCTTCTAAAATCATCCTAAATCTATCCTTAACACTCTCTCTCTTGATCTTGATAAATTCATCTATAAAATGTCCATTACGCATTCCATACCAATGGAAGCCTTTTGTGTCTGGAAATCTAAAATTTTATCCTATGTTCAACTTAAGCTATCACATACGCTATCACATGCTATCATATTCCAAAGTCTAACTTTCAATGATCAAAATTAAAACAAACCATTACACATATGCAACAATTCTTAGTTTTTGTGTATGTTGACAAAGCTGCATCGAACTATGCTATTTTCTGCAAATATTTCTACATTAAAACATTATTATCCAATTTAAATCAAATAAATACCTTTAAATTGCAAAAAACAATCATACATGATTTAAAACAAAAACTTATTTCCAAGTACAAACAATTTTTTGATACTCATCAAAATTTAAACATTCCCTATTTAGTAATCATACCCAAATTTCACAAGGACCAGTAAAATTTAGAACAGTTACCAGTGGACACAACTCTTACGCAGCAAAAGCTAATAAAAAAACTTCTCAAAGTCTTACAGTCTATTTCATGAAATTTCCAAAGAACTACATTGCATCATCAGAAACAATGAACTTATTCAAAAACTGAAATCCTTTACCACCATTGACTTAATCCAAACTTTAGAATTTAAAGATCTTTTTAATAACATCATCATCAAAGATTTATTTTCTGTCATTAAACTGCTCTTCAATCAATTCAAATTAAATACTCTTACTAAATATGACTCGTCTACCTTTATTAATTTATTGCATTTTGTTTTTTTTTCACAACTATCTTGTACCTGGTAATGCTGTATACCTCCAAACGATTGGAGTACCACAAGGATCTACTAGTAGCTCTATGCTCGCCAATATGTATCTTTACTTTTACGAAAGACAATCCACTCTGTTCACTCATAACATTTCTATTTTTCACTACATTGATGATGTTTTTCTTTGTTTTCGTACTGCACATGATTCTTTACCACACTTAATATTTATCCATCCAATTTTGAATTAATACCTAATGAATTCCACCCTTCCAAATCTGTAAATTATCTTTATCACCATTTATATACAAAGTAACTCATTCAATACTACTATTTATGATAAGAGACATCAATTTAAATTTAATGTAAAATTCTTCCCTCATTATTCTTCTTGCTTTAGTAACCAAGTTTTTAAAAATCTAATCATTAGCTATTTGCTCTGAACCAAACGCCTGGATAGTAATAAGCACAGAATACTATATTCAGAAGGTTCACTCCCATAGGACCCTATGGCAACATTTTTAACATGGGATGCCGCATAGACACTAGAGCTCGTGAGTTGGACCAACTAAACTACGATGCGTCTGCCAGATTTGGCGCGTTATTGCTCGCTTGGCGATTTTTTTTTTAAAACGGGAGGGGAACAAAATGTTGAGGACTGTACTTTTATAATTTTTGAAACTATAGAAATGATCAGGATTTAAAAATACATTAATTTGCAACATAAATATATTCATTAGTTTAAGTAAATTTAAATAAACATAGTTATATAATTTAATTCAAATAATCATAAAATAGATTAAAAAATAGACACATTGCATTGTCTCACTATAAAACATAATGCACAAAAAATTACAAGCTAACATACTCAAAAGACTGAAATATTATATAATATTTTCAGTCTAAAAAGTATACTAGCGTGTTGATCGTTAATTACTTGATCCTTAATTTGTTCTGGGATACTGATAATAGACTTTTTTTTTTAAAATATAAAAATATTCATATAGTAAATATAAAATTTACATAAATGCACTATCGAAGTTGTGGAACTCAATCATTAATTACCTGAGGGGGGGGGGGGGGGGGTGAATTTTCCACCATATGGCACTTAATAAAAATTTTACATAAATATATACACATACAATATCACATTCAACTAAGAAAAAGCTATCCAAATATCAATTATTTCACATTTTATAAAAATACGGAAAATATTTTTTAACTAATTATACCACTACCTCTTAAAATTTAGTCTAATCCGGCAGTAATAACACATCACTAATTTCGTATGATGAACACATGTATACTTATATGAACACGTGTATACTTATGAACACGTGTATACTTATAATGAACACGTATGTAGGATGGTGATAACTAAAATTATTTCAATTTTAATAAAAATAAATTACATACCCTGTACCGCAACCAGTTTTCTTTTATCAATCCATTTCTATGAACTGATCTAAACACTTAACAAATAATCCTTTTTCACGTTACTCAAACCACGCTAGTCTGCTGTTCTAAGTTTTCGTCGAGCGAAATAGGGTTATAACATTGAAAATCACCTTGGACCCGAACCAGACCATCGCCAAGCGCTCAGACCAAACCAGACCATCGCCAAGAGCGCACCAACCCTCGTTTTGGTCTATCTCTAATGGCCGCCGTGAAAACGAAACTATCGAGAGTGGCAGGTCTGTATAATATTAGTCTGTGGTTATAAGTGTACACTATCACATATTAATCGTCTCAAAAGTTTATGTTATATGTACAATTTTCCCACCTTATTTGTAGATCACAGTATAAATATGATACTCAATAGTAGTGGAAACACCATGAAATAAACACCGCCCCGGTGGGCAAAAATAAAAATATGCAAATATTACAAAATCAGTAATTTTGGTTACACAAAAAACGTTCAAAATTTTTAAAAAAATCTTCTCAGCGTGTAAAGAAGAAGTTTAAAACACTAATAAAACCATTAAGGCGGATATCTAAAAAGCAAATAAAACAAAAACAGGCTATGGCTCCAAAAAACAGAGTTATCCATACTTTAAATTTTCCGATTGTAGTGGTCTTCTCTGTTAGTTTCTGAACTCTTGGGTTTGTCTCACCGCAACTATGTGCGACTACTTCCACTGACTCTGGCCTGGTCCATTTCATCGAGGTATTTCACGTGGTAAGCATTCAAGCTGGATCACGTGGTGGACTCCCATGAAGATTATTCACGCTGGCAGCCTTCAGACTTGTGAGTTGCCCTTTTTTTGCATGTTTGTGCATTTGTGCGATATATTTTTCATGATTATGTAGTATTTTTTGTTTTTAAGTTGAATTTTGTCCTCTTTGGTCTTTTTTCTGTTAATCTCGTTTATTCCTTTGTTGGGTACAGATTGCATAAAATTTGAACCACTTGTTTATATGCAATCATAGAAACAACGGATTTTAGTATATCTGTCTAGAATGTGCCCTTGAAAGCGTTTCTGGCAGATATATTATTCATTGATTTATTTTCCTTGTCCTGACTTTTCTGTGCTATACTTTTCCAGTCCTTTCTCCTTACTTTTTACTTTCTGATATTAAATACATGTTATTATATTGCCCGTGGTTTGATACTGTGTTTACTGATTTGCACTCCTGCACTTTCATTTTTATTATTTTAAAGTGAAGGGAGATTTTCCACAGCCCATTTCACAAAAGGAATGCCTGTTCTATTTTTCGAGGATCCACCAAATTTTAATAGATAAAAATTTTCTACTGGACTTCACTGTGCAACAAATTTCAGATCTTTAGGATGTAGGAAAGTATGTTAAAAATTCCAATTTAAGAAGTTGAAGCAGACAGATAACAATTGGTCAAGACGAATTGAATAACATATTTTAAAAAGAGATCTGTAATGATCATCTGACACATTTAAGAACAGCAGACGGTCTGTCTGATACATTTGTGAGGACATACTAGTGCTACCTAATGGAAAAAATTCTACTATTTTAATTATTCAGAACATTATATAATTTTAAAATCTGGTGTGCATAACTTTTGAATCACATCACCCTATTTTTTAATAAAAAAGAAATTAGGTTATACTTTTCAGTTTAAGAGAAACTTAATTTATTCTATTACAACTATAATATGTTCTCTATTTTGTTACGAGAGAGTTTTACTATATATAAAACAATTCTTTTTTTTAATTTCTGCAGCAACCCATTAAAGAAAAAGATCACATAAGGCGTCCAATGAATGCATTCATGATTTTCAGCAAAAGACATCGTGCATTAGTCCATCAAAGACATCCGAACCAAGATAACCGGACTGTCAGCAAAATCTTGGGAGAGTGGTGGTACGCCTTGGAGCCTGAAAGAAAGCAGAAGTATCACGATTTGGCATATGAGGTAAAAGATATATTGTATTGTACTAATTACTGTTAATTGTCGATTTTGCCAGTCATATTTGTCTGGCAGTTTTTAAATAGTTGGCCAGTTTAGTTAAGAAAGTGTTGGTTGGTGTGGTGATTGCGAGTAAACACAAGTTCTGACTTTAGTTTAAATAAGTTCTGCAGATAATAAAAATAAATAATTAAGTGGAATGTGGCTCAGCTTTATTTTCTCATGTCAGATTAATTTTTAAATAACTAGATTTTTTTTTTTTTTTGCAAATTTTGCAAAAAAATATTTGAAAAATCTCTATTGTTATGACATCATGAACATATAACAATTTATTATATCATGACTATGTTTCACTACAATGATTGAAACTGTTAAGTTTCATGATCGAGCGAATAATTCTTTTTATACATAATTATGTCAAATTTTGTTCTAAGCTATCATGTTAAGAAAATATAAAATTTTGAATACATTTTGAAGGTTTTGCTCAAATTTTTAAAAAAATTATCTAGTTCTAGATTTTTTGATAACAAAGCCAAATATAAAGTTTTGTGAAAATCCATTAATATTTGTAGCAGCTTTTGTGTACACAAGAAATCGACCACAGATGGATATCTCTCTAAAAATAGTCAAAACGTTTTCAGGAGGTCCTAAAGCATATATTAACATTAAAATCTTGAAATCAAAAATTTTCATGAAAACAATACTTTATCTATACTATAGTATGAGAAAGTAAAAATGTAGGTTCAGAATTATTAGAGTATGCTGAAAAGAGTTAAATCAGCTACAATTCAGAGCACTATATAAAAATAATTAAAGCATCTTATTTAATTGTTGAGTATGTGTTAAAAACACTCAATATATGCGAGTAAGTTGCTTTGCAATTTAAGATTTAAAGAATTCCATTAATTGATTGCATTAATGAGCCACAAGATGTTCATTTTTTTTTTCTTTGAAGGTTGGCAAGTATATATGTTAGCTGAACTAACTGAACTATAAACTGTGTGTAAACTTAAACTGTAAACTTTTTATGCTTAAATTTGAAATGATTTTTGATATATTCAGAACTTATTAAGCATGTTGTCATATTTAGTGACTACTAGACATTTCACCAGAAATGTGTCATCTCTATATATAAACTTGAATGCATGTTTGTCTGTTCCTTATACAAATACATTATTTTTGACAATTTTTTTTTTTTAATTTGGTATTATTATTCTTCACTTTATTACGAGTAACCCAGTCCATGTTTCAAGTTTCTAGCATTTGTTTGGTTGTCAAGATATTAGTAAAAATCAAAAATTTAAAACTTTTCATAAATGTAGCATTAGGCAGATGATTTTTTTTTCATGAAACTTTATTTGAAGAAAATTATATCATGCATCTTAGCAACAAAATTCAATTATTTTCAGTGTGTAAAACGGTCAAATGTATTTACACGGCAGGCTATTTTCATTCAATTTATTTGATTTAAAATACTACAGAAATTAGAAATATAAATTTAATAAAGTAATGGTATTATACTTTTGATTGTGTTATATCAGTTGCAGCCCTGGGATATAAGATTAGGTAATTATTGATATTTTCAGTTTTTTAAGCTATATGTTTTATTTTAACGAAAGGTTTGTTTTTTTACTTCATATGTTTCAGAATGTGCTTAAATGATTGTTCTGATGGGGTAGAAATGGTTTGGGAATTACTTTGGCAATCCTCTGCTCTTCATTTTGATGTATGCTGATCAAACTTTGTAAATTGGTTTACAAACAAGACTAGAATATTTCTAGAGATGACGGAAAAAGCACATAAGTCAAAAATTCCAATTTTTTATAATATACATATTTAGTTTAAGAAATTTATGGTCTTTGTTGTAGGAAAAGTACGCAAATCAGTTGGGCTTTTAATTTAAGATACTCAAAAAACAAAAACCCTGAACACCTATTAGATTTTACAGGAATATCAGTGGAGTAGTAAAATATAAATTAAGTAAAATTATTATGTATTTTAGCTTCTAAATATATAACAAACTCCATAAAAATTTAATCTGTTTTCTGAAAATTAAAAATTTAAATTTTCAATCAGTTTTTCTAAAAGTATCAAAATTTTCATTCCTCAATATTTCAAAATCCCTGATTTTGACTTAAGTGCTTTTTCCTGCCAGCTCTAGATTTATTCTTCAGATTTGGCTGCACATATAATTTTGTATAGCAAGAAAAGAAAGTCTTATATTTTTTAATTTTTTATGTAGAGGAATTAACAAAATATTTTCATAGGATTTTATTAGTAAGCTATGTGAGTGCTTTTAGGATTTGCATTTATTTTAAATCATTATTAAATCTGGGTATATCTGTTATACATTATTTTTAAAAATATATAATCAAGGCTCACTTTATAGTTGTTTGCAAAAGATATGACCAATATATAAATTAGTCTAATTGTCCTGAGGTTGTTGAAATTAAGATTTAAATTGTGTCTGTTGGTAGATTTTAGCTTAGAACGTAGTCTTCGAAAGTAATGGGTTTTGATTTTTTGATTTAGGGTGATGTGGGGGGGGGGGTATCATATCATACCTATTGTGATTATGTACACTGATTGCATGAAATTTTCATTGTTATTTACATAAATACAATTTATTTACTTTGTTATTTTATATAAATACTCTGCTTTAACTCCCAAGCAATGCTAAATACATATTCTGGTCTGCAATAAAAAGCCAGTAATAAAAGCCATATTTTTTATATAGAGGAATTAATAAAATATTTTTATGGGATTTTATTTTTAAGCTATGTGAGTACTTCTACTAGAATTTGCATGTATTTGAAATCATTATTAATTCTGGGTATATATGATATATTTGCTATACATTCTTTTAAAAATATATAATCAAGGCTCATCTTAATTGCTGATTGCTTTTGTATTAGTTTAGTATCAATACTAAACCAGCTTTTTATGTATATTTGTAATAATTAAAAAAAAAACTGATTCATCTCCCATAGGTAAAAGAAGCTCACTTCAAAGCATATCCCAACTGGAAATGGTGCAGCCGTGATAGGAAAAAGTCCAGTACGAGTTCTGCTCCAAAAGACAATCAAAAGCCATCTGCAACTGATGATTCTATAGTACCATCACTACCCTCTAGTAATATAGAATACTTTTTGTATTTTACTGCTGTTGTGTGATTCCTGTACATTTGTTAATTATACGGAGGAAAAATTCTTTTGCTTTGAGCTGAAACAAAAATGAATAATTTTGGCTAATTAATATGCCTTGATTCTGAATCTAAAATCCAAAGTTCTCCATCACTACCTTTTATGTGTGTGTGTGGGGGGGGGGGGGGGGGGGATTACAATTTGAAGGAAAATTATTTTTTTCCGCAGTGTTTTACAAAATTATGTTTTAGCACAATTTTGAACTATTCACACAAATCAGTTCTTTAGTGACCTAAAATATTATCAGAGTTTCCATCTGTTTTAAGATGGAAAGAATGAAAAATTATCTTCGATGAATTAAAAAATGTATACTTCTTGTGTTTTGAAAATGTCCCAAATTTTAAAATTGTGATATAAATAAAATTGACTGGCAATTGAATTATCAGCAGTTCTTTTAAATATTACATACTGTTCCAAAACAAAAAAGAATTCCTGAAGTCATCCATTTATTAATTATAATTTTCATAAGGTTTAAAGTATCGCTAATTTTTTCACAAATTTTAGACTTCCGCAAAGGTGATCAAAGTATCAGGTCTCTTCACACACATGCACAATCACCGATCGATGGTGATTGCATGTGTTCTTGGAATTCATCAGGAAATATCCTGATGTGTGATCATGTGGTAGTTGGAACCATTTTGTTCTTTTTGCAGTTTTATGACCAGTCACAAAGGAGATTAAATGGTGTATTTGAAATATAAAAATTATGCTGTTTGCAAAAGAAATGGCCAATATATAAATTAGTCTAATTGTGCTGAGATTGTTGAAATTAAGATTTAAAAGGTGTCTATCGGTACATTTTTACGTAGAAGATAGTCTTCGCAAGCAATGGGTTTTGATTTTTTGATTTAGGGTGGGGTGAGGGGTATCATATCATACCTATTGTGATTATGTGCATGGATTGCATGAAATTTTCATTGTTATTTACATGAATACAATGTATTTACTTTGTTATTTTACATAAATACTCTGCTTTAACTCCCAGGCAATGCTAAATACATTTTCTAGTCTGTAATAAAAAACCAGTATTAGTCAGAAAACATACTTAGCCTTTTCATTGTTTTTCCATGTTTCATTGCATATTTTAATCTTTTGCCAGAAAATAGACCAGATGCTAGTGAAAAAAGTGACCAAATGCTAGTGAAAAAAGTGAATTACCATGGATATATTGCAACCCACAGTCTTTAACAAATTTTTCAATAGTTCCCTCCCTCCTTAAATATCCCCCAGCATATTTGCTGTTGCAGACATGATGTGTCTTAACTGTAATCTTGAACACAAAGTTTGCAACCAAATGACACATGCCATCTATAGAAAAAATTATTTTTCTCATTACTATTACTATTTTTGTTGTTAAGTAGCTTAATTTCCTTTATTTCAAATAAATTGTTTAGCAAAAGATATCAACTTCTTAATGCTAATTCTGTAGAGATGAATTGCTTTTCTATTAACATCTCAGCAACCCCTGGGACATCTGAAAACACAAACATAGCCAACTGTTGTAATAAATAATAATAATAATAATAATAATAAAGTCTAATGAAATTTGAAAAAGAAAATCTATTATAAAATAGGGATTTATTTGTATGCTGATTTTGTATTTCAAAATTTGGTATTTGACGTTAGAAATTCTGTAGCACATGAGAAAATTTTCTTTGTTTTACTTTCTCATAGAGGATTCTTTTTTTTTTTTTACAAAAAAATTCAAGTTTGAAATTTTGATGGAAAAGTACATGTATGTAAGGATTAAATATTTGAATCATCATTAATATTTTTCACTTTAAAATGCTATGTAGTTCATCATATTTTACCGAAGTTAATAATAAAAATGTAACTAATTTATTGAAATAGTGCATATTGAATAAGAACAAATTTATTTGCTTTTTATAAATTTATTAAAATTGTCTATAATACTTTCTTTTTTAAGGTGAAAAGATTTCAGTTTCAGATGACTTGCTGCTTGGCCTTAATGTTCCTTCTCTAAAGCGTTCTGAAATCTCGAAATCATCTAGAAATATCTTTGAAGTAAGTAAAAATTCAGGTAAAGAATTTTTTATAAATAATGATATGTAAATTATGAGAATTGTAATTTACATAAAAATACAATAACATTTCCATATGGTATTGTATTTTATGCAAATTGATCTAAAATTTTTAAACATTCCCTAAGTTTTGAACCTCTACTGAAACATAATGGTTATTTAAAAAAAAAATATTTTTCATTTGTTCATATCCATATGTTAAAAGCATAGAGATAAGCAGCTAATCTAGTTTGTCTGCCCATTTAACTTTTTGCTGAAGTTTGGACTAAAATTTTGAATATAAATTTATTTTTCAGAAAAGGCCAAGATCTCGGTCCCTTTCTCAGCTGCCTGATGAATGCATACTGGCTTGTCGAAAAACAAGCATATTGACTGACAAGAAAGAAAATGCCACAAATGCAGTTTTGAGTGAAATGGAAAAGGCCTTATCTTCAAGCGAAAAACTGAAAAATAAAATCTCCAAAATCTCGGAGAAATCGCAAATGGATTCTGATACAAGTGATGATGAAAGAATGGTCATTTGTGAAGAAGAATCAAATTCTGGTTTGTAAAAATATTACAATATATAGCGTATATAGGAGAATACATAGCTTAATTTATTATTCTATAGTTTATTAGGCACTGGCTACTAGATTTTAATTTTTTACTAATCACCTTTAAAGCAGAAAATAAATAAATGTCAATTTCACTTTAAATCTGAGAATTATAACATCAATTGCAATTAAATGTTGTATGCATGCATTAAGGCAAATAAATTATTATATTAATATTCAATATACAAATACAGTAAAACCTCAATAAGTCATCACTTAAGAGACCAAGAAATTGTGCAGACTTAAACGAGTGATGACTTAAGCGTAGCAGAGTAACCAGTGAAAGTACTAAATATGCATTACTGTAACGATCATTTCAATTTATGATGATATTCATAACAATTATATAAATTAATTGTTTGAAGTATTAGTAAATTATGTAAATCATGAAAACAAAGTTAACTTTATCTCTTATGAGCTTTATTTGAACATTCTTCAAGTTTTAATACTACTACAATTTTACATAGGTTTTATGATACCAAGCATAGGTGGCGCTAGGCTTTCACAATTGGGGGTGCTATGCATTGGGGGATCACAATTGGGGGTGCTCATGCGAAGCATGTATAGTTAAAAAATAACAAATAGTTTGTGTGAAAATTTAATTCATTATATTTTGTCCCCTGATTTCTGCATAATATAGCCATGGTCTTAATTCGTAAAAAATACTAAATAAAAAGAAAATTGAAAATTATGAGCACACTAGCACAGACGCCAGTGGAATATTGACAATGCTCTACCGAACCTGATATGAAACTTTCGTCTCTGTGTCCTTCCGCGATAGGCATGAGTTCACGACCGATTTCTTTATTGAAGCCTTGTGCATTTGCAGTCATTTGGAACTGGGTCTAGCCAGAAACGCTAAAAATATCTGATCTCAGATTTATAAATCCATAAAAAAATAAATAAAATAATGACTTGAGAGAGAGAGAGAAATTGAGACTGACTTGTTGGAATAAGGGGCTTAACCAGCCCAGGTTAAGTAAAAAGGAAAAAAGTTGGATGGAATAAGGGGCTTAACCACCCAGGTTAAGTAAAAAGGAGTGTTTACACAATTTGAAATGGGGGTGCTGGAGCACCCGTAGCATCCACTGTGGCGCCGCCTATGATACCAAGTAGTATTTGTCTAAACATACAGTTGTGAGTCAGATTGACTTTCTTCTGTAAAAAATTTTGAGCTCTGAATTCATCATATGTAGTTAGTATCTTTAACAGATGTAAGGAAATATCAAATGGTTTCTAAGGCTTCAAGAACATTAGATGGTGAAAGAATTTCCATCTAAAAGTTTTATTAGATGGTGAAAGAATTTCCATCTAAAGGTTTTATTAGATGGTGAAAGAATTTCCATCTAAAGGTTTTATTAGATGGTGAAGGAATTTCCCCATTTTCACCTTCATCACTAACACATTCTTTTTTTTTTAATTATGTAGTTAAATCTTTAATGGTCCTTGGGTTAGTGTTAATGTACCTAATTTTAGAATTATTTCTATTATCTTGTGTTGTCTCGAACCTTTTTCATAGTGACGAGTTATCTGGAATAATATTTGAATTGGCAATGAGTAAACAAGAGTTTAATAGCATTGTTGTCTATAAGAGCCAGATGGAATTAAAAAAAAATAATGACTTAACCGGACTGCCTAGTTATCTCGGAACCACTTATCGAGGTTTTACTGTGCTTTATGACGCTTTAAATGTATACTTGTTCTGATAACCTCAAAGCAGATTTAATTTGATTGTCAGGAATATTTTAGTATCTGCTCATTGTTATCACTAATGTTGCTGGAACAATCTTTCACTCATAGTTCATATTCCTCCTTGGTTTTTACTTTTCGTAGAATCTTGCTGTTCATTCACTTTCTCCTTGATTTTACTTTTAATCTCTTATCTTTCCATTTGGCTCTAATTCAGTTGCTTTCATCACAAACCATGTTTCTATTAACAGAAGTTGGTTTTGCTCTAGTGAATCTTGATTGCATTGTCTTGTCTTGAAGAAAGAGACTATTTTTTGCCTGTGAAACTAGTTCATTATTAGTGTATTATATGCTGTGTAATATGAAGTTTTATAAGTTTTTTTTTTTTTTTTTTTTTTTTTTTTTTTTTTTTTTTTTTGAGCAGAATTGAGCATATTTTTAATCTTTTCTGTACTTAAAAATTATTACCCAAAGTGACTGCTATTCAATAAAAATGTAATAGCTAGATTTAAAATTTATTAGCCAAATGGCTGATGGCTACCACATATTTTAGCTACAGTGAGATATCACCTTAGATTCATTTCACAGTATTTCTTGCTTAATACACTACTTACTGTATGTAATAACAATTTTATGGTTGGGTGGCCAAATAATTCTAGAGAAAATATCTGAAGATTGGGCTGCAAAATGATACCAAAACAATCTAAATAAGTAATAAAAAACCCTTCTACTATAGTTTATATTGTTTATAACAAGTTTTTTGCAATATTTTTTCTTTGTAAGATTTTATTATAAAATCTCAACTTTGTAGTGATCATACATTTAATTTAATCGAATAATAAATTCTATCATTAAACATTTTGTTAGCTAAAACAGTATTTCTTGCTTAATACACAAGCAAAAGTAATTCAATGATTTTTGTGTTTTTAATAGACTTTTTAAGATAAGTACATATTTTCATGTAATTGCTATTGCAACAAGTCTGATGGTGAGCCTCTTTTTTACATACTTTTTGCACTTGTATTTTAAAAATTCTATAAGTTTTATATATTCCTTAGACCTAAAAATGTCCCGAATCTAAATGACCATGTTTCTAATTTAAGACATTAAGTTCATAATATTTTGCATAAAGTTGTTAGACGCCCCTGCTTTAGATATAATTTTTATATTGTTTGTCTAAATATACATATTTTTTTAGTTCATGAAAAATCTGCTTGTACAGACGACCCACCAATTGATCTGAAATGTAAAGAAAAGGTGACAGAGAGTGACACTGAAAGTCAGTCTGATGATGAATCTCTAATAGAAAATAAAGCATTTCCTCAACAAAGGTTTTCTTCTGTGATGAAAATTTCTCCTTCAAATGAAGTTACCCACCGCCCCAAGCCCATAAAAGCTCATCTGTGTTCTAATTCCCAAGTTCCTTTCTCAATAGGATTGAATAACAGCAACAATAACAATTCATCAACCAATCCTGGCAGTGGACTTTTTTTAAGGCCCTTGCCGACAGTATCCAATTTTCAACCCACCGGTGCAGTTTTTAAAGATGTTCATTCACCAAAAGTTCAAACTTCTGAAGCATTTGCTTCATTTCCTGTAGAAAACAAAAAACCATCGATTATTGTTACGTCAGAGCAAGGTGTAAGTGATCGCATTTCATCTTCACCAGATATGCCAGCTTTGATGCAAAAGAATCCAGCACCAAAAGAAAACAACATTGCTGATTTCTCTGATGGGAATTCCAGTCAAAAACTAACTGCATTTGACCAGTTACTGAAATCAAGTGGGTCCCCCAAGCCTAAAATTCAAAAAACTGTCCAAAAACTTTCTCGGGGAAGTGCCCTACCCCCGCCGTTATCGATTCCTTCCATTAATTTAAATTCTGGTACAACTGTCCATACTGGATACACCAAAAGCATATCACCGCAGACACCAGCCATTTCAAGACAGCTTCAATCTCTGCAGGTTCCTACCTGTGCTGCACAGACTGATAAATCAAAACTACAAATAACTCCCATATCTGCTTCTTTAATACAAACATCCCAAGGTTTTTTAGTTTCCAACGGAGCTTTAAATGCTACACATTATAGCATGGCAATATTAAGTCCTCCAGTTTCCAAGAACTCAATAACCTCTCCTCGAGTGTCTCCTGCTCAAGCATCTCCAGAATACCTGACGGCAACATTGAAAAATATTGTCATTCCAGCTTCTAAACAAAATGGGCTGCTATCAACACCCCAGACTCCACCAACAACTGTCCTGGCCAATTTAGTCCTGAAGACAAGTCCTCAGATTTCTTCTCAAGGACTGCTATCTAGTCCCACTTCTCCCGGGCAGTTTCACCTCTCACCACAGTTGATCTCAAGAGCAGGAGGGCAAGTGCAATATTTATTTCCCTCGCTCACTTTGCAGTCTCCAGCTGTGAAAGGTAAGAAATTAATTTTTGCTTTTCCATAATATGCTGCTTTTGGCGACTAACCTGATTTCTTTTTTAAACAACTCTGAGATGTCTTCAGTAGGACCACATACCATATCATTCGCATAGCAAGTAGATTGGTTGCAGTCGATTGCATCACAATGTGATCCTCGTCCTAAATGAATCTTTTAAAAATCCTCTCCAAAGGATTTAAAAAATAAATTTCCTATTGAACAAAAATCCTAACTTGCGTGATTTTTGCCACAATAGAATGAGTTTTGCACAGATTACCATTAATAATGAAATATGCCTACATATCGAATTTGAAGCATATAGCTATAAAGTTCACAAAATTAGAATTTCGTATTTTTAATAGCAGTCTTTTTGTCACAGCTGATTATCTCATTGAACTATCATGGCAATCAGCCAGCAAAAAATGCATATTTTAATTCACCTTTTTCATATTCATTTGAAGTATAATGGTGGAAAATTGCTCAAAATTCCTTTAATAACAGAAAAACAAAATCAAATTTAAAGAAAATGGCATAGCGAGGAAAATCTGAGATTTTCCCCACTATGATTCCAGTTCCTTGTGGCTTGCTTGTGGCCGTCTCACTCAGTTTTAAAAATAAATTTAATTTATGTATCAAGAATTAAAGATCTTCATACCATTCTAAAGATAAATAAGTAACAGAAGGGTGGGTTCATATTTGAACATAGCACCGAGTGACCATTGACTTTAGTTTCCCTTTCATGCAGATGTACAGACTTTTGGGTTATACCTTTTAGGCTAGTGAGGTATTTTTTCATTGTCTTTCTGTACATTGTTCTGTTTCATAAGGAAAGGCAGTTAAAGAAAACCCATTTTCTCAATACCGAAGTATAAAAAAAAAAGATCGGATTTGTCAGCTCTCAAATATCGGTGGTTTATCATTGGTATCAAGAAAATACCGATATATTGGCAAAACTGATAATCGGTATCAGATATCAGAATACCCTTAAGTCAAATCAAATACAGCATTTTAAAAATTGAGTGTTATATGTTGTTAATTACTTGGGTGTCGCAACATATGTTCATTGGTGATGAAAAGAAAGTACATACTAGAAAACAGTAACAAATTGCTCAAGGTATCAAGAGAATACCAATATATCAACAAAACTGATAATTGGTATCGAATATCGGAATACCCCCCTTTCACTTTCCTTATATACATAATGTATAAGGAAAGTATTGTGACGGGGTCAAAAATTCGAATTCGAGAGCACGTTTCAAGCATTCCTGATCGCGAATCGAATATTTTTGAAGTGATGTGTGTGTGTGAAAGTATATGTGTGAAAATGTGTGTGTGTGAAAGTATGTGTGTGTGTGAAAGTATATGTGTGTGTATCAGTGAGTCTGCGGATACAATATCTCATGAACGAATGGAGCGATTTGAATGAAATATGGTACAAAAATCACAATCCGTGAATACTGGAAGCTTATTGTTTTTAAACACAATCGAATGTTCAGAACCTCCTTAAATTTTCGAGTGAAATTTTGAAAAAATCAGCAAAAAATCCAAAACCTTTAATAAAGTTACGCAAATAGACATTTCTTATGTAATTTTTTCTTAGGAAACGATTGACATAAACTTTAGAACGCTAGAATGAACCGTTCTCGAGATATTGCACATTTTTCAAATAAATTTATCAAAAACTCCCATAAATTAAAAAATATATATATTAGCTGTTGAGAAACGTGTTCATTTTTCATATGAAATATCATGCGATAAATTGTGTGACATCATTCTCGTAGATCTAGCTCATTCCTTTCATGAGAAAAGATACTTTGAGTAATACTTTTGTATTTGAACACCAATAGTCATTTATCTGCTATAAGAATAACTTATTTCTCCTTCCATAACGCGTGGCGATATTTTGCGACGAATTTAGTGGAATGTTGCCAACTTGGCAACTTTTTAAATGTTGCCAAATTAACGAAAATGTCGCCAAATGAATAAAAATGACGCTATATCAATAAAAATGACGACTAATTGACGAAAATTTAATACCTTGGAAAGAATATAAGTATCTACTATAAGAATAATCTATTTTTTTTGCTATAAAAGTAGTGAATTCATTGCATTAGATAAGGAAAGTCATGTGCTGCCTATATCAGATTTTTTGAAATGCATAAGTGCTACACTAGTGTCCAAAATAACTAAAGTCTGAAAAGTTATCTTTGCAGAGGTGTGAAAGAAAGAAAATAATCGCTTGAGTTTGGTAAAAAATTGGGTATGTATGTAGAAGCAAATAGCGATAAAGAAAATAAGCATATTATTAAATTGTAAGATTATTAAAACTTTTATATAACTGTAAATAATTCATTTTATGTTAAGAAAGGGATTGCAACCAACACATACACATATACTTTTAGAATGTAAATTGTCTTTTCATACATAACCACAAACTCATATAAAATGAAGTCAACATAACATTTGTATTCTAGAAAGTCCCAAAACATGTGTATCTGTTGCTATTAATTTTTTGACATTAACTGAATTATTTAATAATAAGATGTAATTCATAGTAATATTAAATAATTTTATGTATATGCATGTTTGTATTATGTGAGCATATATATTTAATTTCTTAACCTGACTACTGAAAAAGTCTTAAAACTACTGATATTTTCTAATCAGTTAAAAGAATTAGAAGAAAAAATTTCCTTTTTAGAAATTGAGAAAGAAAAGCTTATACAAAAAAGATTTACCTGTTCCTAGAATATTCTTTTCAAAAAAGTTGTAATCATCAACTTTAATATTATAATTTTGCCCCAGACTTTGAAAACATTTGCTTTTTGGGGGTATTTTTCTAATTTATGGCATTTTATTTTATTTTTTTGCATTTTCTATTTTTTAGGAAATTTTTCAATGTATTACTAGTCTTTCAATTTCCTTTAGCCCAACTTTTTAATAGTATTCAAGTGTTCATCCAGGAATGATCTTTCTCTCTCTCCCCCACCCCCTCATTCTTCACATCTGTTATGATTGTAACATTAATTTTTTAACAAAAATTGATTTTGTTACGATTATTTTGCTAATGTAAAGTTGTTGTTAGTCATTCGTCTATTTGAATTAAAATATAAGTAAGCCATATTTTTTAACAAGATAGACAGATAACAATCATGCATAAAGCATAGATTATGAAACACTTTCCAACTTCAATGCAATTTTATATAAACATCTCTAAAATGTGATACATTTCACCATAATATTTTTAAAATTATCGCAATACTACATTAATTTATTATATCTGAAAACTTAAAATTTCATCGAAAAAAATGAACGTCATTCAAATGACGACATTGAAATATAAATTACCTGGTTTAAACATCTTTAAAATGCAATACGTTCTACAGTAATATTTTTAAAATTATCATAATACAATAATTTATTATATTTGAAAACTTCATCGAAAACAAATGAACTTTATTCAAATGACGTCATCGAAATATAAATCGCCTGGTTCTCTCTATAAAAACAACACTTCATAAACATTTTCCATTCCTTTTATTCATTACAATACTATAATAATTTATTTTATTTAAAAACTTAAAACCATGGAGGTACAAGTAATTTAACTCTATGCTTAAAACTTCATCAAAGAAATCGTCTGGTTCTCTGTGTAACATCAATGAATGTTTTATTCATATCAACTATATTGCAGACTCCATGAGCTAAATAATTTTGCATTAAAGAAATGCAGCAATTCTTATACAACTCATTCTACATCTTTTGGTATTTACATTCTCCATAAGTGAAAATTAGGCTTTGTTGTAGAAATAATCAAAGTTTGATGATCATTTAAACTCAAATATATTGTAATTGAGTTGTTTCAATATGTAGATGCACAGAATTTAAGCAAAAATAAAGTGGTTTTAGGATGGATACAACACTAAATATGAATTAAAATGAACTTTAAAAATCACGATTTTGGCACATGAAGGATGCCATATTTTATTTTGAAGTGGGTCACGTGATCTTTTCATATAATGGTCATGTGATCACTTCATATAAAAGGTGTAATTATTATTTTAATTTTTATTTCAAAAACTACTGAATATATTTTGCTGAAATTTTTTTTATATATATTATGGGATAATTTGAATATTTCCTAAAACTTTCAAAGCAATTTGTGAATTTTAAATTTGCTTAAAAAATGTTTGAAAAATTAGGTCCCATAGGGTTCAATGTATTTCATTTCTTCAACCCGGGTTCAATCCAAAGCTAATTGGGTGATATTATTCATTTATATTCCCATAGGTCCCACAGACTGTCTGAACAGCATACTGAAATTTCATTTTGATAAAGTCATTTTTATGGCAGTTATTATACTAACAGACAGACAGACAGAATGAACAAAGTCATAAACACTTTTCAACTATATTGTAAAGTGTTAAAAGTGAAAAATATACTTATACTAAAAATTAGTATAATAGAATGCATTAGTTTTTTTCATATTTTATATATAACTATTGTAAGTTATAAAGGAAATGTCCCTAAAATTTTATTATATTTTCCTAAAATTTTTTGTAAAATTTCCTGAAATTCCTTCCTAAATTTATTTTTCAAATATGCTATGATCCCTGTAATATTCTTGTGGTTTGATAATATGTTTATGTATGGCAAGTATATGTATTTGTGCATGACACGTGTACGTAATAATGTGCATGTGTCACTTCTTTTAAGTGTTATTTATGCCAAAATAAACATTCTAGGTATGGTGCAGATGGCTGTCCCTGCTCAAGGTAGTATTCAACTTGGAACTCCCACCTCACATGCTAGTGGTGTCCCATCTAGTTTAGCAGGAAGTAACGCAAAATATTTCACGAATGGTCATGCAAAGTAAGAATAAACAAATGCTATGTTTTTCAAAGTGTATTCAAATCATATGTTAAGTGTACATGTTTTAAACCATTTATTAATCTTATGTACATTGTAAATGAATTTTATTTGGGGTTATTTCTTACTGTGTATACAGGGTATCAAGTAACATCATGGACCAGGCTAATAACTCGAGAAGTATTAGAGTTATCGTATATTTTTTATGCAAGTGTATAGGAAACAGAGTGACCACAGACCTGGAAAACCTGTTATTATCAGGGAATTTTATGTTTTTGGAAATATCAAAGAAAATTCAGAGAATTCCATGGAAAATCGAAGAATATTACGAATTTCTACAATTTTTACTTTCCCTGTAATACATGGTAATGTATAGGGAAAGTATTGGAATCATGTCGAAAATCACAACTCGAGTTTTTGATGGATCTACACGTTTCGATACCTCTAGAATATGAAAAAACTATTTTTAGCGTGACGTCTGTGCAATGTATGTATCCACTCTAACTCAAAAACTAATGGACCGAATTTCATAAAATTGGTAGGTAAGTCACTTGTATGTGACTCTGGTGCTGATTAGTTTTGGGTACTATTCAGAATGAACCAACCCGCCTTTTTTTGCGAAATGGCCCTCAAAAATTGCCTGTATCGTATCCACTGTAACTGAAAAACTAATTGATCAAACTTTACAAAATTTGGTACATAAGTTACTTGTAGGTCACCCTGGTGCTGATTAAATTTTGATACGATTCGGAAAAGAACAACCTGCTTTTTTTATGAAATTGCCCGCAAAAATTATATATTTCCACTCTAACTCAACTAATCAACTAAATTTCATAAAATTTGGTAGATAAGTCACTTGTGGTCGACCCTGCTGCTGATTAGATTTTGGAACGATTCGGGAAAAGAACAACCTGCCTTTTTTTAGGAAATGTCCCACAAAAATTTCATGTATCCACACTAGCTAAAATACTAATTGACCCAATTTACAGAAATTGGTAGATAAGTCACTTGTGGGATACTCTGGTGCTGATTTGATTTTAGTACAATTCAGAGAAGAACAACCTGCTTTTTTTAATGGAATGGACTGCAAAAATTGCCAAAATCGAAAAAAAAGACTATATATGTTCAAATATATCAAATGAATTTTTGTTTTATATGCAATTTTTGACGAGGAAAAGAATATAACACACTCCATTATACTTTAGGACTAACCTTTCTCAAGATATTTGAGATTTCTAGCATTTTTGTTATACCGATTTCGGGAAAATGTCCAATTACCAAATAAAAACAAAAATTGAATTAAAAATGCAACTTCAGTGTTATTTGGTGCAATAAAACTCAATCTAACAAATTATTAAAGAAATAAAGAAAATATAAATTTGAGTCTGCAGGGAAAGTCATGTGCTGCCCATATCAGATTTTTACTTTCCCTGCAATACATGGTAATGTATAAGGAAAGTATTGGAATCATACCGAAAATCATAACTCGAGTTTTTGACGGATCTGCACATTTCGAGACCTCTAGAATATGAAAAAACTATTTTTAGCCTGACGGCTGTGTGTGTGTCTGTCTGTCTGTCTGTCTTTTCAGATTTTTAATCCACTCTAACTAAAAAACTAATTGACCGAATTTCATAAAATTTGGTAGGTAGTCACTTGTGGGCGAATTTGGTGCTGATTAGTTTTGGGTACGATTCGGGATAAAAGAACCCACCTTTTTTTGCGAAATGGCCCGCAAAATCTTGTATCCACTCTAGCTGAAAAACTAATGGACCGAATTTCACAAAATTCGGTAGATAAGTTACTTGTGGGTCACTCTGGTGCTGATTAGATTTTGGTACAATTCAGACAGAAATAACCTCCCTTTTTTTGCAAAATGGCCCACAAAAATCGCCAAAATCTAAAATAAAAAACTACATATGATCAAATATATCCATTAAATGCTTGTTTAATACGTAATTTTGAACGAAGAAAAGAATAAGACCAACCCCATTACACTAGGACTAGCCGTTCTCGAGATATTTGAGATTTTTCTCATTTTTGTTACGCCGCCTTTGAAACAATGTCCAATTACCAAATCGAAACAAAAATTGGATTAAATGTGCAAATTTAGTGTTATTTTGTGCCATTAAACTCAATTTAATGAATTATTAAATCAAATTGAATTAAAAGTGAATTAAATTTAATTAAAATAAAGATAATGTGGATATAAGTCTGCAGAGAACATGTGCTGCCCACATTAGATTTTTTTATTTTCCGATGGTATAATTTTTTTTTTAGCTGAATGAATAATGCATGTTTATTTCATGATGTCACATTTTTTATCTCTCGTCTCCCATCACTCATCTCCTCTAAATATACTTCTGAACAAGAGGCTGGAGGAAGAGTTTTCATCAATAGGCGACATGAGCTGATAAACAACCTTCAAGGGGGGACGTTTCTTGGAGTTATTGGGGTAAAATCAGGAAAATATCAGGAAATTTCAAAATGAATTTCTTGTGACCGTCCTGAGGTTGGTGGTATCCATCTTATGGTGTTATCCATTGTGACAACTGTAGGGGAATAATGAAAACTTGAACAATGTATATAAGCACAAATAAGACACTAATGCAGCATACGGCTGTTTTGAGGATATGCTGGATCCCCCTTGTCAATGCAAAAGAACCAACAAATCTGAAGTCAGATGAAAATGATTTCATCATTTTGACTTCTGGTTTGTTGGTTCTCTTGCACTGACAAAGGGGATCCACTGGATCCAGCATATCGTCGAAACAGTTGTATGCTGCATTATTGTCTTATTTGTACTTATATATGTTGCTGAAGTTTTCCTTATCCTTTGCACAAATTGTATTTTACTTATTAACTTTAGGGGAGCTGAATCTCTTATTTTAAGAGGACATGGGGAGGGGGATATCTCACTTCCTGTTAGAAATAGGGGTAAAAAGTGTAAAGCCAAAGTGCATATGGGTGCTTGAAAATTGGGAAAGTACTTGAATTTTAGATTTACATTTTTCAAGGCCTTGAAAGTACTTAAAAAGGCAGAGTTCAAAGTGTTCTGCAGATTCACAGCATTATGTTTTTTCAGAGAAGTTCTATTTTCTCTGGAAATTTACCTAGCAGTTGCTTTGTCACTGAAATTTTCTTAAACAACATTGTTTTTCTCAAAAATTTCCTCAATGACTTCACCATTAAACAATAATGTTAGTTTGCTATGATTTTTTCTCTCAGAAATGCATGCAACTGTCCATAATATGAAGAAATGATGGCCTTGAAAAATAATTGCATGGTACTTGAAAGTGCATGAAAAGTGCTTGAAAATTTTTTAAGGAAAGTGTACTTACCCTGTAAAGCATTTATAAAACTAGGACTAAACAATTTTGTCCCCTCCCTCAAAAAAAAAAAAAAAAGTTGAACATTTAGACAATGCAGCAGAATAAAATTGACTTTATTATACACAAAATACGAAATGTCCATCTTCAGCAACAATGTGTGCTTGGCCTTGTGTAATAAGATGCCTCTATGTACTTTTCCAATATCTCTATGTTATGTTCATTGAGACATTCCATTTCCAATACCTCTAGATGTTCATTGAGACATTCCATTTTCAATATCTCTATGTTCATTGAGACATTCCATTTCCAATATCTCTATGTCCATTGAGACATTACATTTCCAATATCTCTATGTTCATTGAGACATTCCATTTCCAATATCTCTATGTTCATTGAGACATTCCATTTCCAATATCTCTATGTTCATTGAGACATTCCATTTCCAATGTCTATATTGTACATTTTAATTTCATTAATGAATCTGCATGTAACAACATGCAGGTTAATGAAATTGTCTCTTTTAAAATTCTTCTTTAGAGAATTATTCTGCAGCTTTATCTGTAGGATAAAAATGCTTAATACTAATTTTGAAATGCTCTACAACTTTGTAATTGACATTTTCCCATCAATCTCAAACAAGAAGTGAGATGGACCTCCCAATACCCTCCCTAAAAGGGGGGGGTCAGTTTCCCTAAAATTGTCTCATCATATAGTGCCACAGGGGCTTCCTATACACTAGCTTAAAAATTATTCGATAAACCTAATGCTTCTCGAGTTATTGGCCTGATCTGTGATTTTCCTTGACAGCCTGTTCAGTAGCGGCTTGTGGTTCTGAAAACAGGTGAAGCACTTTAGGGAAAGCAGAAAAATAAGATATTTTTTTTACTTCATTTTATTTAATTTTTGCATTTGTTTTCAGTGTTATCATTTTATTTTAGAACTTTTATTATTTTCAATTAACCTCCTAATGTTATATATTTAAAACAATTAGTTTTATTTTTCATCACTGGTATTTAATTTTTAATGTACATTATTTTCATGGTCTAGCTTGTGTTTCGGCTAATTTAAATTGGTGAGTTATTTAAACAAAGGGATTCTTCGAATATTCTTTGCCGTTGGCCACCAAAATTCTCAATTCTGTATTATCCACATGTTAAAACTTATTTTTTTATCATCTTTTCAACAAGAAAATGTTGTCTATAGATTGCACAAAATGTCATTAACAAAACATATTATTTTACCTCACAGCACAACACATAACAGTAAGAAATACTCACAATAAAGAAAATATTTTATAATCTTTAGTTTTTTTTTAAGGATAACATGGGAAGTTGCCAAATAACACATCAATTATTGCAATGCAAGGAATTGCTAGAAAACATAACATCATGGCACCTTTATCACACACTTAAAAAATATACCAGACATATAAAAAAATATACATATACATAAAATATATATATATAAAATATACATGTTTGGTGGGAAAATATGCTGCCTCTTCAAATGCATTAGCTGGCAGAATGCGTGATGTCATGGCAGTCATGACAACAGTGTACGCTCATGAAGAGTCGGTGTTTCTTCTTGCTAGCACTTCTCTTAGTGATAGAATTGTGTTAAAAGTGTTTAATATGTTGAAATTATTCTCAATAAAAATGTAGTATTCTTGCATTCTGTAGTGTGTGCAATACAATGTATTGTAGAAATAGATTTTATTTGTTTCGATTTTAATAAGTGAAGTGCTTTTTTACAAATTGCACCTATATATATATATATATATATATATGATTGACCGCTGTATATTGAATATATTTCACATTAATCATATATAGTTTCGGTTTCCAATTTTTTCACCTTAGTACACCCTCAATTGTTATCCTCAACCTTCTCAATTTAATAAACATTGCAATTGTTATAAATTTGATTTCTGATTACTAAAATTTTATTTTTAAATTTTAAAAATTCGCATAAGAATTTAATCAACTTTAGGAAATAAGAGATGTATGATAAAAAATTTGTGGAATTTCTCAGAATGGATAAATGTAAAATGTTCAAAAATATTAATAAGATGACAAGCAATATAAAAATCAAAAATGCATTGTTATAAACTATTTAAAAAAATGTTGAAGGTAATGCTCAACTAGTTTCCTGAGCATAATATGAACAATCTTCATCGTAAACTATTGTCAAAGCAGCAAACCTGATGAAAATGTTACATAGCGATCTTTTCCAGATTCAGCAAAATTTACTAGCTGGAGCCAGAATTGGTTAAAAAATTGCATCATCTAATTTTAATGAAAAATAATATGCATATATTGATGTAAATCAGGATTTGTGCTAGGCAATACATTACAATTTGCTACTAAATATTGTCATTTTATTTATAAATTTGAAAAATGCATAGCAAAAGTTCTATTTAAGAAAATTTCAAAAGCATTCATAAATCGGAAATCACATCACTTGTGTTGAGTTTGATAAAAAAATAAGTTCCTTGATGGAGCACCAGGCATAAGAATTACTCGAGTGTAAGATATACATTATAGCAATCGCAAAAGCAGTTAACACGACACCATGTTAGGGATCTCTGACATAGAGAAACATTAGTAACTATTTTGTCACTGTGTACATTAAATAAGTCATGGAACAGTTCTAACTAAGAGAATTTTATAAATAAAAATTGGCTAGGTTGTGACAAGTACTTTAACATTCATTTATTTAAAAAAAAGTTATTTAGACTGGTGGTATAACTGCTATTCAACTTTGATTTTGATTAGCAAGCCTTGCTAATCATTTTCAAATCCTTAAGGAGAACCCTGTTATAAATGAAATTTAAATTTATTTTTAGTTCACAGCCAATGAAAGAAATCAAATTGATTTAAAGTAAACATAAATTTGTTCTCATCTGCTATTGCTGAAATTTTTTCATGCAGTCCTACTGGCAGGCAAACCCAACTTGGGAAAGGCTTATGTATAGTGTAAAAAAAATTGATCTACCTCTTATTTCTTATGTGCCAGTCATCTAATTATCTTCATTCTTTTTATTCAGGTTGTTTTCTTTTTCAATCATTGAAGAGGGAAAAGAAATTTTGAGTTTTTACATTTAGTTTAAAGTCAACAGGACTAAGAAAAAATGCAAATTTCACAATCTTATATTCGATACATGTATTAGGTATTTTACATTATGGAAGCCTTGCTTAGTTAAAAATACCTAATTTGGATCCATGCTTTGAACAGCATTTAATTTTGACTCACAAGCCTTCCAGAGTTAAAATGTTATTTGTCATTTAGACTCTCTAAATTCACTAAAATTCTTCTGAAAAACTCAGAAATTATATATATATATATATATATATTAGAAAAATGTAATAATAAAAATTCAAGTAATATTAACATCACCATAGAAGCAAAACCACGGCCATATTGCCGATAAGAGAAAAGAACAGCACCGACCCAAATTTGATGATTAATCAGAATTGAATTCATCTTCAGGTCTGAGTATTTAATTCTAATTAACTCAAACAAATGCCTGTTTCAGATTGAGCAATAGTACATTACTATAAATGCTCAAACTCAGACTACAGGCATCAAAAGATGAAAAAATGAAGATAAGAAACATTAAGGAAATTTGTAATACCATGTGGCATGAACCCTTCTTCTTTCACTACGTGTATACACAATCAACCAAAGCAGAATAAATTATCTTTAAGCACCGGAATGAACATGTTGAAATACAACCAGGGAGTTAGTACGAACGTTCACAGCAACACTCCTAGACTCGTCCAGTGAGTCAAAGCAGGAGACAGGACAATTACCCGTATAAGCAATTCAGAATATGAACATGAAGCAAAGATGAAAATTCTTTTTAAACAAGTGATTCATAGAAGAAATGGATAAACAAGAATGCCACTATACACCATTATAAGGGCTCTCAAATCGTAGTTTCAAACTGGCTAGAGTTACAATTTTTTAGCGAAAATAAAATTCAAAACATTAATATTAATGTATCTTATTTTCTAATTTTTTGATTTTTCTATTTGTTTTTTAGCTTATTTTATTATTTTTCATTTTTATTTATTTATATAATTAATAAATAATTATAATATTTTTTTGTTTAGCCACTATAATATGTATACATACATATTCTATCACTTTTCTATCATTGGACTTTCAAACTATTATTATTACATACACACACTATCAATTATATATATATATATATATATATATATATATATATATATATATATATATATATATAATTGAAGAATTTTAATTTACTTGTATTTTATATACCAGAGATTGATCATTTATTGAAATTGTTCTGTATAGCAAACAAGAAAGATCAATCATGCATAAGCATTGATTATAAAACACTTTCCAACTGAAATGCAATTTCATTTTTAAATTTCTAAAATGTGATACATTCAGTGGTGATATCTTTTACATTATCACAGTACTACAGTAATTTATTATACTTAAATATTTAAAACTGTATCGAAATATAAATCATCTGATTCTCTATGCAAAATCAATGAATATTTCTTTCATATAACTTGTATTCCAGACTCCAGAGCTAAATAATTTTGTGTGAAAAAATTCAGCAATTCTTATATAACTCACCTTACAATTTCTTGAGATATTTGCATTCTGCATAAGTTGAAATTAGGCTTCGTTGAAGAAATAATAAAAGTTTAGGGATCATTTAAAATCACAACTATTGTAATTGCATAGGCACGGAATTTAGATACACAGATACGCAGATAATATATGTGTGTGTGTGTGTGTGTGTGTGTGTATGTATTCAAAGTATTGGAATCGTGCCGAAGATCGGAACTCGAAGTTTCAAAGGATCTACACGTTTTGGGACTTCTAAAACACGAAAAAACTATTTTTAGGAAGACGTCTGTGTGTGTAAGAGTGTATCTGTGTACGTTTCTGTGTGTCTGTGAGGATATTACATCCACTCTAATTGAAAAACTAATGGACCGAATTTCATAAAATTTGGTAGGTATGTTTTTTGTGGGAAATCCTGATGTTCATTAGATTATAGTACGATTCGTAATAAAAGAATCTGCCTTCTTTGCGAAATGGCCGGCAGAAATTGCCTTTATCCACTCTAGCTAAAAACTAATGGAACAAATTTAACAAAATTTGGTGTATAATATTTCAATGACCTACAAGTGATTTATATACCAAATTTAACAAAATTTGGTACATAAATCATTTGTAGGTTATTCTAGTAGTACGATTCAGAAAAAAGGAACGGGCTAATTTTGCAAAATGGCTCGCAAAAATCGTTAAATATAAAAATAAAGGACTACATGTGCTCAATTATATCAATTAAATTCCTATTTTACACGTGATTTTTGACAACAAAAAGAATAAGACTAACCCCATTACTCTAAGACTAGCCGTTCTTGAGATATTCTAGTTTTTTCGCGTTTTCGCTACGCCACCTTTGACAATAAGTCCAGCTATCAAATGAGAACCAAATTTAAGTTTAACGCGCAAATTCAATGTCATTTATAATACTTATGGCTGTTATTTTGTGCATATAAACTCAAATTATTATTGAAGAAATAAAGAGAATGTGAATATGAGTCTGCAGGGAAAGACACGTGCTGCCCACATCAGAATTTTTAACAATATTACAACAATGATTTATAGAAGTGAATGGGGATTATTTGCAGGCTATTTCGAAAAAAATGTATGATCTATATTTAAAAAACCACCAAATTTTTGTAGAATAAAATGTTCAACAAATTTAAGCTGTGTACCAAATTTTAACTCTCTAGGACGTAGGAAAGTGCATTAAAAATGCCATCAAATAAGTATATCATGAAGAGTTATATAAAATTAAAAAAAAATTTGAAAAATTGTTATCTACCAAATTTATTTTAAAATGTGAAGCCTCTCATATACAGAATGATTAAACTCTTGGAAAGATATTTATTATATAATATATCTCTTTTTTCTTTCTGGAGGCTATCCCAAAAGTCAGAATTTAATTGAATTTGTTTTTTTCCCTATATTAAATAATTTTTAATTAAAAAACTACTTAACATATTTTACTGAAAATTTTTTATATATATTTTATGGGATAGTGTTAATATATCCTAAAAATTTCGAAGCAATTTGTGAATTTTAAATTTGCTTAAAAAATGTTGAAAAATTAGGTCCCATAGGGTTCAGTGTATTTCGTTTTTTCAACCCGAGTTCAATAAAAAACTATTTGGGTGATATTATTTATTTATATTCCCATAGGTCCCACTGACCGTCTGAAAAACATACTAAAATTTCATTTTGATAAAGTCATTTTTACGGCAGTTATCGTGCTAACGGACAGACAGACAGACAGACAAAATGAACAAATACATAAACACTTTTCAACTATGTTGTAAAGTGTTAAAAATGAAAAAAACATGGTTTGAAGTGAATATTTGATATCAATAATGACTATACGATAAACTTGTGAAGATGATGAAGATATCATTATAAATAAAACATTATAAATAAAACAGGTACTTAATTGATATAAAATACACCTTTTTCCCTGTTCTATATACATTTTATGGAATTGAAAAAGAATTACTTGTGGTAAAGTTAGGTGAATGTAAGCCCTTAACTACACCCTTAGATTAAATTTTTTTTTGTTATAAATCATATATGTAATACAGGTACTTAAGGTACTAATCCCCTTGTTTCCTGTATAAACATACATGGTTGTTGTTGAGACCCAGACCGTCCGACCTACCAGAAAGAAAACAAACATGGTGTAAAAGCATTAGTAGTGTATAAGATGAAAAGTTGCAAAACAGAAAAATTTTTTGCACATGGAGCTAGGCCTTTCTGGCTCCCCAAATTTTTATTTTTTTTTTGAAAATGAATAAATTGAAAAAAGTGAAAAGCAATTCCGAAACCATGTACTTTATCAAGAGCCATACCTGGTTTGTTAATGCTGATTCTAGGTTTATGTGTGTGCATTACTGTAAATTGTATTACAGAAATAATGCACATGGCCTCATATATATATATAAGAATTTTAATTACTTGTTTTTAATACCAGTGACTTATCTCTGATTGAAAATGGTCTGAAGAGCACATGTAAAAATAAAAACAAAATTGCCCAACGTTATGCTTGAGAAAGAATCCTTTATAAAGCAGGTACTAAAAAGGTGTTAAATACCCCTCGTTCCTTGTTCCATATATAAAGTAAGCAATTGAAAACTGGATTTCAGGTTGTGAAAGCCTGGTAATATAATAATAAACCTGTAACTACACCCAAAAATAAAATTAAAATTTAAATATTTTATAAATCATATATGTAATACAGGTACTAAAGGTACTAAATTATATATATGTGTGTGTATATTCATATTCAGTCATTGTTTTTATCAATAGATGAAGCTTAAAGGGTATAAATAAGATTAAGCACACAACTTTGATAGAAGGTCTTTTATTACACTACTTATAAGATGTACAAAATAGAAAAAGGTCCGAGCGCTTTCTAGCGTTAATATGCTCTTCATAAGTGGCTACATGGAAAGTAAAAAGGATCATTCATATATAGACCAGTAAAGATAACAAATTTGCATAAATACAATTAGTAAATGAACATTCGATTATCTAAGGAAAAATACACAAAAGACATAAAATATTTTTTAACGGATTCAAAAATGAGTATATCTCAAGAAAAGTACAATTAAAAATACTATTTTATTACAGGAATGCAAATTCAAAAAGGACAGTCAAGCCCAGGCCCCATGAGGATGACGTCAAAGATAACTATGAAGGGACTTGAATTGCATAGAGTCGAGAATGAGTTGCCAAGCATAACTTAAAATGCTTGGCGACTCATTCTTGATTCTATGCAGTTCAAGTCTCTTCATAGTTATCTTTGACGTCATCCTCAAGGGGATTGGGCTTGACTGTCCTTTTTGAATTTGCATTCCTGTAATAAAATAGTATTTTTAATTGTACTTTTCTTGAGATATACTCGTTTTTGAATCCGTTAAAAAAATATTTTATGTTTTTTGTATATTTTTCCTTAGATAATCGAATGTTCATTTACTAATTGTATTTATGCAAATTTGTCATCTTTACTTGTCTGTATATGAACGATCCTTTTTACTTTTCATGTAGCCACTGATGAAGAGCATATTAACGCTCAAAAGACCTTCTATCAAAGTTATGTGCTTAATCTTATTTGTTTGAAATCAGATGTGATACCAACTTATTTATTTAAAGGGTATAGTTAAAAATATCTCCCAACAGTAAATTTTAGCAGTATTGTCTATCTTAAGATTATTGTTATGTTTCAGTGGAGTGTTGTGTTACAAATATAAACTTTTATCCACTATTAATCCTTTATTTTTTAAATAGCTCATTGGCTACATCTAAAAATCCTAATTCTTGTGTACAAGGTGTGATCGTTAGTAAACAGACATCTGGTCCTATTTGTACTTCCCAAGTGTTGACAATAGCACCAGCTGTGAGCCCTGTTGCAGAAAATTCCCGATTGCACTTGAACAGTGTGTCTCAGACCTATACGATTACCACACCTCCAACTACTTCGTCTCCAGCTCAGAGACTTATTTTACCATCAACAAGGTTAGAATATAATGAATTCTTTTCATTTTTGTCAAATTAGACTTATGCAGTAAATATGCAGTTTAATCTGTAAGTACTGTTATCAAATTTTTACTTTCTCATACTATTGTGTGTTTGTATGTAGAAGGTATTATTTTCCCGAAAACTTTTCAATTTTAATGGAGAATCACATTTTGAGACCTCATGAATACTACATTCACTTTTGGAAGGATGTCCATCCATGTGTGTGTATTTGTAAAGTGTGGACACTATGGGCAAATGTAGCTAATGCTATCAAATAATATATGTAGATATATTATATGTAAAACTAGAGCTAGATATAATTTTTAGTAATTTTCATGTTTAGAATTTAATTTATTTGAATTTTAAGATTTTCATAGCCTTATTTCCTATGGAAAACAGGATAATTTTTGAAACAATAATGGTAGTATATAGTGTATGGGAAAATTAATAATAATTTCCACTGTGCTATAAATGTTAATAGTAGTGAAATAGTTTGTATTAAAATGAACTAGAAAATTTACTTGCATTGCCTTAGGATTTAAGGTGGGGATTAATCGAATTCATTCATTGAATTTTTCAAAAGGCGTAGTCACACCCCTCTTATCATATAATACCATATTAAAAAAGTTAGAATGACATACTTCAAATTCGCGAAGTTTGTAAACTAGTAACATAAAATCTTAACCATATAATTATATTTTTTCGAAGAATAGAATGGTTATAAAGGTTGTACAGTACAATGCTCACAATATGCAGTATAGTTTTTCAATATACCTTTCTTAAAAGCTCTAATACATCCATATTTTTTTATTGTATCTGATAATGATATAACAGTTGGATCTATTTACCTCATTGACCTTTATTTTCTCCAACATAGCTACATAAATAACTGTGACATCATATTGTGATTTACTTGCAAATGGTCAGTAGTGTATGTGAGACAGTGATAGTTTGAACTATTATATATGCTATGGATGTAAACAATATGGATATATATTAGGCATTCGATATCTCGAATTTGAAGGCAGCATAAAAAAATTCGAGATATCAAAAATTTGATTTAATGAAAATTAAAAAAAGGACGGTGCTTCGAATTATAGGAATGTAAATAGTATTTAAGTATAATTGACTTACCCTACTAGGAGAAAGATCATGATAATTCCGATTTTTTTTATCAACATCACCAGACAAAGGTTTTGAATGCTTATATATAGTATATTTCTTATATATACTCACTATACATATATAGATCTTAAATTGATTTTATGTACAAAAGTGTATGTATTCAAACAAAATTTGTTTGAAAAAATTCTACAAAACAGTTTGTTGCCTGTTTTTGGCTCTCTTGCACCCAATAACAGTTTCTAGGTGCACAAATGCTTGATTGAAAAGTTTTAAAAGTTATATCCAGTCTGAATTCGGCACATGTTCACACAATGTTCATTAAAGATTGTGCTTCTCTAAATGATACTGAAAGTGGTAAGGTAAGCAACTTTGGTTTCATCTTTAGCAATATTTTTACTTGCAACTTTATGCCAATATTTTACTTTAAAATTCTGTATTACACTCTGGTACAAAGGATGCAATTTTGAAACAGTGTTTGGAGGCAAGAACTCAACTTTAACTGACTTCAATTTTGTCTAGCAATAATGGACAGTGCAAGTGTCATTGAAAAGAACAGTCTTGCACCTTTGACAAATCCTTTTACGATCTAACTCCTTAATCCAATTGTCAAAAATATCTGAAATCATCCAAAAAAATGAGTTATCAATAAATAAGGAAAATATTCGACATAATGAGATTGTTTTCACATTAACTGGAATAGTAAGCATACATGGAAAGGAATAAATTTGGGGATATCGAAAAATTAACTGAATGTCTCGAACAAGTTATTGAAGTTTAAGATATCGAAAGCCGACTAAAGTATATATTAATGGTACACAATCTTTTTGTTTGTGTGACCATACTGAAGAGTTATTTTATTTAGGAGACCCCATGCTACCATCTAAATAAAATAAGGAGTTTAAATTTATAATTAATTATAGAATTTTAAAAAAGCATTTATTTTACATTTATGAATATTAATTACATTTAGCAATTAAAAATGTCAAAATATTTCATCTAGCTAGAAGTAGTATGTAGGATATTTTTGAAACAAGAAAACACTATTTATAAAAAAGATTACACAAAATATTTGACAGTCCTAATATGAAATGTGAGTTTAAATCTACATATTGAAAAATAAAATAAACACCATTTTTTCCCCCTGTACTTCTCTTTCTCTTCCATCAAAAAATTACGGTGACCCCTTAATAAACCCTTACGACCTCAAATGGGGTTGTGACCCGACAGTTATGCACCACTGGTATATATTAACAAATTAACCAAAACATCATATTTATTAGTATAATAGAGCTATTGCCAACTTAATTTTTTTTTAATTTTATTCAAATTTTTAAATGAATAACTTTTGATCAAAATCTTATAAAAAAAAAAAAATATGCAATTTTTTGTAATTTTAATGTTGATTATAATAAGTAAATTATAAGGAATATTAATACATGAGAAGAAGGTCGAGTGGGGCCTCATACTACTGATATTATTATTTGCAGCACAGTATATCAGTCTATTTGAATATCAAATTCTCTATTTGCTGATTGTAATATTAGTCTACTTAAATTCTAAAATCTCAATAGTGAATTTTGTTCAGCAGGAGACAAGCAGCATCTCCGGGTTCTCCTGCCTCATTAGCATCCCATCCTGTGTCATTGATATCTTCATCAGACTTATCACAAGGGACTTTGATACAGTTGCAATCATGTATGGCAGTTGCTCCGCAGAAAGGTAATTCTGTGTTTCTTTGGGATTCCATTTTGGAACGTATTAAATGCTAATTTCATCCTTTTAGCTTATTTATGTGCACTTATCTTCAAAAAGCACACTTAATGTTGGATAGTTTATACTAAATTTGATGAATCTGGTTTGAAGTACTATCTTTGACTAGTCACAAAACTTGCCAATAGGAGATATTTTAAAGCTTTACATTAAAGATGTGCAAATACTCGAATACCTTGAAGACTAGAAAGTATTTGAGATCTCATGAAGTTTTTAAATATTCAAATAAAAAGTTCTAATTTCTATATTAATGTGGTTTTATTAGACTTTTTTTCTGTTTTTAATATTAATTTATTTACTAATTAATAATAATATTTATGAATTAAAATATTATTTATTACCAATTTACAATAACAACTATTCACGGTATTCAAATATTGATTTCTTAGAATATGCATAATTTATTTTGGTCCATATTTCTTCTCTAGAAACTGCATCTTTTATAACAATTAATTAACCAGGCAAAATCTCTCTTTCTTTATTAGCTTCTCCAGCAGCAAGTCCACGAGCAGCTCCCATAAATTCTTCACGCAGTCCTCATACTAGGAGCCAGTCACCACAGTTTTATGCTGGTAATATATTTCTTCTTAAAATTTCTATTTTACAAGAAATATCATGCAGTTCTGATTGTACTCCCCTCCATTCAAATAATATCTCTTCCAGAAAATTTAATAACTTTTTTATATTCCCTAATATTTTTATATATAAACCTCTTTATACTTTTTCAATTTTTGAGTTGTCACAGGACCTCAGGACTCATTTTTTCTCCATCCAGTTTTTAGTCATCGGGCTTGAGGTCTCGGCACTTCCAGTTTGTAAAATGCTCCATTCCCCTAAAGTGTCAAATAATATGTAAAAGGTATAACCCTCCTTTACTCTCCCTTTTCCTGTAATGAAAGTCAGGATTATAACACAAAAGGTTGTTAGTTTCTGAAGTTTATTTTTATTTATCTATACAAATAAAATCGAATATCTCTCTATGGATGTGTTTGTCTTATCCTCAGAATGTCATGAATATTTGTGGGTAGCCTTCGAATAGCCCCATTTAAAATTTATTCCATATTTCAAGCTTCTCTAGGATCAGGGATTGTTGAGATATTAATAAAAACTGCACAAATAAACCTTCCACAGAAATAGAATTAAGCAGACAATATTTTTTTCCCAAAAATTTATTTGAAGAATATTATACCATGTTGCTTAGCAACACAATTAAATCAAATGTGTTTATATGGCAGCTGATTTTTGTTATTTTTTGTCCAATTTATCAGATTCATACATTGTGTTTAGTCAAATTCTTGAAACAGAATAAAAATGCTATGAGTATTATATTTTCCAATGCCATTTTAGCGCTCTTCAGATCTGTGAAGATAATTTTGTATAATGAGATATTTTTATACTTCATTTGAGGAGAATTACATTAAATATTTTAATAAAATGTTTTAAACGACTATTTCATTTAGAATAAATACTGCAGGAATTTTCACATTATTGTGAATTTTAAGTTTCTTTGCATTATATATTCTGTACGAAGAACAGGTATACTGCTAGTAGTCTATAAAATCTAAATTGTAATAAATTTATATATTTGTAAACATAAACAACCATTTTCTATTTGTCATTAAATTTCTGGAAATCTAATGAATTGATATGTTTTTTTTGCTGCGCTGTGGCTGATACTTTGCTGATGTTTGGCTGCCCCTTTCTCCTGGAGATTTTGATTATTATCTTTAATGAAACAAGTTCCAAGTATATGTTACTTTTATAAGTAGGGTATTGTTATTTTAAAGATACCATTATAGAAGGTTTTTCTATATAAGTAAAACAACACTTTTGGAACAAACTTGTGCAGCTATTTTATGGTTTTGGAGACTGGAGACTTTTATTAAATACTATTGTGTATGAGAAAATCAAGCACTGTCCTTACTTCAGATATATTTTTGTTTAAACAGCTTCAGTTTATATACAAATTGGTTTTTCACAGGCGTGATGGATATAAAATCTGGAGCTTTATCCACAACACCTGTCAGTCTCACTCCCAACAGTAAAGGGGATCTCACCTTTTCGGCTCACACTTTTCATCCGAAGCCACTGAAGATTAAAGCGACAGTGGCTAATGTTCCTGTTGCACCTCCAGCTGCTGAGGCGGACTCTTCTAAAGCAGTGGAATCGAAGACAGGTATAAGTTTTGTCTTATATTTTCTTTATTTAAAAGCACTTTTCATTTTATTTCCATTACTTTTGACCTCTTTGTCAAACTCTTTTCATCCTGGCAATAATTTTATGTACTACACTAAATCTGTAGCATATTCAGAACATTAAAGTAATCTAAGCCATTGTATAAAATTTGAGATAAATAAATAAAAATTTACATAGTATTCTTTGTTGAGTCAAAATTTCAACAGCTTTTATGAACATTAGGATGCAACAAAGATAACTGATATTCAATTTTTTAATCATTTTTTATATGTCACAATATGTGTTGAGGCCTCACACAATTAAATAGTCATGAGTTGTAAAAATTATATTGCCCAGCTTCAGCTCTTTTAATACAGTAATCATTTTGGATTTGAAATACGGAGATTTTGCAGAAAAAACTATTATAATCATATTACACCCAATATTTAGTTGTTGAAAATAAATATTGTAGAATTACAATTTATAACAAACTGTTTTACAATTAACTGTTTTGTCAAAATAATAATAATAATAAATAAAAATCCTTCATTTTAAATATAAAACCTGACCTTGATACCTTGATGCTTTCTAAGCCATGATACTTTTCGGCATACCTCTATTGGTATGCATAAGGGGTTTGCATACTTCTGGTTGAGAATTGCTATTCTACTATTATAATTTTCTAACAGTATAGTATATATATATATATATATATATATAAAAAAAAAAAAAAAATAGGGTATGTCCACTTCAGTTCCATTTTAAAAAAAGTTGGTATTTTTTATACCTAATTTTTCATTCGGAATACAATTTCATTTGATAATACATATGGTAATTTATGCAGTTTGCTACACAGCCTAAAATCTTAGGAAATTTGAAAGTAGGTAAAAAATACAAAAATACGAAATTTTGTTTAAGGCTTTTTACTTTTCAATTATTTTTATTTTAAACATTAACATTTTGTTGAAAATTTTATTTTGTATCTGTTACATTTTAATAAATGCCTCTCAATGTGCATAAATGAGGAACTGGAATAATATTATTGATTTCATTCCTTTTTGTGCTATTTCAGATGGAGATTCACTAAATCAAGATAATTTGAAGCCTCAAAGATCGTGTAAAGGTAAAAGGTATAGAGAAATGGTAGCAGAAGGAGGAATTAGAGCCAAAAAGAAGGTGATTATATATTAATTTGCTTAGTATGTATATGCGTGTATTAGTATACAACTGAAAAAGCAATTTTTTGGAAAATTGAATGCAATACCATTTTAATTTTGTTCCTTTTCATCAGAAGTCCCAAAAAGTTTGATGACAATTCATAAATATTTAGTGGTGGCTCAGTACAGTTGGACATTTTGGTTACTACTTTGTACAGTGGGATTTTTTGTTACTATCAGGGCTAAATTTATTACTAGGCCAACTTAGACTATGGTCTAGGGGGCTGTGCACATGACATTATATTATTATTCTTTTAATATTAAATTTTAATTTGGCTAGTGTCAAAATTATTAAAAAATTAATACAAAATGTTAACCCTTTAACAGTCATGTGGCATAATGAGTATGCCAATAGGTGTTGAAACTCCAGGACTCACATAGTAATGGAGATGTACACTCTCAGCCAAATTAATGTGATTACCAAATTGTTTATTTTTTCACACTCAATTCCTAATTTATTTATTTTTATCGATTTTTAGGTAATTGCATGTTGAATGAAATGCTGTGCTATAAAATTGAGGAGTAGGAACTATTTTACTATTAAGCATTTTTGCAATTCTTATAAAACTCAAGTACCAAAAGCAATGTACAATTTCCATGGAGCATTAGAAATAATCCTATTGACTCATTTATTTAAAAAGCATGGCACAATTTAATATTAAACCACTATACCAAATTTCAAAATAATCAATTAGTTAAAAATGTAGGTAGAGACAGATACTCAGATTTACAGAAAGCGCTTCATATTATTAAAGATTTAGACATAATAAAGAACATTTAGTTTGTCTTAGAAGTGTGTCTGTCTGTCTGTGCAATGTATGTATCCACTCTAACTAAAAAAGTAATGGACTGAATTTTATAAAATTTGGTAGGTAAGTCACTTGGGTGAGACCCTGGTGCTGATTAGTTTTTAGTAGGACTCGTAAAAGCAGAACCCGCCTTTTGCGAAATGGCCCGTAAAAATTTCATGTATCCACTCTAGCTAAAATACTAATTGACCAAATTTCACAAAATTTGGTAGATAAGTTACTTGTAGGATACTCTGGTGCTGATTAGATTTTGGTACGATTCGGAAAATAACAACCTGCCTTTTTTTATGAAATGGCCCACAAAAATTTCATATATATCCACCATAGCCAAAATACTAATTGACCAAATTTCACAAAATTTGGTAGATAAGTTACTTGTGGAATACTCTGGTGCTGATTAGATTTTGGTATGATTCTTAAAAGAACAACCTGTCTTTTTTTATGAAATAGCCCACAAAAATTGCCAAAATCTAAAAAAAATAAAAGTACGTATGCTCAAATGTATCTATTAAATTCTTGTTTTATACGCGATTTTTGACGAAAAAATATAACACACTCCATTATACTTTAGCAGGGCCCGCGCTAAGAATTTCAAACTGTTAGCCAACAAATTAGCCAAATTGAAAAATCATTAGCCAAATTACATGATTATTAGTCAAAGTTATCGTCGCCATCGGTAAAAAAATTTTTACTTTTAAGCCATAATGCAGCTAATAATATTAATTTCATTCTAAACAAGATATAAAGATAGGTAGATTTCATTTTTTTAATCATTAAACAGGCTATTAGTAAATTAAACTTGTATTTACCAATGAAAGATCACAATGAGTTACAAAAATGACAAATTTATTCTATAATTCACATAGTTTCATTATCATATAAACCAGGCAAGCATCGAATTTTGTACTATACACCCATTTTCAAAAGCTGCCTTAAAGTTAAAATCTTTCATATCCGGCCCTTCACTATTTATAAGAATCAAGTCACTGAGATTTTTTACTCTGATGTTACTACTTAATGAAATTTATGTTCTGTTTACTAAAGCCTCTTTTAACGATGGTTATTGTCATAGGACATGTGAAACCAATTCCTGTTACATCCATAATATTTTTATATGCAGTATCATCATTATATTTCTTTAAAATTAGGCACCAAAACTATCTAAGGGATAAATTTTAATGTCGGTTTTAAAATTCAGGCAGGCGTAAGGATCGTATAAAAACCACAAAGATGATGATGAAGATGAAACGAAAACAAGCCAGGCAGGCTTAAAAATTCGTAACAAAAAGATAAACTACGATTCAACTTATGACAAAAACAGCAAACCGCAAATTGGCATCTGTGATAATAATCAGTAGTTGCCTTTTTTCTATTTTATTTTTAACTAAAATTAAATGCTTTTTTATTTACCGTAATATACTCGCGTAAGTCGAGAAATTTGTGACAAAAAAAAAAAAACTCTTCAAAGTGGAGGAAAGGGGCGATTTATATGCGGAGTCTGAAAAAAAAAGAACATCGTAAGTCTAAAAGTTATTTTTTCCCGCAAGACAATCGATCCTAAAACGATGCGGTAGTAATTACGCAATCGCGCACTCCTAATTTCTCTGCCCTCCAGATGCTCCGGACTACCATTGTATACGCGTCATCAAAAAATATACAACATTTTCGTTCGATGTTTATCACTTGTTTCTCTGATTACGGCTGATCGTTTTCGACAAAAAATGGCTCTTTTCAGAAATAATTCTGTAACGGATTGCTTAAAACTATAATGCAGGATTTTAAGTTGAAAGTGTTTTTTTGTTTTGTTTATTGGAGAGTATCTAATAACTGTGTTGGGGGTTAACGGTTGTGCGATTCGGGGTTAACGAAAAAAATCGGCTCACATAACGGACGGAATCCAGATAATGTTTTGATTGCCGCGGTGAGTCAAGGACGATTGAGAGACAGGAAAGCGCGCTGTCTGCCGTCCGTTTTGAGGAGCAGCGTGCTGGGAATTAAAGAATACTTGGAGCTTGTCACACGAGAACGAGCGTCCCCAAAACAGACGGGAGACAACGCTCGTATATCATAGGCCTACTTGTCTGGAATCGGACTTTTATTCCAAATTAAATCGGACTTTTATTCCATATTACTTTCCAAAAATATTTACGAAATTTTCACAGTTTCCAAAAAATCATTCGCCATTTTTTTCGCCAAAGTATTTTTTCTATCGCCAGTTTTGCGATCTTTTCGCATTTGGCGCGTAGGCGAATGGCTAGCGCGGACCCTGCTTTAGGACTAACCATTCTCAAGATATTTGAGATATCTTGAATTTTTGTTATGCCGCTTTCCGAAAAATTTCTAATTACCAAATAAAAACAAAAATTGAATTAAAAATGCAAATTTAGTGTTATTTTGTGCTATTAAACTCAATCTAATGAATTATTAAAGAAATAAGGAAAATATGAATTTGAGTCTGCAGGGAAAGTTATGTGCTGCCCACATCAGATTTTTTACTTTCACTGCAATACATTGTAATTTATGGGGAAAGTATTGGAATCATACCGAAAATCACAACTCGAGTTTTGACAGATCTACACTTTTCGAGACCTCTTGAATATGAAAAAACTATTTTTAGTGTGACGTCTGTGTGTGTGTGTTTGTGTGTGTGCAATGTATGTATCCACTCTAAAAAACTAATGGACCGAATTTCATAAAATTTGGTAGGTAAGTCATTTGGGTGAGACCCTGGTGCTGATTAGTTTTTGGTAGAATTCATAAAGACAGAACCTGCCTTTTTTTGCGAAATGGCACACAAAGTTGCCTGTATCCACTCTAGCTGAAAAACTAATGGGATCGAATTTCACAAAATTCGGTAGATCAGTAATTTGTGGGTTACACTGGTGCTGATTAGATTTTGGTACGATTCAGAAAAAAATAACCTGCCTTTTTTTGCGAAATGGTCTTCAAAAATCGGCAAAATCTAAAATAAAAAACTACGTTGCTCAAATATATCAATTAAATACTTGCTTCATATGTAATTTTTAACGATAAAAAGAATAAGACCAACCTCATTGCATTAGGACTATAACTGTTCTCGAGATATTTCTGTTTTCTCGTATTTTCGATACGCCAGCTTTGAAAATTAGTCCAGTTACCAAATGAGAACGAAAATAGAATTAAAAGTGCAATTTCAGTATAATTTTAAATAATTATAGGTGTTATTTTGTGCAATAAATCAATATAATGAATTATTGAAGAAAATAAGAGAAAAGAGAACGTGAATATGAGTCTGCAGGGAAAGTCATGTGCTGTCCACAATAGATTTTTATACCTGTCAATACATAATTTTTTTTTTTATATAGCCACCAAAGTTGGGGTTCATAAGTGAAACTACCACTCAGCCTGAACCCCAAGCACCTGCTGAAAACAACAACATGGCAAAACTAAACATGCCTAAACTGAAGACTGTTGAAGCCACTGTCCAAAACTCTGATGTACCAAGTCCTGCAGTTGCTGAAGAAGTCGCTCCTGATTCTGTTGCATCTTCACCACAAGTCTGCTTCGTTCTCGCACCTACACCTGCTCAGCTTGGAAGGGCACCTGGTCAGCTTCATCATCGGAGGTCTTCCGGTGGATCCCAAGAATCCGAGTCTAAATCTGCATCTGATCAGGAGGATAAGGATGGTGAAGATGATGCACAGCTTGTCTTACCAAATAATTCTCAAGATCCTGCTAGTCCAAAGAAGCCTATTTTAAAGCGGCCAGTCGATGATGGAATGGACAAGTAAGTTTTCTTTTAATTTTAAAGTTGGATTGTTTTTAATGGATGAGTGCAAGGGTCTAAACTTTTGTACATGTGGGCTTCATTAAAATTTTCAAATATTTTGCAAGAAGCTATTACACTTGCTTTCATAATAAATTATGATCACATGTGAAAAAATATTGTATGCATAATTTATACATTACTTACCTTTTGCATAAGAGAACTTATTATAACAGTTTGTTGCCATATTTGGATATTTTCTTCTGCTAAAATGATAGCATCTCATGGTTTATTAAACATGTTGGTGTCTGGTACATTTATTGCAAAGTTCACTATATTTTTTGAAACCTGCTAATTTTCTATGTAATTTCATAATTGAGTTGATTGAGGAAGATATTTTATTATTGATGTTAAGGGATACAAATTAGGAGGGGAAAAAGAAGTTTTGCCCCTATCCAACAATTTGTGTTCAACTGTAGATTTTATATGTCATTACATAGAATATAATATGCAGTAGACTGTGGCATTTGATAAAATGTTTTGGGCATTGTTCAAAATCCCGAAGACCATTCTAAAGAGTTTTGACTAATGGTATCTTATTGTTAACATTCTGTTCTGAGTATAAATAACTGTTATTAGAAGGGATCATTTTCAGGCATGGCCACTATGGGAGATTTGCTGTAAACAGCTGATTACACCTGTATACTAAATAAGCTTCACTAATAGTAGATTATATCATGTTGAAATGACTCCAAAATTTCCCAAGAAAATTTTAAAAATATTGTTTTTCATTACACATTGTTTACATAAGTATACTTCATAATTAACCAAGAAAAAGGATTAATTTGGTTTCTTGCAGAGTGCTTGAACAAGTTGATTTTGAGGCCAGGTTTGCTGAACTTCCTCAGTTCAATCCTGAGGAATCTCCATCGGCAGCTCAAGCTTCTCTTCCAAACTCCCCAAGATCATTTGTAAATAGTTACAGGAAGAAAAGGAGATTATCAAGTAAATATTTTATTTCTATTTCGTAAAAAGTATGATGAATGCTAATTCTGATTTTTGAGAGATGCTTTAAAAATTAAGTTCTAATTATTTGAGTTATGCATGAAGTTGGTGAAAAAGAACTTATCCCTTGTCCCCATGGCAGAAACGTGGTGACATTGTCGCAGAGCGGAAACGGAACCCTTGCAAAAAAATTTGAGTGTTGCAATGCTGTCAATGTGTTATAGCGTGTTAAACCCCCCCCCCCCCCCCCCACACACACACACACACACACCACCACCACCACTACCACCTCCCTTTCCTTGAAAGAAAAGAAAGAAAAAGGTTGCATAAAACTTTAAAGAATCCACTCTGTAGAACACACAAAGTATTTTTGAAATGCTTACAGATGGGATCGACGAATAAGGAAATCTAAAATAATTTAAAATGCTGAATGTTATGTATTACTGCTTCTTTTATAATTGTATTATTTGTAAATTTGTTGTACAACATTTTTATCATTAAAAATATCATATTGCAGAAAGATTTTGGTGTTAAAGAGGCTTGTTTCAGAAAGCAAAATAATTTTCTACCACTTATAAATTGCAGGTAACATAAGGGTTGAGTTAACTTTGAAAATGTGATAAGATACTGTTACTATGTTGTAACTGAAGTACATTTATGCTAGAAACAATAAGTAAATGGACATTACTAGCTGTAAATTACTTGCATTGTTTCTTATATATATTTTGAAACGGACACTTATTTTTATCTTTTTGAATTTGAAAAAGTGTGATTATTATTATTTTTTTAAATATTTAATTAACCAGAGGTTTCACTGTATTTGCATTTATGAATTTAACTTTTATTACATTGTATGCATGTAAAAAGTTCAGTTGATTTGTAAATTTTATTTCTTAGCTGTTCAAGATCAAGAAGATGCTGAACCCATAAAGAGTCCAAAACAAAAAGTTCATTCTAGTAGCTCAGAAGCAGGAACTCCCAAAACACCAAAGAGTACAAAATTTGAAGGGAATAAGTTTTTCGGACCCAATTTTAGCATTGAAGGTAATATGATGCTTTGAGAAGTTAGTTTTATAATTTAATTAAATTAATTCACTGAAAGAACAATTATTCATGTTTTGACCAGAAAATTATTTGCAGGTATATAGGTTGCATATGTATATAAGAAAGATCAATCATACATAAAGCATTAATTATGAAACACTTTCCAACTGCAACGCAATTTTATTTAAACATCTCTAAAATGTGATACATTCAGCGGGAATATTTTTAAAAATTATCGCAATACTACAATAATTTATTATATATTTTACTTAAAAATTTAAAACCGTAGAGGTAAAAGTAATTTAGCTCTATGCATTAAACTTCATTGAAAATGTCTGCTATAAAATCGTCTGTAAAATCAAAGAATGTTTCATTCATATCAGTGATATTGCAGATTTTAGAACTAAATAATTTTGCATTAAAGAAATTCAGCAAGTCTTATACAACTCATGCCAAATCTTAATGTTGTTTACATTCTCCATAAGTGAAAATTAGGCTTCATTATAGAAATAATTAAAGTTTGATGATTATTTAAACTCACAAATATTGTAAATGCATTGTCGCAGTATATAGATGCACTGAAAAAAAAAAAAAAAAGAGCAGTTTTAGGATGGATGCAACACAAAATATAAATGAAAAAGAACTTTAAAAATCATGATTTTGACACAAGATGGATGCCATATTTTATTTTGAAGTGGGTCATGTGATCTCTTCATATGATATGGGTGTAATTATTATTTTAATTTTTATTAAAAAACTACCAAATATATTTTGCTGAATTTTTTTTTTGTATTTTTTATGGGATAATTTGTATATTTCCTAAAACTTTCAAGCAATTTGTGAATTTTAAATTCTCTTAAAAAATGTTTGAAAAATTAGGTCCCATAGGGTTCAATATATTTCATTTTTTCAACTTGGGTTCAATCCAAAACTAATTGGGTGATCTTATTCATTTATATTTCCATAGGGCCCACAGGCTGTCTGAACAACATACTAAAATTTCATTTTGATAAAGTCATTTTTACGGCAGTTATCGTGCTAATGGACATACAGACAGACAGAATGAACAAAGCCATAAATACTTTTCAACTATGTTGTAAAGTGTTAATGAAAACGAACCGTGTTCAAGCAAAAATGTAATTAGTTAAGAAGAAAGCTCCTGTTTTTAATATGAACACTGAATTCAAGCAGCAATAAAAGTGGAAAATCAATGGAATCGAAAAAATCGTCTGCTTCTCTGTGTAAAATCAATGAATGTTTCATTCATAACAGCTATATTGCAGATTCCATGAGCTGAATAATTTTGCGTTAAAGAAATTCAGCAATTCTTATTGCGTTATTGTGTTAAAGAAATGCAGCAATTCAACTTATTCTACATCTTTTGATGTTTACATTCTTCATAAGTGAAAATTGGGCTTCGTTGTAGAAATAATCAAAGTTTGATGATCATTTAAACTCAAATATATTGTAATTGCATTATTTCAGTATGTAGATGCACAGAATTTAAGCAAAAATTAAGTGGTTTTAGGACAGATGCAACACTCAATATGGATTAAAAAGAATTTTAAAAATCAGGATTTTGACACAAGATGAATGCTGTATTTTATTTTAAAGTGAGTCATGTGATCGCTTCATATAAAGGGTATAATTATTATTTTAATTTTTATTTAAAAAACTACTGAATATATTTTCCTGAAATTTTTTTACATATTTTATATGATAATTTGAATATTTCCTAAAACTTTCGAAGCAATTTGTGAATTTTAAATTTGCTTAAAAAATGTTTGAAAAATTAGGTCCCATAGGGTTTAATGTATTTCATTTTTTCAACCCGGGTTCAATCCAAAACTAATTGGGTGATATTATTAATTTATATTCCCATAGGTCCCACAGACTGTCTGATCAACATACTAAAATTTCATTTTGAAGTCATTTTTACGGCAGTTATCGTGCTAATGGACAGACAGACAGAATAAACAAAGTCATAAACACTTTTTAACTATGTTGTAAAATGTTAATAAATGTAAAATGTACATTCCAGTCAGATGTCTGGTAAGCTTCGACATCAAAAATTATTAGTTTCAGCAAGATGTTGGGTGATTCCTGCCATTACTTTTTCACATGAATTACTTCATTATTATACTGCAAATGCCACCTATGAACTAAATATTGTAATTGCTGCTTTTGGGCCTTTAAAATGGCATCTAGAATGAGGAAGATGTTGCGATCAAACAAAATGAGTGTTCTGTTAGTTGAGTCAGAAAGTGATAACAAAATAAGTTTAGTATTGAAATGAATGCTTTGAAATATGATAAAATGTGCAAAAATGATAATAAAAAATAAATTGATCATCATTTTTTGTTGATATGTGTCTTGTATATCCCGTTTTTCCTCAAAATTAAATAGGAGGGGTAGGCAGCTTGAAGAAATAAATTTGACCTGAAAGCGTTGACGGCCATCTCACACTGTATCTTGATCTTTTTTTTATATAAATTTTATTTTTATTTTTTTATTTCCAGTTTATTTTTCTTACTGAAAAAAATTATTAGGCACTTGTGTAGTTTACCAACCTCCATTGGTGCACTTTAGAAATTGCAGCCATTTTGGTGTTATCTCTTTTCCCAATTGAAAGAATTTACAGATACCCAATTGAAAGAAAGATATAAATGAAGAAATAAAAATGTGATACAATACAATGTAACCTATAACAAAACACTAAATGATAGATTGATTATTATAATTATTTCAATTTAGTTGGTGTGCATATAGCTTTCTAAAACAAGTTTTTTATCATAAGGCACTAATGTTTTGTAGTTTTATTCACCGAGGTAATATGGTAAATTATAATTAATATTTTGATAATATATAGTAATATGAGATAATATAAGGTAATATAAGATAATATTAGCAGACATGCCAACCTTGAATGAGCCTCTTCAGGAGGCCTTCATGGTAAATTTCAGGAGTTTTAGGGTATTTCAGGAGTTAGCATGGGAAATTTCAGAGTTTTCATGAGCATCAATTTTCATTTTCAAGCAATAAAATTTTGTAAATTATAAATTAATTAAATTTAGTAGTAATGATTTGAAACTAGAACTTTTTTTAGCATAATAAATCCATTGAATTTTGCCTGTAGTATTTCTTTTATTTTGTTAAGTTTCTCATTTTTTGGACAAAAGATTTAATAATAACTTATTTGAAAGATTGGGGTGGAAATCAGTCTGATTTTTTTGGACAAATAAAAAAAGTCAAATATTTTGTATTTTTTATGGCTACACCGGCTTTATTTTCTTATATTTCTATTGTTCTCAGAACTCATTTAAAATAAAGTTATTAGGATTACTATCTTAATTTAAATTGTGGATAAAATAATACACATTAAATTTACAGTACCAGGGATTGCATTCGTCCTAAAATTCCTAAAAGTTTGAAGCTTCCCTTGAATTCCTAAAGTTAATCTAAAATTTTTAAATCATCCTAAAATTTTGTAATGTTTTGCTGCGGCGTCAAATTTACTCTACTATCGCCTGAATACATTTCATTCATACGGCAATTGATGTTTAAAAAAGGCTTCAGAAATTAAGACTTTGTTCAAAATAGCACTCATCTTTTATAAAGTCAAAGACGACAAAAGTGTCAATCACGACAAAATCGCCGATTTTCAATGGTTAAATCCTCTCCGTCCACAGGCGATTTTAGTGAAATATGATTGCAAGACGAATGACAACCCACTTCATCATTTATGACCAGAGTTTGGGGGAAATTCTTATGTTTGTGGGAGTGGGAATCTCCACAGGATATCTTAGGAATCTCCACCGCAAGCTAATAAACCTAGAAGCTTTTAACTTCTCAAAGAAATAAATTAGTGTGTATACTAGTCATGGGCTAAGATAATAAAACTTAAATTTTTAATCTTAAATGTTAAATTTCATAGTTATACATTAAATTTTCTACAAACTTGAATTTGATGTTTAGACTTAAATTTTTAATCTTAAATGTTAAATTTCATAGTTATACATTAAATTTTCTACAAACTTGAATTTGATGTTTAGACTTAAATTTTTAATCTTAAATGTTAAATTTCATAGTTATACATTAAATTTTCTACAAACTTGAATTTGATGTTTAGACTTAAATTTTTAATCTTAAATGTTAAATTTCATAGTTATACATTAAATTTTCTACAAACTTGAATTTGATGTTTAGACTTAAATTTTTAATCTTAAATGTTAAATTTCATAGTTATACATTAAATTTTCTACAAACTTGAATTTGATGTTTAGACTTAAATTTTTAATCTTAAATGTTAAATTTCATAGTTATACATTAAATTTTCTACAAACTTGAATTTGATGTTTAGATTTAAATTTTTAATCTTAAATGTTAAATTTCATAGTTATACACTAAATTTTCTACAATTTGATTTTGATGTTTAGATTTAAATTTTTAATCTTAAATGTTAAATTTCATAGTTATACACTAAATTTTCTACAACTTGATTTTGATGTTTAGATTTGAATTTTTAATCTTAAATATTAAAATTGATAACTATACCTAAAATTTTTCTAGAGCTTAAAATTTTTGATATCTTTAGACTTTTAAATTTTAAACTTAATGTTTGTTTATAAATTTTCAAAATAGTAAAGAAATAGCTTTCTTCAGTATGAGCTAGTACTTAAGAAAGGGCAATAGTATGGTTATACTGTTTTCTTTGACTATGTTATCCTTAAACATGTAATTTAAAGAATGCTTATGATCTGCATAATAGATAAGTGTACTCATTTGATTGTTGCCATTTTGAGAAAAGGCTATTCACTTTCTAAATGTTATAAGTGTTATAAATTTCTTTAATGTATAAAATTTTGTGTATGCATACATTATGTTTTTAGGATACTAAGAACTTTGATTCTTAGAATAACCTTTTGTTGGATGAAAGCATGGGCGCCGAGAGTTGGTGTTTTTGCATGAGGGGGCCGATTGTTAGAAACTTGGTTTTGTTTACATCGCGATTCTCGTTTCGCGGGAGCGTGACGTCATTATTAAAATGATTATTCCGTTCTCGTGAACGAATCGCGATGTGGACAAAACTTGGCTGATCATGCAAATCACCTTTCTCGCCGCTCACGCATCCTGTTTTGCATATCCAGAGGGCGTTGCCGGCAACGGTTATGTTCCGGAACGCACCCATCTTCGGATATAAAGGCTAGACACTTTTCTGGTTTTAAGTCAGATTGGTTTGAAGTAGATCGCTTTTAAGTCAGATCTGGTTTTAAGTAGATCGTTTTTGATCGACGGATCGATCGCTTGGAAAGCTCGGTTGGATAGCTTGCTTATACTGATCGATGGAAGGATCTAGAAGGATCTAGATCGGGCAGACGGATCTTCGTAAAGTCATGTTTCGATGTTGTCGAAAGTTACGATAAAGTGTTTATCGGTGAACGCGGATATTTAAACTAAACTTAGTAGTTTTGATGGTTCTCAGTTAAGGAGACCATGTTTCCCGTGTTGTGGACTTTATAGTGCTGATCCGGAAAGTTTAAAGTTTTGCCATAGCGTGTGCCCAGCTAGTGGTGGCATCGGAAAGTGCACGTGGTCACGTAAGTGTGAAATGCTTTTATTCCACTTACTTGTGTAAATAATACGTTAACCAGAAACGTGTCTAGGCATGGAACTTACACTGAAAAACCTTCATATGAGCTGTAGTGCTCATGTTTTGTAAATAGTATGCTTTGGTTATTTGGCTTACCTGTTTTCATGATATATACTGTAAGCAAATACAATGGATTCACTCTTCAATAAAAGTGATTTTGATTTAAACTGGAACTGTTCTCATTTAACACTTCTACAGCTACTTGTATTCCTACAACTACTATCTAACGTTTGTTATAGCTGCAACACTCTGTTTTAAATTTTCAACGAAGTTGTGGAACCAGAATTTCGTGGCTCATAGTTATTCTATCACCAGCTTCATCAGAAATTTAATTATACGTTAATTTTTAATATATAACTTACGGATATGATACATATTTCCGTCAAAATTTATTCCATGTTTAGTATGCATCTGGGATGAAAAGTACCAAAGATTTGAACTCTGTAAGAATTTTTGCTCAAAAACCAATATTTGAAAATATAGTTTTCTGGACTAGTGTTCCTTTGAGCCGCAGGAACTTGTGTATGTGTTTTTGTTGATTCTATCAAAACAGAGGATGATTGAAGGGAAATAGCTGTGTCTAGATTAACACGTTGCAGTAGTTTTGAGGAAATATAGGATAACTTATTTCCCTCATATTATTTAATTACTGCCTTCGGCGACCAGCCCTATTGTTTTTGAAAAAGTTTTTAAACTTGCAATACCTTTCTTGCAGTAGCTGTCGATCGTGCACCTCTGCGACGCAAGCCATAAATAATGGGGCAGTTCATAAAGTAACTGTCGATCGCACACCTACGTTATGTGCGCAAGTCACGGCTAAGTGTGCAGTTTATGAAGTGTTGATCTTGTACCTCAGCTACGCGCGCAAGTTACGGCTAACGATGTAGTTCATGAAGTAGCTGTCGATCGCACGTCTCCGTTACGCACTCAAGTCATGACTAATGGTTCACTTCATGAAGTAGCTGTCTATCGCACACCTCAGCTACACACATAAATTGTGGCTAGCGGTGCATTTCATGGAATAGATGTCGATCGCATGCCTTCGTTACTCTTGCAAGTCATGGCTAACGGTGCAGTTGATAAAGTTGCTGTCATTCCCACACATCAGCTACGCGGGCAAGTCACGGCTAACGGTACATTTAATGAAGTAGCTGTCTATCTCAGCTACGCGAGCAAATTACGGCTAACGATATAGTTCATGAAGTAGCTGTCTATCTCAGCTACGCGAGCAAATTATGGCTAACGATATAGTTCATGAAGTTGCTGTCGATCTCACGTCTCCGTTATGCACTCAAGTTATAACTAATGGTTCAGTTCATTAAGTAGCTGTCTATCGCATACCTCAGCTACACGCATAAATCGTGGTTACTGGTGCAGTTCATGGAGTAGATGTCGATCGCACGCCTTCGTTACGCATGCAAGTCATGGCTAACGGTGCAGTTGATATAGCAGTTGTCAATTGCACACCTCAGCTATGCGGCCAAGTCACGGCTAACGGTGCAGTTGATGAAGTAGCTATCTATCTCAGCTACGTGCGCAAGTTAGGGCTAACGATATAATTCATCAAGTGGCTGTTGATTGCACGTTTCAGTTCATGAAGTAGCTGTCAATCGCACACCTCAGCTACATTCGCAAGTTATGGCTAACGATGTAGCAACATGCGCAGTTCACGGCTAATGATGCTGTTTATAAAGTTACTGTAGATCACACACCTCAGCTATGTGCGGAAGTTATGGCTAACTCATTAAGTAGCTGTTAGTCGTGTTTCCGACCGCAATGCGGGCACACGGGTAATGATACAGCTGCTGCGTATAAAATGAATCGTCTTTTATTAGCGGGTGCATACAATCCACGTACAATATATGCAATAATGACAATTCTACTGCATGTAATAATGATATACACGCTGCGCGGGCACATACAATCTACATAGATTTGAAATAGCTGTCAATCGCGTTCCAGCTCACTACGAGGGTTCAAGGCTAACAGATAAACACTTTTCCCAAAATAAATTGGCTTTAATTAGCATTATTTGCTTTAAGCCCACCCGCTATGCGCGTGCATGCAATCCTTGTACGTTACATGCAATAACTACTAACTTACCAGTTAGATGTTTTCTCTTATGGCTGTATTTTATTTTACAATTCTTTAAAAATTTTAAATGTGATTTTGTGCTTTTTGGATTATTTTTTTGTTAATTATATTAAGATTTTCTTTTTCTGTTTATATAAAGTTGTTTGAAAACCAAACTAACATTTTTCTAACATACATATATATAGTGTGTATGTATGTATATATTTACACAAAAAATACCTGTGATAAAGTGACCACTGGATACTGAGTGATAATTTGAATTTTCAAGTCTACAGAGCATTAAAATGAAAAATGAAATAGGAAAAATATTCAAAAGATTACCTTTTTCTTTCAATGGTGTTTGTTTTTTGTATCAATTCTCCTTTAATTAATGAAAAGAACGGTAATTAAACAGTACTAATAATAGAAATAATAAAAATTAGCTCCTAAAATTTTGAAAAAAATTCCTTAAATTCCTACCTAAAATTTTTAAAAAATCTGCTATGATCCCTGCAGTACAAATTAATACAAGTGTTAAATTTACAGTATAAATTAAATTTACAATACAAATTTACAATACAAATTAATGCAAGTGATGTAAATTAAGTAATGACTTAAGTCTCGATAATGCCTGATTTTAGAGGTTGTATTATAATCTTTACTGAAATGCATGTACCTTTAATAAATGACAGGATCATGGTCTAAACTTTGGTGTCTGCCAAGTAGTTATATATATTTTATATTTCTAGACTTTTGTAATATCGAAGCTGAGTGCTCCAGTGTGCATTCCCCGAGAACTCCAAAAACACCCAATGATGGTGAAAAAGGCATGTCAAACCAGAGACGTGTGCTGGACACCCGAAGGCAATTAGTCGTGCAGCTCTTAAAAGAAAATGGACTGTTTCCCTCTGGTAACAGGAATATCATTTCTCGCATTTCTATTTTCTTTGTATAGTATTGTATTTTATATTGTGATTTTCTTTGTATCTAGGGTTTCCACAGGCCTTGAAAAATGCTTGAACTTTATTTTAGGTTTTTAAGGGCCCCTGAAAGGGTTTGTTTTACAATAGGTCCTTTAAAGTCCTTAATTTTTATTATCATTTCGCTCTTTTAGCTTTGTCACATGGCTTTACCCCAGGTTCTGATTATGCAAGTAGGATTGCACAAGAATTGGCAATCATTCTCTGGTGCCAACTCGAATGCCAAATAAACATATGGCTAAGAATCTTCCCCTGTGCATTCCAGTCTTTGAAAGTCGGTTATTTAGTCCTTGCAAAATAAAATTTAGGTCCTTGAAAGTTCTTGATTTTTATTTATGAAAAACTATGAGAACCTCAGTAGCTAATAATTGCACACCTGGACATTCTGTGGCCTGTGATTCTTGTTTTGAATATTTTAAAATTTTTGTTGTGAAGAAAACATTTGTAAATATAAAAATCAGATGGATTTCTTTTCAAAAATTTTATACTCATGTAATTATTATTTTAGCTGAAATCAAAAGAATTTGTAAGCTTATATTATTGTATTTTATATATATATATATATATATATATATTTCAATTTATTAATATGAGTAAATGGATAAGAATACATGTTGATCTTCCTTAAAAATTACAGACATAATCCGATTTTGTAAAATTAAAAAAGGTCATAATTCTCTTCTCTTCCCTCCCCCCTCCCCCATAATCCAGAGAAATGGAATTAAAGAAAGACATGGAGTAAGGTACTTAAAGTTGATTGTGGTGCACCAGATAATTAAAAAATCCCTAATTTTGTTTTTAAAAATATTTATTATGTAGTTGTTTTTAGAAGGAGGGAGGATATACACATTTTGGAGGGTATACACATTTTGGAGGGTATACACATTTTGGAGTGTATACACATAAAGGAAGGAGGGTATACACATTTTGATTTATGCTTAGAAAATATCTGAAAATCCATAGGTTCAAAATTATATCATCTAGTCAGTCATGGTTTCATAAATATATCATCTGATCCAGAGATTCAGAAAAATTGCCCGCACTTAAGTTATAGGTTAATTTTTATAGTCTATAAGACTGTTGACTATATTTAACTAATAGAATATTGCTATTGCAACTATAAAACTGGCTTAATAATCATAATTTTTCAATATACATTTCACCAAATTCCTGATTAATCATGAACTACTGATCAATTATCAGTTTCTATCATAATATATTCACTACATAGCAATCAATTAATAAAACATCTTTAAAAACTGTAAGTAGAAATAAAAAAAAAGCCATACTCTCCTGAAATTAAATTTAAAAAAAAATCTTATTTTGTATGGCACAAGACCAGGAACTGCTATTTAATTTTTTCATCTTTTTCATGAATAATCATTTGAATAGCAATCTTTTAAATAATACTACTAATGGATGTTTTGCATTATATGTTACCGCTGTATTTCCTCTTCTTTATGTTAGTAGAACATGATTGATGTTGTAAGGATAACTGCACTAGATATGGCATTTTTCTTGTTCAGGAACATTAATACAGCTTAATATATATATATATATATATATAATAAAAATATAATTTGAAATTCCAATGATAGATTAGAGAGAAGTTGTAACTCATATAACCATAACTTATTATATATATATATAGTAAAAAATAACACATTATTGGAGGTGTTATTAATAAAATATTTTTGCACAAAATAGCATTTACTTTGCAATATCTGTGCTTTGGTGAATTTCAGCAATCACATTAATAAGAAATATTAAATTCTATATTTATCTTTCCTTGGAAGAATTTTAGAGTATGTCAGTGCTTATGGGGAATTTCTCTTTTCAGCTCAAGCAACTGCTCAATTCCAACACATCCACCAAGAAGCTTTCCCGACCAAAAACACTCTTCAACTGAAAATCCGAGAAGTCCGCCAGAAGCTTATGGCACAGAGTGCAGGCACCCCCCAGCCCCCTTTGACACCTACTTCCACAGGCGGGGGAATTAACAACAGCAGCAGTCCTTACATTGATGCCCTCCGTTCAGGAACATCCCAGCAATTTTTAGCTCCAGGGCCAGTGGTTCCAAGTAACAAGCCTCGATCAGCTGTCTCGCCAGTTCAATCTCCTCTTGGTGACAGTGGTAAAAGTAATTGCCCAATGACCAATTCTCAAGAAAAATTGGCAGACTTAAAGAGTGATTCCATGAGTTTAGCTGATCAGAGCTGATACTAATATTTTAAAGATACATATGTCTGAAAAGGTAGAAACTATAATTAATAATGCATTAAGTAGATTTGCCTGCATTTAAAAAGCATAAAGCTGTTCCAAGGGAAAATTAGTAGGCCAGTTTGATTAGGCTGAAATGTGATAAAACTTCGTTATAAAAGTAGAAATGCTAAAAATTTGTGCTGAGTGTTTTAATGGTATTCTTTTCCATTTTTATGGTCATTTAATAGAATATTTTACTATCATCTCATTTTTAAAATATGTTTCTTTTATACCCTTTTTGCATATTTATATAATTTCTGTATACATAGTACGCAAAATGTCTATATCATCATTTCTCGTGTATTACCTGGTTCTGAATTTCAATACAATGGAACCTGCATATAACGAAGTTGCTAGGGACTGGAATAATTATTTGTTATATTGGATTTGTTATATTTCTTGGACTATATCACAGGAACACATTTGTATCACCTAACTGCCTCGCAGTGAGCACATAATGGCACGATAGCTGTTAACTTCCACAGACAATTTATATCCTCAAATAAATAACCAACCATAATAAATTGTACATTTTTCATACAAATTTCTAGAACATAATCTGTAAAATTAACAAAAATAATAGAGAAACGTCAGTGATGATTGTCTGGAAAAGCAAACTGTCCCTGACAGTACTTTAAGTAGCAACTTTTAGAGGATTTCCTTGAAGCTTACTTGCTCGAATGGTTATTTTACCATGTCCTGGTGTTCCTTCTTATCTCTTATTCTTACACTAGGCTGTTTCCTACGACCTGAAATTAAAGTGAAGCTAAGTATCAAGCTATAAAATTTATTAAATAATTAATGTGCATGACAGCCTAATGACTTGTGTAATTGTACAAGTATGACATATAAATGTAAATTATGAATTTTTTAAAATTAATTTTTCTCCACAGACTTAAGACATTTTCTGACCTTTGACTTCAGATATCTCAGTTCATAGATCAAAATTTTAAATTTAGGCTTTGTTATAACTTAAAACGTGATTAGTTTGAGCTATGTACAATTTTTTTTTTTTTTTCAAATTGATTGAGTTTTACTGTGTCAACGAAACTTTCAAACACAATCAGATTTGAGTTGGTGTTAAGGAAGCCATGCCTGGATCCCGCTTCGCTTCAATAATTTTCTGTGGAATTTTGATGAAACATTCATATTTTATTATTGTTAAATCACTACCTTGCATACTTGTTATGTTTCCTATAAATGCAGGCAGATTGCTCTCTTTGTGTGGTGGACAGTTCACCTGTTATGCAGATCAGTCCCAGTGCAAAACTTACTTTTGTAACTGCAATGATAATTACCTGTAATCGGTAATTCATTGGTACAGAGCTAGTCTTAGCCATCAATGTATGACTTCATAAGTTTACTGTTGCTGATTTTGTGCACTATTGCAGAATTAAATGACTGAAAATTATCACATTTCAGAATGTAAACTTTCCCTGTTTTATTGAAGTGTAATTTATAAAATAGTATGGAAACACGTCAACTAATTAAAAAAAAAAAAAAGGTTTAAAAGTCCTTTAATAAAATTTCCTTTCCACAGCATACAAAATGACACGGCCAAAGTGCTTTCGGGCATCACTATGCCTTTCATCAGGGTGCATTTGATTTTAAAGTGTAATTTATAGTTTGCACAATTTTTATAAGCATTTTAGATTCCAATATGTGGTGAAAAATATAATTTTAGTTGTGCATGTAATAGAAGTACACTCAATTAATAACATATTGATGCTGAAACTTTAAAAGCTTGTGTATGTGTTGAGATCCTGCAACTAATTGATTTGTGGTGTCTCATGCTGCATTCTTCAGTACATGGTTTACTGAATGCTCAGATAATCATATACCAATTTATCCCCTAATAGAATTATCATTTTTTTTTTCTTTAAAAGCCACCAATCAGGTCTTAGAAGAACTAAAATACTACTTGTCTGGTTTGAATTTGGCATCATCAATTTTCCTCTTTACCCAGTCTTTTGCCTGTGCACAGGCATGAAAAAAAAATATTATCTACATAGGTTGCGGTTCATTAATTAAAATTGTCATAATTAAAAATCCATTTGAATAGTTTGTGCTATGCATGTATCCACCTTCTGCACATAAAAAAACTATTATCTACAAAGGGTGCAGATCATTAATTAAAGTGCTCATAATTAAAATCTATTTAAATAGTCAATGCTATGTATGCGTCCTCCTTCTGCACATGAAAAAAAATTATTATTAATTAAAGTAGTCATAATTAAAAATCTAATAGTCTAAGGTTGCAGTTCATTAATTAAAGTAGTTATAATTGAAACTCTATTTGAATAGTTTATGCTATGCATGTGTCCTCTATCTACACATGAAAAAAAATATTTACAAATCTTGTAATTCATTAATTAAGGTAATTATAAAATCTACTTGAATAGTTTGTGCATATAGTTTGGCTTTAATACAAACACTAACGTCTTAGGCCAAGTAATCACAACGAAAAATCCTAGGATATATTTAAACAGATACACTGACAGATTTTAATAGAAAGGCGTTACAAAAACATTCTGTATTGTACTCAATAGAACCATTTTCACTAGAAGAAATTAAGATCAAGATTACGAATATGATTTGTGAAATTACTGAGCAGTAACTTGCGATATTTTTAGGAGTTTTAAAAGCAATTTAAAAAATGTTTCACAAATGATATTTTGAAAGATTAAAACATTCAAATTTTATTGTTTAAAACAGAGTTTCAGCTTTAATATTTGGTTTGCAGTGTACTTCTCAAATTTATATGCAAAGTAATTAAATTTAAAGTTGCACATGGACTTTATAAACCCCTGTACATTAAATTTTAAGAATCCCCTTGGATGAGTCAGGCAACCTGGGACTTCAACACAATAGTCATTAAGAGTTATTAATCGATGTCAAATGCAATCCTAACTTCCTGGGGTATTTTGTTACTTGGGTAAATTGGGCAACAGGTTTTTAATTTAAGATTGACTCTTCAGCACTTTTGGTTTAATCTGTGACAAAAAAAGAAAGCAGGCTAGATCCTGAAGGCGTTTAAATGCTTGTTTTCGTAAATAAAAATCTGCAGTAGGTGAAAAGCATTTACAATTATTCGGTTATTGTAGTTAACCCTAAAATAAGAAGCTAACTGTAAAATAATTGAAATATAAAATAAGTTTCATTTCCAAATGAGTGTGGTTTTATGACACTTTTTGCTTTTATTAATTTATTCACCTCTAATAAATGTAAATATTATTTATTAACAATTTGAAATAACTATTCAAATATTTGAAATCTGGTTAATATTCAAATTTTATTTAAAAGGTGTTATTTGCTTATCTCTTAATTTTAACCTCATTTCTATGTTGTAAACTTATTTTCATATGTCTAAAAAATAATTTATATATATATATATATATATAATTTTTTTTTAGTATATTTTTTAATTTAGGGCTTGTAATATTTTATCTATTGCTTTTAACTTAAAATATTTCCTTAGAAATATTTAATCCATATTACTGTATGTGAATTTTGACCGAGTTAACAGATGTTATAGTTAATAACTATATAAAATATCTCATTGATTCTGCAATAACTGTACGAAGCAAGACGTTATTTTTATTGAAAATTTTTATATAAATTCTTAATTGTGAAACATGCAGATATTTTACACTACTGTCATCTTTTGAATTTTCTCTGCATGGTGCATTATCTCTAGTTTTATCTCTTGAGTGTTTGACAGTTACACCGTACTGACTTAAAGGGTAAAATATTGTACTATTTTGTAAATATGAATATATGTACATACATTTAATTTGTTATGTGGGTAAAACCCATTACTCTTTGTTAACTATTTGCTACTCATTTTCAACTATGCAGCACCTGAAATCTTCATATGCACATTAACTGTTTGTCACTTGCTCATGGTTGCAATAAAATTTTCTTTTTTAATCTTAATTTAACGCTGAAAATCTTAATATATAAAATTGAGCCATTTATATAATTTTTGGCAAATCTTTATTGAATTTGATGTGATTATTCTTTTATTTATTGTGCGTAATCTTGACCATGTTTATAAGAAAATCCAAGACGTGGAAATGAAAATTGTATTGTAGAACATTTATGTAGCTTTGTGGTATCAGGAAAATGTGTCTGAAAGAAGTTCGGCTTACAGAATATGAAATATATGATGAAGTAGAAATTTTAATCACAACGTAAAAAAGTTTTGAGTTACAGAAAAACTGAATTCACAGAAGTTTGAATTTTGAAAGTTTCACTGTATATAAATACAAATACAGTCCATTCTTGAGAGGGAAACTGTTATAACCAAAATTTTTATTAAATGAAATGAAGATTAATCCATAGTATAAATACATCAGAATTGTTTTATATAAAAATCTATTTCTATTTAGGAAATTTCATTAAAACATTTGGTGGCTGGAAAAGTTGATTAGAGGACGCTTGTATAGGAATTAATTTTTTCGTGAAAAATGTTTGATTTTCTCACCTAAAGAGATTATCAGGATGTGAAAATTTAAACTAGAAACTGACTGTCTTCATTGCTTTTATATTTCAATGATTTATACAAATTAATTATTAAGGACATCAAAATAAGATTTCTATTTCAAAAGGAGAGGTATCAGTTATTCCAAATTCAACAAAGCATATATTGATACTTTTATTCCAATGTTTGTCACTCTCAATCTATTTTCTAAACATTTTTTTTTAATTTCCCAATGGCCAGGCATTTGATGATTAAAATCATTCACCTAACTGGCGGTCGAAGCTTTAACCATTTTGCCATCATAACATATTTTCCCTGCATATCACAGGGGATGGATCACATTATGCTCTTGAGCCTCTCAATTTAGATTGGAACCCAATGTAGGCGGCAACTATAAAGACTGTATCCTCCTTCCCCTATCCCATGACCTCTTGGACGTTCAGGCTTAATTTTCTGAACATTTGTAATATATAACTACAGATGACTCTTAGTTAAAAGTTGTGTTGTAATAAGAAACATTCCTATGTTTTCTTCATATTTCTTTGAATTTCAGCTTTTGGAGGTCAATAAACCTACTCCACATACCAGTTCGCAATCAGGGAATTGAAAAAATTTATCTAGGGTCAAGAGTTGCTGAGAAATTTAAGAGAATACTTTACCCTTAGAATCAACATTATTCAACATCATCTTTACCCTTAGAATCAACATTAGACATATATTTCCTTTTTTTCAAAATTCATTTAAAAAAATGACAGTGTTTCTAATTAATAGAAACATTTTTTTTTTTTTTAATTTTGTAAAATCTGTTTAAATAAAAGTCAACTGCATTGCTGTGATATTGCAAATAGTTTTTATTTAATTTCTTCTCATTTAGATAAAGACAATATTATCTAAAATAAATTAATGCATGGTTTTATTTTAGACTATGATCTTATGCAAATTTTAATCATATTACACCTTGTAATAAAAAAAGTGCAAAATATAACTTTTTATATGGTCCTCATTGGAAAAATATTTTGATTATAAAAATATTTTCTATAGCCCACTTAGTCAAACAAAAACAATGTTTCATTGTCATGCGATCATTAACCAAGATGTCATTAATAAGTTTCAACAGATAATTGGGGATTGCGTAAACCTTTTGTTAAGGATAGGTATGCATCCAAGTTTATAGAATGAAAATTTTATCTTATAAAATTTGATATCTGTACGTCCCCTGAAATTAAATGTATGTTTATGCTATATCTTTTGTTTGGGTTATTATGATTTAAATTCACTAACTTTGACATTTTTATGGCCAGTTTTGCATATAAAAGGACTGCTTCCCCCCCCCCCCCCCCCCCCCAAAAAAAAAAAAAAAATCTTTAAATAAATAAGGAACAATTTGCTAATTGGAACTATCTTAGGAGACGGTTCATATAAAAAGTTAAATTTTGTACTTTTTTACTGATTTTGTCATGTGATCAAAATTGCCACAGTTTAAAAATCGATCTTATTTGAAGCATTTTCTTAATTAGAACTATGGGTCTGTGATCAATTGTTCAAGAGGTCCTGCAAGCAATTTAAAACACCTTGTATGTATTACATTTTCTCAATTAATGCTTATCTGTTTAGAGTCAATGAATTCAATTTTAATCGGTTATAATTCTAACATTTCAAGTAATATTAATATTGCTATTCAATTGAGTAAGTGATAAACATTCATAGTGCATATATCATTTATTTTGTATATTTTATCTGAGTATGTATATAATTTACATATGTTTATTATATATTTTTAAATTTAGAAATTTTCTAAGCTTGTTAATATTCCTTCTGAGTAATTTTTAGTGTGAGATTCATTAAATTGCTTTACCAGTTACAAATTGTTCATTGTGTTTGTTTGGCAGCTGATATAATATGCTATTGAATTTTAAAATGGTGGTGGCAGAGATGTAAAAATGTTCTTATATATATAAGAGTTGTATATACTGCCTTTAGTCAGTTGCAATGTACAAAGTGTGTAGAAATAAAACCTGTAGATTTTTAGTATTTATACTTTTGGTATTATAATCTTTTCCTTTTTAGTATTTTTTTTTCCGTGCTCAAATTCTTTTTTAGTCAAACTTGAGCATAATGGCAATCTCATTGTGTGCAGTTCCTTCATTCAGTCTTTTGTGATAAGTTCTTTGTTCTGCTTTCGTGGAGTATAAAATGTAAAATATTCTATCTGTGTTTCTGTTGTATCTATACATATTGATTGAGGATGTTCTAAAATTTTAGAGTGTATGATGCAAGACGAAAAGATGAGCAAAAATTAAAATTGAAAAGAAAATACTTAAAGTAAAGTAACATTGTTAAAAACGACATACAACACAAAATTGATAGTGTCGACCAGTGGCTAGAAACAGCCTTTTTCGTCAATACATATAAGAAGTGCAACAGTAAAAGTAAAGTAACAAAATTAAAAATGACATACAACACAAATTTGATAGTGTCGACCAGTGGCCAGAAACGGTCTTTTTCATCAAGATATACAAGAAGTGCAACCTTCACTTGTGAGATTTAGATCAACAACTGTTAGAACAGAAAATGTGACTAAAGCAGGGAGAGGGGGTTGCTAACGGCAAGAGAAAAATAAAGAGGTAAAAAAGAGGCAGGAACAGAAAGTAGGACACTATGAATGAATGGTAAAATATAACTATTTTAGCCTCCAAAACCAGCTAGTTCTTTCGCTTTCTGTTTTACTTATTTTTGGTATTTAATAGACACTTATGTTCATAGTTTTATTCACTGAAAAGGTGTTTTGTGAATAAAACTACGAACACTTGCATGTTCAATTTCTTGTTTGGTATTTTACCTTTTATTCATAGTATCTTACCTCTTGTTTTTTCCTTCTTGGTTTTTTACCTCTTTTCTCTGTTGGCCATTGGCATCCCCCACCCTCTCCCTCTCCTTATCCTGCTTCAGTTACATTTGCTGTTCTTGTATCAGTTGACGATCCTAGCTCTTAAAAGTAAAGTTTGCACTTCTTGTGTGTCTGGACAAAGAAGACTGTTTCATGCCTTCAAAATCGGTTGGCACTAATTGTATTTTGTGTTGTATGTTGTTCTAACAAAGTTATTTTAGTTTTACTTCGTTGGCTGCAGTTTGAGCTGTATACAAAATACGTAATACCGACATAAAATGTAAACAATCAAGTAGTGTGTTTGTTACATTGAGCTCTATTGTACTGCTGTAGTAACTAGTAAGCTTGTCTGTGCAAGCCATTACCCTCTCCTAGAGTTGCAAAAAATTCAGAAATTTTAAGGGGTGGGAATAAACCTGGAATTTTCAAGATATGAACCAAGAAACTTGGAAATTTTGATGGGAAGAAACTAATGAGCTTCATATGCCATTCTAAAGACATATTGTACAACTGATATCTTTGCATGAATTTCTGGGTAATAGTTTTTCATTTGAACTATTTTATAAATTATTAGTTTATAGGTGGAATTTGTTAAAATAAAAATTCTTAATTTTAAATTAGTGAAATTTTTTGAAAGGCAGTATGTATGTTATACTAATTCACATAAATTTCATAATATTTAATACTAAATAAATGCAAATAAATTAATCACTTTAAATAGACATTTCATTGTTTAAAGTACTTTTGTGTTTATATGGTATTTGTAGATGAAATTTTTTTTTTTTTTTTGTAGAATTTCTTTTTTGCTTTATATTAAGAAAATCTTAATATTTTACGAATGATTTATTATTTAGAAATTTGACTATTAGGAAAAATTTAAATATTTTTTTAGAGTTTGACAAATTTATCCAATTTCCAACAAACCATTTTTATTTTCATTTATAAAACCTGCATACAATTCCTTTACAATGCAAAATACAGCAGATTTCTGAATAACATAATATTGAAAATTTCCTCTTTTGAGGAACTTTTAAAACTCCTTTCCCCCAACATTGTTTTCTCCTAAAAATAAACTTTTCTTTTTTACTTTTAGCTCTCCTTTTCCCCTGGTTTTGAACATATAAGGCAAGATTTTCCACTGTGCATTAGATATTGTTGTTATTGTTATTTTTTTATGGCCAAGCAGTTGAACTTCCAATCATTCGCCTCTTTTTAGCGACTGGATAATGAACCATTTTGCCATCATATGACATTACAGAACATACCACGCTCTTAATAGGCACCACAACACCCATGAGACTCGAACTTATAGCCCAACCGCTGAGAGAATACAAGGAAACACCTGCCTTATACTTCTCAGCTGTCAGGATGGAGTATTAGTTAACATGAAATTTAGAAATGTTACAGTGTAGTTTTAGTTAATATAACAATTGTTTTAATTTGCAATAATATCTTATAGCAGAAACAATAAGCACACAACTATAATGGGTCTTTATTTCACTTCCTATAAGACGTACAAAATTTAAAAAAGGCCAGAGCGCTTTCGAACATAAATACGCTCATCAGTGGCTACATGGAAATAGAAATGATCGTTCATATATAGACCAGAAAAGGTGACAAATTTGCATAAATACAATTATCAATGAACTTCCGTTTATCTAAGGAGAATCCAAAAATACAAAACATTTTGAACAGATTCAAAATCGAGCATAAATCACGAAAAGTACAGTAAAATTTTTACAATTTTATTACAGAAATTTCAAATTGAAAACTTTTTTTTAAAATAGGGGGAGCAGTCATGCCCAATCCCCGAGAGGATGACGTCAAAGATAACTATGAAGAGACTTGAATTGCATGGAGTCGAGAATGAGTCGCCAAGCATAACTTAAAATCTGAACGGGGTCAAAATTACAAATCGACTCGCAGTAAATATACCCCGTTCAGATTTTAAGTTATGCTTGACGTCTCATTCTCGACTCCATGCAATTCAAGTCTCTTCATAGTTATCTTTGACGTCATCCTCTCGAAGATTGGGCATGACTGCCCCCTATTTTTAAAAAAAGTTTTGAATTTGAAATTTCTGTAATAAAATTGTAAAATTTTTACTGTACTTTTCGTGATTTATGCTCGATTTTGAATCTGTTCAAAATGTTTTGTATTTTTGGATTCTCCTTAGATAAACGTAAGTTTATTGATAATTTTATTTATGCAAATTTGTCACCTTTTCTGGTCTATATATGAACGATCATTTCTATTTCCATGTAGCCACTGATGAAGAGCGTATTTATGCTCGAAAGCGCTGTGGCCTTTTTTAAATTTTGTACGTCTTATAGGAAGTGAAAGAAAGACCTTCTATTATAGTTGTGTGCTTGTTGTTTCTGCTAATTGAAATGAGACGTGATGCCAATTTATTTATTTAATGTCTTATAGATTTAAATATAGACTATGAAAAGTTAGTGAATTTTGGACACAATATTTCAAGAACAAATGCAAATAAAACCAATACATTTTATAAAGATTATATAAAATGCCGGAAAGATTATATAAAATGCATGATATTGAAAATTGAAGATTTTGGTAGCATTATTCTGTGGTGAAATGATTCTAATTTGCAATGACAATTCAAATCAATATTCCAAATTAAAGATCTTGGTAGCTTTATTCTATGTTGAAATAATTCTAATTTGCAATAATTCAAATCGATATTCAAAGTTAAAGATCTTGGTAGCATTATTCTGTGGTGAAATGATCCTAATTTGCAATGATAATTCAAATCACAGGAATTTTGTGCTCTAGTGCCAGAATCTAAACGGGCAACTTTACATTATTGGAGGTAAGCAAATGCTGCAGTGGTAAAATAGAGCTCAATAGTTTGTTATACACCTATGGTGACCAGATATTTATATAGAACAAGGCTTGGCAGCACATAGCATATTCACAAAACCAGCTGATAGGAGACACCGAGCGATGGAATCATGCAATCCAGCAATGTTGGACCAATTCTACTCTTGTTAAAAGTCATCTAAATTAACCATTAACTGCTCTTGCAGCAAGAAATCTTTCTATTCATCGCAATTGAATAGCAGTTGCAGCACCATCAAGAAGAGTAGCAGTTGCAGCACCATAGGAAAATTGTTTCTGCCTCTGTTAATGTAACTACTCTATTCTTATTCTCTCTAGGAAATGTTTTTTGTTTCTGAAAGTGGTTGATACCATTAATTTTATTTTGTGCTGCCTTTTTAACAATGCCTATTTTCTAAATATTTACTAGTTTGTTTTTCTATTTTCATTTATTTATAAATTATTAATAACTACAAGTATTTCTTTCAATATTTAATAGTTTGGTTTCCCATTTTCATTTATTTATAAATTTTTTGTCACCTTTTTTTAATGAAGAAAAGGGAAGGCTACTTTGACTAATGTGTGATTACCTTATATAATGTGTTGTTTACTACAAAAGGGAGACCCAACACATTTTGATGGATAAATGACATTTGTCGTGTAAATATTTGAAACACATTTTTCTAATGAAAGTATGAAAACAAAATTTTAAAACAGTGCAAGATTATTAAATTCAGGGTGCCAGTTTGCTGTGGCATCTCCAAATTTGGCTGTGTTGCCCATTATTTTCGACTCAATTGTAACCATTCTGAAAACTTGAAATGAGGTTTGGTTTTCTTGTTTTACATTGGCTTAGCTATTAGAGCATGAATCCTTATACGGTCAAAGTTTCACCTCCGATAATTAATGGAATCAAAATTTTAAGCAGTGATCAAAACAACAATGAATATATGTGGCCACAAGAGACAAGGCAAAAGTTAACTTCTAGTAATATTAGTATATGCTTTTTATTAATTTCTTTGTGTTTTATTTCACAAATTGCAGTGTACAAATGGCATTGAATACAATTTCAAGACTATTTTTGACCATTGGTAAATTCTGAGGGCCAACAAAGCTGTAAGGGTCCATTTTTTGGGCCCAAAGTATTTCTTTTTACCTTAAAAATTTATGAGGTAGGATTACAATTTACTTTTTTTTTTGGGGGGGGGGGGCTGTTAAGGTGTAAGGGTCCAAATAATAGTGACACAATGTAATATGATAACTGTAAGGTTGGCTATTAAATTTATAGTCTGTCTCATATATGGAAATAGAATTTGTCCCACCCTGTGTTATAGGATGTCTATCATTTTCATTATAGTTGCCTTATTTAACTACTAATTAATCTTATCAGTACTTTATGTCAAAATATATTGGTATATTTACTTTCTCATGTAGCTACTTATAGAAAATTATCTATGCAACAATTAAATTAATTATGCTATTAAATAACTATGCTTCTTTGTTGGAAACAAGTTCTAGTGTTATTTTCCACTCCTCTGTTGATTATATTTAAAAAGTATTTTGTATTTCCTTAATAAGACACCTGTTACTTAATGCTTCTGTGTATAGAGTTTGATTACTATTGTTCATTGCAATAGGTAATTAATTAAACCTGTTTGAACATGTATGTAGAGCTAAAAGCTCAAAACTTGTACAATATTTCTATTGATAGCACAGGCAATCATAAAAATTCCAAGAAATTGTGTTTTACAATCAAAGGTCAAATTTATTTTATGTGAAAAAAAAAATTAATATTTAAAATTGATCTTTATTTAAAAGCAATAAAATATTTAGGGCCTGTTCACGCTATAGGTACTTGATTTAATTGGTGTAAGAAGGCTAAAACTAAACAATCTTTCAATAAGAGTACATAATTCTATAGTATTAGACCCAGAATTAATTTTTAGTAAACTTTTGCTTGTACACCCATTAAAAACATATATAATGGATGCAACTGTAATTGTACAAACTGGTTTTATTTGTATGTGATTTTTAAAAACTATTTTTTTTTTCATACAATTTTTCTTTGTCATTTGCTGATTAAGTAAAATGATTTAGGAGTATTGTTTAGAAAATATATACAAAAGGAACCAACCATAACAAGTTGCTCATGATTGATGATTATGTTTATTAAATCTGTTCTGCAATGAGATTATATATATTTTAAACTTATAATATCTAATATTATGTAGTAATAGATAATTATGAGAATATAATATACCACATAATTTGACAAGATCTCAAAGTTTTAATTAAATTAATTGAAAAAGAAATTTTGCAACCATAATTATTAATACAACTATTTTGCTATAATAAACATTAAGATAGTAGATAGGAATAAAATTTGATACTTTATCTTGCAGCAGGATTATTTTAAAAGTGTCTTAGAAAAAATATCCAAAGTTGTTTACGATCATTTACTTTCTTTTTGCTTACCATATTAACTGTCAACCATCAGTTTCATTTTAAAAAACTAACTGTTTAGTAACTTAATTTCTATGGAATGTGACAGAATCAATTATTTTTTATTGTTATCTGCTCCTTTCTTTAGGGACATGCTTAGATTCACCCATCCTTTACTTCTTACTTCTGCAACCATTTTTTATTTTATACTGGTTTTTATCTTCTCTTTTAATCATAATTTTGTTTTTGGTTAAATCCAGAATCTTGCTATATGTGGGTTCAACTTTAGCACTATATTCATGCTTTAATTGCAATGAAAGCTGAAATAACCAAAGTCCTAGATTTTCATTAATTACATTGCAATATGTATTTCCTCAAATTTATTACATTAAAAGAAAAACTGAAATAAGTTGTCTATATTAAACCATTAAATATAAGCTCTACCCCCCCCCCCCCCCCTCCTCCTTTCTCTCCCATAAAGTTAAATGCAAAACCAATATATTGAAAGTTATTTCTATCACAGCAAGATGTAATTTACACAATTTATATTACTATCAAAAGGATTCTATATGCAGCTCTTAGACATAGACCATGCAAAGTTCAACTTTTCTTCTTAGACTATATTAAGAAATGATTATCAAAGATTATTATGGGTTTGTTACATGCAATAAATAGAATTAGAAGTTTAAGAACCTAAAAATCATTAGAAAATGTCCTTTAAAAATGCATTTATGCCTCTGCTGATGACATAAGTCTATTTCCCCCTGTAGTTTTGAAATGGTCCCTGGAATGTTGTTTCGCTATGTTTTGGGATGCATTGAGTGGCATTCTGCTTCTATCTTCAGGGTGCATATGGGTGCTTGGAAATTGGGAAAGTACTTGAATTTTAGATGACCATGTTCAAGGCCTTGAAAGTACTTGAAAATTCCCATTTTCTTGGTTAAGTTCTTGGAGGTGCTTGAAAGAGGCAGGGATGAAAATGTTCTGTGGATCTGTAGCATTGTGTTTTTTCCAAGAAGTTCTGCTTTCCTTGGAAATTTCCCAAGTGGTTCTGCTGTTTCTGAAAATTTCCGAAATAACATTGATTTTTCCAAAAAATTTCCTCAGTGGCTTCAAGAATAAACAATAACATCAGTTATTTATTTTTCCTCCCACAAATGAGTACAACTTCATAATGAAGGGTTGATTGATGTCCTTGAAAAATACATTTCATGGTATTTGAAAGTCCTTAAAAAAATTTTCAAGGGAGAGTGTACTCACCCTGTATTTTCTTCTTTTGCTCCAAAGAGCATACAAGATTTGTAGTAGGGTTACGAATCTTTGACATTGTAAAACTTAAGTAAATTTATCCATGTGCTTTGAAAACTTCTTTTACTTACTGACTGCATAACTAAACACAAAGGATTGCATATATAACCGTGTAAGTTCTAAGATATGATACTTTAGTTATCGGTATTGTTTCCATTAGAATGAAATTCCCAATATACACATCAATTTTCAAGTAGATGTATCACTTTCATTCAAGATTTCTTCTGCTTCTGTCTTTTCCCCTCAAAAATCTGCTTGGCATGTTTGCTTTGGCATATTTCCTTTGTTTTGCCAAATTATCATGAATCCTCAACTCTGTGCAAAATAGAAACACATGCTTTGTTTTTAGACAAAGTAAACATGCTCTGCGAGTCTGTAATATCTCAGAGAATCTTTAGAAACTGTTGTTGTAAAGAGATAGTTGCAGCAGACCACAGACGTAAATACCCTTGAGAGCCTAGCATTGAAAGTTGGCTTTCACATGAGGTTTGGCCTGTCCAAGATTACACAATTGGTTCTCGTGATTGGGGAGAGGGGGAAGGTTAGGGACAAGTTTTCAGTAATTATCATAGACCTTTTACATCTTTGAAAGATCTATGCCAATTAGAGGTGGGCAAACACAAATTTCGGACTTGAAATGTTATCGACATTTGCCACATCCATAGCTTAGATTTTAGAAGTCTATGTTGCAAAGGACAGGGGTCAACTGACTCACCTTCACGTGAATCCACCCCTGGCTCATAACCCCCTTGAAATCATTGTAGTCACCTAATTTTCTTATATCTGCTTTCTATCAAGGAAGTAATAAGAATTTATATAAAATCCATATTTATCAAATTGGGAAAAAATTCATAAAATTAATATTTTTCTCTTGATTAAAATATTTTTTCTTATTGATTATATTTTTATCATATTAAAAAAAAATTGCTCATTTTATAATAGAAAGAATTACATAAAATAAAAGATGGTTGCAAGATTGCAAATACTCTGGACCTATGACTGGATGACAAACAGACTATATCTAGTCCCAAAACCAGCCAATAAAACATATTCCAAAGTCTATAATAATTCCTAGAGCATCAACCAGCATTTATAAGCTAGTTTTGCACTTATTAGAACTAATGAGTACTGAATAGTCACTAACTGTGCAAGCAGCAAAAGAACTTACTATGTGCTACTCTTTTGTAAATCTCTGTTAAACAAAATCAAATTGCATGACACTGCAATGCCAGGTTCTTATGAATTTTTCCTTATATTGTCATGCAATTTGAGCTCTGTAAATTTATATAAAATTTGATTCCAGCTGCATGGATGACTCTGGTCATTTACCATAGATTTGCAAAATTAAGGCATGTAGCGAATTTTCTTGCTACCAGTGCAATTAATGACTTTTAGGTGCTGCAGAACTCTGACAAAAGCAAAACCAGTCCAGTAATTCTGGTTGCTGCAATGGGAGGATAATTTTATATTGTACCTGTTGTGTGAACCACCATCCATCAGTAACAGTTTTTCAAAATTTCTAGAAATTTGAAAAATACTTTTATAGCGTTGTCTACAGAACATAGGTTGCCCAAGCATAATCTGAAGTCTTATAATTTTGCAAAAAGAGGTCATTCAACTAGAATTGCTAGTTTTAACATTTTTAAAAGTAGAATGGAACATTAAAGAACAGTTATTTGAAATCAAATTGTACATGTAATGACTGATATTTTTATACAAAGATCATATAGATTTTCTTTGACTAGTGTACATATATGCGTGTGTGTGCTGATGCATTTGTAAATAAGTCAACTGCAAAAATGTCATCTTACACTCTTGCAAAACACTTTTTATTGTTGTGTGATGTTCTCCAATAAATTGGGTTGTGTGTAATGTTTTTCAAATGTAAATTTAAAAGAAAATTACAAGTATATTGTCCAGAAAGCAGAATTAAAAAATACTTTATTGTTCTTACTAGTTTTCTTATCTTTAAATGAATTTCTATTGCATAAAATAATTGATAATACACTGCTCATTTGCTCAATAATGCAGTGTTCTTCAACTTGTATTATATTCATAAAAAAAGTCTTTGGCAACACTTCCGTTCTCCTTAGTTGTTCAGTTTGTATGGTCAAATTCAAGGCACAATTCAATATGCAAACTTCTTTTATTTTCCAGATATATCTGCATTTACAGTCACAAATGTCTTCCAGTGCAACTTTAATTAAAATTTTTAAGCTGCAAATTGCCGTATCATATAACCAGTATAGAAAATATATGTCTTTGCCCCAGGGTTGGGAGACTTTTATTTAACTAAAAAACCATGGTTTAAACTATATATGTGGTTTTCCTGGAGAATTTTGAAATTATTTTCATCATTACATTTCAGCTGGAATAATATGTCTATTGACTTTTAAAATTTATTTTTATGGTACAGCTACAGCTAAGCATATGTAGTGTATACAGTCAACGTCCGGGCTAAAAGTATCCAAAAGTAGTGGCTTATATAATTACAGAACTACTCATTAGAATTTAAAAAAAATTATTTTAATAAAAAACATCTCACCAAGTTTCTTTAATATCAATTCGATGTGTGCGCCTTTTGTAGCACGACAAATGCCTAAATGGTAATCGAGTTCTTGCCAAGTGTTTCATTACATATCAGGAGTTATTAGACGAATTGCTTGAATGATACGCTTCTTCAACTCATCCACAATTTCAATTTATTTTTATACACAATGGATTTAATGAATCCCCAAGCAAAAAAGTCTAATGGAGTCAAATCCTGGGACTTTAGTGGCCAGGCAATTAGGCCCCCTCTTCCAATCCAACGTCCTGGAAATACCTCATTCAAAAATGCTGTAATATCTCTGATAGTGCGATGAAGCGTTGTCCTTTTGGAACAGGAAACCCAATGGAATTTGTGGAACAGCAAAGTTTTCTGGCATATCAAGATAAACGTGTTCTGTAACTGTGTGCTCCACGAAAAAAAATGGACCAATGATGCTATTTGCATGCATTCCTAACCTCGCATTCACTTTAGATGTATCCCTTTCTTGTTCAGACAGTTGCTGGGGATTTTCATTTGCCCAAATATGGCAATTATGTCTTAACTTTCCCACACATGTGAAAGCAGGATTCATCATTAAAGACCACATGATCAAGATAATTGGGTGTCTCTTCAATATGATTTATCATTTCAGCCGCGAAATTCCATCTTAGGTGGTTATTATTTGGCTTCAAGTGTTGCAGAAGTTGAAGCTTGTACGTAATCAAATGCAGCCGTTTATGAACGATATCATGAACTGTTGAACGAAAGATCTTTAGTTCATTACTAGCTTGCTGAATAAATTACGTGGACTCCTAGAAAATGAATTACGCACACGATCAACAGTTTCATCCATCACAACAGCTTTAGGATGTTTGCCAGTTTGTGATATCAAACTTCCTTTCTCTTTTAAAGTTCTATCCCATTGACGAATGGGTTTCGATGTTGGGGAATCCACATTCTGTTCTGTTCGTACATGCTGCTGAACACACGTCACTGATTTAATTTCAGTTAACCAAAGCATGCACTCCACCTTTTGCTGTGGCATCCACATCTTAACTAATGGAACCCGTGGAAAGAGATTTTCACTTTCGTACCGATTGCTGACTACTGTACTCATGGGTGGCTGAATGGTCTATACCAGGGGTCGGCAACCTGCGGCTCGCGAGCCGCATGTGGCTCTTTTGATGTAAAGTTGCGGCTCTCCAGTTCCATACGAAAAAATTAATATTTTATTATCAAAACCCTTAAAAAATAAGAAAATATATTTTTAAGTACCTAATTTCTCAATAGCTTCTATTTTCATAATCGTTAATTACAAATCGCTACGCTTAACATGACCGTAATGAGATAAATTTGAACTATTGTTTTGTTCTTAGAGATGAGACTCCGTGACCATGTTTATCTTTCAGCCAATTGAATTTCATTTCTGTCTCACCCAAACAGCCACCGTCTAGAGTCTAGACAACACGTCTAGGCTCTAGACGTGTTGTCAGTCAGTCATCCTCGGATATCGCGGTCGACGTTACGTTGCATGTGTGTTAATTTAATCGCTTGCGGTTTCTGCGTGTCTATTCGCTTGTTGTTTCAAGAAGAATACGATTTAGAAGCGAATTATCTTCTCAAATGTATGTACGCGTATAATATAATAAAATCAGTAACAGAATTGAATTACATATCTGAGGATCGTGCTAACGAAGTAATAATGGTAAATAAATTGTTTGCCGTTTTAGATAGCTAAGTAAAATTTTAAAAAGTCATTTTTTCAACTCCGCGCCAGCATGGCATCTGGTAAAGGAAAGAGAAGAACTGAAGAAGAAAACCGAGAATTCAATCAGGATTGGACGGAGTCGTTTGCATTCATATGCAACACAGATGGCCTTCCGACTTGTCTCATTTGCCACGAAAAACTCGCACACAATAAGAGGTCAAATTTGGAGAGGCACTTCACTACAAAACATACCCAGTTTGCTGGTAAATATCCAACCGGTGACGCACGAAAAAAGCTGTTGAAGAGCTCCAAAAAAACAACAACAGTCAAGCTCCATGCTAAGTAACTGGGAGCAATCTTCCAATAATGTAAATCTGGTAAACTTTGCAGTATCATTAGAAATTGCAAAAAGAGGAAAACCATTCACAGATGGTGAGTGCGTCAAAGATTGTTTTATACGTGCATCTGGAGAACTGTTTCGTGATTTTAAAAACAAAGCAGAAATCATGAAAAAAAATCAAAGATTTGCCATTATCTGCTAAAACAGTTCAAGATAGAACTGCTAAAATGTCTTCAAATGTAACACATATGCAAGTGGAAGACATTCAACTGGCTTCTGCCTTATCACTTGCTATAGATGAGTCTTGCGACATAAAAGACACGGCACAAGTTACCCTTTTCGTCAGGTATATGTCGTCCCAAGGTCCAAAAGAAGAACTGCTAGGATTGCTACCGCTCTCAGGGCAAACTCGTGGAGAAGATATAGCAAATGCTGTGCAAAAATGCCTGGAAGACAATGGAATCGATATAAATAAAATCGTTTCTATAGCAACTGATGGAGCCAGAAGTATGACAGGAATACATAGAGGGGTAACATCAATTCTTCAGAAAAAAATAAACCACTAAATTCTAACGTTTCACTGCATAATTCATCAAGAAGCGCTTTGTGCCCAAACATCTCCGGCCGAAATAGTTGAGGTCATGAACTTGGTAATTAAGATTATTAACAGCATCTTGGCGAAAGCACTCTACCATCGCCAGTTTAAAGATTTCCTTGCAGAAATAGATAGCCAGTTTTCTGACCTACTTCTGCACAATAAAGTGCGATGGCTTTCCAGAGGTAACGTATTGCAACGTTTTGCTTTGTGCTTGAGTGAAATAAAAATATTCCTCAATGAAAAAAGCATTGACCATCCCGAATTGGAAGAAGACAAATGGCTGCAAAAATTCAACTTCATGGTAGATATCACAATGAAACTAAATGAACTAAATCTAAAACTGCATGGAAAGGGCAACCCAGCCTACCCCTTGCTTGAAGAAGTAGTTTGTTTCGAAAAAAAATTACTTCTTTTTGTTGAAGACATGGGAAGCGGTAAATTACTTCATTTTAAAAATCTGAAGCAATATCGCGATGAGACCAATGCAACTATTGACACGAATTACTTCAGCCTAACTTTAAAAAAACATGAAGGATGGATTCGCTGAGAGATTCGAGCAATTCAAAACAAACAAAAGTACTCTCGCGTTCATAGTAAATCCTCTCAACACAAATGCAAATGAGATCAACATTGAGCCATTTGGAATTGATGCTGGATCGCTCCAAACGCAATTGCTAGATTTGAAAAGGAAATACTTGTGGAGTGGCAAGTTCACAGAACTCAAGAGCCAGTTGGAAGAGTTGGGGGTCCAGAAATGCATGCACATCGCGCAGCACAAGTGGACAGCACAAAAAGAAATTCCTAGAGTTGAGGCCCTCATATTCGGCGCATGGAATAGTCTTCCAGAATGCTACAGTGAGGTAAAGAAGTTGGAGTGCTGACGATCTTCGAATCGACATATTCGTGCGAGCAAGCGTTCTCTTGCATGAATAAAATAAAAAGTAAAGTTAGAAGTCAACTAACAAATAAAAATCTAGAGTCGTGCTTGAAACTTAAAATACAAGTTATAAGCCAGATTTAATCAAACTTTCAAAAGGCATGCAAAACCAATGCTCCCATTGATGTAACTTTCTATATTTGTGTTTTTATATGAATAAATATTATTCCGTATTTAAAGCCGTTTATTTTAAATCAAAATCCAATATATATAAGCAAATACTATAATATTGAAACGAAAATTTTTAGTGGCTCTTTAAAAACTGGGAAATTTTGTAAATTGTAACTTTTGGCTCTTCCGTTTCAATAGGTTGCCGACCCCTGGTCTATACCCAAAAAATCTCTGAGGGATTTCCAATCCATGGAGGAGCGGTCTATTACATTCTAATGAATAGTTTTGTAATTATAAGCCATTACTTTTGGATACTTTTAGCCCGGACACCCTGTATTTATATTACATAATATAGCTAAAAAAAATTTAAATTTAGAAATATATAAAAAATTTTATATAATGAAATTTCTTATACCTATGTACTGCAGTCAGCAGCTAGAATTTAATATTTTCCTTAAATGCATGTGCCTTTGAAAACTAATAAAATAATTCAGTTTTATCTATAACAGTTTTTTTTTTAAATCACAAATTCAAAACATTGCACAAAAGGAATAACATTAAATGAAAAATAATTTAAAATCTATTAAACCTATTAAGAATTATAAATATTTCACTGTTTATTATAGGTATAAAATGTAAATTACTAAATCTGTAAGAAAAAAAAATAAAAACTGCTCATAATTTAAAAATAAATTAAATATTAAATATATTAAATTAAAAAAAAAAAAGTACTGATAGTTGAAAGGGAAAACTTTACTCAGTTTACTATATTACTATATGTATAAAAAAATAAATCTATAAAAATGAAAAACAAAAATTATTTTTTTTAAATGCTAATTAAACCCTATTTAAGAATAAATAATATATATAATATTAAAAAAATTGTTTAAAAAAATACCTGCTTGTAAATGAATGAATGACAAGTGTCATGAGATAGAAAAGATAATTTGGGGAAAGGTGAATGAAGCATATTTTCCTTTAATAGAAGTACTTTCAATAACATTCTATATATTTTTTTATAAATTTTACAGAACTTAACATTAAAAGAATAGGCTTCTCAAACCTATAGTTACCCTGCCTTTTTGCTGAGAATGAGTAAAATGTCACTTGCACCCTTTTGATACACATCCATCCTTTTTTCTTCTTCTTCAAAAGAATAAAACAGCATACACACATGCAATAACTCACCCCCCCCCCCCCCCCTCAAAATTAGAAAACAACATTATCAAAGACTTGTAAAGGTTTTTGCTTTAAAAAAAGGCATTACATCCTATTTTTAGATTAATTAAAAAGAGAAAAGGAGGGGGGGGGGGAGTGAAAATTTTCCAGAAAACATAGCAAAAAATGTTTTAATTTCAGAAATTTTTTCCCACCCACATCTCTAGGGGTTTAAACCAGTTAATCCTAATTTACTCTGACTTTTATGTAGTTGAGTTGAGTCATGACGAATGAGTTTTAATTTTTATGTATATAACCTGCTTGATTATGACCTCTTGGAGTTTGCAAGTCTGGAAGAGGCAAGTGCAATGCATGACTTTGTTCAAAATAAAAATTTTGGAAAGAGAAATTTTGAAAAATGGAGTAACAAAAAAAAACAATCTAAACAAAGTTATTAAGGAGCCTTTATATGGTGACTCATTGTTTGTACACTTCATATTTGATAGAACTGTTAAGCATTTTTATTCTCTTTTGTATACTTATACATACAGTTATACAAATTTTCGGAAAACCTGGGTGGCATCTCTCGAACTGCTCAAGAAAATCCTTAGTCTGAACCCCCCCTACTCCCTCTGGAATTTGATGCTGAATTTATGTCAGTCATCATTTAAGCTCTATCTACAGTCAATTTTGAGAAATATGTTTCAAAGAAATTTTTTGAACCAGAAGGGGAAATCTTTAGGGAACACCCCCTATCTTCTCTGAAATTTAATATTAAATTCATATCATCAGTCAGTATAGTTCTACGTTCTGTCTATTGCCAGTTTTGAGAAATTGATGTTTCAAGAAAAAATATTTTGAAGTAGAAAAAGTACCGAAAATGGAACTCCTTAGTGAACCCCAAACTCCTCCAGAATTTGATAGAATAAATTGTCTAAGCTCTATCTATAACAAATCCTGAGAAATAGTTGTTTTAAGGCAAATGTATATTTTTGAATCATAAATGACATAACCAGAAGTTACAATCTTCAGTGTACTCCCTTAACCCCTCTGGAATTTAATGCTGATTCCAATTCAATCATTATCTAATGGAAAAAGAACTGGAAGTAGAAATCTTTAGTGAAATCCTCTTCTCCCATTCTTTGGATTTTGATGCTGAGTCCAAAAGTCATCTAGGCTCTATCTATAGCAGACCCCAAGAAGTATATGTTTCAAGGAAAAATTTTTAAAATCAATAGCATGGAAAATGTTTTGCTATCAATAAATTGCATGACCGTTTTTAACATTCTTCTGCTATTTCTCTCTCTCTTTTTTTACTTTCCCTGCAATACATGGTACTGTATAGGGAAAGTATTGGAATCGTGCCGAAAATCGCAACTCAAGTTTTTGATGGATCTACATGTTTTTGGACCTCTAGAACACTAAAAACTAATTTTAGCATGACGTCTGTGCAGATTTTGTATCCACTCTAACTGAAAAACTAATTGACCGAATTTTATAAAATTTGGTAGGTAGGTCTCTTGTGGGTGACCCTGGTACTGATTTGATTTTAGTATGATTCGAGATAAAAGAACCTGCCTTTTTTGCAAAATGGCTTGTAAAAATTGCCTGTATCGACTCTAGCTGAAAACGAATAGACTGAATTTCACAAAATTTGGTAGATAAATCACTTGTAGGTTAATCTGGTGCTGATTAGATTTTGGTACAATTAAAAAAAAAAAGAACCTGCCTTTTTCTTACGAAACGGCTCACAAAAATCATTAAATCTAAAAGTGAAAGACTACATATGCTTAAATATATCTATTAAATGCTTATTTTATACGTAATTTTTGATGATGAAAAGAATAAGACCAACCCCATTACTTTAGGCCTAGCCATTCTCGAGATATTTTAGTTTTTCACATTTTTGTTATGCCACCTTTGAAAATAAATCCAGTTACCAAAGAAAAAGAAAACTGAATTAAAAGTGCAAATTCAGTGTAATTTACAATAATTATGGGTGTTATTTTGGAAACTCAATGAATTATTGAAGAAATAAAGAGAATGTGAATATGAATCTGCAGGGAAACTCATGTGCTGCTTATATCAGATTTTTTTACTTTTGTTCTTTATTTTGTATCATATTACTTTCCATTTGTCAAACTAGGTAGCACAATCTACTTAAGCATATATACTTCCACAAGGCACTTCATTTTAGCATTCTACTTTTAGTATATATGCACTGAAGAAGGAAACCCATGTGTTTCTGAAATAATTATCTACTTTTAATATTTATTTGTACAGCAATTTCTATTGGTTTTAGAAATCTTTAAAGGGGGCTCTTTTTGTTTTTTGAAATATTTTTTTGTAACATACATTTTTGATAGATTAATAGAATGCAGTTTGTTTTATCCAAATTGTACGATAAAGTTATTGACATGAAAATATTTGCATCTAACGCTTGCAGTAATTCCACTTGGCAAGTGTGCAATTGGCATAAATGATAAGAAAAAGCACACTGTTGCATAATGCACATGTCAATAAGTGTGGTGGCACATTTGTTACATAATTTCATTTCATCCCCGTTACATTTCTTTCATGATTTATTCCCTTCACCCCAAGATGTTTCACATCAAAAATCAACTATGATCATAGTAAACTCGAAGGGTTAAATCTCTGATATCTAAGGACACCAGATAGCAGTTATCAAAGATGGAGATAGGAGTCGGTGTATTATAAAGTTTGTAAACCAGTGTAATAATATAACCCAGACTGTTAAAGTAAATTTATGTATTTTCTCAGCCAACAGGAAGATTTTCCAGTTGGGACGTCATGTGCAACTGGTCAATATGTCATATTTCGTCATTGGAGTGAAATATATTTTAATGAGCTAAGAACATGTTTAGATTGTTTCGTAAATACCAAAATATCTATGGCATAAGAAATTGTTGACCACTCGTGTATACTCTACAAAATAAAACTAACAGTTGAGGAAGTTTGACAAGCTTTTTATGTTGTCAAATTCTTCTACTAAATTGGGCTGCAAATATCTTTTTTACTTCTATTGTTGATCAATTTCATAAAAGTTTGAGAATCAGTGCTGTTATTATCACAAAATTCACTGATAGAGATTGTTTCCAATAATTTGGAATCATACTTCCAGTGAAGTAACCACCATTGAATTAGTCCTGTTTTGTTCTCATCAGCACCTAATTAATAGTCATTCCTGATCATGAAAGTTCCTGATCATGAAAGTACATTTTCTACAGGCAATTGTTGAGATTGACCAAGAATATGCTAAACAAATAACAAAGTATACAAGTTTACCCTATTTAATTGCAAAGTTTTACCAAATACTACCTCTTCACAGGGGTGTTTACTTCCAGAAGTACATTTTAGAATAGATGAGGCTGTTCATTTGGTGCTCTGTAGTATATGCCTAGAATTTTAATAGAATTGTGAAACTCTCTAGTGATTTAGATTGAGAAAAATTATTATCTGATCCAGAATGTGATAAGAATAGCAGTGGCTACTCATGATCAATATGTACAGAGGGGTGCTGATTAAAGCATGTTATTTATATATATATATATATGTATGTAATATCTGACTTGAATAGTCCAAGGAAGATACAATTTAAGTTATAAAAATCTATTTTATTCGATGCCACTAGGAATAAATATAATTACATGTTCTGGACGACTCCTGATCGTCGACCAGCTCTCACCAAATCTGTGTGCTGTCTGCGTAGTTCTTCACAAGTGCTAAATACATTTTCATCAGAGGGGGAGGGAGGATATGAGGCATGTGACTGCTATCTTAGTGGTTTGGGCTTTAAAAATGTGATTGGGAATACAATTTCAATGAGAACGTTTAAATAGGGTTAAGTTTAGTGACCATATATTGTATGATCGAGGAAACGTCTGCAGACTTGTTAATATTAGTGGCTTGGGATAGAATTTAATGTAGTTGCAATATGTGCTGAACATGATATAGGAATTTGGAATAATAAGATAACTGTGAAAGAAAAGGGCACGTTATTGGGAAAGACTTAAAATTTATGTATCATATATCTATATAAATAAATTGAAAATATGTTTGTATATGTGTTTGTGTATGATGATAATTGGCTGGTAAAACTTGAATTTATAATAAAAGTCTTGAATTTATAATAAAACTTATAATGAAGTTTTATTATACATTTAAGACTTTTAAACATTTTGCTGTGAGAGTGATTTTTATTTTATATTTTAAATGTCTTAGGAAATTATTGTTTCTTAATTTTATAATTAAATTTGATAGGTTCTTTTTTAAGATTTAATAGTTAAATATTGCACTGCACTGCAAAAAGAAATGTTGAATTATATTATATTTATAGGCATCTATGAAATATTTACCATTCTTCGTAATTTTTTACATTCAAAAGTCGAAAACATGATGTGGGCTGCATATAAATTTATTTCATTCCGAGGTAAGTTAATTTCTGTAACAATCTAATAATCGCTTGTGAAAAGCTTTGAACAATGTTAAATCAATCGCATTTATATTAAAATTTGGTTCTTTTGTTATCAGTGCCTTAATAAATTTAATAATCGCACTTATTTATATGCACTTACAACAAATATATAAAAAAGGTTATATTGACTTTGTATTACTTTGAATGGTGTTTGGTATTTTTGGCTACATTGATGGCTTCGCTATTCAACATTGTTTCCAAATGTGCTATAATGCAAAAATGCTGCATGAGAAAAGAGTTGACCGATTTATTTCGCAATTTTTGCATGTAAAGTTTATTATACGAGTATAAACCAACATATCAAAATCGTGGCATGCTACTGTTTCTAAATCGGCATTCTTTGTTTCCTACTGATAATAAAATTACTGTATAATTTGATTTCTGATGATTATAAAATACCTTTTATAAAATGATCATGTATATCGATTATCAAAAGATTTTATATAATTGACTGCCAGTTATTTATTTTATATTAAAAAAACGTTTTATATTGAAAATAGTGTTCATAAAATGATCATGTACTTTGATTATCAAAATATTTTACGTGAATGACTGCCATTTACTTATTTTATATTAAAAAAATATTAATATGTGTGCTTTCTATATATTTGTACTCGCTAAAAGTAAATAGCATTTCATACTTCATAGACACTATAATCGTACAAAATGTTTGTCAAATCGCCTCATTTCTTTATTTGGATATCATGTCCACAGATTCTTACAGCCATAAACAGCCATTTACACAAGTAGATCATGTTGAATTTGAGTTGAAGAATGTTTTCAATATTTAAATCCGTCAAAAAGATGAATTTAACCATTCAACTCATCACACTTTCCCTTTATATACATAAATGTAGAGAATGTAACAAATTTTTGATCGGATTTATATATGAACATTTATATTTTAAAAATATAAACCATTGAACAATTTAAAATAGAATTACTTAAATAACTTTAAAAATAAACCAAGTCATTCTTGTATAAACTGGCATTTTATTCAAGGATTTAATTAAATATACCAAAACTATATTGGAAAACAACGGAATCCGTCAAATTCATATTCAGCCACAATAGAGAAATAATGCCAATTCTATAAGACCCATGATAAACTGGCTTATTTTCTGGTGACGCCGATACGCGACACTTTGCTTTGAAAATTGCCAATGTTCATATTCGTTCATTCAAACTCACAATAGTATTTGAAACCACAGAATCAGCGGCAGCTCGCGTATAGGCATCGTGGAACTGCAGCACCCTCTATTTTCACTCGATATTATCAATAACATTTAATATAATGAGTCCTTTTTTCTTTAATTTATTCTTTATACTTGTACAATATATAATCCTTAAGCTTAATGTTAGTAGCCATCCCCCAGTTTAAGAAAAAGATACAAAAATCTTGGTATGGAACTGTGCGCTTCACAGTTCCAGCGGCGTGGTGTTTGACTGTTGTGTGTATGTGCACATAGGAATTTGCACGCGAGGCTGCAAGGAAGAGAGTAGAGCACTGTCGCTCCCGCAGTGCCGATCCTGGTGTGCAGGTAGTTTTTTTTTACTCCGCGTGTCTTGTGCTGTGAAGTAAAAAAATGCACTGTTTTACTTCCCGTGTTTGCTGTTTGGAGGTGATGTAACGTGGACAAAAAATGGTTTTAGAAATATAAACAGAATGAAAGAAAAAACTGAATGGATTTCATTTTTAAATGCATAGATCAAGCTTGAACTGTAACAATTTAGGTTAAAGTTAAGTAAAAAATGTTTGATTTCGTTCTTTTAGGATTTTATCAAGTTCCTGAATAAATTTTCTTTTTATACATGTTTGTTTCCTTTCACACAATTTAAAACAAAGGCTAAAGTTTTTCTGGAGCAGTACCCCCACTAATTTTAGGATGCACAGAATATTTTATATTAGTCTGTATTTGAAACTATGCATCTTCGTTCTATGAATTCGCGGCCCTACGACAAAACTACAGTGTAAAAAAATTCTTGGAGTGCTGCCATCTTATAACGTACTTAGCAACTACATTGTCGATTTTCGTTGCTCAATATGTTACAAGATGGCAGCACTACACTTTTGTGGAAAGACCTTTTGAAAAGATTTGCAAAATATGCAACATTGTTTTTACAAAAATTTTTAATACATTTATATAAATAAAAATAATAATGTAAGGGCTTTTTATGAGAAAGCCGCGCGCCTTGCAACTTCTGGGCACGAGCCGCCACTAAAGAATAGTATAACTGGAGTTAGAGCTTTTACTTCAAAAGGACTCCTAAAATGCACTGCATAAAAGCGTGTATATTAATTGCTTCTTATGTTTTCTATAATAAATGCATTATATGTAATTACTGGCTATTAATACTTCCTTTGCAATAAATAAAATAAATTGCGACTCGTAACTAGTAATGCTGTCATTTAAAACATTAGGTTCTAACTGCTCCTAAAAATCACAGTGTAAAAGAAACAAATTGTTAAAATGTTGCTTAATACATGCATTTTTAAATAAAAGAAAGAATTAATTTCAAGTAAAATTTTTTAGAAAATATTCAAATTTCAAAAATTCTATCTCAAAACTATCTTTTTGGAGTTAGTGCTTTTTCCTTATATGAAGCCCACAATATAAGTGAAGTACACCTATCCTTCAATTATTATACCAGATTGTTACTTTAAAAGTAGTGTGTACTTCAAATAGTTCTAATTAAAAAAGAATATATCATGCTAGTTTTAAATCGTTTAAACCGAAATTGCATGATTTCACTAGATGAGGTCGCGTTTAAAAATCTGTCTCTTGTTAAAATGTAAAAAAAGTAAGCTAAAATTTTAAAATTTATATAAAAAATATATATATAACTTTCTCTACCCTTCATGAAATATGATAAATGAAGATCAAGCCTTTCTAGTTTCGATGAATAGTACTCGATGGCGCTACAACAGTTTTTATGTTTTCCCACGCGCATGGGTGCATGTAAGGCTCCTATATATATAGTGTCTATATAGGAGCCTTAGGTGCATGTAAGGCTCCTATATAGAGCCGTTGCCTACGTGAATAGCATGAAGGCTAAGAAGGTACGGTGTCTAGAACTAATAGTGTGCCGACCGCCTATACCTCCCAAAGCTGGGAGATGTTCCTGAAAAGCCGCCTCCGCCAGACGGCGTTGGTCTCGAATAAGCGGTCTAAAGCGGAGGAGTTAACATTGAAACTAATAAGAATTTATTGCAAATAAAATGACCTATATCTTTCGAAATAAATGAAGAATTTGTGTGAAATTTGGTGTGATTATTGTAAGTGGTATACACTAAAAGTCATTTGATTTTCAGAGAGATTGAGCTAGGGATATATTCGTATTTTTAAAATTTTATTTAACTTAATCTGGTGTTCGCTCAAACCTTTGAGGTCCAAAATAATCAGGTTCATTTATCACAGTAATGTGAAATTCGTTCTGACGTTTCCTCTTATACATTTCAATTCTTTCGATTTTAAAGCTTATCGGACTAGCCCGTCCTGGGTCCGCCATAGAACTTTACCTAGTTTTAGAAAATAACTCGAAAATCAGAGAACGTTGAAAATCTAAATTTAATATATCGTTTTCTTTTGGGGTGTATTTTAATTCTTTCAATTTTGAACCGTACCGGGTTAGCCCGTCTTAAGCCCGCCTTAGAAACTCACCCGTTTTTGCAGTATAACTCAAGAGCAGGTGTATCTAAAACTTCGAAGTTTAGAATATCCTTGCCATTTGCTGTATATTTTAACTCTTTGGATAAAAAATATTATCGGGCTAGCCCGTCCTGAGCCCAACAAAAGAAATATATCGTTTTTTTGAGAATAACTAAAAATTCGGAGCATCTAGAATGTATAAATTTAATATGTCATTGTCCTTTGGGGTGTATTACATTTCATCGCATTTCGAACCGTATCGAATTAGCCCGTCATAGAAATTTACTCGCTTTTAAAAAATAACTCGATCCATCGGAGTAGCTAAAAAATGTAAATTTAGTATATCATTTCCATTTGGACGGATTTTAATTTAGATTTTGAACCTCGTCGGGCTAGCCCGTCTTGGATCCGCTGAAGAATGCATTCGTTTTTGAAAAAATAACTCGAGAACCGAAGTAGCTAAAAATTCCAAATTTAACATGTCGTTGGCTTTTGGGGTATATCTAAGTTTGCTCACATTTGAACTTTATCGGCGTAGTCCGTCCTGGACCCGACATAGGAATGGACCAGTTTTTTAAAATACCTGGGAAATCGGGGAAACTAGAAAATATAAATTTAGTACATCCTTATCTTTTGGGATTATTTTAATTCCTTTGTTTTTGAACCGTATCGGGCCAACCCGTTTTGGGCCCGCCTTAGAAATTCACCTTTTTGGTGGAATAACTCTAAAGCCGGAGTATCAAAAAGTTTCAAGTTTTGAATGCCGTTGCCATTTGCGGTATGTCTAAGCTCATTGGGTTTAAAATCTGATCGGGCTAACCCGTCCCGGTCCCAACAAAAAGAATGTACTCGTTTTTTAAAAATAACTCCAAAACAGTAGCAGCTAGAATATCTAAATTTAGTATATCATTGTTTTTTAGGGTATATTTTATTTCTTTGGATTTTGAACCTTATCAGACTCGCCCATCTTGGGCCCGACATAGTGATAATAGTAGTAATAATATGAGAGAGCTGGCGCAACCACCTCATTTAGAGAGATGTAGCAACCTCTTTTTTTAAATAATGGTGTGTGGGGGGCGTATGCTGATCCCCGAAGGAAGGGTTGGTCTCGAAGGTCTAAAAACAGCCATTAAAAATACTGTAAAAGGTAATTAAATTTAGCTTTTTCAAAGAAGGAAAGTATTAAAAGCACTATGATATATGTGATATATTGAATAGATCTTGTCCTAGTATTGACATACTAGTCGAAAAATATCTTATAGAGAGTGACTTGATGCTTGATCAAGTCAGAAGCAACAAGAAGTGTGTTATCTTTTAATAGTTTTCAAACTATTAAAAAATTGTGATTCCTCTAAATTAGCTACTCTCAGCTATGATTGGATCATTTTTGCCCAATTCGGGAGGTATGTCGACAGGTTCGTATTGTATCACAAATCTATTACATATGTTTGTCAGAAGGATGCAAACCAGCTTTTTATAATGGATTTCGTAAAAGGTATCTGAGAGCAAATTGGCTTTATAAGTCATGAGGTGACAAAGATCTATATTATCCAGATTTTTCATAATAAAATCTTCGTTAAAAGTTTGCCATTGAACAATTCTACCCCATTCAAGGTAATCTGCGAATTCCGTCATAAAATCTTCAGTGAGCTTTTGTTTGATGCAAATGAGTTCCATATCGATTTTGTCTATGTGCCGACGAATAAATTCGACTGAGAGAACTTGGAATTGAGAAACCATTCTCCAATCTAATTTGGAAGCATGTTTATCCAGGAAGGGTTCAGACATTATCTGATATCTGGAAACTATTTCCCAATCTAAATATTCAGTATTTCTGTCCATGAAATCCTCTGATAGAACTTGATATCTGGATGTATAGTACCAGTTTAATAGACGTTTGTGTTTTTCTACAAAAGGCTCCGAAAGCTTCTGATACTGAGAGATGACCATCCAGTTTACCGAACCTTTGAATTCTTCGATAAACTCTTTCGATAAAGTCGAATATTGACTTATGAGCGACCAGTTAACATAATTTTTACTTACTCTGATTAGTTCTTCCGACAAACCGCTTTTTGATATTTCGTTCCACGCCATTTATTATATGTACAATTTTTTTACGGCAGTTGGAGTGTCCACTTGATTTCTTCAATTTTTAGAAATGGTTGAACTGGGAACTCAGCATCACATCGTAAGAAAATTTTTAACAGGTCATCTTGTTTAACCTCTCCGAGAATTAACACGAATTCAGTGGCTACTTTCATTTTGTGAACGTACTGCATGTTATTAATGTGTAACTTAACAACTATTAATTCATCGATTATCTTTTGAGGATCAAGGTACAATCCCAGTCTAAAGAAAAACGTTCCGAGGAAATTTACATTCTGAGTTCAAAGCATCACCGGAAAACTTCGTAAAAATAACGGCATTCGCATTGGTACTAGGTCTAAAAGTAATGTATCCTGATGTGGTGGTTGCATAACATACTTTATTGTCAACATAGTTTTCCAAGTATTTTTTATTAACCGCATTCATGTCTTCAGTAGGGTCCGCGACATTACCTATTCTTTTACCTCTAGCATCAATGGGTCTTCTTTCACGTAAACTCAGGTACTTCTGATCTAAATCTTCCAGAATTTTTGCTATCTCTTCTCGTAGTTCAACCTTCAGCGCGTGAGTGACGGTAGTGGAGTTACGAATTAACTCAGCTTCCAAATAACTTTTAGTAGTTACATCCTGACTCTCAATCGGCGTCTGACAGTTTTTATCAGAGATAAGATCTGTCTATTTAAGATCTTATTTTTCATATCGTAATTACCATCGTGTGTGAGTTTAAACCCTATGCCTGGAATACCAGGAGGTCCTAGTTTTAATTCTTCGTCGAAAAGTGGGTAGTAGGCTGCCATTTCTTTGTTTATTTAAATAAAAATAATTTTTTATAGTCGGAGGACTATAAAAAATTAAAGAACTTATAGTTATAATGTTTTGATAATGGTAACATCTTGACTTATTATGTTTAGGCGGCATTTCTTACGCTTTTGAAGGATGAAATAGAAAACGTAATCCTTAGTGGTGTTCTTTCTTAACCTCCAGTTAAACTCAATATTCAAGTTACTCGTATCCGCATAGTTTTGATGATGAGCCAAATTAAAGCAGATGATTGGGTATAGTTTACCGAAATTTGAATAACTGACCATGCAGCCTGTTTCAGGTGTAATGGTGTTGAGTCCAGATTCTGAAAGGGCTGTGTACAATCGATTATAATCACATTTCTCAAAATCCATCATATAACTAACGGTTGGAACCTTTACATTATTAATCATCAGCCAACATTCGCTCATATCTAAATGGTCGAATAACATATTGTTATGTTTAGCGTTTTCATTTCTTTCAGTGTATTAGGGGATTACATACAAGGATAAGACTTCATCTGAAGTAGCTTGTAAAGAATAAGAGCCGCTTGAATTTTTATAGAAAATGTTTGATTTTACAATACTGTGCTGATTCCAGTTTATTACTATGGTCTTATTGCAGCAGCCAAATTTTTAAATTTAACATAAGGAAGCCAGAGTGTTAAATCTTCCACAACAACTTTATAGTCCTTGTTTTCGTCCGTGTATAACATGTTTTCACAGCGATTTCTCTGAAACTCAAATTTGACTTGCAGGCCCGTAATCACTTTTTTATATTCTCGGAAGAAATCAAATACATATTTTAATGGGACCCATATACTAACATACTAACAATGTTGCTAATTTGGGTAGGTTTACATCTTTCTACAAACCCTCGGTTATACCTCTCGTTAATACCCAAGTTTTTGTAAAAATCAGTTATTTTAGTTGTATCTACCACAGTCCCATTATACTTTAAGGGTTTTCTATCAGCAGCGTCCGATGTATCAATGTAAAAGAACATATTGGTATCTTCTGAAGTAGAATAATCTGGTGTAAAATAAATTAAGCCTAAAACTTGCCGCATGAGTGCAGAATAGTTAATGTTGAATTCGATTTCAGTGTTCCCTAACATAAACCTGTTAGCGTTGATTAAACCACCTCCATTTACGAGAGCTACATTGTCTACCGCTACTGAACTTCCATCACTGTTAACAATCTTCAGCTTTTGCTGCAAAAATCCGTTTGAGTATAAAATATTGGCATTGGTGTCTTGTATGAAGAAATTGTAAGTGGCATTTTCCATAGAATTGCCACTATTTTCACGCCTTATTTCTCTATACTCAAAACTCTCGATGTCATCGTCGTAATAATAATCGGTGTTGTCTAATTCAAAAATTTTATTCATTCTGTTCATTTATTATAAAAAAAAATAATTTTTTTCCGTTTTTGATTTAATAGTCATATGACTATTAAATCAAAATTTGAGAAACTTTAGTCCAGCTCCATGCTTTTTCTTTTTTGATAGTATTTCATCTAGTTTATCACGGACATATGTTCTAGCCTTATCTTCTAATGCACCTGGTACGTTGTTACGCAAAAACGTAAGGAATTTATCTTTTAAGGCAGTACCATCGGAAAAGAATCCTCTTCCATGTATCTTCTTGCTCTTTCTTTGAAGTCTATGTTTATTCATTTCTTTATTTAGATGGTAATAAAATTGTACTGTACTTCTTGCTTATTCAGTGGAATTAATTCATTTCTATGATTTGTTATTCTCATTCTGAGACTATAAACACTCTCCATACGAACTGGGAAGAACAGAGGTTTATCAAATGATATAATGATTTGACTGCCTGGACGATTATAATTTGTAAAGGAATAGATGACGTTTGAAGATTGGGAACCGTTAATATAAGCCCCCTCCACGATATCGCTATGTATATAAATGTTATAGTTTCCTCCGGATAAGTCAGCGATGTACTTTCCAACTTGCTCTGGCTCTTCATATAATTTAGATTCGAAGCCTAAAAGTTTATGTAGGTTTTTGGTTATTGTTAAATCGAGCTTATAATTTTCTTTTAACTGAATGCTGATTCTTTGTCGTTCTTCGAATATACCAAATAGAATGGGCGGATCGTCTTCAAAAATTTTTATCATGTAGCGATTTAGCCCTTTGACAGTATAATTCCCATCCGGTATCGTTAAATTCAACCACTGACTACCATCGTAGTATGATAACTTCTCATCTTTGATATTATACCAGGAAACATACATCGAAAAGGACTGATGGGCGATCTGCTGAAATCTAAAAGGTCTGGCATATTCGATTGTAAAATCTTCTGATTTTTCCGAGTTTTTCGAATCTAATATCAATAACATCATTTATTCATAGAGAACTTTTTTTTTCATTATAGTCGCTGGGTTCTTGATCAAAGGTATATAACACATCTACAACTGAGTTGCCTTTGTTTCTTTCACTAATGTATTTCATACAAAAGTAGCCACATTTAACAGTATCAGAGCGCTGTAAAACGCTTGAGTTATATCCGATTTCTTTTTTAGAACTCAGTAGATATATCTTAATGCTAGGGAGAATACTGACATGTTCTCCAAAAGGGTCAAAGTACACAACAAAGTCATTATTAGGATCGTTATAGTAGCATACCCAGTGCGTACCAGGTCCTGTGGCTACGTCTAGATTAATAATGCCGTTTTCAAACTGTCTCATCTTTTTAGGTAATAGATCTAAAGTGAAGACGCCCCTAAACCCCTTTTCATGTTTCATATTCTGTCCAATTACTTCGTTGGATATTCCCAGTTTTGATAGACTCCCTTTCCAAAAGGTTTTTTTTTTTCCAGATCCTGAAAATTTTTTCAAAGCTTTCTTTGTTCCCCATCCAGCCGCTCCACTTGCAGCGCCTAGTGCTAAAGCCTTAGCCCCAGCAATTAATGCAGGTATAAAAGGGGCTAGAAAGGGGAGAAAACCACCAGTTTTCTTGAGTTGTGTCTTACTGATAGTAATTCGTTTTCCATTCCCGATTTGAGTTATTTGTGTTGGAGTTAAATACATGTCATAGTTAGAGGCTTTTGACTTATCTATTTGTAGAGATACTTCTCCTTTCCGGTATGCAGATTTTAACTTAGCGATCTGATGATCGCTTAAATGTATTTTGGTTTTTACGTAATTACTCATTTATTTAATAAAAAAATTTTATAGTATAGTTTTACTTGCTCATTGGTCATAGTTCATTCTCTCAACAATGCATCCAATAAATCAACGATTTGAGTATGTAATTTTTTACTCTTGACTCCATTACATATCGTATCAGTAAATCGAGCCAAAATTTCTAATTTATCTTCTACTCCTTTACCGACGTATATTTCTTTTCTTTGCAAGTCTCTGAGTCGACCCCGATAATCTCCTAACGTAGTCATATGATCTCTTAAATAATCAGCCTGAGATAATAAGCGATCTTCTCTTTCTTCATCTTTTTTAGTCATTCGAGCAATCTGACTTATAATGTTTCCTTTCTGACGAGCCATTTTTAGGTAAGTATTATTTACTTTACCCATAATTTCTTGCAAAGTTTCCTTGGTCTCATGGTACAATTTCGAGGGTCTTGGGAAGTTATTTTTCTCAAAAACTCTACATCTAATTCTTTATCAAAATCATAGACTTCTAAGGACGGTTCAATAGCTAGAGGTATGTGATCAACAGCATCTTTTATAGACTGAAAATTCTCCTTTCGAGTAATTTCTTGTTCTTGTAGTTTTTCAGTTACAGGCTTGTGAAAGTCCGATAGTGCTTTCTGGATACCTAATTTTTGTTCTAGTTGCTGTTCGTATTTTTTTCTAATTTCAGCCTGAAGCTTAAAGACTTTCAGTTCATTTATAACGTCATCCCTTAACTTCTTATTTCTTTCTTTTTGTATAGCATTCATTTATTATGTAAAATAAAAAGTTTGCTAAAGAGATATAAACTGCTTATCCCTCATAAGTTGGTGAAAAGTTGGATGTACTCACTACCACCAACTCTGATAATGGTCTTGTATCTTCTTTGTCGATATTTAATGTAATAGCTTGTTTTTCATCCTTATATTCAAGAATCGATGATATGGTGACTTGCTCCGAGCAAATTATATTTTACTGGAAGCAAATTATGTTTTACTGGAAACAATTTTTCAACATTAAATAAAGATGATTCCAATTGAAGATTATACAGAAGCGGAAGAATTGGTGGATACAAATCAACATTATTTATTACCAAACACCCTTTTAGACTTCTAATCGCTGGAGCCTCAGGTACGCGTAAAACAAATTTATTATTGAATTTCATATATGATTATCTTGAGTTTGACAACTTGTTCAATTGCGCTAAAGATATGTATGAGCCCAAATATACCAAACTGAAAGAAAAGTACACTATGTTTGATGGTGTGGATATTGACTCGATAAAGTATCCCAAACAGAAGAAGAAAATTATGCTGGAGTTATATGAAAAATTTGGTAAGAAAGGAACTTTATTCTCTTCTGATAATAAAGAATTTATAACAGTAGATGACTTAGATCCGTCTTGCAAAAATGTTGTTGTCTTTGATGACTGCATGACTGACAAGGATCAGAAGAGCATAGAAGATTTCTTCATCAGAGGTAGGAAGAAAAACGCCTCAATCATATACCTTTCTCAATCATATTACAGAACACCCATAGTTATCAGGAGAAACTGCAATTACTTAATATTTTTTAACCTCCAACAGAGGGAGATTCAACAGATCATCAGAGAGATAGATGGTAGTTTGACAAAGGAAGAGTTTAGTAGGTTGTACAAAAAGTGTATGCAGCAGCTGTATGATTTTTTTATGCTTGATTTAGTAAACCCAGCTTTGAGGTATCGGAAAAAATATTTCATCCCTATAAATAAAGATGGAAGAGTACTTACTGAAGAAAATTTACGTATACAGAAAGAGTTACCACCACTCAAGGTTAATAGAATTTATATATAAGATATTCTACGGACCGTGACCACCACTACCATAAAATTAACATCACTATGACAGTTAGCAAGTTCGTTTTAAGTTCATTGGGTCTATCAGCTTTTGTAATGGTTTCCCTGGGTGCTCTCAGCTTAAGTGCCGGTATACTTGAAGTTATTGATAGATCTTTGAATATTATGGAAAGGAAAGAAGAGTACAAACAGTCTTATAAGTTTTACAAACAGCTGCTTAATTCATACAAATCTAGCGTGATATCGGAAGAGGAGGTGTACAAGCGAGAGGTAGATTTCGTCAAGAGTACAAACAGTCTTATAAGTTTTACAAACAGCTGCTTAATTCATACAAATCTAGCGTGATATCGGAAGAGGAGGTGTACAAGCGAGAGGTAGATTTCGTCAAGAGTACAAACAGTCTTATAAGTTTTACAAACAGCTGCTTAATTCATACAAATCTAGCGTGATATCGGAAGAGGAGGTGTACAAGCGAGAGGTAGATTTCGTCAAGAGTACAAACAGTCTTATAAGTTTTACAAACAGCTGCTTAATTCATACAAATCTAGCGTGATATCGGAAGAGGAGGTGTACAAGCGAGAGGTAGATTTCGTCAAGAGTACAAACAGTCTTATAAGTTTTACAAACAGCTGCTTAATTCATACAAATCTAGCGTGATATCGGAAGAGGAGGTGTACAAGCGAGAGGTAGATTTCGTCAAGAGTACAAACAGTCTTATAAGTTTTACAAACAGCTGCTTAATTCATACAAATCTAGCGTGATATCGGAAGAGGAGGTGTACAAGCGAGAGGTAGATTTCGTCAAGAGTACAAACAGTCTTATAAGTTTTACAAACAGCTGCTTAATTCATACAAATCTAGCGTGATATCGGAAGAGGAGGTGTACAAGCGAGAGGTAGATTTCGTCAAGAGTACAAACAGTCTTATAAGTTTTACAAACAGCTGCTTAATTCATACAAATCTAGCGTGATATCGGAAGAGGAGGTGTACAAGCGAGAGGTAGATTTCGTCAAGAGTACAAACAGTCTTATAAGTTTTACAAACAGCTGCTTAATTCATACAAATCTAGCGTGATATCGGAAGAGGAGGTGTACAAGCGAGAGGTAGATTTCGTCAAGAGTACAAACAGTCTTATAAGTTTTACAAACAGCTGCTTAATTCATACAAATCTAGCGTGATATCGGAAGAGGAGGTGTACAAGCGAGAGGTAGATTTCGTCAAGAGTACAAACAGTCTTATAAGTTTTACAAACAGCTGCTTAATTCATACAAATCTAGCGTGATATCGGAAGAGGAGGTGTACAAGCGAGAGGTAGATTTCGTCAAGAGTACAAACAGTCTTATAAGTTTTACAAACAGCTGCTTAATTCATACAAATCTAGCGTGATATCGGAAGAGGAGGTGTACAAGCGAGAGGTAGATTTCGTCAAGAGTACAAACAGTCTTATAAGTTTTACAAACAGCTGCTTAATTCATACAAATCTAGCGTGATATCGGAAGAGGAGGTGTACAAGCGAGAGGTAGATTTCGTCAAGAGTACAAACAGTCTTATAAGTTTTACAAACAGCTGCTTAATTCATACAAATCTAGCGTGATATCGGAAGAGGAGGTGTACAAGCGAGAGGTAGATTTCGTCAAGAGTACAAACAGTCTTATAAGTTTTACAAACAGCTGCTTAATTCATACAAATCTAGCGTGATATCGGAAGAGGAGGTGTACAAGCGAGAGGTAGATTTCGTCAAGAGTACAAACAGTCTTATAAGTTTTACAAACAGCTGCTTAATTCATACAAATCTAGCGTGATATCGGAAGAGGAGGTGTACAAGCGAGAGGTAGATTTCGTCAAGAGTACAAACAGTCTTATAAGTTTTACAAACAGCTGCTTAATTCATACAAATCTAGCGTGATATCGGAAGAGGAGGTGTACAAGCGAGAGGTAGATTTCGTCAAGAGTACAAACAGTCTTATAAGTTTTACAAACAGCTGCTTAATTCATACAAATCTAGCGTGATATCGGAAGAGGAGGTGTACAAGCGAGAGGTAGATTTCGTCAAGAGTACAAACAGTCTTATAACTTTTACAAACAGCTGCTTAATTCATACAAATCTAGCGTGATATCGGAAGAGGAGGTGTACAAGCGAGAGGTAGATTTCGTCAAGAGTACAAACAGTCTTATAAGTTTTACAAACAGCTGCTTAATTCATACAAATCTAGCGTGATATCGGAAGAGGAGGTGTACAAGCGAGAGGTAGATTTCGTCAAGAGTACAAACAGTCTTATAAGTTTTACAAACAGCTGCTTAATTCATACAAATCTAGCGTGATATCGGAAGAGGAGGTGTACAAGCGAGAGGTAGATTTCGTCAAGAGTACAAACAGTCTTATAAGTTTTACAAACAGCTGCTTAATTCATACAAATCTAGCGTGATATCGGAAGAGGAGGTGTACAAGCGAGAGGTAGATTTCGTCAAGAGTACAAACAGTCTTATAAGTTTTACAAACAGCTGCTTAATTCATAAAAATCTAGCGTGATATCGGAAGAGGAGGTGTACAAGCGAGAGGTAGATTTCGTCAAGAGTACAAACAGTCTTATAAGTTTTACAAACAGCTGCTTAATTCATACAAATCTAGCGTGATATCGGAAGAGGAGGTGTACAAGCGAGAGGTAGATTTCGTCAAGAGTACAAACAGTCTTATAAGTTTTACAAACAGCTGCTTAATTCATAAAAATCTAGCGTGATATCGGAAGAGGAGGTGTACAAGCGAGAGGTAGATTTCGTCAAGAGTACAAACAGTCTTATAAGTTTTACAAACAGCTGCTTAATTCATACAAATCTAGCGTGATATCGGAAGAGGAGGTGTACAAGCGAGAGGTAGATTTCGTCAAGAGTACAAACAGTCTTATAAGTTTTACAAACAGCTGCTTAATTCATAAAAATCTAGCGTGATATCGGAAGAGGAGGTGTACAAGCGAGAGGTAGATTTCGTCAAGAGTACAAACAGTCTTATAAGTTTTACAAACAGCTGCTTAATTCATACAAATCTAGCGTGATATCGGAAGAGGAGGTGTACAAGCGAGAGGTAGATTTCGTCAAGAGTACAAACAGTCTTATAAGTTTTACAAACAGCTGCTTAATTCATACAAATCTAGCGTGATATCGGAAGAGGAGGTGTACAAGCGAGAGGTAGATTTCGTCAAGAGTACAACAGTCTTACAAACAGCTGCTTAATTCATACAAATCTAGCGTGATATCGGAAGAGGAGGTGTACAAGCGAGAGGTAGATTTCGTCAAGAGTACAAACAGTCTTATAAGTTTTACAAACAGCTGCTTAATTCATAAAAATCTAGCGTGATATCGGAAGAGGAGGTGTACAAGCGAGAGGTAGATTTCGTCAAGAGTACAAACAGTCTTATAAGTTTTACAAACAGCTGCTTAATTCATACAAATCTAGCGTGATATCGGAAGAGGAGGTGTACAAGCGAGAGGTAGATTTCGTCAAGAGTACAAACAGTCTTATAAGTTTTACAAACAGCTGCTTAATTCATAAAAATCTAGCGTGATATCGGAAGAGGAGGTGTACAAGCGAGAGGTAGATTTCGTCAAGAGTACAAACAGTCTTATAAGTTTTACAAACAGCTGCTTAATTCATACAAATCTAGCGTGATATCGGAAGAGGAGGTGTACAAGCGAGAGGTAGATTTCGTCAAGAGTACAAACAGTCTTATAAGTTTTACAAACAGCTGCTTAATTCATAAAAATCTAGCGTGATATCGGAAGAGGAGGTGTACAAGCGAGAGGTAGATTTCGTCAAGAGTACAAACAGTCTTATAAGTTTTACAAACAGCTGCTTAATTCATACAAATCTAGCGTGATATCGGAAGAGGAGGTGTACAAGCGAGAGGTAGATTTCGTCAAGAGTGCAAACAGTCTTATAAGTTTTACAAACAGCTGCTTAATTCATACAAATCTAGCGTGATATCGGAAGAGGAGGTGTACAAGCGAGAGGTAGATTTCGTCAAGAGTGCAAACAGTCTTATAAGTTTTACAAACAGCTGCTTAATTCATAAAAATCTAGCGTGATATCGGAAGAGGAGGTGTACAAGCGAGAGGTAGATTTCGTCAAGAGTACAAACAGTCTTATAAGTTTTACAAACAGCTGCTTAATTCATACAAATCTAGCGTGATATCGGAAGAGGAGGTGTACAAGCGAGAGGTAGATTTCGTCAAGAGTACAAACAGTCTTATAAGTTTTACAAACAGCTGCTTAATTCATACAAATCTAGCGTGATATCGGAAGAGGAGGTGTACAAGCGAGAGGTAGATTTCGTCAAGAGTACAAACAGTCTTATAAGTTTTACAAACAACTGCTTAATACATACAAATCTAGCGTGATATCGGAAGAGGAGGTGTACAAGCGAGAGGTAGATTTCGTCAAGAGTACAAACAGTCTTATAAGTTTTACAAACAGCTGCTTAATTCATAAAAATCTAGCGTGATATCGGAAGAGGAGGTGTACAAGCGAGAGGTAGATTTCGTCAAGAGTACAAACAGTCTTATAAGTTTTACAAACAGCTGCTTAATTCATAAAAATCTAGCGTGATATCGGAAGAGGAGGTGTACAAGCGAGAGGTAGATTTCGTCAAGAGTACAAACAGTCTTATAAGTTTTACAAACAGCTGCTTAATTCATACAAATCTAGCGTGATATCGGAAGAGGAGGTGTACAAGCGAGAGGTAGATTTCGTCAAGAGTACAAACAGTCTTATAAGTTTTACAAACAGCTGCTTAATTCATACAAATCTAGCGTGATATCGGAAGAGGAGGTGTACAAGCGAGAGGTAGATTTCGTCAAGAGTACAAACAGTCTTATAACTTTTACAAACAGCTGCTTAATTCATACAAATCTAGCGTGATATCGGAAGAGGAGGTGTACAAGCGAGAGGTAGATTTCGTCAAGAGTACAAACAGTCTTATAAGTTTTACAAACAGCTGCTTAATTCATACAAATCTAGCGTGATATCGGAAGAGGAGGTGTACAAGCGAGAGGTAGATTTCGTCAAGAGTACAAACAGTCTTATAAGTTTTACAAACAGCTGCTTAATTCATACAAATCTAGCGTGATATCGGAAGAGGAGGTGTACAAGCGAGAGGTAGATTTCGTCAAGAGTACAAACAGTCTTATAAGTTTTACAAACAGCTGCTTAATTCATACAAATCTAGCGTGATATCGGAAGAGGAGGTGTACAAGCGAGAGGTAGATTTCGTCAAGAGTACAAACAGTCTTATAAGTTTTACAAACAGCTGCTTAATTCATAAAAATCTAGCGTGATATCGGAAGAGGAGGTGTACAAGCGAGAGGTAGATTTCGTCAAGAGTACAAACAGTCTTATAAGTTTTACAAACAGCTGCTTAATTCATACAAATCTAGCGTGATATCGGAAGAGGAGGTGTACAAGCGAGAGGTAGATTTCGTCAAGAGTACAAACAGTCTTATAAGTTTTACAAACAGCTGCTTAATTCATAAAAATCTAGCGTGATATCGGAAGAGGAGGTGTACAAGCGAGAGGTAGATTTCGTCAAGAGTACAAACAGTCTTATAAGTTTTACAAACAGCTGCTTAATTCATACAAATCTAGCGTGATATCGGAAGAGGAGGTGTACAAGCGAGAGGTAGATTTCGTCAAGAGTACAAACAGTCTTATAAGTTTTACAAACAGCTGCTTAATTCATACAAATCTAGCGTGATATCGGAAGAGGAGGTGTACAAGCGAGAGGTAGATTTCGTCAAGAGTACAAACAGTCTTATAAGTTTTACAAACAGCTGCTTAATTCATAAAAATCTAGCGTGATATCGGAAGAGGAGGTGTACAAGCGAGAGGTAGATTTCGTCAAGAGTACAAACAGTCTTATAAGTTTTACAAACAGCTGCTTAATTCATAAAAATCTAGCGTGATATCGGAAGAGGAGGTGTACAAGCGAGAGGTAGATTTCGTCAAGAGTACAAACAGTCTTATAAGTTTTACAAACAGCTGCTTAATTCATACAAATCTAGCGTGATATCGGAAGAGGAGGTGTACAAGCGAGAGGTAGATTTCGTCAAGAGTACAAACAGTCTTATAAGTTTTACAAACAGCTGCTTAATTCATAAAAATCTAGCGTGATATCGGAAGAGGAGGTGTACAAGCGAGAGGTAGATTTCGTCAAGAGTACAAACAGTCTTATAAGTTTTACAAACAGCTGCTTAATTCATACAAATCTAGCGTGATATCGGAAGAGGAGGTGTACAAGCGAGAGGTAGATTTCGTCAAGAGTACAAACAGTCTTATAAGTTTTACAAACAGCTGCTTAATTCATACAAATCTAGCGTGATATCGGAAGAGGAGGTGTACAAGCGAGAGGTAGATTTCGTCAAGAGTACAAACAGTCTTATAAGTTTTACAAACAACTGCTTAATACATACAAATCTAGCGTGATATCGGAAGAGGAGGTGTACAAGCGAGAGGTAGATTTCGTCAAGAGTACAAACAGTCTTATAAGTTTTACAAACAGCTGCTTAATTCATAAAAATCTAGCGTGATATCGGAAGAGGAGGTGTACAAGCGAGAGGTAGATTTCGTCAAGAGTACAAACAGTCTTATAAGTTTTACAAACAGCTGCTTAATTCATAAAAATCTAGCGTGATATCGGAAGAGGAGGTGTACAAGCGAGAGGTAGATTTCGTCAAGAGTACAAACAGTCTTATAAGTTTTACAAACAGCTGCTTAATTCATACAAATCTAGCGTGATATCGGAAGAGGAGGTGTACAAGCGAGAGGTAGATTTCGTCAAGAGTACAAACAGTCTTATAAGTTTTACAAACAGCTGATTAATTCATAAAAATCTAGCGTGATATCGGAAGAGGAGGTGTACAAGCGAGAGGTAGATTTCGTCAAGAGTACAAACAGTCTTATAAGTTTTACAAACAGCTGCTTAATTCATAAAAATCTAGCGTGATATCGGAAGAGGAGGTGTACAAGCGAGAGGTAGATTTCGTCAAGAGTACAAACAGTCTTATAAGTTTTACAAACAGCTGCTTAATTCATACAAATCTAGCGTGATATCGGAAGAGGAGGTGTACAAGCGAGAGGTAGATTTCGTCAAGAGTACAAACAGTCTTATAAGTTTTACAAGCAGCTGCTTAATTCATAAAAATCTAGCGTGATATCGGAAGAGGAGGTGTACAAGCGAGAGGTAGATTTCGTCAAGAGTACAAACAGTCTTATAAGTTTTACAAACAGCTGCTTAATTCATACAAATCTAGCGTGATATCGGAAGAGGAGGTGTACAAGCGAGAGGTAGATTTCGTCAAGAGTACAAACAGTCTTATAAGTTTTACAAACAGCTGCTTAATTCATAAAAATCTAGCGTGATATCGGAAGAGGAGGTGTACAAGCGAGAGGTAGATTTCGTCAAGAGTACAAACAGTCTTATAAGTTTTACAAACAGCTGCTTAATTCATACAAATCTAGCGTGATATCGGAAGAGGAGGTGTACAAGCGAGAGGTAGATTTCGTCAAGAGTACAAACAGTCTTATAAGTTTTACAAACAGCTGCTTAATTCATACAAATCTAGCGTGATATCGGAAGAGGAGGTGTACAAGCGAGAGGTAGATTTCGTCAACAACTTAGTCCACCTACCAAGGGAAAAATACATGAAGCAAACCCAACTGAACGGATACCAATATGTGAATAAATAATTTTTTATATAAATAAATGTGCGAAAAAAAGAAAGGAAAAGGCGCTGTTAACGCAGCTATTAACAATTTGCCATTTGAAATGCATCTGCCAGGGCATCAATTTACAGGACCAGGAACTCAACTGCTTAAAGGAAAAACTAGGCTGAACCCCAATTTAACGTACAAAGAATGGAGTAAACCTATTAATAGGGTTGATGAAAGTGCTTATAAACATGATGTCTGTTACATTAAAAATAAAGACACTGAAACTAGAAACAAAGTGTGTGACTCAAACATGATAAAAGAATTGGATGACATACCCAATCCAAGTTTTCGTGAAAGGCTAGATAGAGCTGTTGTGAAGCCTATTATGGAAGCAAAGAAGACATTTGGAATGGGTTCAAAAATATATTGTCTCAAATGTAAAACACACACCGACACTAAAGATGAACAGCATGTCACCTCTAAAATCGGTAGACCTATGATGAAAGGAATCTGTATGGGTTGTGGTTCTAAGAAAAGCCGTTTTTTATCTCTGAAGGGGTAACTGAGAAAAGTTGCCCCGAAAAAGTTTATTATGATCCCGAAACAGGATTTTGCGGTATAAATGAACTGAGCAGAAAAATTGGTTTAAGTCGAAAAGAAGTATCGGATTTTTTACACCAACAGGATGTATACACAAAGCATAAACCACTTATCCGCAAGTTCAAAAGAAGGAGAATTTACGTCTCACATATAGACGACCAATGGCAAGACGATTTACTGTTTGTCTATAAATTTGCGAGAAGTAAGTATAATGATGGCACCAAATATTTATTAACGGCTGTTGACTGTTTCAGTAAATATGCATGGGCTATACCTCTTAAAGATAAATCATCAAATGAAGTAACTCAAGCATTTAAAAAGATCTTCAAAGATAGAATTCCTGAAAAGATTCAAATAGATAAGGGTTTAGAGTTCGTCGGTAAAACAACTCAAAAATTATTTAAAGATAATAATATCCAATGGTTCACAACAGAAAATGTCGAAATAAAAGCGGCTATGGTTGAAAGATTTAATCTTACTCTTGGTAATAAAATAAAGCTCTACTTATCTAAAAATAACACTAAAAAATACATAGATGTCTTGGATAAATTAGTGAAAAACTACAACAACTCATACCATAGACAGGGCCGGATTAACCACGGGGCCAACCGGGCCATGGCCCGGGTCCCCGACTCTGGGGGGCCCCCAAGTGGCATGAAATTTATATTATATATAAATTAAAAATATAATATAAATATAATATTTTATGAATTAAATTTCGACGGTATAAACGTGTAGCTTTTCTTTCAAAATAAAAATTTATCTTATACAAACATTAAATGCTGAGGAAGATGTTGTGGTCTTCGATACTCAATCTGTTGTAAGTGACTCAAGACAGGATGTAGGAAACCAAGAACATCACGAACTAAGTACAGATCCTGCATTATGGGTGGTGTCTAACAGAAGTAAAAACGAACTTCAAGAGTACTGGATTAGAAAGGTTCCGTCGCACTGCCAAAATGTGGACTCGGATTTCGGAGCACCCGAACGTGCATATGAGTGCACAGAAGCAGGCAAGAAAGTTATGAGAACACGTAAATTTCTTCCTTCGTTCTTTTACAGTAAACTCCCAAATGGAAAAAGAACTAAGCGTGATTGGCTTCTCTATTCACCATCCAAAGTTGAAGTGTTCTGCTTCGTTTGCATGTTGTTTTGTCCTAAACAGATGTGTACTGGAACATTCTGCTGTGGGGGTTACAGTGATTGAAAACATGCTTCACGATCCCTCTGAGGCCATGAAACGAGCATCGAACATAGAAAAAATCTGTTTACGTACATGAGGCGATGCAGAGGACAAGGACGAATAGACACAGAACTTGAAATCCATATGAACAAAGAAAGAGATTATTGTAGAGAAATATTGCGAAGAGTGGTCGAAGTCATAAAATTTTTAGCACAGAGGGGTCTACCATTTAGAGGTGACGAGGAAAGATTTGGGTCAGCAAAAAATGGGAATTACATGGGATCCTTGGAATTAGTTAGCAAATTTGACCCGTTCTTACATGAGCATATTAAAAAATACGGAGTTACAGGAAAGGGTAACGTGTCCTATCTTTCGTCAACAATTTGTGATGAGTTAGTTCATTAACGTCATGGGTCAGAAGTTGTTAGCAGGAATTGTGGATGAAGTGAAACAAGCAAAGTACTATTCGATATCTGTGGACTCTACGCCTGATGTATCTCGCATAGATCAACTGACTTTTATAATTAGATATGTAAGAAGTGACGTCTCTGTAGAAAGGTTTTTAAAGTTCATACCAATTTATGGGCATAGTGCTGAAAATCTTCTCAATGAAGTTACTGGACTTCTGAAGGAAAACCAAATTTCCCTGTCTAACTGCAGAGGTCAATCTTACGATAACGCGTCTAACATGAGCGACAGGTATAATGGACTTCAGGCCAGAATCAAGGTGGAAAACCCTTTGGCATTATTCATACCATGTGCAGCTCACACCTTGAATCTTGTAGGTGTCAGAGCAGCTGAAAGCTGCAGAGAAGTTGCTGCAGTTTTTGACTTCGTACAGAACCTGTACACCTTTTTTAATTCCTCAATGCATCGATGGTGAATTCTCTCATCCATGTTAGGTTCAAAAAAGAAAATTCTCAAAACCTTATCTGATACCCAGTGGTCTGCTAGAGCAGATGCAGTCATAACCTTGAAAGAGAGCTACCCAGCTATTGAGGCAACATTAAATTCCATGTCATCAGACTTGTTTGAATCATCTGAAACGAGATTGAAAGCTGAAGGTCTAAAACAGTATATGAGGAGATTTGAGACACTCTTCCTCATATACTTTTGGTGTGATTTATTGAGAAGAATTAATAAAGTCAATACTTCTCTGCAAAAATCAACTGTAACATTGCATGTCGCCGTTCAACTCCTGAAATCTCTCACATTGTATATTCAGGAGAAGAGGGAAAGTTATGATTGGTATGAAGCTTTGGTCACATCAAAACAGAGCCTAATTACCAGGATTTCATAATCTGAACAAAAAAACGAAGTTCTAGATTGACATTTTATGATAACGAAGGTACCCCAGATGTTGTTTTATCTGGTAAAGAAAAGATGAAGATTGAAACTTTCCTTCCTATGGTAGACAGTTTAATCAATAACTTGGATGCTCGATCTAAAGCTTACCGAAACATCTTTGAGATTTTTGGAATCTTTGAGGATCTGCTTTTCTTAGAGGAAGAATCTGTAAGAAAGCATAGTGAATATTTTTCAAAAATATACAAAGATGATGTTGATGGAAGAGAACTTGCAGAAGAATGCATCCATATCAAAGTATACATGAATGCAAATTATCCCGAGACAACAGTGCTCTTTATGGACATCTCTGCTGATGACGAAACAAGAAAGATCAATCATGCTTAAAGCATTGATTATGAAACACTTTCCAACTTCAATGCAATTTTATTTAAACAAGTCTAAAATGCAATACATTCCTCGGTAATATTTTGAAACTTATCCCAATACTGTATTAATTTATTATATTTGAAAACTTAAACCTTCATCGAAAAAAATGAACTTCATTCAAATGACGGCATTGAAATATAAATTGCCTGGTTTAAACATCTCTAAAATGTTATACATTCCTCGGTAATAGTTTTAGAATTATCATAATACTACGATAATTTATTATATTTGAAAACTTCATCGAAAACAACGGAAATTAATTCAAAAGACGTCATAGAAAAAATAACACGCCTGGATCTCTCTAGAAAAACAGGATTTCGTTCATGACTTTCTCCCATTCATTTCATTCATCACAATACTATAATAATTTATTTTATTTAAACATTTTGTTTAAGACCATGGAGCTACAAAAAATTAAACTCTATGCTTGAAACTTCATCGAAAAAAATCGTCCTTCTGTTTATGAAATCAATTAATATTTCATTCATATCAGCCATGCAGACTCCATGGACTAAATTATTTTGTGTTAAAAAAATACAGGAATTCTTATACAACTCATCCTACATATTTTGCTGTTTACATTTTACATATGTGAAAAATAGGCTTAGTTGTAGAAATAATCAAATTTAGATGAGCATTTAAACTCAAATATATTGTCATTGCGTTGTTTCAGTATGTAGATGCACAGAATTTAAGCAAAAATAAAGTAGTTTTAGGACGGATACAACACTCAATATGAATTAAAAAGAACTTAAAAAAATCACGATTTTGAAACAAGAGGGATGCCATATATCATTTTGAAGTGGGTCATGTGATCGTTTCATATCATGGTCACGTGATCGTTTCATATAAGGGCTAAATCCCAAAGACCGGTACGGTTGTTTTTTTCTATCGCGCCAAATCGGCGATAAGCGGAGGGCTATGTTGCGACCTTGGTAACTCTTTAACTCATCGTACTTCGTAACCATGGTAACCTTGCGAGTTGATAACTCTGGCAATTGTCTTAATTTGTGTTATTTTATGCTCATTATGAATTATTGTACTGATCTTTTAAAATTAGATGTTTGGGAACAAGATTTAAATCCAAGTATTTGTAAATTTTCTTTGATTTCATTTGAGTGTACTAAATGGCTGTGAAGAGTGAAAGATTTAGTATTGTTCTTTTTGATCGTTTGGTTGATAGTGGTAAATTAATGTGATTAAATGGTGTGTGAATCAGGGGTTGATTGCAAGTGGGTAATGCGATTGTGTGAGAGGATAGTACGGAAGAGTTTGATGATTATACGTGGGCTTGCCGTGTTTTTGGAGCGAATGCGCATTACGTATAAGGAATCGTACGTGGTTTATTCTAGATTGAGTTTGATTGAGATTTTGAAGCGCGGAAGTAACATGAAAATCACTTTATGAGCTATGGAACACTTTTTGCACAGATAGATGTTGCTATGTGCGATCTCTGACAGCCAGGGGAACAGGATACTGTGATGTTTGTTTAGCTGGCGACCGTATCGAGGTTAGCCCGCGAAGCGGTCATAGATCCATGTTCTAATTACTACATTACTCTATAAGCCACAGAACACCCGTTGCACAAGCAGCTGTTGCTACGTGCTATCTTCGACAGCCAGCGGGACCAGATTCTGTGATGTTTTTTTAGCGCTCGAGCGTAGCGAGGTTAGCTCGCGAAGCGGGTGTAGATCCATGTTCTAATTGCTACATAACTCTATGAGCCACAGAACACCTGTTGCACAAACAGCTGTTGCTACGTGCGACCTCTGACAGCCAGCGGGACCGGATTCTGTGATGGTTTTTTAGCGGGCGAGCGTAGCGAGGTTAGCTCGCGAAGCGGGCGAAGATCCATGTTCTAATTGCTACATCACTCTATGAGCCACAGAACACCTGTTGCTACATGCGACCTCCGACAGCCAGCGGGACCGGATTCTGTGATGTTTTTTAGCAGGCGAGCGTAGCGAAGTTAGCTCGCGAAGCGGGCGTAGATCCATGTTTTAATTGCTAAATCACTCTATGAACTACAGAGCACTTGTTGCACAAACAGCTGTTGCTACGTGCGACCTCCGACAGCCAGCGGGACCAGATTCTATGATGTTTTTTTAGCGGGCGAGTGTCGCGAGGTTAGCTCGCGAAGCGGGCGTAGATCCATGTTCTAATTGCTACATCACTCTATGAGCCATAGAACACCTGTTGCTACGTGCGACCTCCCACAGCCAGCGGGACCGGATTCTGTAATGTTCTTTGCAGGCGACTTTAGCGAGGTTAGCTCGCGAAGCGGGCGTAGATCCATGTTATAATTGCTACATCACTCTATGAGTCACAGAACACCCGTTGCACAAGCAGCTGTTGCTACGTGCGACCTCCGACAGCCAGCGGGACCGGATTCTGTGATGTTTTTTTAGCGGGCGAGCGTAGCGAGGTTAGCTCGCGAAGCGGGCGTAGATCCATGTTCTAATTGCTACATCACTCTATGAGCCACAGAACACCTGTTGCTACGTGCGACCTCCCACAGCCAGCGGGACCGGATTCTGTAATGTTTTTTTGCAGGCGTAGATCCATGTTCTAATTGCTACATCACTCTATGAGCCACAGAACACCCGTTGTACAAGCAGCTGTTGCTATGTGCGACCTCCGACAGCCAGCGGGACCGGATTCTATGATGTTTTTTTAGCGGGCGACCGTAGCGAGGTTAGCTCGCGAAGCGGGCGTAGATCCATGTTCTAATTGCTACATCACTCTATGAGTCACAGAACACCTGTTGCACAAACAGCTGTTGTTACGTGCGACCTCCGACAAATACACTGAATTACGATATATACATACGTATATATATACATATACATACGTATATATATACATATACATACATATACATTACTTTAGAAACTTACATTCGTTTAACCTCAATTTTTTGTAGGATATATCTAAATTTATCTTCTTTGGTGGATGGATATTTTTAATTAACCGGAAAATAAAATATTAACTTTCATTAAAATATATACACGAGTTTTTTTGCGAAAAATCGTTACATATCTTCCCCTCACTCGCATATACATTGCAGAATTTGCTAGTAAATGTATACATCTTTAGAACGTTACTTAGAGACTATGATAAAAATGATTAGTAGTGTATATTCACTTAAAATGCACTTTAGCAAATGAAATCTTTAAATATATATTGCTATTAATGCATTCTAAATAACTAATGTTCATTACAAATATAAATTCGATGTTTAATGGGATTAATTTCAATTTTTATTTGGCATCGTCAGTTTACCGTTGCGAGCTATGATAAAAATAATGTCCCTTTGCACTTACGTTTCTGCGCATTTTACTACGCAGGTTGTTTATTTACATTCGTGCTCACATAATCATGGTAACCTTGCGACTTGGTTGGATACTATGGCAACTGTCTCAACATCGGGCGCCAGAAAAGTCGCCAAATTCAAGACCGTACCGGTCTTTGGGATAATGCCCATATAAGAGGTGTAATTATTATTTTAATTTTTATTTAAAAAACTACTGAATATATTTCGCTGAATTTTTTTTTATATATTTTATGGAACAATTTGAATATTATCTAAAATTTTCGAAGCAATTTGTGAATTTTAAATCCGCTTAAAAAATGTTTGAAAAATTAGGTCCCATAGGGCTCAATGTATTTCATTTTTTCGACCCGGGTTCAATCCAAAACTAATTGGGTGATATTATTCATTTATATTCCCATAGGTTCTACAGACCGTCTGAACAACATACTAAAATTTCGTTTTGATTAAGTCATTTTTACGGCAGTTATCGTGCTAACGGACAGACAGAATGAACAAAGTCATAAACACTTTTCAACTTTGTTGTAAAGTGTTAAAAAAGGAGAGTGATGAAGACGATGATGGAGAAACAGGTTCCAGATCCATCGAGTTCCAGATGAGATACATGCAGGAGAAAAGGAGACTGAACCTACAAAACTTTTACAGCTATATGCATGAAAGTGGGATTTCATCTGCTTTCCCTAACATAGAAATAGGGTTGCGAATATATAGTTGCATGATGGTTTCCAATGCAAGTGGTGAACGTTCATTTTCGAAGTTTAAAATTATAAAATCCGAAAAACGCAGTGTGATGAAGCAGGAGAAATTAAACGACCTAAGCATTTCAAGCATTGAAAACGAGTTACTTAAAGTAATGGACTTTAACGATATAATTGATGATTTTGCTACTAAAAAGTCAAGAAAAAAGATTGTGTAAGCCAGAATGCGTCTTGAGTCTTCTTGTGACTTGATTTTCAACAAATCGTTATGTCACAGTCCCATTTTTATATTTTAATATCCCCCCTTATATGTTGTAAAGAATGTAAACGTTTGATGTCTAAAACAAATGTAATATTCGTTGGAATCATCCAACTGGTGAATATTAAAACAATTTTAGCCATTTGTACATACGAGTATGTACTCGTATTTAAGTATACGTTTTACAAGTTAGTACTATTACTATACGTATATTAATGCGAAGAAAGAAATTTGCAAAATTTACAGTGAACAGGGGTCCCCACTCTAAGTTCTGGCCCGGGGCCACAGATATGCTTAATCCGGGTCTGATAATACATTTTATAGAAAAGCTTGCATCGCTTAATGTTTCATATCACTAAAACCGCTCATGTTTACTCGTTCAATTCTGTTACAATGATTTTTGTGCTAGTTATTATAAAATTGTAAGACAAGCATGTAAGCTAAGATGTTATTTCCTTTCCTTTAGAAAGTCCGATGGAAAAGCATTTTCTTGAAAGCTTATCTGACATAATTCTGTTTGTCCTTTCTTTAACTTATTGCATTTGAAAACTCTGGAAGTTAACTTTATATAAATTATTTAACTTTCTAATAAAAATTTGTAGGACGTAATAAATTTTTAAATCGTATTCTATAAAAAAAAGCTTTTAAAAATATGCACAGCACAAGTGCTTTCTGTAATGATATCAACAGGTGAAAATTTTCTAATATGATAATTATTATGCCAAAAGGTTTAATTACAGTAATTTAAAAAAATCTAATGCGAACAGCACCTGACTTTCCCTGCAGATTCAAAGTCACTTTGTCATTTTCTATTTCATTGTGAACTAAATTGAGTTTAATTGCTGAAAACAACATGGATACTTTTCTGATATTATATCAAATTTGCCTTTTTATTGCATATTCGTTATTAAATTTTGCGACTTAATTCACTTTGCATTCTTCAGGTAAAAAAAAAAATAAATAAATAAATAAAAATCTCTAGAACGGCTAGTCCCTGCAATGGGGTTGGTCTTACTCTTTTCATCGTTAAACATTACGTATAAAACAAGTATTAAATTGATATATTTGAACGTGCGTAGTTTTTATTTTAAATTTTGAAGATTTTTCCGGGCCATTTCCCCAAAAAAGGCAGGTTATTTTTTTTTCGAATCGTACCAAAATCTAATCAACACCAGAGTAACCCACAAGTGACTTATTTACCAAATTTTATAAAATTTGGTTCATTAGTTTTTGAGTTAGAGTGGATACATACATTGCAGAGACAGACAGACGCACAGACACACACAAACGTCAGGCTAAAAATATTTTTTCCGTATTCTAGAGGTCCCAAAATGTGTAGATCCGTCGAAAACTCGAGTTGCGATTTTCGGCATGACTGCAATACTGAATTTTGATTTTCGGCGCTATTATAATATTTATTCAACTTTCTAAATATAAATATTTTCATGCATTTAATTTATACGAAGGAATTAATAAAACATGTTTATTTCAACTCAAAACATATAAAATTTCATACAAATGACGACTGCATTTAAAAAGTTGTAAATCCTTTAAATTATTTAATCACAAATAGTTTAAAATACAAACATAAAATAACTTTCATTTTTTCTGGTAATATATCAGCCAATTATTTTCCATAAAAAATGCGTTTCTATTGAAAATAACAGTATATGTGAATCGCTTTTGCGCTTTTCAGCGCTCTGCACATATACCTGATGTGAAATGGAAACACAAACTTGCTATAATCCACAAATTCGTGAACTTTTATAGAGACAGACAAATTCAGTCTTATTACGCAGTTGGTATTAAATTTTACAAAGATTGAGGTCAAACTTCACGATTTGTCTATGGACTATGGTCAAAACCAAGAGTTAATGTTTACAGAACCCGCCTGAAGGGGACGTTCCCAGAACTAGGATAACTCTAGTATCGATGTCGGAATCTGCAATGAAAGCGCTGTCCTATCTTTTGGAAAACCTCTCTTTGGTGGGTTCTGTTAGTATTTATAACTTAAAAAATACTGCAATTTAAGAGTTAATTAACTTTATTTAAGTTATAAAATTAATAACATTTTAAGTTAATCAAACTTTCAATTTTTCGTATTTTTCCTATTTCAATTTTTGCAGTATATGCAGCCATAAGTTAAACACAATAATTTTCAATTCTTATATTTGTAGAAATTATTTGTTGCTATCATCCCTAAAATTTTTCATGAGTTCTGTGTTTTATACATTAGTAGCGTCTTTCAGGGGTTAGGAAGCCTAACTTTTTAATATAATGAATTGTTTTAAATAACTAGTTGCAAATATGAATTAAAATATTAAACCCGTTTTCGCACTTGCATACTTTTATGCAATTTCTTTTATTTCTCAATTTAGAAAAAAAAAAAAATACATCATCAGGAAAAACAAGCCGCCAAAAAAAAAAAAAAGATATATAATATTCTCCTCAAAAATAATCACAATATGAAATGACAAAGCATTGTATAAATTTTAATGTGAAAAACATGCATGATTCGGGTATATATGGTTGGCGGGAATCGAGACGTTACGAAAAATATAAACATTTTAAACGCTTATATCTCCGAGCTTAATACATAAAAATATCAACTTAACCTTTATTTATTTTGTCGGAAATATAGTACCATTTACGTATATATAAAAATAATTTCAACATTTTAGTATATTGACATTTTTTTTCGATAAACTATAAAGATTTTGTCAGAGCAGTTTTAGTCTCCTTTTGCTTTCACTTGAACTTTCTTCTAAATTATAAAAGATAAACATTAAGCGACAAGAATGTTTAGTAGGAAATCCAGGTTCTAGATTAATAATTTGTTTTTAAAGATCTAATATAATTTTCGAGAAATCGTTTAATTAAGTTGAAAAAGATTGAAAATTTACCGTTTTTCAACTTTATAAATTCTTATTTCTCGAAAACTAAGAGAGGTAGCTATGAACTACATTAGGTAATCTGTAGCCCTTTGAAAACCATATAAGAGTATATAATTAGATTTTGGATCGGATTATCAGTTTTTGAAATATATAGGGGCAACAATTTCTTTATTTTAACATTTTGAACAGGTCGTTCTAATTTCGATATTTTAAACTATTTTGAAAAGGTGGTTCTAATTTCGATGTTTTAATATTTTGAAAAAGTGGTTCTATTTTCGATATTTTAATATTTAAAATTGTTTTGGAAAAGTCAAAGAAAATAAAGTACCTACATAAGAAAATGGTATTTACGTAAAATCATTTCGGCTAGGACCCTGCCCGAGTGTTATAACACTGTGTCGGACCGGGCTCGGACTTTTAAAAAGTACAGCTGAGTCGAACATGTTTAATATTTTGAAAACTTTTCAAATTAGTTTTAATTGAATACATGAAATTATTGTCTTTATTTCAACTATGTAAAAATAAATATTTTAAAAAAAAAACTGTATCTCAATTCTTCGTAGAAGTATTTCACGCATTCATATTTCTAACACATATGAATACAAATTATTTCCGACCGGATCACACAGAGACTCAATGGTCTTTAAGCATTGGTATTGTCCGGTCGGGCAGGATTAATTTTTGGCCCTTTCTGACCCTATTGAAGTGGGGCCGGCGGGATTAGTTCTGCTCTTTATCGGGCCTATGCCTGCGGCGCTGCTGTAGCTCGTGACGTCATAAAGTACATCCCACAATTTGCAACTTACATTATGTGTTTGAAAGTATGATCGTGTAAATATTGACGAAGATACAGATATCACCGAAAGGGGTTTTCTTTTAAGTGTATTTTTAAAATCTAGAACATGATTAGAAGTGATTTAGAACTAGATTCATGGATGTCAAGATTTTAGGTAGCGTATTTTTTTTCAAATCCAACGTCAAATTCGTCCGTTGAACGAGTATTTTTGCTACGTAAGAAGCTGCTGGAAATCGGGTATAAATAAACATACCTTAATGGAATAAGTAGAATACAAATACATGTTTTTTTATTTATGCATTAGCATAATGAAATTTTTCTTAGTAAGGTTTGTTGTTGTCAATATAAACAATTGTTCGATTTATATATGTAAAGTGTAGAGTTAGAAATTTTTGCGGATTGTTGTTGCACCCCCCTAAAATTTTTGGTACCCCCCCCCCCCCCCCCCCCGCCAAAAAAAAAAAATTCATGGATTATACACTCTCAAATTTTTTGGTGTAAGTAATTAAAAAAGTAAATGTGCAGAAAATTTCATGTAAATAAAATTTTTACGTTATCTTGTTCTTTTTGTGTACGTGTTTTGATTTTTTATTAGTGAGTCAAAAAGGAATCATTGATCTGCAATTTGTAAATGGTCTATGGGCAATTGTCATATTGTCGTAGCAAAAGGCAATATTAAAATTGAGAATTTGCTACAGTACTATCAATTAATGAATAATGTAACTTTATTCTTTCAATCAGTTTATTCTTTCAGCTGTAGCAAGTGTGCATTATTTTCCTTTTTAGTTCATCACACTATATTTTTACTTTTCCTATATACATAATATATAATACACAGGGAATCATATTGAGAGGGGGGGGGGGGGGAGTCTTCCTAACAACTAAATCAATAAGTTTCCACTAATCATCGAGTGTGATAATCGTACCAAATTATTTCCGAAGTACTGTAACATGGCCTAAAATTCAAATACGAGTTTTTGACGGAAGAGTACGTTTCAGGCATCCCTGAACTCGAATCGAACGTATTTGAAGTATTCTGTGTGATCCTTTGGCCGCGATATCTCATAAACGAATGAAGCATTTTGGAAATCATTTAATACAACTATCGCACTCGATGATTAGTGATGATTTAAAACTCGGTTAGGAAGGACTTCTCCCATTTTTGTATGAATTTAAAAAAAAAAAATAAGGACTTTCAATAATTACAATTATACATTGACAGGCATTTTTTTGATGGAAATTTGGCCAAAAAAAGAGAAAAAAAACAGGTTCTTTTATCCCAAATTGTACCAAAATCTAATCAGCACCAGGGTCACCCACAAGTCACTTACCTATAAAATAGAATGAAATTCGGTCAATTAAATTCTGAGTTAGAGTGAATACAAAATCTGCACACACAGACGTCACGCTAAAAATAGTGTTTACTTGTTCTAGAGGTCTCAAAACGTGTAGATCCGTTGAAAACTCGAGTTGGGATTTTCGACATGATTCCAATATTTTCCCTATGCATTACCATGACCCTATGCATTACCATGACTTAGCACATGACTTTCCCTATAAACTTTAATTTATCTTCTTTTTATTTATTTAATAATTTATTAAATTGAATTGAATTGCACAAAACAACACTGAATTTGCACTTTTAATCCAATTTCCGTTTTGGATTAAAAGTGCAATTCGTGAATGCGTGAACTTTTATTTTATATTTTAATAAATTTTGCGTGCCATTTTGAAAAAAAAAAAAAAACAGGTACTGTTTTCCCAAATCTTACCAGGGTAACCTACAAGTAATTAATCTACCAAATTTTGTGAAATTTGATAAATTAGTATTTTTAGCTACAGTGGATACATGCGATTTTTGTGGCCATTTCACAAAAGGAGGCAGGTTCTGTTTCCCCAAATCATACCAAAATCTAATTAGCACCAGGATCCCCACAAGTAACTCACCTTGAATAATTTTTGAAATTTGGTCAATTACTTTTACAGTGAGAGTAGATACATACATTACACAGACAGACACACACACAGACGTCACGCTAAAAATGGTTTTTTCGTGTTCTATGGGCCTCGAAACGTGTAGATCCGTTGAAAATTCGAATTGCGATTTTTGATATGATTCCAATATTTTTCATGTATTGTAGGAAAAGTAAGAAGAAAATTAATTTTAATTTGTAGGCAAAGTCATGTGCTGCTCACATTAGATGTTTTATTTTCCCTGCAATATATGGTATATAATGTATAGGTAAAGTATTGGAATCGTGTTTTCGACGGATCTATACAAGTTTTGGACCTCTGGAATACGAAACAAATATTTATAGCGTGACGTTTCTGTGTGTGTGTGTCTGTCTGTGCAATGTAGTATGCATCCACCCTAACTCAAAAGCTAACAGACTCAATTTCATAAAATTTTACAGGTAAGTCACTTATGGGTTACCCTGATGCTGATTAGATTTTAGTACGATTTGGAAAAAGAACCTGCTTTTTTAATGAAATGGCCCACAACATTCTTCAAAATCTAAAATAAAAGATTATGCATGCTCAAATGCATCCATTAAATGCTTGTTTTACATGTACTTTTTGACGATGAAAGGAATAGAATCAATCCCACTACTCTAGGACGCTAGAAAATTAAAAACAAATACAAAAATACCTGATGTGGGCAGCACATGACTTTCCCTGCAGACACATATGTGCGTTCTCTTTATTTTTTAATAATTCATTAAATTAAGTTTAATTGCACAAAATAAAACAGCATTTGCACTTTTAATTTAATTTTTGTTTCTATTGGGTAACTGACATATTTTGTAACAAAAATGCGAAAAAACTAAAATATCTAGATAACGGTTGGTCCTAGAGTAATAGGGTTGGTCTTATTCTTTTCCTCGTCAAAAATTACGTATGAAACAAGCATTTAATTGATACATTGGAGCATACGTAATCTTTTATTTTTGATTTTGGCGATTATTGCGGGCCATTTCGTAAAAGATGGCAAGTTCTTAATTTCCTAATTGTACCAAAATCTAATCAGCACCAGGGTCACCCACAAGTGACTTACCTATAAAATTTTATGAAATTGGTCCATTGGTTTTTGACTTAGAGTGGACATATACATTGCACAGATAAACACGCAGACGCAGACACATACACAGACGTTACGCTAAAAATAGCCTTTTCGTCTTCTAGAGGTCCCAAAACGTGTAAATCCAAAATTCAAGTTGCGATTTTCGACACGATTCCAATACTTTCCCTATACATTACCATGTATTGCAGGGGAAGTAATATACAATTGAAGTGTTAAAAAATCCTACGCATAAACAGAAAAATGCCAATTTTCTTTTGTATTCACTAGGAAAAAGAGAAGGGGACAACAAAAAATGTTCTTTATTTGAAAAATATTTCTGCTTCCACGGATAATTCCAACCCAATAAAGACATAGGCATCCTCGCATTGATTAAAAAAAGGGGAGTAAAAAATTTTGATGTGAGCAACACATGATTTTCTCTGCAGCCTCATATTCACATTATGTTTATATCTTCAATAAATCGAGTTTATTTGCACAAAATAACAACCATAATCATTTTAAATGACGCCGAATTTGCACTTTGAATTCAATTTTCATTTTCATTTGGTAACTGGACTTATTTTCAAAGGTGGCCTAGTGAAAATGTGATAAGGCTAAAATATCTCACGAACGGCTAGTTCTAGAGCAATGGAGTTCACCTTATTCTTTTCGTCGTTAAAAATTACGCATAAAATAAGCATTTACTTGATATATACGTAGTCTTTTATTTTTAAATTTAACGATTTTTGCATTAAAGGCCGGTTCCTTTTTACCGAATTGTACCAAAATCTAACCAGCACCAGGTTAACCTTAATCTAATCAGCACCAGGTTATAAGTAATTTATCTACCAAGTTTTGTGAAATTTGGTCTATTAAGTTTTTAGCTAGAGTGAATACAGGCAATTTTTGCGGGCCATTTCACACACACACACAAAAAAAAACTGATGTTTGTAACACATGACTTTCCCTGCTGACTTATATCCACGTTATGTTTTTTTAATTAAATTTAATTCATTTTTAATTCAATTTTCGTTCTCATTTGGTAACTGGACTTATTTTCAAAGGTGGCGTATAGAGAAAATACGAAAAAACTGAAATATCTCGAGAACGGCTAGTCCTAGTGTAATGGGGTTGGTCTTATTCTTTTCTTCGTTAAAAATGACGTATAAAACAAGCATTTAATGATATATTTGAGGATACGTAGCTTTTTATTTTAGATTTTGAAGATTTTTGCGGGCCTTTTTGCAAAAACAGGCAGGTTACTTTTTTCCGAATCTTACCAAAATCTGATCAGCACTAGGGTAACCCACAAGCTACTTATCTAACGAATGTCGTAAAATTCGGTCCATTAGTTTTTGAGCTAGAGTGGATAAAGGCCATTTTTGCGGGCCATTTCGCAAAAAAAGGCGGATTCTTTCATCCCGAATCGTACTAAAAACAAATCAGCACCAGGGTCACACCCAAGTGACTTACCAAATTTTACGAAATTCGGACCATTCGTTTTTCAGTTAAAGTGGATACATACATTGCACAGACACACACACAGACGTCACGCTAAAAATGGTTTCATCGTATTCTATAGGTGTCGAAACGTGTAAATCCGTCGAAAACTCGAGTGCGATTTTCAGCATGATTCCAATACTTCCCCTATACATTACCATGTATTGCAGGGAAAGTAAAAAGGGCAGGATCTGTATATCCCGAATTGTACCAAAATCTAATCAGCACCAGGGTCATCCGCAAGGAACTTATCTATCGAATTTTATGAAATTCGCTCAATTAGTTTTTCAGTTAGAGTGGATACAATGTCTGCGTACATATACACACACACATTATGCTAAAAAATTTTTTTTCACGTTCTAGAGGTCTCAAAACGTGTCGATCCGTCGAAAACTCGAATTGTGATTTTCGGCACGATTTCAATATTTTCCCTATATATTACCATGTATTGCAGGGAAAGTAAGAATATATGTATGACAGTGAAAATTTGAAGTATTCCTATTGCACATTAAAAAATCTGATATGGGCAGCACATGACTTTTCCTGCAGACTCATATTCACATTCCCTATTTCTTCAATAATTCATTATATTGAGATTTCATATACAGAATTGATTCTGTATATGATTCAATATTCATTATACAGAAAATTACGTCCACAATTATTTAAAATGACACTGAATGGGCACTTTTAATTCAATTTTCAGAAATGGCGGGAATCCAGGTGAGTGCATATTTAATATAGATTTACTCTCACGCATCCGATCTATATTCACACAAAATTGACGAAAAACGTGCTTAAAAATTCTTAAATGTTAACACAGAAAAAGCTTCGATCGATCACACGAGAGATCCGAACGAAAAAACAGTTTCCAAATCATCATGGAGGGGGAAAATTAGTCATAACATTAGGGTACACCAAAGATCAGGGCATGCGCAGTGAGTGATTCAGCTTCTGCACACTATTTATATCATCCCTTGACGAAATATTGAAGTACTGGAGGGCACAGAATACTATATTAGTCTGTGCTGGAGGGAAACATGCGCATTGCGCCGGATTTTGTTTCCCATTGGGAATGACCGCAGGATTGAGATGCTAGTGCTTTAGACCGCTTATTCGAGATCAACGCCGTCTGGCGGAGGCGGTTTTTAGGGAACCTGTTTTTAGCCTCGGTCGGCACACTAATCAGTGTATCTAGTCTTCATGATATATAGATTGTGTTTATATTTTAGTTTCGTTTTTTGTTGTTCTTTCCACGTCAACTTGCAGAGAATAGCACTGATATATTAAGATGATTTTATATATGTCTCAAAGAATATTTTATCAAAATAAATGTGGATCTGGTGAAAAAGAAAAACATATTATTTTTCCAGTGTGAAAGGTTTAATGAAATGGATAATAATGGTCATGTCCGTCCTACTGTTAAAAAGTCATTCCTTTGCGATGTTTGCATGAAAAGATTTACTAGAAGAAGTGATTTAAATTGTCATATGCTTATTCATTCAGGTGAACAACCATTCAAATGTGAGGTTTGCCAGAAAGGATTTAGAATGAAGAGTTATTTCAATGTTCACATGCTTACTCACAGTAATGAAAAGCAATTTTTTTGCGAATTATGCCTGAAAGGATTTAATCGAAGGAATGATTTGACTACGCATATACGTATTCATTCAGGTGAACAGCCATTCAAATGTGAGCTTTGCCAGAAAGGATTTAGAGTGATGAGTTATTTGAATTCTCATATGCTTACTCACAGTAATGAAAAGCAATTTTTTTGCGAATTATGCCTGAAAGGATTTAATCGAAAAAATGATTTGACTAAGCATATACGTATTCATACCGATGAAAGACCATTCATTTGTGACATATGCCAAAAAGGATTTAAGGAAATGGGGAATTTGCATACTCACATGCGTATTCATACTGGGGAAAAACCATTTGTTTGTGATATATGCATGAAAGGATTTAATAGAAAGTCTAATTTAGATCATATGCGTATTCACTCGTATGAAAAACCATATAAATGTGAGATATGCCAAAAAGCATTTAAAGAAATGAGCAATTTGACTGTACATCTGCAAACTCATTCGGATAAAAAAACGTTTATTTGTGATATATGCTCAAGAGGTTTTACTCAGAATAGTACTTTGAATAAGCATAAGCGCATCCATACGGGTGAAAAACCATTTACTTGTGAGGTTTGCCAGATAGGATTTAGAGATGTGGGTACTTTTAATGCACATATTCGTATTCATACAGGTGAAAAACCTTTCATTTGTGAAATATGTACAAAAGGATTTCGTAGAAGGAATGATTTAAATCATCATATACGTATTCACACCGATGAAAAGCCGTATATGTGCGAGTTGTGTCAGAAAAAATTTAAACAAAAGGCCCATGTGAGGACTCACATGAAAACTCATGATAGCATAAAACGATTTTTTTGTGAAGTGTGTCAGAAAGGATTTACTCAAAATGGTGCTTTGACAAAACATATGTATACTATTCATATTAACGATGATGAAAAACCATTCATTTGTGATGTGTGCAAGAAGGGATTTACAACTAAGTGTGATTTTGATAGGCATACACTTATCCATACTGGTGAAAAATTATTTATTTGCGAGGTATGCCAGAAAGCATTTTATAGGAGGAGTCATTTAAATAGGCATTTGCAAAGGAATCATTTAAAGATTCATACTTAAATGTAAAACCTTTTTAAAATATACATTTCATGTTTTAAAATTCATATTTTGGTGAAAAATCATTTATTTTAAGGGAAACACAATATCTTAAGACATTATAAGGTATGAACAAAATGTCTGTATATCAGTGTGGTTCAACTGGCAGGCTACATCTGGCTTGCAAGCAAGGTCGGTCCCATGCAGGAATGATTATTTGTATGAAATTCAGAAACTTCTGAATTTCTTACACATAATTATTCTCTAAAGTTCCAAAAAACCAGCCAATATTCGTGGGTGTAGTCAGTTTGAAACTATGGTTATTTGACTACTGAATATTCAATAACTCTTGGTTTGCATATGTAATGCATATTGTGAACACATTAAAATATTGTTCACAATGTGCATATTGTGAACTTTTAAAATGCAAAATAGTTATACTAAATCTGTAAAAAACTGCCATTTAAGGTCACATAATGGTTGTGTTAATAACTTATTAATTTATTTTTATTTTTTTTCTTCCAAATTTTCTATACTGTACAAATATCAAAAGTTCAATAATTTCTGAAGACAGTGATATGTAATGTTTAAAGGTAAAAACATTTCAATGTTTTTAATCTCATGTCCACTTATTCCTCCCATTGAGGTATTAATGCACAAAGATGAATAATGTGGCAACAATAGTGATAAAAAAGATAAAAAGTGAAGCAAGTGCCTTTAATTTCCATTTTTGTTATAAAACTGTCACGAGTAAACCTTTTTGTGCATCACTATGTTAATCACTCCCAAACCTCTATGCAAAGCATTTTTTTGCCCAGGGGTGGTGTGCCTTTTTATGTTTGCATATCAAAGTAAACTGCTGTCCAATAAGGCTGCATACAAGATTGTTTATTATACTGCAAAATGTAATTTTTTTAGTGGAAAGTTTAAATATATGCAACTTAAAATTAAGGAAGGTTCTTTGGAAAGACTGCACTTGATGCCCAAGAGGCCACATGCCATGCGGCCTTAAGGCAGCAGGTTCCCCACCCCTACTTTTGCTCCTACCTGTCGACAGCTAGCTCTGGATCCGAATGCAGTTTGGTAGGTGTGACGGACTACTGGATGTTCCGAAACATAGAATGCAGGATAAACTACTGTTTATCAGATAAGTTTACTGTAATAACTGAATTACAATAAAATTAAGTTAATGACATTTTGAAATTTTATTCCAGTAGATTCCCAGTTTTACATTTCTCTGTTTAACTGATTATAATAGAATATATAGGAATATCTCATATTTTTGAAAAATATATTTTCCATAAGTTTTTAACTTTGAAAAAATATCAAAACTCCTATAATTTAGCAATTTTCTATTAACTTTTAGAATGATTTGGAAAATAAATGCTATATTTGTGAGAAACAAAAATAGATTCTTTGTAGTTTAGACTGTCTAAGATAAGAACTGCCATTGCCCAGGTGGTACAGTACAGGATCTATTATCCAGAATGCTTGGGACTTCAGGCATTCTGGATAAGGGGTTTTTCCGTAATTCGGAACACTTTTTCTAAAACTTACTGGAATGGTCTCAAATGTCGTTATAGAAAATTATAATTCATTTTAAAAACATAAATGTATTAAAAAAAGCTTGTTTACAATTCATATAGATTAACTAAAATGCAAATTACATGTAATTATAGTATCAAATTTAGTGATTAAGAAAAATTTTGAAAGAAAAAAATGTCTGAAAAAAGTTGATTATTCAGGGTAGTTATTAGAAGTCTTTTTTTTTTTTTTTTTTTAACATTTCAACTAAAGTGGGCCCTCACCATATTCATCTAATATTTTGGTAGAAGCACCTTTGTTCATATGTTTCAAAATATTTTAAAGTACTTTTAATAAAATTAAGATGAGAAGGATGCTCATTTTTAATTGAAATGAGATATTCAACTATGGGGGCAAATATATCAAATTCTAATTTATGCTCTTAATGTATTTCTAATAAGCCTTATAATTCTAAATGCCTGAATAAATAAAAAAAATTTAATTTCGTTATCCTAAACATATATCTCATTTTCACCAACAATATGTTTAAAAGATAATATCCCAGCATAAAAAGCACAAAAAATATAAAAATATTAGTGGATGGAAGCAGATTGAAAAAATGGAAAATATTTAAAAATAAAACGAAATATACTGGGGATCGTGTTTAAATAAAAAATATTCGCGATATTGCTAAACTGTCTTCTATAAATTACTAATTAATGAATGTAACATGGAACTTTTTGCTAGAGCCAATTTTCGGTCCAAAATAGCCATTTTCATCCAAATAATAGGATTTAATTGAAAATGATTTTTATCTTGGAATTCCATCAACGTTTTTTAAAATATTGAAGATGTGTATATTTCCACGGAGATGAAAAAAAAAATGGATTTTCCCGAAAAAATGACAAGTTTATTGCTTAGGTTAAGTATTTAAAGAGATCAATCAGAAGGCCCTGAATGACATTTTATAGCTGCTATACTTTTCTCTGCATTTCGGCAAAAGTTAACTCTCATTAATTTCGGGAATTCCTTACTTAAACGTATTTTCTATCCTCTCGTAAATGCGCTGATTACTCTCTTTTTTTTTCATCTTTTCCAATAAATGTTTATTAAATTGTGCCAAATAGTGTAAATTCTGCGCGGCACATCGCGTTTGAAGGGCGTAGGATTTCTTTAGCGATATCGGGATATTTCTAGCAAAAAAGTTGGAATACTTTTACCGAAAATCAAAGTCCCGGAACAAAGAGCAGAAAAGAAAATGTAACGAATTCGGAAAAATCGAAACCTTTGTGCCTAGTGTGCTCTGTGCTACTTCAGATGTTTTCCGAAAAAGAGGAATTGTGGAACTTCTCGGAAAAAACATGATCCATGGAATATTTTCATTTGCTATCGCGAGAATTCCTCACGTTCGTTTTCGAGATTTAAGAAGAATCAGCGGCGTCGAGTGTGCGCAGCATTTTTTTCTGCGTGGGAATTTTGAATTTCATGCGCAGTTTGCACGTCCTATTTCAAACCCTCTAAAATAGTAGGTTTCAATGCATTTTTTTTATTGATATTGCTAATTAAAGCAAAAAAGCATTTGGCGGGATTTAAAAAAAAAATGCTATTTGACGCAATATTTAGCAAATAATCGCTTGTTGGCGCAGAATTTCGCATTATTTTGCCGTATTCCGGTTTTGGGAGAGTCCGGATAAGAGGTTGCGTACTGTTCTTCAGTTGTATGCATATTTTCTTTCGGTTCCATTTCCAATGGAATATCTTTTGACATGGGTAGACAGAGAGATTAATTTCTCCTGAAAATCCTGACTGACTCTTAGAGGAAACATAAAGGGGACAATATTGAGCTTGCTGCCAGATGGAGCAAAAATACTTTGTTTATTTACACAGAAAATATTTTATACATTTATTTTGAATAATGTATATAATTAAAAGTTACTGATCACAAATTATTTGGATAGACGCTATCTCCCTTGTCGCTTTGCTACTGGCTGATTTTGGTTCCTGGTGGTTTTGTCTCTCCAAATTAATTTATTGATTAACTGATTATAACATATTTAGTTTTCACTTAAACGGTTTTACTAAACTCATTTTCATTATACTCGGGACATGCCTAAATTTAAAACTCCAATGATCTCAGTTCAACATAGTGTGAAATGTAAATGAAATATTTTGCAGTATTCAAAATCTTGTAAATTCAGAATATTCATTTCTTGTTTATTGTTAGAGTATAATCCAGTGTACACCCATAAGGATTTTCTAACTTTATATATATAAATCATAAAAAAACATTTAAAATTTTTTTATTTATTAATTTCTTAACATACTCTAAAAAAAAAATCAATATTAGAAATAACATAATGAAGGTCAATTTAGAACTCTTGCATAATTCTGATTTCCTTTCAGATCAGGGGTCATACACAAGGTGACCAGCCAGCCGTTCCGGTTTTACCGGGAAAATTCCATTTTGAACTCTTTGTCCCAGTGTCCCAAAACGCTTTATCCGGATGCAAAAATGTCTCTTTTTAAAAGTTAATCAATTGTTCATAATAAGAGTAGTTTAATTTGTGTTGAAATTATGTCAATGGCTTCTTGTTTATTAAGAACAAGATGGAGTTAAAATGTTCACACCAAAGTATTGATTCACACTTCAACGTAATCTAAATACATTCGTAGTTCTGGTTCCGGCATTCGAAGTAAATGCATGGAGATTGTTTCTGGTTCACCATTCATTACATTATCTTGGTAGCACATGCTTGTTGTATTTGTGGGTATAATAGGCTATGAGTTTTCATTAATAAACCAAAAAGAAAGTGTTCTTTCGTTGATAAAACTTCAACAAGATTTTCTCATACATTTGAGAATCAAAGTGGGAAGATAAAGTAGAGTGTAACATTTTCAGTATCCCATAGTGGGAGAGCAGAGCAGACATGATGATCACATGAACAAAAAGAACTTTACCATCATCATCCAATAAAATTACTTTTGTCAAGCTAACGGTAGCTGGCAAAGAATTAAAATCTGCAGCAGAAGACAATTTTACATATTACACTATCAAACATAACCACAGTTTTTGTTTGATGAATTACACTTCTTCCATTGTTAAAAAGGTGTTTAATAGAAACAGCTTTACGTGCAGTCACACTAAATGTGAGAAAATTTTAGTGAATGTGCTGGCTTTTGTAATGAAGGTTGTTCCCAACTTTGTGAGGTATTTTGTTCCTAACTTTGGAATTAAAGTAAGGATAATTGAATTTTAACAATCTTGGATGCGAAACTGCTGAACCCAAAGTAGCCTATATTATGGAAATACTGAAGAAATATGATTCGTTGATCAAAGTTAGCCGACAATACCAATACAAACTTTGGTGGTGCCAAAAGGAAAGAAAGAAACAATGTTTTTTGTAAATTGTGGCAAGAAATTGAAGTAATTGGAATTTGTTGTGGCACTCATGTCCACAACAGTATTCAGACAGCAACATATTTACTTCTAGTAAATTTTGAAGCTGTTGTACAGTCAATACAAGGTAGTCAACTATTTTAATATATTCATCATCAGGACAAAGTCACTGAAAGAATTCTGTTCACTTGCGGAAGTGGAATATAAAAACCTTCAAGTCATGCTAAAACAAGGTGGGTGATATTATTGCCAGCTATCAAATGCATTGTAGACATATGATGGCCTAAAAACATATTTCTTGTCAATAGATCAATGTCCTCATGTGTTCAAAATTTTCTTCGAAGATCCTACTTCTCTTCTGTGGTCGGACTGGCATTTTATCAAGAATCCATCAAAATTCTTCAGTTGAAAAACATAACCAAGTTAAAAAACCATAGAACTTGTCATTTTTAAACGACTGTCAATGACTAGACAGTGAATTAGAAGAACAGGGTGTCATTACCATATCTCAGTTTTCAAGTTCCACTGATGCCTTTTTAGTAACTGTGTTGAATATATGAAGAGGTGGACAAAGTTTTTGAATGGATTACTCTTAAGAAGCCTATGTGGAGTGAAGTTCAAGGAATTAATGAAGATTCTTTCAAAATATAATGCACTTCCAGAACATTTTGATGATAACAGGCTATTTGATGAGATTTGCTCAACTAAAAGAAGCTACATTTTTACTCTTTCCAAAGAGAGATACTCAAATAAAGATTTAAATCTTAAAAAAAAAGCATAATGTTCACTGCTTTTTATTTAATTTGTCTAGACATGTGGCTGAGGATAGAACATGCTGTAGATTTTTCTATGAAAATCATTTAGTCAGAGACAGATGGAAATATATTCTGATAATTGATGAAGCATGGATCCATTTAAATGACTAACAAAAAAAGATAGATTTACTATCGCAAAAGAGGAGAAAAAGACCTAAAGAAGAAAGTTTCAGTAAAGGATTCATGATTATTGCTGGTTTTTCATACAATGGTAAATTACAGTTAAGTCGAAAAACATGTCAAAATCAATATAATATATTACCAAGATAATGTTTTAACTCCTTTATTTAAAGAAAAAATACCACCCCTTTATCCCGTCTTAATAGAGTAAAATTTCCAGTCACACATCAAAATCTACCACCAAATTTCTTGAAAAAAAATGACAAAAGATACAGGTATTGAAGCTATACCTTTTGCTCACATTCCTTCAAAGTACTCTGATATGTCACCAATGAATTATTGTGCTTTTGGATTGTTAAAAAGAACTTTCTAAATGCAGACCTAAACCAATGGATGGACAGAAAACGGTGAAAGAGGAGTGGAATAAAATACCACTCATAACTTTAAGAAAAGCTCTCTTATCTTGCAAATCAGGATGTAGAATGATAGACCAGAGAAAGGACCATCAGATAGAACATTTAAGAAATAAGTTTTATTTCAAACTTTAATTATATTGTTTTAAATTTGTTCTAAAATGTAGAACCAACCTCTGCAGTTTAGTTAAGGCTGTTTTGGTTGTGAAAACATATTTTGATCTTTATGTGGACTTTTATACCTGGATCCAAAATCAGACACAACTGGCATCAGAAATATATGGTTTTGAGAAGTACGAAACACAAAATGCTGATTAAAAGAATTTAATGTAAGTAAATACAATAAAATATTCTTATAGTTTGTAATTTTAGTCATCTTAACAGCTACCAATATTCTATCTTTTCACATCATGATTTCTGAGTAAAATAAATAAAATTAATATATTGTTCATATAGCTAATTTTTTGGACATTTTTTAATCACACGTAATGTATGTCCCTATTTTATATTTCCAAAAATTGGTCACTCTGGTCATACACATTTGGCAAGAGAAAATATAAGTTAATATTTACAAGATTTTCTAAAAATTCAGAGGAGATATAGCTAGTAGCAGGTAAATAAATATTTTATAATGTTACATTGCTTGTTAACATTTTTAAATATAGCATTGAGATATATAATATTTTATTTTATTATTAAAATATTTTTTCATTTTAAAGAAAACCTGAAATGTTTTTTACTTGAGAAAAATAGCTTATGGTATTAGTTATTCTAAATCTCCAAAGTCACATTCAATACCGGGCCAAACATTAAAAACTGGTATTTTTATTTTCAAAACTGCTATACCGATATCTTTTGATTTCCTTTTGCTACAGGTGAAAGTGCATTCTTAAAAAGTGAAGTTTACAATGTAATTTAAAGCATCGAATAATATAATTTTCAATGTCAGTAACAAAGAATTTAATGTACCCAATTTTTCTTCAATGGTTTCTCCCTCTCTCTGAGAAAAATATGGAGGAGGGATGTCTTTAATCCCTTTTGAATGTTTTCTGAGGCGATTTCAGTATATTTAAACTCTTTGGGATACAATACATACGTTTTTCCATATGTGTTGTATCCCAAGTCACTCTGATATATTAAAAGAATTTAAAAGTTTTGTTAGGGATATAAAATATATTTTATACCCTTAACAAACTGAAATAAAACTTTATTATTTTAAGGTCTTTTAATATATTTATTCATGGACGTGTTGCCAGTTTAATTATAAAACTGATATTTATACAAAATTGTAACAAACTGTCCAATTATTTGTTTCACTTGGCAACTTATGTATTGTATTTGTACTATTCAGAAATAAAAATATATCTCATGTCCTTTGTGTTTACAACTGCTCAATCCATAATAATACATTGTCTAACTCTGTGTTTTCAAACTTATTCCATTGCGATCCAAGTTAACCATTAAAATATTATGAGTTTTTTTTAATTTTTAAGAATATTTACAAGAAACCCTCGAAATACTGTCTGGTTCCATGGAACATACTTTGACAAACACTGGTCTAACATACTCATCCATAATTTTTTTTTACTTTTGTCAAAATTAATTAGGTTTAAATGAAAAATTGTTTTTATAAAATTTTTTGTATGTGCAATTTATTTTAGTGTGACTGACTGTGTTTACTAGAGATGGGAAAATATTATCTGTGAGATCTCAAATATAACATCACTAGAAGAAATATGAATACTTATTTGGAATATAAATTTATTAGAAATTTGAATATAATCCCATGATGATTAATAGCGGGTTCTGGAAGCCAAGATACTCCATAAGAAGAAATTCGAAAGTACCTAGAGGAAAGTTTACTTCCACCGAGTGAAAAGATTTTTGGGAAAAGTTTTTTACTGTGAAAAGAAAGAAAATATTTTTATAGTATTTAATTACACCACTATAAACTTTTTTTCAGAGCTATTCCTCAGCACATAGATCCTGAACATGTTCGAATCCTCGTTTTCTTAAAATAGAAGTCTGTAGTAAGTGAGAAGATTTTACAATTATTCAATTATTGTAGTAAAATAATAACCTAAAATTAAAAACTACTAAAAAAATAATTAAAATTTAAAATAAACAGTTTCATTTTTAAATTGTCATTTATTACACTTTTAACATTATTAATATAAATATTTATTAACAACTAGAAATAATTATTCAAGGTATTAACATATTTCAGACCTGGTTAATGTTCAATTATTCACCCAGTTTTTAAGATACCACACATTTTTGATCAAAAATCAGAAGATTAAAAAAAAAGCTAGTTATGCTTTATACATACTTTTAACCAGAAATAAACAGATGCTCTTTTTTAGGAATTATCACAAGTTGTTCAATATATTAGAAACTTTAATTATTCTGAGAAACAGTGTGCTCTGTGTGGGGAAAAAAACAATTCCCATGAAATTTGGTATTCTTATTTTAATTATTAACTGCAATAAACCTGTTGATTTTCATTGCTTTCTTACAGAATAAAAAGTTATTTTGTAGAAAATGTCATGTATTAAACACATCAGATTTAAATTTTTAACCATTCCAAACAAATAAGTCTGTAGATCTGAGAATTATTATTACTTATGGTTGAATATCTGATGATTATTTTGAGCTTTAATACGATAGATATTTCTTGCAGTATTTGTTTAAAATAAAATCTGTTCACACATTTTCTAACAATATTAAATACAATTCTGACTTCATAAAAATGCAAATTTGTTATCCCTGTGAGGAGATGAGTTTTCATCTCTTAATTACATTAGTAAAAAAACAATGAAAATAAATTGGTAAGACTCAAGAAATTATGATTTTAACTTGTAAAAAATATCATTTTAAAATTTTTTAGCAATATTATTTTATTAAATTGTTGATAAATGTTAGTCCCTTGAGAATATGTGATATTACGATAGTGTCTGAAAAATCATCCTTTTCATCCACCAGATGGTGACAGCAGTGAGTTAAGTTAAACATTTTTTTTGGAACTTGAATCAAACTATCAGATATTCAGCCATATACATTAAATTTGGCTAAAATAAACTTAAGTCAAGAATAAATAGCTTCTTTAATTCCTTCAATTTACATTCATTTCTACAACCCTTGCCAATAATGGCAGGTTTTAAAGATCATTTTTGGAAGAAAACTTTTAAAAATATATCTTTCATTCAAGAGCAGTCTGAACCCAAATTTTGTACATGTAGAGGGATAAGCTGCTAGCTCCAAGAATGGGTTATTATTTACAAGGCAGAGAATTCTAGCAATTTTTTTTTTGTTGATTCTTTTACTATTCTTGAAACGTATAAAAAAAGTCCAAGCACTCCTTTATTTTTTCTTCGCCGGGCAACAAGCCTTAGCATATCACATACAACAGAAATCACAGTTAACACTTCTTCAAAATTAAGCTTTTTGCAGTTTTAATGAGTATTCCATTTCGAAACACGAAACTTATGTAGTGACTTAGTAATGAAAATAACTTTCACTCACTCGCCAATCTTTCCTGCACTAAGGATAACAAATGCTCACGCATAACAAACGACATAAAACATCTTCCATTGGCAGTATCACAATAAGATTTTTCAGTGGTTTAATGGATGGCTCTGTATTGTTCACACATCTACAGGAAGGATCAAGCAATCTGTATTCTTTCGAAAGCCTGTAACTGGGGGTACCATCCGCCATGCAACAGTTTTCACTTCACTTTTCCAAAGCCTTTGACATCGTCCCTCGGTAACCAGGAATTAACGAGCTCGTCGTGTCCTCTTGCAAGCTTTAGAGCTTGTTTGAACTTATCCTCCAGATCTGGTATCCTTAAGAATGCATGAGGGATAGCACGACTTTTGGGCATATCATTGCTTGGATCCAAGAGCTTGCTTAAGAAATCTTGTAATCTTTCTTGTTTAGGACCTGAAATAATGACACATATCAAAATAGGAACTCAAAATAAAACCAGTGCCACTATAAGATCTAAATATTTATAGTAAATATGCATAAAAAAAATAAGAAGAAAAATCATATATAATCAAGGTTCCCATTCTAAAGAGCTTTAAAAAAAAAAAAAAAAAAAAAAAAAAATGAAAATATTTTAGGGACTATTCAGGACTTATAAATTGTTTTCAAGGACCAAATAGCATAGGGATTGTAAAATCTTTTCTAAGCCTGGTTCCTAATATTTCAAAATTTAAGGTGCACAAAAAAAAGACCGGGCAATGTATTTAAAAAAACAAAACATGATACAACTACTAACAAGGTTATGATATTAAGTGAGTAAATATAAAATTTATACACATTTTATTAACTGCGTTCAAGACCATTGATATGCCTCACAGATTTTGTTTTAAAATACCGACTGTCAATAGTGTTAACAGGGTTAAAGTTCTTTCCATCAGGTTCATTCAAATTTATCACCAATAAAACTGTCTACTTCCATTCTGTTTCTTTATTTTTTATTAGATTCATGTAATCCTCTCTCACACGAAACTGGTATAGTAGCTACTATTTTAATATGAGAACTTATATTTAGAAAATCTGTCTTTAGTTTTTTCTAATAAATGTTCAATATTAAAACATTTTCCAAGTGTTTTTAACAAGTTGCTTCATCAGATTTATCAGTTGAACCATCTAACAAAATGCTTAGGAACCTAAACTGTTTCAATTCTGCTAATAAATCTTCAATTTCATAACCTCATTATTCTTTGATGATGTTTTAAAAAATTTAAAAAAATCAGTCAACGAGCCCATTTCATTGTGAGCCATATCAGAAATATTACAGTAATTATGAAATACAATTAGACTATACAAGACGATTTATCATAACTCTTATTTATAGTGCCAAAATTTGACATGTAAAACTTTTTGTAATAAACAAGAGATGGATGGAAATGGATACAGTAACTCCTCGTTATATCCCACCTCAATATATTGCGGATTCAGATATATCGCGCTTCTGCTATGTCTCACATTTTTAACACTTTACAACAAAGTTGAAAAATGTTTATGACTTTGTTCATTCTGTTTGTCCGTTAGCACGATAACTGCCGTAAAAATGACTTAATCAAAATGAAATTTTAGTATGTTGTTCAGACGGTCTGTAGGACCCATGGGAATATAAATGAATAATATCACCCAATTCGTTTTGGATTGAACCCGGGTTGAAAAAATAAAATACATTGAACTCTATGGGACCTAATTTTTCAAACATTTTTTAAGCAAATTTAAATTTCACAAATTGCTTCAAAAATTTTAGGTATTATTCCATAAAATATATAAAAAAAATTTCAGCAAAATATATTCAGTAGTTTTTTAAATAAAAATTAAGATAATAATTACACCTCTTACAGGAAGCGGTCACGTGACCATAATATGAAAGGAACACGTAACCCACTTCAAAATATAATACGGGCATCCATCTTGTCTCAAAATCGTGATTTTTAAAGTTCTTTTTAATTCATATTGAGTGTTGTATTCGTCCTAAAACCTCTTCATTTTTGTTTAAATTCTGTGCATCTACATACTGAAACAATGCAATGACAATATATTTGAGTTTAAATGATCATCCAAATGTAATTATTTCTACAACGAAGCCTATTTTTCACTTATGTAAAACGTAAAGAGCAAAATATGTAGGATGAGTGTATAAGAATTGCTGTATTTTTTTAACGCAAAAGTATTTAGATCATGGAGTCTGCATAGCTGATATGAATGAAATATTCATTGATTTTACACAGAGGACGATTTTTTTCGATGAAGTTTTAAGCATAGAGTTTAATAACTTGTAGCTCCATGGTCTTAAGTTTCTAAATAAAATAAATTATTTTAGTACTGTGATGAATGAAATGATTAGGAAAATGTTATGAATGAAATGCTGCTTTTATAGAGAGCCAGGCATGTTATTTTTCCTATGACGTCATTTGAATGAATGTCAGTTGTTTTCGATTAAGTTTTTAAATATAATAAATTTTTGTAGTATTATGATGATTTTAAAAATATTACTGAGGAATGTATCGCATTTTAGAGATGTTTAAACCAGGCAATTTATATTTCAATGCTGTCATTTGAATGAAGTTAATTTTTTTCGATGAAGGTTTAAGTTTTCAAATATAATAAATTAATATAGTATTGTGATGTTTTAAAATATTACTTAGGAATGTATTGCATTTTAGAGATGTTTAAATAAAATTGTACTGGAGTTGGAAAGTGTTTCATAATCAATGCTTTAAGTATGATTGATCTTTCTTGTTTTTTTCTTTCTGAGTTTTCGTTTACATTCTTTTGCTTTCCCAAGACCGGAGTGTTACAACATGAGTCGTTGGTGGGGTGGGAGTGAATGAGGGTTTTATTATTGTTTTTTTTATTATTAACACTTTACAACAAAGTTGAAAAGTGTTTATGACTTTGTTCATTCTGTCTGTCCGTTAGCACGATAACTGCCGTAAAGTGACTTAATCAAAATGAAATTTTAGTATGTTGTTCAGACGGTCTGTGGGACCTATGGGAATATAAATGAATAATATCACCCAATTAGTTTTGGATTGAACCCAGGTTGAAAAAAATGAAATGCATTGAACCCTATGGGACCTAATTTTTCAAACATTTTTTAAGTGGATTTAAAATTCACAAATTGCTTCGAAAATTTTAGGTAATATTCAAATTATCCCATAAAATATAAAAAAAAAAAAAAATTCAGCAAAATATATTCAGTAGTTTTTTAAATAAAAATTAAAATAGTAATTACACCTTTTATATGAAGCGATCATGTGACCATTTTATGAAGATATTACATGACCCACTTCAAAATGAAATATGGCATCCATCTTGTCTCAAAATCGTGATTTTTAAAGTTCTTTTTAATTCATATTGAGTGTAGTATCCATCCTAAAATCCCTTTATTTTTGCTTAAATTCTGTGCATCTACATACTGAAACAACGTAATTACAATATATTTGTGTTTAAATGATAATTCAAATTTGATTATTTCTACAACGAAGCCTATTTTTCACTTATGTAAAATGTAAACAGCAAAATATGTAGAATGAGTTGTTTAAGAATTACTGCATTTCTTTAACGCAAAATGATTTAGCTCATAGAGTCTGCATAGCTGATATGAATGAAATATTAATTGATTTTACAGAGAAGACGATTTTTTTTCGATGAAGTTTTAAGCATAGAGTTTAATTACTTGGTCTTAAGTTTTAAAATAAAAGAAATTATTATAGTATTGTGATGAATGAAATGAAAGGGAAAATGTTATGAATGAAATGCTGCTTTTATAGAGAGAGCCAGGTGTGTTATATTTCAATGGCATCATTTGAATAAATTTCAGTTGTTTTTGATGAAGTTTTCAAATATAATAAATTATTGTAGTATTACGATAATGTTAAAAACATTACCGAGGAGCCAGGCGATTTATATTTAATTGACGTTATTTGAATGAAGTTCATTTTTTTCGATGAACTTTTAAGTTTTCAAATATAAATTAATGTAGTATTGTGATAATTTTTAAAATATTACCGAGGAATGTATCGCACTTTAGAGATGTTTAAATGAAATTGCATTGAAGTTGGAAAGTGTTTCATAATCAATGCTTTATGCATGAGTGATCTTTCTTGTTGTACTTTCACTCCTAAATTTTTTTATTACATATGTTCATAAAAGTATAATTTTTATCATATCATCTGATATATCACGCACTCGGATATATCACGCATTTTGCCATGTCTCCCTACAAGCGCGATATAACGAGAAGCTACTGTACTTTTAAATTCCTAGAAATTGCTTTTAGATAGCGTTTTTATTTTGAAGTTTAATTTTAATGCAAACAATGTAAATATCACAAAAGTAATGATTTATTTCTGATTTAGGGGAGGGGGATTGTCAATGAATGCATTTTCAACAGATTTCAACAAAATCTTTCACCAATGATTGCAATGGAAAATTGGCACAATATAGGCGGAACATTCAAACATTTATTTAGCATGTATCAACTAAGTGAAAATGGAATGACTAGTACAGATATAAGGACCCTGCAAATTACTATGTTTCAGATAAGCGCAATGATACACAAATGTAATTACACTTGTTTATTGGTGCAACTTTCAGGAAAAGAAACTTTTTCCATAGCTTATAAGATTAAATGGTATAGCACGAGAGTGATGTAATGAAGAAGCAACATATTTTGTCAACAATAGTTATTCTTATTCCTTTGAAAATAAATTGGTTGTATAATATATATATTTTTCAATAGAAAGGGATGGGGGGGGGGGTATTAAAAATTCATACATATTTTAGGCTACTCATACAATTGTACAATGCAGCTTTAATTCGTACATGGCACTTGAGCCATGATATATGCAATTTCTAAAGACAAATTTAATAAAACTATTCTCACTGTTAGGATGAACTGTTTGAGATGTTTCAGTTTCTTCAAACTTGGCACAATTTTGAAATGCACAGACAACCAAATGCAAAGGAATTTTTTTTAAAACAGCAATTTTGATGTAATGCCAAATATCAGTTTCATTTTTTATAATAAAATTAGTAATGCAAATAAATGAATTGGAATTTATAGGGATAGTTATGTGCTCAGATTTTTAGATCTATGTTGAATAATCTTGTTATTGGACACAAAGAAAGCTAACAAATACATATAAATTGAACTAAAAAGACAATTACAAATCAGCAGATTTTACACCACATTTCAATTTGTCAACCATGATATCAGAATTATCTATTCAATTGAATATAATATCGAATTTAGAGTTCTAATATAGATTAGTTTATTTATTACCAAACTACTTTCTTGCAAAAATACATCTGTTTTCAATTATCCTAATTGGTTAATAGGAATATGATTAATTATTGCTGCCATAGAAATATTTAGCTATAGTGGATGCTAGTTTTCAATGATACCCATTCATAGTTGCTCGCATTTTACTTTTAATCTCTGTAACATTACTACACAAATTAAGAAACAAAAATATGTATTCAACAAAACACGTAAAACATACAGTACAAATTTTTGTTAGAACAAAATTAAAATGAGTTCATTAAAAGCGGCATTTAAAACAAAATTAAACTTGTCGACCGGTTTTGAAGACAAAAAACAGCCTTCATCATCAGCACATACAAGAAGTGCAACCTTCACTTGTCAGAGAAAGATTGGTGACTGATGCAACAGCAAATGAGGCTGAAGCAGGGAAAGGGTATAGTCAACGACAAGAGAAAAAAAAAAAAAAAGCGGTAAAAGAACATTTTCTTTTTTGATAAAGAAGACTATTTTTGCCTTTGAAAGTGCTCAATATGTTTAATTTTAGAAAAAAAAAAAAAAATGCAGTAAAAGAACATTTCTTTTTTAGCCTTTGAAACTGCTCAATATGTTTAATTTTAGAAAAAAAAATGTGGTAAAAGATCATTTCTTTTTTTGATACAGACTGTTTTTGCCTTTGCAATTGCTCAATATGTTTAATTTTAGGAAGGGGGGGGGGGGGGGACAGTAAAAGAACATATATATTTTTTTTGATAAAGACTGTTTTCTCCTTTGAAACTGCTCAATATGTTTCATTTTAGAAAAAAAAAAAAAAAAAAAAAAAAAAAACGGTAAAAGAACATTTCTTTTTTTGATAAAAAAGACCATTTTTGCCTTTGAAACTGCTCAATATGTTTAATTTTAGACAAAAAAAAAAAAGGCGGGAAAAGAACATTTCTTTTTTTGATAAAAAAGACTGTTTTTGCCTTTGAAACTGCTCAATATGTTTAATTTTAGAAAAAAAAAAGGCAGTAAAAGAACATATCTTTTTGTGATAAACAATACTGTTTTTGCCTTTGAAACTGCTCAATAAGTTTAATTTTGTTTTATATACTGCTTTTAATGAAGTTATTTTAATTTTAAAACAAATAATATTTTGTGCATTTATTTTCTGTGATAAAAACAAGAACCTCAAAAGCAAAAGTCTAGCAGGTAAGTTGGTCGTCATACATATGATACATTATATATGCTCAAAATGTATATAATGCATCCTACTGCTTGCCAACTTGAAGATATGTATCTTGGCAAAGATTCTGATGAATAAAATCAGTCTTAGTATTTGACAAGTCAACAATTGGATTTTTTATTGAAAGCTGCATTATAACTCTGTATTTTACACTTACCTAAGAAATTTTCAAACTCAGAAAAAAACTATAGACTGCATATTGTTACGAAATGTATCCTCAAGAACCATGGGTATATATGCAGGATACAAGAACGAGTCCAAGTTTCTGGATAACTTATGTTTATTCATAAGCACAAAGTAAACAGGAACAGTATACAATCAAACAGCACTTAAATGCTCCACTAATTTCACAGAATAAGCTATATTTTTCTCAAAATGTTGACGAAAGTAATTTCACAAAAGAGCCACTACTATTCTTAAAAGATTGGCAAAAATCACAGTCTAATGTAGCTTGTGTCACGTTTATTCATGTTCCCCTGCAACGGAAGGGTGAGTCTTTTTTATAGTCTCTCCATAGAAACTTCTGGAATATTCCGGAAGTTTCCAAATTGGCGATAAATCACCAAATCTAGCAACCCTAAGATCATGTCATGCACTGTATTTTCTTTGTCTGGCCTTCGAGACAGGTGAAAGAGGGGGTACCCAGGGCCCGCGATAGGAATTTCAAACTGCTAGCCAACAAATTAGCCAAATTGAAAAATCATTAGCCAAATTACATGGTTATTAGTCAAAGTTATTGTCGCCATCGGTGAAAAAAATTCTACTTTTAAGCCATAATGCAGCTAATAATATTAATTTCATTCTAAACAAGATATAAAGATAGGTAGATTTCATTTTTTTAATCATTAAATATGCTATTAGTAAATTAAACTTGTATTTACCAATGAAAGATCACAATGAGTTACAAAAATGACAAATTTATTTTATAATTCACATAGTTTCATTATCATATAAACCAGGCAAGCGTCGAATTTTTGTACTATACACCAATTTTCAAAAGCTGCCTTAAAGTTAAAATCTTTCATATCCGGCCCTTCACTATTTATAAGAATCAAGTCACTGATATTTTTTACTCTGATGTTACTACTTAATGAAATTTATGTTCTGTTTACTAAAGCCTCTTTCAACGATGGTTGTTGTCATAGGACAGGTGAAACCAATTCTTGCTACATCCATAATATTTTTATATGCAGTATCATCATTATATTTCTTTAAAATTAGGCACCAAAACTATCTAAGGGATAAATTTTTATGTCGGTTTTAAAATTCAGGCAGGCGTAAGGATCGTATAAAAACCACAAAGATGATGAAGATGAAATGAAGACAAACCAGGCAGACTTAAAAATTCGTAACAAATAGATAAACTACGATTCAACTTATGATAAAAACAGCAAACCGCAAGTTGGCATCTGTGATAATAATCAGCAGTGACCTTTTTTCAGTTGGTTTTAACTAAAATTAAATGCTTTTTTATTTACCGTATATACTCGCGTAAGAAATTTGTGACAAAAAAAACAAACAAACAAACAAACAAAAAAACGCTTCAAAGTGATGGTAGTGGTGTGTGTGTGTGTGTGTGTCGATTTATATGCGGAGTCTTCGTTTCCGAAATGTGCCCAAAAGACTGCTATTTTTTTGCGCTAAGCCTAACTCTCGAAAAAAATTCACTAAAAATCACCCGTTCAACACAGCATTCTACTTTTTTCAGGAAGAAAGGAAATACTTATTTTCTATTTGATGTATATTTTTTATACAAATTTTCTTTTATCAAAATATTAAAAATTTTAGTGTATATATATGTTTTAGGTACAGATGGATAATTCTTTGGCATGTCCTTCCGATTTTTTAAAACTGTACCACATACATGCGTATTCTTAGACAACAAATACTTTGCAAGTACAGGAGAGGTAAAAAATTTATCCAAATACAAAGTATATCCTTTTCCGAAAAGTTCACTTAGAAATGTTTTCACAACACGTTCTCCATACCCACCATCAGAGCTTGATAATCCCGTGTCCTTTCCAGTATACACAAGAAAAATTCCATTTATGGCCTCATTCCGATTCTGACGATTTATATATTTTTATTCCATATCTGGACCTTTACGATGGGATATATTAACGAAATCCCAGCCTTCCTTTCCATGAGAACATAAATAACCTAATCATTTCATTGCCGCACATTCCTTTACTCCCCCCCTCCCCCACCCACTCAAAAAAAAAAAAACTCTCTTACATTCCTCTAATTCAACATTGAAATCAATAAAAGACAAAATCAGAACGAGACCCGGAACTCAATTATAAAATTGTTGATGCTACGAGAAGTGCTCTGTTTACTTTACAGAACCATGTGTTTCACCGCTCCAAATGGAGAAATAATTCATTGGATTCTCCTTGTGCCAAGGTCAAACATCTACAAAATACATTTAAGTTGCTTCCACGGGCATTTAACGCCATCTAGGAGACAAATACATTTAAATTAAAACGTTCCATGTAGAAACACCAATACGTGCCAGTCGTCCTTTAGGGTAAAATTTCCTCTGGCTCGTGGGCGTGCCGTTCGTCCTTGAATGCAAGTTCGCAGCTGGCACCTGGGCGTGCCGTTCGTCGCTCGCGAAAGGGTTAATTTTTCTGCCCTTCAGATGCTCCGGACTACCATTGTATACGCGTCATTAAAAAATATACATACATTTTCGTTCGATGTTTATCACTTGTTTCTCCGATTACGGCTGATCCTTTTCGACAAAAAAAATGGTTCTTTTCAGAAATAATTCTGTAACACGGATTGTTTAAAACTATAATGCAGGATTTTAAGTTGAAAGTGTTTTTTTTTGTTTTGTTTATTGGAGAGTATCTAATAAATGTGTTGGGGGTTAACGGTTGTGCGATTCAGGGTTAACGAAAAAAATGGTCTTACATAACGGACAGAATCCAGATAATGTTTTGATTGCTGCAGTGGATCAAGGACACTTGAGAGACAGGAATGCGCTGTCTGCTGTCCGTTTTTAGGAGCAGCGTGCTGGGAATTAAAGAATACCTGGAGCTTGTCACACGAGAACGAGCGTCCCCAAAACAGGCGGGAGACAACGCTCGTACGTCATAGGCCTACTTGTCTGGAATCGGACTTTTATTCCATATTATTTCCCAAAAAAAATATTTACGAAATTTTCACAGTTTCCAAAAAATCATTCGCCATTTTTTTCGCCAAAGTCTTTTTTTATCGCCAGTTTTGCAATCTTTTCGCATTTGGCGAATGGCTAGCGCGGACCCTGGGTACCAAATAGAAATATTGCACATTCGCAACAATATCATACTAATCGTGAACCAAATTTTTTTACCATCTCACAAATTTCATGTCTTGATCTTATTTTATTTATTTGAGGTGGGGGCTGACACGTCGGTCAAAATCTTTAATAATGAAGGCAGGCAAAGGACTCTTGGATATCTACCTATCTGGAATCATACAAGGGTTGGTTGGTTTTCTTTGAGTGTGGCAGAGCCTTTCTAAAACTTCCTAGTGGAAATTGTATCAAAAATGTGCTAGATAATGGACTAGCAGGAAAGAAGGATTTAATGTAAGACGAGTGAACAATAAACAAGAAAGATAAATCATGCATAAAGCATTGATTATGAAACACTTTCTAACTGAAATGCAAAATACAATACATTCAGCAGTGATATTTTTTTAATTATCACAGAACTACGATAATTTATCGGAAAAAAAAATGAATATTCAAACAACGTTATTGAAATATAAATCGCCTGGTTCTCTATGTAAAAGCCATGAATATTTCATTCATACACTTTTATTCCAGACTACAGACTTAAATAATTTTGCACAAAAAAAATTCAGAAATTTTTATACAACTCATCTTTACAATCACTTGTTTACATTCAGCATCCATTAAAATTGGGCTTTGCTGTAGAAATAATCAAAGTTTGATGGTCATTTAAACTAAAAAATATTGTAATTGCGTTGGCGCAGAATATAGATGCACAAAAATTATGCAAAAATAATGCAGTTTTAGGACGGATGCAACACAAAATATAAATTTAAAAGAACTTTGAAAATCACGATTTTTACTCTAGGGGAAAAAAAAAATGGATGCCCTATTCTATTTTGAAGTGGGTCATGTAATCTCTTCATTTTATATGGGTGTAATTATTATTTGAATTTTTATTTAAAAAACTACCGAACATATTTTGCTGAAATTTTTTTTATATATTTTACGGGGCAATTTGAATATTTCCTAAAACTTTCAAAGCAATTTGTGAATTTTAAATTTGCTTAAAAAATGTTTGAAAAATTAGGTCCCATAGGGTTCAATCCAAAACTAATTGGGTGATATTATTCATTTACATTCCCACATGTCCCACAGACAGTCTCAACAACATACTAAACTTTTCATTTCGATAAAGTCATTTTTAAGGTAGTTATGGTGCGAACGGACAAACAGATAGAATGAACAAAGTCATAAACACTTTTCAACTACAGTACAGGATCTATTATCCGGAATGCTTGGGACTTCAGGCATTCTGGATAAGGGGTTTTTCCGTAATTCGGAACACTTTTTCTAAAACTTACTGGAATGGTCTCAAATGTCGTTATAGAAAATTATAATTCATTTTAAAAACATAAATGTATTAAAAAAAGCTTTTTTACAATTTATATGGGTTAACTAAAATGCAAATTACATGTAATTATAGTATCAAATTTAGCGATTAAGAAAAATTTTGAAAGAAAAAAATGTCTTAAAAAAGTTGATTATTCAGGGTAGTTATTAGAAGTCTTTTTTTTTTTTTTTAAACATTTCAACTAAAGTGGGCCCTCACCATATTCATCTAATATTTTGGCAGAAGCACCTTTGTTCATATGTTTCAAAATATTTTAATGTACTTTTAATAAAATTAAGATGAGAAGGATGTTCATTTTTAATTGAAATGAGATATTCAACTATGGGTGCAAATGTATCAAATTCTAATTTATGCTCTTCAAATGTATTTCTAATAAGCCTTATAATTCTAAATGCCTGAATAAATAAAAAAATTTTAATTTCGTAATCCTAAACATATATCTCATTTTCACCAACAATATATTTAAAAGATAATATCCCAGCATAAAAAGCACAAAAAATATAAAAATATTAGTGGATGGAAGCAGATTGAAAAAATGGAAAATATTTAAAAATAAAACGAAATATACCAGCGATAGTGTTTAAAAAAAAAATTATTCGCGATATTGCTTAACTGTCTTCTATAAATTACTAATTAATGAATGTAACATGGAACTTTTTGCTAGGGCCAATTTTCGGTCCAAAATAGCCATTTTCATCCAAATAATAGGATTTAATTGAAAATGATTTTTATCTTGGAATTCCATCAACGTTTTTTAAAATATTGAAGATGTGTATATTTCCACGGAGATGAAAAAAAAATGGATTTTTCCGAGAAAATGACAAGTTTATTGCTTAGGTTAAGTATTTAAAGAGATCAATCAGAAGACCCTGAATGAGATTTTATAGCTGCTATACTTTTCTCTGCATTTCAGCAAAAGTTAACTCATTAATTTCGGGAATACCTTACTTAAACGTACTTTCTATCCTCTCGTAAATGCGCTGATTACTCTCTTTTTTTTCATCTTTTCCAATAAATGTTTATTAAATTGTGCAAAATAGTGTGAATTCTGCGCGGCACATCGCGTTTGAAGAGCGTAGGATATCTTTGACGATATCGGGATATTTCTAGCGAAAAAGTTGGAATACTTTTACCGAAAATCAAAGTCCCGGAACAAAGAGCAGAAAAGAAAATGTAACGAATTCGGAAAAATCGAAACCTTTGTGCCTAGTGTGCTCTGCCCTATACATCCAGAAAAAAATGAAACGCCATTAAAAAAGCACCTTGCCGCGATTTGTCCGTAACTAACTCCTGTATTATACTATACAGAAGTTAGTTACGGACAAGTCGTGGCTCCTATATACTATACAGGAGATTTATATATACTATATAGACTCCTATATACTATACCGAAACTAGTGAAGAATGGAGTGACGCGTCTCGCCGTCAATGTGACAGTCTCACCCGTGCCGGTTCGTCACGTCCGAGAGCTACTATCGGGGGTGACGGCCGGATGCAGCCGCTTAGGAAATTTTTGGGAAAAACGGTGCTACTTTGGATGTTTTCCGGAAAAGAGGAATTGTGTAACTTCTTGGAAAAAACATGATCCACGGAATATTTTCATTTGCTATCGCGAGAATTCCTCGCGTTCGCTTTCGAAATTTAAGAAGAATCAGCAGCGGCGAGTGCGCGTGGCATTTTTTTTCTGATCGGGAATTTTGAATTTCGTGCGCGGTTTGCGCGTCCTATTTCAAACCCTCTAAAATAGTAGGTTTCAATGCATTTTTTTTTATTGATATTGCTAATTAAAGCAAAAAAGCATTTGGCGGGATTTTAAACAAAAAATCGCTATTTGGCGCAATATTTAGCAAATAATCGCTTATTGGCGCAGAATTTGTCATTATTTTGCCGTATTCCGGTTTTGGGAGAGTCCGGATATTGGAACGTCGGATAAGAGGTCGTGTACTGTATATTGTAAAGTGTTAACAAAATGAGAAAAAATAGTGACGAGGTATAATGGAATATGGAATGTTGATTATGCTTATTAATGAATAGAAATGCATTCAGTCATTGGCGAACAAATCTTAGGTATGTTTGCCATAAAAAATTTTCATATCGCAGATAATTCAGCAGCCTTCTTGATAATTATAGTTTGTAATGTTAATGATTTATCGATTTCTTGGTAATTTTTTTATAAGTATGAAACTTTTATTTTGGGGCATATAGGAAAATAGCATTTTGGGTGCAAATATAAAAATTTTAGGTGTTTTTGTAGCAGGATATAGTAATAAATGGAAATTGCGGCAGTTTGGTACAGATTTTCCATCCGTGTAATTATAAAATGTTGATCATGAAAAATGTCAATGCAATATTTTTTTTTAATCATTTACTACAAAAAGTGTGTTGACATAACTATGCCATTTAAATTTATGGGTAAATCCTGAAAAAAAAAATTTAAAAAAATTCAGAGCAGGTATTTTTATTATTAGGAGCAATTAGCAGGTATTATTATTATTAGGAGCTTTCTAGTTCATAGCAATAGAGGCAAAATTAACAGTTTTTATTATGATTCAGATATAAAGAAAAATAACAATAATAAATTTTAACTATATTGGGTTAGGTAATGGTATAAAATGCACATTTTGTGGTCAATAAGAAAAAAAAATAGTCCTAAATCAGAATTGGCACCATCATAAATAAATAAAAATATTCTGTAATAAATATATTCACAGTTTCCAAAAAATCATTCGCCATTTTTTTCGCCAAAGTCTTTTTTTATCGCCAGTTTTGCGATCTTTTCGCATTTGGCGCATAGACGAATGGCTAGCGCGGACCCTGGGTACCAAATAGAAATATTGCACATTCGCAACAATATCATACTAATCGTGAACCAAATTTTTTTACCATCTCACAAATTTCATGTCTTGATCTTATTTTATTTATTTGAGATGGGGGCTGACACGTCGGTCAAAATCTTTAATAATGAAGGTAGGCAAAGGACTCTTGGATATCTACCTATCTGGAATCATACAAGGGTTGGTTGGTTTTCTTTGAGTGTGGCAGAGCCTTTCTAAAACTTCCTAGTGGAAATTGTATCAAAAATGTGCTAGATAATGGACTAGCAGGAAAGAAGGATTTAATGTAAGACGAGTGCACAATAAACAAGAAAGATAAATCATGCATAAAGCATTGATTATGAAACACTTTCCAACTGAAATGCAAAATACAATACATTCAGCAGTGATATTTTTTTAATTATCACAGAACTACGATAATTTATCGAAAAAAATGAATATTCAAACGTCATTGAAATATAAATCGCCTGGTTCTCTACGTAAAAGCCATGAATATTTCATTCATACACTTTTATTCCAGACTACATACTTAAATAATTTTGCACAAAAAAAATTCAGAAATTTTTATACAACTCATCTTTACAATCACTTGTTTACATTCAGCATCCATTAAAATTGGGCTTTGCTGTAGAAATAATCAAAGTTTAATGGTCATTTAAACTAAAAAATATTGTAATTGCGTTGGCGCAGAATATAGATGCACAAAAATTATGCAAAAATAATGCTGTTTTAGGACGGATTCAACACAAAATATAAATTTAAAAGAACTTTGAAGATCACGATTTTTACTCTAGGGAAAAAAAAAAAATGGATGCCCTATTCTATTTTGAAGTGGGTCATGTAATCTCTTCATTTTATATGGGTGTAATTATTATTTGAATTTTTATTTAAAAAACTACCGAACATATTTTGCTGAAATTTTTTTTACATATTTTATGGGGTAATTTGAATATTTCATAAACTTTCAAAGCAATTTGTGAATTTTAAATTTGCCTAAAAAATGTTTGAAAAATTAGGTCCCATAGTGTTCAATCCAAAACTAATTGGGTGATATTATTCATTTACATTCCCACATGTCCCACAGACAGTCTCAACAACATACTAAACTTTTCATTTCGATAAAGTCATTTTTATGGTAGTTATGGTGCGAATGGACAAACAGATAGAATGAACAAAGTCATAAACACTTTTCAACTATATTGTAAAGTGTTAACAAAATGAGAAAAAATAGTGACGAGGTATAATGGAATATGGAATGTTGATTATGTTTATTAATGAATAAAAATGCATTCAGTCATTAGCGAACAAATCTTAAGTATGTTTGCCATAAAAATTTTTCATATCGCAGACCATTCAGCAGCCTTCTTGATAATTATAGTTTGTAATGTTAATGATTTATCGATTTCTTGGTAATTTTTTTATAAGTACGAAACTTTTACTTTGGGGCATATAGGAAAATAGCATTTTGGGTGCAAATATAAAAATTTTAGGTGTTTTTGTAGCAGGATATAGTAATAAATGGAAATTGTGGCAGTTTGGTACAGATTTTCCATCCGTGTAATTATAAAATGTTGATCATGAAAAATGTCAATGCAATATTTTTTTTTTTAATCATTTACTACAAAAAGTGTTGTTGACATAACTATGTCATTTAAATTTATGGGTAAATTCTGAAAAAAAAATTTAAAAAAATTCAGAGCAGGTATTATTATTAGGAGCAGTTCATAGTTCATAGCAATAGAGGCAAAATTAACAGTTTTTATTATGATTCAGATATAAAGAAAAATAACAATAATAAATTTTAACTATATTGGGTTAGGTAATGGTATAAAATGCACATTTTGTGGTCAATAAGAAAAAAAAAGTCCTAAATCAGAATTAGCACCATCATAAATAAATAAAAATATTCTGTAATAAATATAATTTTAAATAGATGAATAAAGATTAACAGAATAACAAATAAAATTACGTAATTATTTAGAAGATATTGAAAATATGCTATTAACAAAACCTTACACTAACACACTGAAAAGTTAAACATTAAAAGTTTGAAGATAAATTCAATGTACTTCATATCATACACTCACATATAACTTTATCATAGTTTGATAAACTTAAAAGTATTCTAAAACTATGTTAACAAGTTATATGTACATGAAGCGAAGTATAGAGAAAATTAGATTTACACCAAGTGAAAAGGTAAATTCAATTTACTTCATAGAATACACTCACATACTACTTTATCATCATAATTGAATGCACTTAAAAGTATTCTAACACTATGTTAGCAAGTTACATGAAGCGAAATATAGAGTAAATTAGATTTACACCTAGTGAAATAATTAAAAAACAATAACTGTTAGGTACAGATGCTTGCTTGAAAAAAGTATTTTACAATAAAATAGAGTATATCTGAGGTCATGTACATGAAGATTTTGCGCGGTAGCCCATTGGTTAGCGCGCTGGAGTTGCACTCGGTAGGCCCGGGTTCAATTCCAGCCACTGCCAAAACTGCCGCTGTGTTCATGCGGAGTACGATCACGTTAAACATGTGGGTCCGAAAGTCCTTCCGAGAGGTTGGTGGTAGGGGAAGGAGGGTACGGTCCCTGTGGATGCCTCCCCCACTGGGTTCCGGTCTAAATTGGGTAGCACTTCCCGACCGTCCAAACAGTTACCTTACACCTTCCTGGTAGGTCGGACGGTCTGGGTTTCAACAACAACAACACTTATCTTTTTACAAATGACTAATAAATGGGAGAGTGAGTGCTTTATATCGAATGAAGATCTACATGGCCAGGATGGTATGAAGGGGGGGGGGGGAGTCATTGTACTTGAGCACCATGTCAAATTAGAGGTTTTGTTTAAATGAAGTCAAATGTTCTATAAACTGCATATATTTACTTTACTTCAGGATTTTAAACTCAAGAGATGCTTCAATAAAGCAGTTTATCGGTTACCCGATGATAATTCATCTGGTGATGATAATCTGTGCCAGTTATTTTATAAATTTTTAGTGGGGGGGGGGGGGGGGGGGGGGGGGGGGGGAATAAGGATTTTTAAAACCCTTAAAAAAAAGAAAGAAAAGGACTGGGAACCCTATTATAATAGTTTAAAAAACATATCTTATTTTAATTATGCACTACAACAAAAATTAAAATGAGCACATTTAAATATTTAGCAATCTAGTTAAATGTTTCCATGCATTAGTTTAGTTAAGTTTTTGGTACTTGTGCAGTTTATTGATCCCCAATTATTTGTAGCCAAATAAAAAGATAATGAGCCAATTATGATGTACATGACAATTTCAGTATGTGATATCAAATACTACATAGTTTTCATGATTATTATGCATGTTTCGTCATCATTTGTCTAAGTGATCATTTCCATTTGTAAGCAAACATTCTGCATTTATTCTGGATGTGAGCAGGGCTTGATTTCAGCGGTATTGCATCACAAATATGAATCAAATTTGTTTAAAGAGTGGCGGAAAAATTGCAATGATTTGCTGTAATTGCGATATATCTTCTATTGCAAGTTTTCAAATTTCCCATGCTAACATGTGCTCAAAAATATTGTGTATTAGTGTTATTATTGCAAAATGATATTTTAAAATAATGCAATTTTTTTACTTTATTTAAATTAAAGCAAACAAATCCAAATTGCTAAACATGTGCATATGCTTACTGCCTATCGGCAAATAATAATAATGTGCATAAATTACTCACCTCGAAATTATGTATGATTTTTTAGAGTTATTTGATATTCAGGCCTAATTTTTATGTTAAAGTTCCCTCCAAAGAACTTTAACATCATGCATTCTAATCATTGTTTAGCTTGCATTCTTTTTATAAAGAAATCTACGCTGTTAGTTACATTTACATAGCATTCTTATCACCATTATTTTCACACACATACAAATAATCAGACTATACTGAATCATGCAATTTTTTTATGCTCAAAAATATTTATTAAGTAGATCCATCTAGAGGTCTGAATGAACTTGGGCCTAAATCCAGGTCACGTTTCGATGAGTAAATGAATATTAACATTAAATATCTAAAAAATATTGCTATTCTCAGTAATGTGAGGAGTAAAGCTTAAAACACAATCTTATAAATGAGGAAATCACAATACAAATTGTTGAGTAATGATAACGATTAAAGCAACTGATCATTTTGGAAAAGTTGGGTTTTCCTTCAGTATAGCTAAGCCAAAAAGTTAGCACCAAATGAAAATTTTAAGAAAATATTAAAATATGTTAAAAAATTAAGAAATTAATATATTTTTCATTGTAAATCACTGCTGAATGACTAGTTATCTGATTGATTTTTTCTGCTTCTATAACTTGTAAGTTTTCGATTTCAATTTCTTTGAAGCTTTACATATTAATAAAAATGAGAATGAAACTGGTGTAGCAATGTCATTTGATGCACTAGAATCGTTATTTCATGAAATTTATTAATTACAACACAAACTGGAAATATGGCCAATATATAAATTGGTCTAATTGAGCTGAGATTGTTGAAATTAAGATTTAAATTGTATTGTGTCCCTTATTATAGAAAGTACAGTCTCTGCAAGTGATTGATTTTGTTTTGTAATTTGGAAAGGAGGCATATCAAAGCTGTTGTACTGATGTACATGGATTACATGCAATTTTCACTCTGGAATAATCTGGTTAATCAGTTAATGAATGGTTGATTCATTAATTTGTCTGCATTATGTCATGATCACGTTTAATGTGTTTCTCTGTCTCATTCTTCTGCACACACTACAACAATATTATTTTTATTGTTATTTGTTTTACTTCTTTTTTTCTTCACATTAGGTGGCACTACTATTGCAATCTAGCATTTTTGTTCTCCCATGGTGTCTTATTTGATGTTATGCTTTTGATTTATTTACATAACTCTAAACCATGCAAATGGCTTTGCTTTATAATGTTAGTTATAATTTAATAATACTCCACGTTGCACCGAGACTAGATTTCTGGACCAGTTTGGTCACAGGCTATAGATTGCAAAATGTCTTTGGTTACTGTTGGACTAGGCCAGATAAAAATCTAAAATTTCAGTCTGTGCAGACCTCTAGATCCACAAAATAATGTGTGTTATAAAATTTAGTTAATAGCTTCTTCTATAGCTGAAATAATTTGCCTGTAACTTTCCACAGTTTGAAATATGAAGTGGCTACAACCAAAATCAGCCATAAATTGCGAGTTGCAGCATCTCAAAATGGGGTCCTTTGCATGCAACATTCTAGATCACATTAGCTGGAACCCAACAAAAAAATGCACAGTAAAGCACTCAGGCCAACAGTAGCTAAAATCAAAAGTTTACCTCAAATTGTCGATAAACTCAATATGGTTGGCAAAATTAGGAAGAGCAGGATAAAACAAGGTTAATAGGGAAGCAAAAACAATTTCATACTTAGCTTACTTGGTAAGTCAAAACCTAACATAGAACACCACCGATTTCTAATGATCTCAGCGACTTCTATGTCGGTTTTGCTTGCCGTCGGTGCAGCCAGGAACTCCATGCTTGGAAGGATGTATTCATATGCAGTGTATAAGGCTTCTAAAGCATTTTTGGTATCAAGAGTTTCAAATTCGTTTGCCACTACCTCATTCAATCTCTGAAAAAGATTAGGAAAAGTTAGGAAAATTGAAATATAAAAATAAAAATACAGATAGGTTGTACCAGTGTTTCCCAACTTTTTTGCATTTAAAGATTAACTACATTTATGTGTACCACCAGCTTATATGTAGTATCGAATTGTCATAAACTCTTAATTGTTTTTATTCAATAAAATACGCTTATTATAATATGTACTAAACTGATTGGATAATTGGGTGACATATCAAAATTATCGAGAGCTAGAATCTTGGTTTTGGTCTTATTAGATCCATCGCCAGCTTATATGCAGTATCGAATTGTATTTTTATTCAATAAAATTGACATCATTATAATATGAACTAAACTGATTGGATGATTGGATAACATATCAAAATTATCGAGAGCTAGAATCTCAGTTTTGGTCTTATTCCATCTGTTATACCTTCCAGATTAATGGAAAAATCTGATATTTCAAAAAGTTGAATTAAGTGTGTGTGTGTGTGTGTGTGTGAGGGGGGGGGGGGGAGATGTGAAGGGATAATCACATTAATAGACTTTTCATTGCTTTATGATGAAGGTCAAAAAATATTTTAATCAGATGTTCGTGCTCTGAAAGTAATAGGTTGTTGTTGAGACCCAGACCGTCCGACCTACCAGAAAGGTGTAAGGTAACCGTTTGGACGGCCGGGAAGTGCCACGCAATTTAGACCGGAACCCAGTGGGGGAGGCATCCACAGGGACCGTACCCTCCTTCCCACTACCACCAACCTCTCAGAAGGGCTTACAGACCCACATGTTTAACGTGATCATACTCTGCATGAACACGGCAGCAGTTGTGGCAGTGTGCAAATCCCGTGCGCAAACCACCGGGCTACCATGCCTGAAATGTGCCAACAGCACACAGTGTTCCCAGGTGGTCACCCACCCAAGTACTAACTGCACCCGATGCTGCTTGACTTCGGTGATCTTACAAGAACCGGTGTTTTCAGCACGGTAGGGCCGTTGGCAGCGAAAGTAATAGGTTGTAATTTTCATTGGGTAAAAATAGATCATTATCCCGCAAGTTTTTTTACTCTGGTACAGAACTGTCTGTGAAACTATTTTCAAAATTCTTTTGAATAACTTCATCAATGTAATAATTAATGCACAGAAACACTTCTTGTGTGTCTTCTGTACTGGAGATGCAGTGGGAGACAGAAATAATTTAATTTTCAATCAAATAAGTTAATCTGCTCTATTGTTTTAAACCAATGGGTTGAAAAATAGCAGCATAAAAGAAACACTCAATATTAAAACATTTCTAGTATAATTCAAACATCACAAAAATTAGCACACATGGAACTTGGAATGTATAACAAATTTTAAGCGACAAGCCACATTGGTTGTAAGGGGAGGGGGTAAGAGAAATACAGATGAAATCAAGTAAAAACAGTAAACAAAACAAAGGCAAGGTATTTGACCATCTAGAGTTTTTCTTAGCGCTCATCATTTTTGCCACAAACAAAATATTTTAATTTTTGGAGAAAATTTTCATAATTATTTTTGTTGAAGTGGATTTTAATTTGATAGTATTTGCATATACAGTGGACTCTCGTTAAGACGGCACCGTTTAAGATGGATTTCTCATTATTACGTACAAATACGAATTCCCCAGTTAAAGTTTATGGATATTGCATGTTATAAACAGTGCTTAATACAGTTGTTCATTCATTCGTTAAGATAGACAAAATTTATTTAATTTTTCAATCACCAGAAGATGTTCCAGAACATACTTTTGAGCAATTGACTAAAATTGAGAATGACAAAAAAGTATTGTTTAATTAAAAGAAACAAATAAAGATTATTTCATTTTTAAAATACTAATACATACAACTACATTTTATTTATGCTTTGAAAGTTAATATTTTTCCATATTTACCTCATTATACATATTAAAATGTTTTAATTAAAATATTCTGTCTTTTGTTTTAAGGTTACATTTTCTAATGTATCTTGCATGTTATATAAAATTAAGGATAACAAACTTTCATTGCCATTTTACTATTTTATTACATTTTACGCCAGATTTATGGACTCCTGCTATAATGGACTCTCGCTAATATGTACAATAAATGTTGGCTCTTGACAGTTAGTCTTAACGAGAGATCACTGTATATACTTACTGCACATATATATTTACCATATCTTGAAGTCATTTAATTCAATTTTATACATTTATGTGAAGAAAGAGGGATATAAACATCAAGCAATGGCGTATGACGCAAACCGAAAATACTTACAAAACATGTTTTGGAAAATAAGAGAATGTTAACATGTGTGCCATACTCTTTTATGGGGCAAAGTATATCATAGCAAAGATAAAAATTGAATGTAGAAAGCAATAAAGCTGCACTTGTGAGACTTGAGAATAGCTCGGAGAGTGTTAAGGACCCCTGAGAAAAATAAGTACTTTTAAAAGCTATTAGAAATGAAAAATAAATATTAAGGACTGTGGGAAACCTGGTATATAAAAGATTAAAAATAAAATACTAAAAATATATTGGTACAAACAAAATACATTACCAATGCACTCTGCCGCCTATAGTACTCAGTAATTCTGGGGTCCAGTCCTCTTTTCCCTCCGGGCAACTTCAATAAAGCTTGATTTTTTTCACAGCAGTGAATAAATGAAATTAATGCACTAGTATAACTGGAAGAGATGCAAAATCATGCCATGAGTTGCAATAATCATACTAAATTTTAATTTACTCAATTTTTACTTTCTCATCCTCTAGAATATAGTATAGAAAAAGTATTCTTTTCATGAAAATTTTGAATTTCCAGACTTGGATGCCAATACATGTTTTAAGACTTCCTGAACATTAAACTATTAACTATTTTTAAAGTGAGGTCCATCTGTCTGTGGTCAATTTATTGTGTACATGATAGCTGCCACAAATATTAATGGATTTTCACAAAAATTTTTATACGGCTTTGTCAGTGAAAAAATCTGGAACTAGATAGAATTTTTATTAAATTCAAGCAAACACTTCGAAATTATATATTTTTTTAACATGGTAGCATAGGAAAAAATTTCATATAATTATGCATAATTCATATATTTATGGCTCAATGATCACAAAACTTAACAGTTTCAATTATTGTAGTAAAAAATAGTCACAATACAATTTTTATATTTGTGTTGTGCGGGGGGAGGTACATTGTCAAACTTAGCATCAATAGAAAGATTTATTTCAAATGCTGTAATTTTTTCATGAAAAAAAAAATCTCAAGCTACTTAATAATGGATTCTGGTATGAGAAAGTCAAGTTGAGTTACACTCCAGTTAATTTCGAGATTTTTACAGACAGACAAATATAGAAATAAATCATTGAGAAAATGGTTGATTCATATTTATAGATACTCAAAATGTAAAGATCTATTTTAATTTAAGTTATATTTTTGACAATAAAATAGTATGGTAACACGTCAAATAGTTAATACTTTAAAAATGAAGACTACTAAAAAATTTGGTCACAATTAAAAGTCTTTTATTAAATCTCCTTTTTTAAGGCATACAAAAATCACACGGCCATAACGCTTTTGGGCATAGCCCTTCATCAGTGGCAAAGTGAAAATAAGGAGCGGACATATGCTTCAATATAGGCCATAACTGCCAGTCACTATGTTGTTGTTGTTGAGACTCAGATTGTCCAACCTACCAGAAAGGTGCCAATCACTATATGTCAAACCTTTATATGATTTTCTGAAAATTTAATTGATGCTTTATTTCGTTTTTTGACAACATTCCTATTAATTACATTTAATTTATGAACTTTTTTCCTTTTATTGTAATTTGTATGTTATGGTAAAATTATATTTTAAATGCCTCGTATTTAAAAATGTAAATAATATGTAAATTTTGTCTGGTGGTTATGGCCTATATTTAGGCACAGCACATGTTTGCACCTTATTTTTACTTCACCACTCACTGATGAAGGGCATAGTAATGCCTAAAAGCGCTATGGCCGTGTGATTTTTGTACGCCGTAAAAAGGAGATTTTAATAAAATACTTTTAATTGTGGCCTAATTTTTTGGTGGTCTTTATTTTTAAAGTATATTTTTGACCTTCATTGCAATACTTTCTCTATACATATACCATGTATTGTAGGGAAAATAAAAAGTCAATTTTTTAGGCATGAAAATAAATACATGTACTACAACAATTTTTTTAAATAAAATACACATTCAAGTTGTAAAACACCATTAAAAATTCTAACATTGCTGATTTTTAGTGTGCTTTTATTATGTGAACTAAGAGTTACCCATTGAGCATAATAAAATTCCAAGGATTTCCAGTATATCTAAATAGGTTTTCAAAACTTTCTAGGTTAACAAAACTAGACAGGAATATATATTTGAGGAATGGAACTGATTAGTAAAATGCCCTTTGTCATATCATGTTTATCCAAATATATATAAAATATGCAAAAAGAACTTTATAAAATAATTTTAAATACACCATCTGAAAATTTAAATTCCCTTTCTGTTTTCAGAATTTGGACATTTAAAGAAAAAATTTAGAATTCCCACTTTTTAGCCAATTTTCTAAATTTTCAGGATTAGAGAAGAGAGGACCACTTTAAATTTTAACAAGAAAGATCAATCATGCTTAAAGCATTGATTATGAAACACTTTCCAACTTCAATGCAATTTTATTTAAAAAAGACGAAAATGCAATACATTCCTCGGTAATATTTTAAAACTTATCACAATACTACATTGATTTATTATATTTGAAAACTTAAACCTTCATTGAAAAAAATGAACTTCATTCAAATGACGGCATTGAAATATAAATTGCTTGGTTTAAATATCTCTAAAATGCAATACATTCCACGGTAATATTTTTAAAACTATCATAATACTACGATAATTTATTATATTTGAAAACTTCATCGAAAACAACTGAAATAAATTCAAATGACGTCATAGAAAAAATAACACGCCTGGATCTCTCTATAAAAGCAGGATTTCATTCATTTCATTCATCACAATACTATAATAATTTATTTTATTTAAAAATTAAGACCATGGAGCTACAATTCATAAACTCTATGCTTAAAACTTCATCGAAAAAAATCATCCTTCTGTTTATAAAATCAATTAATATTTCATTCATATCAGCCATGCAGACTCCATGGACTGAAGTATTTTGTGTTAAAGAAATACAGTAATTCTAATACAACTTATTCTACATATTTTGCTGTTTACATTTTACATAGGTGAAAAATAGGCTTAGTTTTTTAATTTTTATTTAAAAAACTACTGAATATATTTCGCTGAATTTTTTGTTATATATTTTATGGAACAATTTGACTATTACCTAAAATTTTCGAAGCAATTTGTGAATTTTAAATCCGCTTAAGAAATGTTTGAAAAATTAGGTCCCATAGGGCTCAAAGTATTTCATTTTTTCAACCCGGATTCAATCCAAAACTAATTGGGTGATATTATTCATTTATATTCCCATAGGTCCTACAGACCGTCTGGACAACATACTAAAATTTCATTTTGATTAAGTCATTTTTACGGCAGTTATCGTGCTAACGGACAGACAGAATGAACAATGTCATAAACACTTTTCAACTTTGTTGTAAAGTGTTAAAAACTGGTTTGAAATTAAAAATCTTGCCATTTTATGTACAATTTCTATGGCTTTCCTGAGTATTTGTTAGTGCTTTGGAAGCTCTACTGCAAATAGGTAATCATTTATCAAACTTTTTTAGTTTCTATAACATTAAAAAACACTTTTATAACATATTTAGTAACAGTAAACTTATATGACTTAAATGAAGTAACTGTTCTTAATGATTTTAATTTGCTGTAGATGTTAAATTTAGGCCTCTGTTACTCAAGAAGCTTCTAAATTTTTCATCTGTTAAAATGTTAGATGTTTTCCAGATTTTTCACAATAAGTTCAATAAATGTGCATTGTATACAATTGTTTCTTCTTACATTCAAAGTCTGTTGTATTAGTTATTCAAAATGGTCGATATAACCAAAATTTGTATAAGAAAAGTTGATAATTAATAATATGAAGTCACTGTCCCAAGATGCTCTACCAGATGCGAGCACCGAGCACCTTGGAACACTGGAATGGTTTTGAAGAAATATATTTATTAATAATATTAGACATTTAAAGTGGATTAGACAGACGGGTTTAATGCATATGAGCTAAGTGCTCGGTTAAGATAGAATTGTAAAAAATATTTATATACATCAATAACTGAAAATTGACTAGAAATTAGGATGACAACTCTAATAAAACCTAATGAATATATATGAAATCTTACTTTTTTTGGAGATAGTAATTTTCCACGCCCATAATAAAAATACTGACAGTCTTACGGAATTTGCTGTACTCCTCATGCCACTGCTCATATCTAGCAACAAATTCATCTTTAAGAGAGCGTTGCATCGTTTTAAGTTTGCGTAAAGCTGCCTCTTTAATCAAATGTCCTCTAAAATAAAATATAAAATTTATTATGCACTGAATCTATATATTAATTGATAAAATGTTTTAATGCATTCTAAAATGGGAAAAAATTAATTCTTCAATAGACTAATGACAAAAACATTGGAAACAGATAACAGATGATTATAAACATTAACATACAAAAAGAGATCTCGATGGCTGGACAACACTTTTATTCTATTTTCAACCCATTTTGCTACATTCTACAAATTTATTGATCACTCTTTGATATATATCACTAGGATTAATGGCAGAAAGTTACTAGTCCCTGTGGCTACTAGTACACAGAAGTTCACTAGTTAAATGTTAAAGTTATCAGCCAACTGGCTAATAACTTTAAACAGTATAGCACATAATGTAAGCTATACAGTCTAGATATATTTGGCATCCCAAATATTGAAAAATATATTCATTTTTCAATTGCAGAGTGAAAATTAAATTTGGTGAATGAACATCTTAATTCTGCAAATAAATTTTTGTTTGGGCAATTAGGATGACAAACAAAATAAAAAAAACACAAAACAGTTACTGTTTTTAACAAAAATTAATGTTTACCAAGGACAATAAGAGAAAATAGAATAATAAAGAGTAAATAAAATTGAAGTCTACATACTCAGGAATATTTTCCACTTCAGGAACCAAAAACTGCTCAACGATAGAAAGAGTAAGGAAAGGTTCAGAAGCACTAGAATTCCCCACTATATAAACACCTATGTGATGCAGTCTAGAGTCGTCATTATTGCAGGGTAACCGAGAAATTCTTCTAATTCTAGCATTTTCCATACGCAGCATCTAATAAAAATAAATGTTAAATTAAATCAAAATAATGAAAACTTAATTCTTTTACAAAACCTTAGCAGAAAAGAGTACAATTTTTTTTTTTCAAGCTGAAGTCTTATTTTATTTAATAAATGGAGATGTCTGTGTATATGTGTGTGTAACAGAAAATCTAAGCATTGTATGACCTTGAAATGTGGTGAACCGGTACTTCAGGACCTGAATACACCTTGACATAATTTATTTTTTTATTTCAAATTAGATTTATAGTTATTTCATGTTCTAGCCCAATCCAGAATGATTTTGGCCGATATTCGTACAAATTGATTCCTTAGTGACTTAAATTTTATCACAGAGTTTCCATCTTGACACCATCACAAAGATCAAAATATTATCTTTCAAATAAACTGTGATTGGAACCCATATGATTTTTTAACGATTTTTTTTAATTTAAAAAAAAATATTTTTTGTGCATATTAAACCTCTCCAATGTTTATATTACGATATACAGAAATCAACTTGCTATCCATTGTTCAATTTTTTTCAGCACTTCCCTAAAACATCACAGATTACTTCAAAAAAATTCAGAAATCTATCAATTAATTATACTTTTTTTCATCATGTCTTTATCAGGCCACTAGGAGAGAAGCAGACCCTGCTAAGCCAGAGCTCTTCTACCAATTGAAGTCACTCCCATGAGATCTTTTGTGAATTGTGATCGTTTTCCGGAGTTGTTGTATTTATTGAGTTGTACAATTATAGGTAATACAGCTATTGTACAATTTTGGGGAATTTAGGGTATTTTCAGGTATTAAAAAGGGTCTAAAATAGAGACCTCATGAAAACTACGAGAACAACAAAACTGTCATTCCAAATGTTTTTTTTAAACCTCTACCACAAAGTTGGTTAAGATCAAACCAAAAATTTGTTTTTTAAATTGCATATTAACTTGTAAGTTCAATTTTTAGCTTATCTTTTAACTTTAACTCAACTTTTAAGTTTATTCATTATTTTAGCCATATTGAACAACAAAAAATAAGGTTTTTTGATTTGACCCGAAGAAGGTTTGAACCTGATTATGTTTTGACCCTGTATAAAGTAAAGATTTCTTTGTCAGGATAATCGAGATAGAGTAGTCAGTACAGCAAAGGTAGGGAAATTTCTGTAAACAGAAATTTTCCTACCTTTGCAGTAGTGACAGCTCTTTCAATTATCTTGACAAAGGCTCTTTTTCACCTTTCAAACTGTTTGATACATAATTTTTACTACTAATAATTAATTTTACTACTATAATTTTTACTACTATTTTTACAACTAATTTTTATTTAGAGTCAAAATAAAGCATTTCTTCATGGCATTAATCATGATCCGAAAGGTGTGATTTTCTGCTATAATGGGCATGCTGGATAAATCAATTTTTTTGTTGTCTCATATCAAATATGCAACATTGGATGGATGCAAGACTAGTAAATTCGTATTTGCTTTGTTAGAAACTAAGGAATGGAATAGGCTTTACTCAAGTATCTGATGGGTGGATGGGGTAAGTTGGGATAAAAAAATATATATAAGAAAAGTTGAAATGATATTTTTGTACATCAATCGATCCGCTAAATTAAATAAACACACAGAAAAAAGTTTCATGTGTCATGTGTGTGAAATGGAAACTTTTTTAATAGTTGGCAATAAAAGGTTAGACTTTTCAATGCTAAATTGTTCAAAAAGATTTGAAACTATATTTCATAAAAATTTTTTACTTATTGATGTATGTTTTAATATATATAGTAGGATAACTTATTCAAAATAAATTCCATACACCCATTTAAGGACTAGGTATAAGTCCTGGGTGTTCCAAAGGATGTTATTATCTGCAAAGTGAGTGTAATCATAACTTTAGGAATACTTATGGAATTAGTCGATTAATCGATGGTGGCCCATCAATAAAACACAAACACTTTCAACAACTTCAGGATTTTTGTTTATTGACAATGGTCTGCCTAAACGGTTGTCACTATCAATAGCAATTTGGTCATCTTTGGCTGAATTTTTCAGATTGTTTCTGACAAAACTTAATACAACATTGCTCAACACATTTGGCCATTAGTCAGGTGGAGTATCATTGGAATTTCATCTATAGAAATATGTCTGAATGTTTGAGGTAAGGAACAGAATCCATGCCATTTTTTATAATTTATTAAAATTATTTATAAACATATAAACCTACATTATCACTTATGTAATATAACTTACTAGTTAATAACTTAATATTAAACCCAAATATAAATACATTAAATTCAAGCAATTATTAACTACTTATGTTCTACTCTTTAGGGAAGGGAAACAAAAAAACAAGCAACATGTGATACCTCACTAAATATATCTTGCCCACGGCCTGGGATTGTTTTGTATTGCTCAATATGACTGACAGTAGTTTTATGAACCAAGGCTGCATGCTCCATACTTAAGCTGCTGAAAAAGATTCCGGGACTGATTTCATCCAAAACTGCAAACAATAAACACTTTTAATATAAACAAAATAATAATAATTGAAAAGGCATGAACAGAATAAGTGAATTTTTTTAGGGTTGCCATCCACACACCACACACACACACACACACACAAAAAAAAAACAGGCTTTCCAAGGTTTGGATCCAGGTTGGTCCAGAGGATTTTGAAATTAGCAGATTATAGCAATAGAACTTAGTAAGTATGAGGGTGTTTAAAAGGTAACAGCAAATTAAATATTTTAAGATATATAATTCAATTAGATATACAAATGGCATGTTATTTTACAACATAATCACACTCCTTTTCAATATACTTCTCACACCATTGCACCCTCTTTATTCCATAAAAAAAAAATGTGTTTGGTTGTACCTTCAACACACCCTCGAACCACAAAAACAGACTATTACTCAATGTGCTTATATGGGGTAAACAACTAAGGGCACCACCATTTTCTATATACTTCTCTCCCAATTAAGCACTACATGCCATCTCCATCTATTAGGCAGTGTCAAAATCTTCTCTAAGAATCTGTCTTCCTTGTGCTGGAGTTTGAAATGCCTGAGGTATTCATTTCGTTAAATATTGTCAATTTGCTGTTACTTTTTAAAATAAAACATTGTCATGTAATATTGCAACCTCATACACTTAGCCCCAGCACTTCTTTCATTGCTAGAAATATTTCTCAAAATACGTTTTCAGTATTGCCAACAGCAGCTTCATATCACATTTGACATGATCTCCTTCCTCTCTGCTTTAAAATAGTGAATTCTTTAATATCATTTTCAGCTTAGGGGGTAGCCAGAAGTTATACAGTGCTAAATCTGGGGAGTAGGAAACATGTTAAACCTGGGGGATTTTATGCTTTGCCAAAAAGTTAGCGTCAAGGTGAAGCGTGTACTGATGTGATGAGTTAGGGCACAAATTTTGCAGTAACCCTACACATATGCCTAAATAAATCATTTGACAAAATTACTTGTACTGAGAAGATTGCATTTGACAAAATTACTTGTACTGAGAAGATTGCATTTGACAAAATTACTTGTGCCACAAGAAATTCCTAAGTCATTTTTTTATCTCTTAATCGATGGTGGCCCATCACTAAAATACAAACATTTTCAACAACTTCAGGATTTCTGCTTACTGACGATGGTCTGCCTAAAAGGTTGTCACTATCAATAGAAGTTCGGTCATCTTTGGCTGAATGTTTCCAATTGTTTCTGACAAAACTTAATACAACATTGCTTAGCACATTTGGCCATTATGGCTCAAGTTAAAAATGCAGCAAGAGTGAAGAAGATGACAACAAACACTGGCTGCTTGGCAGAGACTGAGTGAAAAATCTCATCTATGTATATTATGATCCAATGTAGCTGCTGACATTGCTCTGCTCTGCTTCTGCACTGGTTTCGGTAAAGAAAAAAAAAATGTGTGATAAGATTTTTTTTTGTGACCAGATCTCATATATCTAACACTGCATGATTTACCCAATAAATGAAAAATATTTTTAATTTCCCAGATTTTGAACTTTTTTTGCCTGTTGTCCATGTGAGGACCACGCGGCTTTACGATGTGTAGGGAATTCTTTATTACCCTTCACATAAATTTATTTGAATTAAATGTCAACCACTGGTGACTAACTGTGTTCATTGTTTGACGCTTAGAGCATTTATTGCCACCTTTTGGTACTTGTTGTTTGAAGTTATAAATGTTTTATAGGCTGCAGTCATTCACAATGCAAAGCAAAGCAAATTTCAGTCATGACACTGCCCACATCAGATTTTTAAAAATTAATTAATAGATGCAAATATATATCAAATTCTAGTTTATGCTTTTACAGGGTTCCTATACCTCAAGCAGAAAAAAAAAAAAAAAAGGCCCTTTCAAGGTAATTTCTTTTTTTATAAGGCTACTTAGAACTTAGCAATACAATAAAAAAAATTAAACAAATATACATTACAGAGAGAAAAAATGCAAGTATTATTAAATAAGCATTTTTAAAGAATATTAAATATATTCTTCTATAAACTCCCTTTTAAATACAGGTTGTCCAGTGTTATCGGTGCCCAATGGCTATTTCCTCAACCACTAGTCACAGAGATATACTTCCAATTGCAAAAATGTTATAAATTTTAAAATCTATTATCATAGAAACAGTTTAAATCAATAAATACATTTCTGAAAGAAATACAAAATATAAATTTTTATACGTCCCCCGGTCCCACCAATTATATTTAGGAAAATCATCCTCATACAATTTCATGCAAAATAATAATAAAAAAAAAATCTTCCTTTTACGATCAAAATTCACAGAGCTATGAATCATTAAACTTTATGACTTAAGTCGCTTTTTCATGCATAAAAATGTCCAGTTTCAGGCAACTAACCAATCAGGGACCGTATGGACCATTTCTCAGCACAAAAAGTGCTCCAACTTTAAACAGCTATAAGTCGGTCAATTTTGGTCATAAAAGGATGATTTTTTTTTATTTTGCATAAAATTGTATCAGGATGATTTTCCTACATATAATTGGTAGGACCGGGGTACTGTATAAAAATTTATATTTCGTATTTCTTTCAGAAATGCATTTATTGATCTAAACTGTTTCTAAGATAATAGATTTTAAAATTTAAAACATTTTTGCAATTGGAAGTGTATCTCTGTGACTAATGGTTGAAGAAATAGCCATTGGGCACAGATAGCACTGGACACCCTATATATTTTTCTATACTAAATAGAAATAAATAGTATGGATACAAGTCAACTAATTAACCTTTAAATCAAAGACAACTAAAGATAGGTTTAAAAATTCTTTAATAAAATGCCCTTAGGTCATTGTGATGCTCGAAAGCACCTTGGCCATGTAATTTTGTACGTTAAGGAAAGGAGATTTTATTAAAGGACTTTTAAACCTATTTTTGGTTGTCTTTGATTTTAAAGTTTAAACAGAAATAATTAACCTCTCCTTTTTTATTTACATTTCCTAGCTCAATTTTCTTTTCTTTCGATCGGTGAAGGAATGGCATAGCATGGAGACTCAACCACTTACTGAAAGATGAGTCATGGGTTCGTCACACACACTGCAATTATTTGCACAAATCTTCAAGATGGACAAAAGAAATAGGGCCTTTATAAGGTCTTTCAACAAAAAATAAGGCCTTTTTAAGGGCCCTTAAAATAAAATGAAAAATCAGGTTTTTCTAAGGGTTTCTTAAGGCCTGTGGGAACCCTGTTTTAAATGTTTTTTACTAAAGAGTCTAAATCACTGTTTTAATAACATTGGTAAGAAAATATACCTTCATTTTTCATCAATATCTTTGCAAAAATAATGTTCTCGTATAAAAAGCAAAATAAATATAAAAATATTAGTAGATGCAAACAGATATCAAAAATGGAGAGCAAACAAATATATCAATCATCAGGTACAAATGCCAATTTAAAATGATATCAATAAACTATATTTTTCAAGTTACTAATAAAAACACATTATGCATATACTAAATGGAAAATTTGAGCTAAATACTAAATGCAGTTTTTAGTTGAAAATAACATTTATTTAAATACAGAAGTTTATTAAAAAAAAAATTCTTATAGAGGGAATTTTACCTGAAACGTTTAAACCCGGAGATCAGCAAATTATAAACTTGAAATACACCAACAATTAATTCAGGGTAAGTACACTCTCCGATAAAAAGATTTCAAGGCTTTCAAGTATCATATAATTTCTTTTTTCAAGGATGTCAACTAACCCCTCATGAAACTGTATGCAAGGAAAAATATGTAGAAAACTGATGATATTGTTACTGTTGAAGCCACTAAGGAAATTTTTGAAAAAAAGAAAAAAAAAAAGAAAATGTTGCTTAGGAAATTTTTGGGAACACATCCTGACTGAGGGCATCATGGAAGTCGGCATAATCTCTTCAGGGATATAAAAAAAAAAACAGGACAATTTTTTATTGAGCATCAAATTCTCAGAACAAATAGCATGAATATGGGAAAATTGGACTAGTTTGCAGCTTCGACATAGAACATTTGATGGAATGGGCAAACATGATAAAAGAATATGGAGACAAACACAAGAGACCATAAAAGTCACTTTGCTTAGATGCTATAGTTTGTTTAAAAACAAATAAAAAAAAATTTAAAATTTATAAAAAAAAATATTTTTTTTTTAAAATCAGAATGAAACTAAAATTCCAGAACAAACTCTGTATGACGGACTGAATATCTAATAATTGTCAATTTTCAGGTACCAATTTTAAAATTTATAGTTTTTAAAAAACTTTTGCTTGGAATGAGATCTTGGAAATGCCGTAATAATTCTAAAAGATGACAGCTGTTTAAGACAATCAATGGAATTTTAATGCATATTCATTGAGTTCCTGTGTCAGACCATACCAGAAATGGCATTAACTTTGGGAAATGCACTATGTATAACTTGCTTTTGTACACTAATAGGAGGCACAGTAGTTTTAAATTTTCATTCATATTAATAATAACTAAATGTGTGTCAGAAATAACAAGCCATAAATATACTCACAAAGAATGAGTATTAATATTGTTGAAAATACTTTGTTGAAAAACAGATTATATTCTAAATAAATAGTGCAAAAAATATCGATCTTATTAATTTAAAGCTCAAGAGATACAAACATGACAATTATTAGATATTCAGCCATATTTCAGTAAAGAAACACAAATAGAATGGTGAGTTAAAGGGGGAAAAATGAGTATTAATATTTTTGAAAATACCTTGTTGAAAATCAAATTATATTCTAAATAAATAATGCAAAAAATATCAATCTTATTATGTTAAAGTTCAAGAAATACAAAGATATTCAGCCATATGTTAGCAAAGAAATACAAATAGAATGATGAGTTAAAGGGGGGAAAAAAAAGGTCGATTACTAACTCATTTTCTTTTCTGCGACTATGGTGCATTCTCCATCTGGAAGTGTCATTGTCGATGAATCCTTTTTTCTACTTTGCTCAACATCCCACTGATCCATTTCTACTAAGAAAGCTGCATTATCATCCTCGACAAATTTCTGAAGATCTTGAGGTAGAGTGGATAGGCATTCTGGCCCAATTTGAAAGTCTTGATTTTCTGAGGAAAATGATAAAGAAAGTGGAAGGAACACACTTAACTTTAAAAATGTTTGCTGCAAACTAACAATTAGATTAGTACATGTATAACATGACTTTGCATGCGAACAATAAATACCAAGACCTCAACATTAAATGCTACACAAATAAACTGTTATAGATAGCAAACTTAACTTTAAAAATGTTTGCTGCAAACTAACAATTAGATTAGTACATGCATAACATGATTTTGCATGCAAACAATAAATAACAAGATCCCAATACTAAATGATACACAAATGAAATGTTATAAGCAGACAATCATTATGGAATCACTTGGAATTCCTTCTTCATGCGAACAAGCTTAATTATGGGACAATTCAAGAAAATAATAAACTTTCAATTTCTAATTACTGCTCACTAGTCATTGGTTTGACTTTTATACTGCCTACATTAATGAAAATCCTGCCTGAAATCCTTTTTAATTATATTCCTCAGTAGTTAAATAAATAATTCTTTCTAATTTGGTCGGAATAAGACCCCTTGACCTATATATTTTAGGTCTCCAGAACCTGTGGTTTTCTTTAACTTCTAGTTGAGATTTTTATTATGTTCTAAATTTCCCTTTTTGGCTAATTGAAGTTCTTTTTATTCTAAATTCTAGTTTGGCAAATAATTCTATAGTTTTAACATAACTTAATTTAAACATTAATTGCTGTTTTCTTTAACTTTAATATTCTAACATTTTTACTATCGCTATACGACCAACCACTTTATTAATTCAATTGATTTATTTAATTTATTTATGATGTTTAATTTAATTCGTTTAGTTAATGAGATGTTAAAAAGGATGCACATTTTAATGGTTCTTTAAAAGAAATTAAATTTTAATAAACGTTAGATTTTGGAAAACTTCTTGTGTTCTTGACTCTGTGTTCTTTCTCTTTACTTTAATGTGTTTTTAATTTTAAGAAAGTTCCATTTAATGTTAACAGGGTTACATATTTGTAAATTTGGGGTAACTGGTCAGTTGGCACTCTTTTAGTTTATTTCAGATACTTTTCAGATTTTTGGGAACTTTAGAACTTTGCAAAATTTATAGGCACTTTACAAGTTTAGAATGCAGCATTTAGAATATTTTAGGTATTTAATATACTTGTATTTTTAGTATATCATAATGAAATTCAACCAGACAATTGTAATAAAATAGAGATTAATAAAAACATATTTTGAAATTAAAAAGCTATTGATATGAAATATTAATATTGTAATAAAATAGAGATTAACACAAATATATTTTAAAATTGGATATAAAATTATATTGTCTGAAATTGAAAAAAATTGTAATCAAATATGGATGTAAAGGATGTTTAAATTCATAGTACTATGTATGGGACTCCAATCAGGCAATCAGCTTGTTTAGCACATAATGCAAAATTTTGCCTAAGTCACATGAAATTTTCCGAATTTGGCAATTTTTACATTCAGGGTCAGTACACTTTCTCTTACAAAAATTTCAAGACCTTTTCAAGTACTATGCAATATTTTTTCAAGGATGTCAATTAACCTCTCATTAAGAAGTTGTATGTGCTTATGGGAGAAAAAATCATTGCAAACTAACATTATTGTTTAATGTTGATAACATTATTATTTAATGTTGATAACATTATTGTTTAATGTTATTAAATTTTCAGGAACAGCGTAACGATTAGAGATATTTCCAGGGAAAGCAGAACTTCTCTGAAAAGACAGAATGCTGCGGATCCAAGGAACATTTTCAACTCTGCCTTTTCCAAGCACTTTCAAGGACTTCAAGAAAAAGGAAAATTTTCAAGTACTTTCAAAGCGCGAAAATGCTCATCTAAAATAAGTACTTTCCCGATTTTCAAGCACCTGTATGCACTTTGTACATTGCAAAAGTAAAAATTAAGCTTCATTGTAGAAATAATCACAGTTTGATGATCATTTAAACTCAAATATATTCTAATTGCATTGTTTCAGAATACAGATGTACAGAAATTAAGCAAAAATAAAGCAGTTTTAGGAAGGATACAACACTAAATATAAATTAAAAAGAACTTTAAAAATCACGATTTTGACATAAGATGGATGCCATACTTTATTTTGAAGTGGGTCACGTGATCTCTTTATGATATGGGTGTAACTATTATTTTAATTTTTATTTAAGAAACTACCGAATATATTTTGCTAAATTTTTTTTTATATTTTTTATGGGATAATTTGAATATTTCCTAAAACTTTCGAAGCAATTTGTGAATTTTAAATTCGTTTAAAAAATGTTTGAAAAATTAGGTCCAATAGGGTTCAATGTATTTCATTTTTTCAACCAGTGTTCAATCCAAAACTAATTGGGTGATATTATTCATTTATAATTCCATAGGTCGCACAGACCATCTGAACAACATACTAAAATTGCATTTTGATAGTCATTTTTACGGCAGTTATTGTGCGAATGGACAGGCAGACAGAATGAACAAAGTCAAACATTTTTTAACTATGTTGTAAAGTCTTAATAAGGTAAAATCTGCATAAGGTGGTACAGAATGATTACACCTCTTAACCTAAAATTTAAAATTTTGTAGTATTATAAGCCACTTTGTGGTTGTGCATGTGGTATTTTTACTTATAAGATTACTGGATAATTTTAAAGGTTTGGGATTTTTCACACTTTTCCACTTATTTATATATATATATATATATATTTGTGGTATTTTTTCTGCACAAGTCGTTAAATGGGTAAAAACTTAAAAGCAGCTGAATAAGTATTGCATGCCTGCCAACCTTTAGAGATTAAAATTCAGGAAAGCATATGAAGATACAATTTTCTTATATGCATAAAATTTAAATACCACATTTCCAAAATTTGTAAATTTTATTAAAAAAAGGGCTGAAATTCAGTGTTTTTATATTTATAAAAAAAAGAAAACATAAATATTCCCAATTTTGTAGAAAAACATTAACAATTTTTCAGAAAGACCACTAGCATTCACGATTTTATTTAAAAGTGTTTACACAATTTTATCTAAAAATATGCAATTTTATCAGAAAGTGACAAAATTTGGGATTTAAGAGCATTAAAATTTACAATACTGGTACTGGTTTTCGCAAATGTGGATTTCCAAGACATGCCGACAGGTCTGTGGCACAATAAAATAATAATAAACTTGGAGAGAAATTGCCAATTGGCATGATTTTGGATGGAATTCTACTAATAAAAATAAAAGGGATTCCACACATAAAATTTAATAAACAGTAGTCTTCTTAAGAATTACTAAAAATGCATAAAACTTGGCAGGTATTGCATGTTGTTAAAATGGGTGAATGACAAATTATTGAATCAATCATGAATAATTAGAAAGTGAAGCTGGGTAAAAGCTTGCTTTTTAATCATAAGCATTTTACTTAACCTATGAAAGACATTCATTTTAATATAGATTAAAACATTTTGGAGACAGGGTGAGTAGACTTTCCCTTAAAAAAATTTCAAGGACTTTCAAGTACTATGTTATTCTTGTTCAAGGATGTCAATCAATCCCTCATTATGAAGTTGTATATGTATTTCTGGGAGGAAAAATAAATAGCAAACTAATATTATTGTTAAAGCCGTTGAAGAAATTTTTGGAAAAAACAATGCTGTTTAGAAAATTTTGGGGAGCTGCGGAACCATTACAGAAATTTTTAGAAAAGCAGAACTTGGAAAAAACACAATGCCACGGATTCGCGGAACATTTTCAAACCTGCCGTTTTCAAGCACTTTCAAGGACTTAACCAAGAAAATGGGAATTTTCAAGTACTTTCAAGGCCTTGAAATAGGACATTTAAAATTTAAGTACTTTCCCGATTTTGAAGCACTCATATGCACCCTGCAGAGAGAATAAGAGGGCACATTTATTTCTATTAAAATATTAACAGTGAAAATAGGGACTGGTGAATATAGCAAACAGGGAATACAACCCCTTTGTAAATTTAAAATAGTCTTACCATCGAAGAGCTCAGGTCTTAATTCATCTACGTACAGCAAACAGTATGCAGAAGCATAATGATGACCACCCATTGAGTCTTTTTGAAGTTCTATCCAAGTTGCTTCAGAAACAGAAACATCGTTGAACTTTAACCACATACTCCGACTTGGAGAGAAGACATAAGCCCAATAATGGCCAGAAGCAGCTTGACCTTCATGCACTAAAACTGCATGTAATCTGTAAGGTTTCTGTATGAAAAGGAAAATATTTGAGAAATTTTTTTTCACAGGGTTAAATAAAAAAAAAAAAAACACACTATTATATTGGAAAAACAAATACATAGTGAAAACTGTATTTAAAACTTTTTTAAAAGATGTAACAATCTACAACTTAACAAACTACATTTTGAACACAAATTGCCCAAAATTAATTAAAATGGCTAGTCAATCATGATATTGCTAAGCATTTTCTTTTGTTATAATATATTTTACATAAAGCATGTTATAGAAATTAATAAATCTTTCGAACAAATATTTTTCTATTTTGTAAAATTTAATTAATGTAATATTGGGCCTGAGGTCTATCAAAGTCAAAAGTGGTTCATGGCAAAATAGCTATGGCTTTAGAAATTTTGGGCCTCATTTCAAAAAGTTAAAAAATGAACATTAACAATGTATGAAAACAATGGTAAATTTTTACAATCTTCAGAGAAAAGAAAAAAAAATGTCCTTTTATGTAATTTATACACTGATAGCATAGTTCAACAGTTTTTTGGAGGAAAATAGTTCAGGTCAAGCTGAGGTCAAGCTGAGATTTTTTTCAACAGATCCAGATTCAGCTTCTGCATTTGCAAATCCAGTCTGAAAACAGATTTTGACTCCATAATTGATGGACCAGACTGGATAAAAACATTTGTACACAAAAAAAGTTGTTAAACTTTATTTCTTAAAAAACAGGTATCAGAATGAACAACACAGTTTTTTCTTAGAAATTTATCCATGAAAGGTAACTACCCTTTGCACTATTGAGATTGATCATTGCCTAATAAATCTTTACTTTCAGAAAAAAAAATGTTCATATTTTTTTTTTCAATCAAATCAAAAACAATTCTGCACAGATGTGAGACAATAGCCTTTTTGGAATATCTGTACTCTATTTATAACAGTATTTTGAAGGGGAATAAAAAAACATCATTAGATATTTATTTTGGCTTTGCTATATCACAGAAATTTCCCCATTATAAATCTTGTACTTTTGGAACCAAGTTAGCAAAATTATATTCAGGAGAATGGCAAACCTGATTTAAAATTTTATTTTCGGGTCAATCCATGTTAAATCAACCAGAAAAAAAAAAGGATTTGACACCAATGATCTCAGATTTTGATGAAAATTGGCATGTTTGTTCCTTTTATACATTTAAGTAAGCATATTAGATTTTTTTGCTCTATCTCAAGCGGTTTAGGTTTTACAGCCTGTTAAAATTTTTGGAATTTCACGGTTTTTATAAATTGGGCGGAGGAAATGCAATTTATTTTTTTATAGAAAATAAATTATATCTCCCTTGCTTACTGTTGTGCTGGACTAACTGGCACCATGAGTATACATCAATATGTAAGGAATAAAAAAAAAAAAAATTAAACCAGCGAGTATCCATACATGATCAGAAAAAAATCCTAAAGTTTTATTTATAGATTTTTTAAATAAAATACCGAGTTCTACGTTAAGTGGAATATCTTCAAAAGGGAAAAGGATAATCAAAAGAATTTTTTTTTTATTTTTGTTCTAAAAGATATGCTCTACTGCAAGAAAAAAATAAAATGAATAGTTTTTTCACTCCATTATTTTTTCTCACTTCAAAGATAGAAATCACTTGACTCACTCATTTTCTTGAAATCATTAAATTAAAATTACAATTTCAGTAAAATTATATTAAAATTTGAATATATTTATAATGTTTGTTGGAATGGAAAATGTACTATCACAAAACCATTAAAATATTTCAAATTCTAGGTAATTATTCTTTAATTTTCTCCAGTGCTTTCATAAACTTGATTGAACATGTATCATGCACTCTTGAGAGAATTGGTAAGTTCTCCCAGTCATTGTTTTTGGGGGTTCCACAATTGCAATGACATGAGGGATGGGTACAACACATTCATCTTCCCTTTTGGGTCAGAAAAATGATGGTGATGGTCCACGAGGATGTAAAAACTTTACAGTGACATCATCTTCTTCTGCATTCAACTCACTCACCATACCAAAATACCATAAGCTGTCATAAACACAAGTGATAAAACATCCAGGATATAAGTCTTCTATTTTCATAGGTAAAGTTTTCTGCTTGTTACATAAGTTGAAAATGAGAGCTGGTGTTTCATTACTGCTGATTTTTTTAGCCTCAATTGTTCCCAAATCGTCTGTTGGCTGAAAGCTGTGGAACGATCTTGTTCCTGGAAGAGTTTGAAGATCTTTGGCACAACTTTCCAAAGCCAGGCGAGTTGAATCAACCGCTTCTTTAAGGCCCTATTACACGACAGTAATTTGGGACAATAAACCGTTCGTAAAACAGCTTTGGAACATTTGTGACATCACTCCACGCAACACAGAACGAACGTGATGTCACTTCACTCAACAAGTGGGGGAAGCTCTTTCCCCTTTGCATTCGCTTCGTAATTTCCTCATAGGAATACCGTTTTAGAGTTCTCATACTGTAAAGATCGCTTTTAACATCCCCGCTCATAACATTGAATAATGGTGTTATTACACAGGGTAATCTTTATTACCAAATTTCGGCAATTCCGCCCGTCAATCATACTTTAGGCTCCTCCTCTTTAACAGGTCCATTCTTTCTAATGCCGGTGATTTCATTACAGAAACCATTCTTCAGTGTGTTTTTCGTATAATATAAATCTTTTATATCTCAAAAGTGTCTGTAATTTGGTAAAAATTATTTTCTTTTTTCCCATCCGCATTTCCAGTCTTCAGCAATTCCGCCCGGCAATGATACTTTACAATGATTTAGGTCCTCGCCTTTCTAAAGCTCCCCGCCTCTTTAATACCGACGATTTTATTCCAAGAAACATTCTTTAGTGTTTTTTGCGTATAATTTGAATCCCTTATATTTCACAGATGTCTGTAATTTGGTAAAAGTTCTATTATTATTTTTCCATCTCCAGACTTTAGCAATTCCGCCCGGCAATGATACTTTTGGTCCCTGCCTTTTTAACGCCCCCCCTCCTCTTTAATGTCGGCAATTTCATTCTAAGAAACATTCTTTAGTGTTTTTTGCATATAATTTGAATCTTTTATATTTCACAGATGTCTGTAATTTGGTAAAAGTTCTATTATTATTTTTCCATCTCCAGACTTCAGCATTTCTGCTCGGCAATGATACTTTAAGCCCCTCCTTTCTAACAGGTCCTTCCTGTCTAATGCAGCCGATTTCAGAAAGCATTCTTTAGTCTGTGTTTTTCATATAATTTGGCTCTTTTATATCCCACAGGTGTCTGTAATTTAGTAGAAGTTCTATTATTTTTTCCATCTCGAGATTCTAACTCATTCCAAAGCAATCTATCAGCCATCTTGGTCGCCATTAAAGCACGTCACCTGTGACGTTCGGATTTACGCACTTCTGATTGGTCAATTTTCGCACAACCTTTTCCTCAACAACATTTTAGGTTTGAACCTAAAATGTTGTGGCTAGATTTGTTGAATGACCTGCCTTGCGAACGGTTTTGTTGTTCCAAACCGTTCGCATATAAGGTCGTGTAATAAGGCCCTTAGAAATAAGTTGGAAGTTAATATTTGTAATGTTGGATTTGCAAAACTCTAAAAGTTCATTCGTTGTTACAATTTGTCTGTCCAGATGTCATTGAAGACTTTCCTTCCTAGCTAAACGTTTTACCCCCTCCTATTCCATCACATTCAGTTTTACAGTAACTGGTTGCAAAAAATGACCACTGGGCTTTTAGTTGAAAGTTTTTCTCATGCAGACACAGATTCATGAAGTTGTATTTAGTTTTATACTGCCCAGCACATCCGTCACTGAAGTAGTGAATGTTTGTTATGTGTGGGTCTCTTTCAGAAAGGCAGTTACAGTTTTTTGGATCTCATATACCATACTCACATCATGTTTAAAGTCATCAGATATGATACAAAGAGGTAAAATCAGTTTTTTATTGCTTGCATCCTTGCAGTGAATCATGATAGGATGAATAGTGCATGAATCTGAGGTCCAGTGATAACCTTGAGCCTCTTCTTGTATTGTGAAAGCATAATTTTCACTGAAATCCATTGAAATAACAGCTGTATTTGAGGAAACTGTTTTCTTTAAACTTTTAAAAAATGAAGCTTGCAATTTAGCAATATATGAATGAGGTTCAGTTTTTCTACTAAGTAACTCAACTGAGCTCGAGCATCGTATCATTTCAGTTCGATCAGTCGAAACCGACTGATTATACTCGACTGGGTCTTCATCATCGTAGTTCTCAAATTTTGACTGTAAAAACTGGACAAGGTTATCTTTTGATGGACACTTGTTGCAAGGCCTTAGCATACATTCTCCTCCTGCTCCTTCCCAAAGAATATACGGCATAAGGTCTTTGCAATTCTCTTCAATATCTGCTCGGTGAATCAATAAAATCACATTTTGATGAATTGTGCATACACACACTAAGTGTGTCCCACTGGCACCAGCCAAAACACACCACTTAGATCTCAGGGAACAAAAAGTTTCAAGTCAGGGTATACGCATTTAAAATTGAGTATAGCTCATTATGATTACATAAAATTAAACGTTTTCTCTCATATACCTTTTTTCCTATACTTACAACATCCTTCATCTCTGGGAAAATTCTGGAATGTTCATCACTCTGATAAAATCTTTTTACCAATTCAATAGTTTCAAGACTCAACTTTTTCCCACATCTAGGATCTGGTTCTGTTAAAAAAAAAACCTTGTATTTAAACAGTTTTTGAGCCTTACGAACAGAATAATTAGATACGTTGAAAAGTCTCTGCCATTTTTCTTCTAGACCACATTAGTGAAGCTGGAATTGTCAGCATTTGAATCTGTTTCTTGATGCACCACTCAATTCTTTTAAATTTGTGTGAATTTTGAATTTTTTGAAAAAAATCTTGAATTACTGAATTTTTTGTTTTATTTTAAAGCTTTTTTTTTTTTTAAATTCATTAAATGGGCATTGCCTAATTTTATTTGAAAGTGGTTGATATGTCACATGTTTAGTTCAAATTTTAATATAATTTTACTAAAACTGTAATTTTAATTTAATGATTTCAAGAAAATGAGTGAGTCAAGTGATCAAGAAAATGAGTGAGTCAAGTGATTTCTATCTCTGAAGTGAGAAAAAATAATGGAGTGAAAAAAACATTCATTTTATTTTTTCGTGTGGTAGAGCATGTCTTTCAGAACAAGAATAAAAAAAAAATTTTTGATAATCCTTTTCTCTTTTGAAGATATTCCACTTAGCATAGAACTCAGTATTCTATTTAAGAAAATCTATAAATAAAACTTTAGGATTTTTTTCTGACCATGTATAGATACTTGCTGGTTTAATTTATTTTTTTCTGGATTCCTTTCATATTGATGTATATTCATAAAAAATTTCATCAACATTGGTTGGTAAACAAGGGAGATATAATTTATTTTCTATATATATATATATAAAAAAAAAAAAAAAAAATTGAGTTTCCTCCGTCTGATTTATAAAAACTGCGAAATTCCAAAAACTTTAACAGGCTGTAAAACCTAAACCGCTTGAGATAGAGCAAAAAAAAATTATACGCTTACTTATATCCTTAAAAGGAACAAACATGCCAAGTTTCATCAAAATCTGAGATCATGGGTATCAGACCCTGGTTGAACTGATGTGGAATGACCCTTTCCTATTCAAATCACATATTAAGAATTGGAATACCTGTATTCTATTTATAACAGTATTTTTTTTTGGGGGGGGGGGAGGGAAATAATAATACAGAACTGCCAACCTTTCAGAACCAAAAAGCGTAACACGTCGCACGCGATAATCTAAGTGCAGTATATTTCAGATATGTAAATTCTTGATAATCAGGCTGTAGGGATTTTTTCCCCCTACATCAAAATTCTATTGAGAAACCAATTAAATTATTACAATCCAAAGCAAACATTTTTATGTTGAGACCCAGACCGTCCGACGTACCAGAAAGGTGTAAGGTAACTGTTTGGACAGCCGGGAAGTGCCACCCAATTTAGACCGGAACCCAGTGGGGGAGGCAATGTTGTTAATTTTTAAATTAAACATTTTAAATTTAAATAAAAATATTAATTTTTTAGTAAAATGCATCAATATAAAACAATTAGAAAACTATAATGCACATCATGGATTTTTGCTTTCTATTAAAAGGTAAGGACACAATTTTCGCACATTACAACAACATTAATAAATCTAACTTTTATTTAAACCAACATATGTGGCTGACTTTGCCTTTTTTAAAAACCCAGAAGAATATTTTTGCTGGAAACAAGGTCCATACATACAGGATTTTGCAATCAAATGTGATTCAAGTGTTGAAGTGCTCAAAGAGCCTCTTACATTGGTTTTATTTCTCCTTACTAAACTAAAAACTCTTTCGCAAGAGGCATTGCTATGAGGCAAGGTTAAAATGTCTAACATGACTTCTACAAAGAAATTTGCCTCATAGCAAGAGTTCTTTTCTTTTGATAATAAATGCCATTGTTCCCTAATACTTTTACTATTTAAAACGCTACCTGGTAAAGTTGCAATTTGAAAATTTAGAAATTCAACTTTCTACAACATCAACAGCTTTAGAAAATGTTTCATTCTCACATCTTACAAGGAGACATGGGAACATATCTACTAAATACTGAATTGATGAAAAATTAAACTGCTCTCTTCTAGAAATATCAGCAACTTGGACATGATTTAAAATTTCCAGATTCCATGGAAATTTAGAAACTATATAGTCACAGCCAGTAATAAAATAATTTCTAACTGTTTTCTTTCTGGTTTTCTATTTCATTATATTTAACATAAAATGTTGATTTTGCTTGCTTAATAACAATTACCTTCACAAATTTAATTAAGAGTTCAATAAAAAGACATTCAATATCGGATTTGAGTGTATGCACACAAGGTTCCTCCTGCTGAAACATTATACTGTACTTTTCAAAAACTTTTGTAACATGACAAACAAATAATGCATAAGCATGATTCACAGTAGAACCTAATGTAAAGAAAATTATCTCTTGCTTATTTAAAGCATCTCTTGAGAGACTTTTTTCAGCCTGTTCTTGTTGCTTCTCTTTAATTAGATGGGCTGAAGATTTTTTATTATGTTCAGTGTTAACTGCATTCATTTTGAATTTCTTATTAACAGAAGTCAAATTCACAATTTCCCTCTTTAACGTTTCGTTGGGTTTACAACTTTCTGATTTTGAATTACCAAGTTTTGAGATGGTATACGAAGAAATTCTTGGGGAGAAATCAATTTTTTTTTCACTTACATTAGAACACTCTTCTTTAAAAAATAAAGTTAAGCAATGCCACTGCTGTAATAATCTCTTAAGGCATCTACCAAGAGAAAGCCACCGAGTGCAATGTCTTAAAATCTTTTGTGTTTCAACATCACACAACTCTTGAATTTCTTTTAAAGCTTGTTTCCTTTTAAAACTTTTTTCTAGATAATAATAAATGTCAATTAAAAGTTCATGAATTAGTATAGGTAAGCTTTCGGCAGATTTTTGTGCTGCCAAATTAATCAAATGGCATAAACATCCAAACGCAAATACATTTGGTTGCTTACTTTTTAAAAATGCTGAAACTCATTTTTTTTGCCGATCATAACAGGTGCGTTATCACATGATAGAGCAAGGCAGTTTTCCCACGGAATTCCATAGTGTTGAAATTCCTCATTTATTAATTTGGCAATGTTTTCCCCAGTAGAGGATTCTATTAATTTTGGAAAAGACAACAGTTCAGTTTTTACTCCTGCGGCAGCAAAGACATCTGATCAAAGATGCCACACACGGAGCCAGTACCCGAATTATAAGAACAGAGGAGGAGCTAGCTTTTGCTCAGTGATTATAACGTCGGTCTTGTAACCAAAGGGTCCCTGGTTCGGGGCCCGGCGACGCCCAATCGCCGCAGTGGTTACCCTGGACGCTTGAAACATGCAACCTTCCTCTCCAGCGATTTCACCTCTCAACACGAGATGGCAGCACCACACGGAGTCAGAAGCCTTGACACTCCCTTCCTGGTTGACCACAACTGTCCGTCACGCCGAGGCGACACGCCTCCCGGCTTTCATCATCAGCGGCGGGAGTGTGCCGCAGCAAAGACATCTGATCAAAGGTGCCACACGGAGCCAGTACCCGAATTATAAGAACAGAGGAGGAGCTATCTTTTGCTCGGTGATTATAATGTCGGTCTTGTAACCAAAGGGTCCCTGGTTCGGGGCCTGGCGACGCCCAATCGCCACAGGCCACACTCCATTTGATGATTCTTTGAAATACGTTAAAACGATTGTATACAGTTGATCATCGCCGCAATGACTCCCATCAGTAGACACTGTAAATGGATTTTTATTAGCTGCAATTATCTGTTTTTGATTTTCACTGGATAGTTCTTTAATAATAAAAACTGTTTTTGTTCGCCCACAGGAACAATGCTTTGCCTCTTTCGAATCTGGGAACATCGCTTGAAATAATGGGCGAGCATGGTCTGCAGTAGCTAATGGAAGATTATGTTCTAAAATGAATGAGGTGAACATAACTTCCACTTTAGTAGTCTGCAATTCTTTATTCACAGTTAAAAATTCATTTATAGACTTCGTAGATTTGGAAGTCTTGAATTTATCTACGTGTTTGGCCGTTTTCGAATGTTTAACTATGTCTGTACGCCCACCATGAGAAATGGAGATATCACAGTTACATACAACACAAAAGGCAAGAGATGCACTTATTCTTGATTCTTTGATAAATTCAAACTCTTTGCAATACTTTTAGGAAAACGTTCGAGATTGGGCATTCATCTTTGTAGACATCATTCAATTAATTAACTATATAAACTAAACGGAACTCAGCAAAAATTTAAAACAAGCATCAGGAAAAATCAACAAAATATCACGTGCTCCCTCCGCGCATGGGTTTTTGCAGGGAATAGCTACCAGTGTTGCCAGGTCTTTGCCAAAACTCCTGCACAAAAATTGACAAAAACTAGTTCAATGTTAAATGTTGCCGGTTTTTGCTCAATGTCGCAGAAACCAGCTCAGTTGGGCGAAAATGTTGGAAATAATCAATACATCGCGATTCACGTTCCTGTGAATGGGTGTTTATGCAAATTTAATATGAACGACTCTTCCCGTTCACCGGCGTGAACCGTGACGTTTTTCAACATGAGGTTTCATGCAAATCAGTTCTCAATGCGTACGCATCTGATTTGCATATCCGGGGGTGTTTCCGGAACTGTCCATTCTCGGATATATAGGGCAGAGGTTTCTTGAAGCAATCAGATCAATCGACGACTGATCGAGTGATCGACGTACGATATCAGACGATCGACATGAGACAGACTTGAGATGATGGTCTGGTGCAGGCAGACAGAAATGTTTTTGACAGAAGCACTGCGGGATATCGTTTGACGACGGTTAATAGTCGAAACGGATGCAGATGTGGTCAGTTTGGACCAGCATGTATTGAACGTTAAATTTACTTACAAACGTTCGGAAGCTGCTTTAAATATTTTCCTGATGTTCTATCCTTTGGTTTCCCTTTGCCAAGTGTGATACCTTCGATGGTGGCTGAAATACACGCAAGTGATAGAGGTAGTATAGTAACTAACTACCAATGCTTCAAGGAATCTCTGTCTAGTCATTTACAACTGCAAACCTTTTTGCACATAGTATATTTTGATGTTTTACGGCATGGAAAATTACCAGGTACGTGTAATATGCCGAGTTGTGTTTTTTACCAAATAAAGTGAACGAAGTTTTTCTTTAAAACTGGACTTGTGTACTTTCATGACCCAGCCAACACTTATTGACTCTGACAGTGCGTGCTTTGCTATCTTCAAATTTTTTAAATTTTCCAATAGAGACGGTTACGGGGCCACTTTAACGCCCAATAGAGTCATAAGTGCAAGTATCTTTAAAGAAATCGTTCCAGTGTTCAGATGGGGGCCGCACCTGGCACCATTTTAAAGTTCGTGTGAACAACGAAACGCAACAGTGTAAACGTAAACAGTGTACAAAAGAACTTTTACTTCTGCTTCTTCAAAACTACGAGTGGCCATGGAGGCAAGTAGAACGGAGTTGCTGACGCGGGACAACTACGTCACCTGGTGTACCGACATCTCATTCGTCCTCAAGGGAGAAGGATGTTTCGGACATGTAGATGGAAGTGTTAAGCCTTTAGAAGAAGATGCCAGTCGTCGCGACTTTGATGATTTTTATCGCCGGAAAGACCGAGCATTAGCCATCATTTTCCAGAGCTTATCCTCGGAATACAAGGAGTTGATAAACGTCACCGACGAACCTAGTCAAGTATGGAATACCTTGAAAGAACATTTTCAAGCGCCTTCCCGAGCCAACCTGGTGAGATTACTAGATGAATTCTTCGACATCCGGCCGGAGCCAGATGAGCCTGTTGATATTTTTTGCTCAAGACTGCGGAAGGCCGTGACGAGGCTTAAAGACGCAAAACACCCCATTGAAGACCTGTATGTTGCATTCCAGGCAATAAGATATCTTCCGGAAGAATTCCGAGGTATCGTACAGTTAATTTACCGCTGGAATGACTCGGACTTCAAGCTCAGCAAAATACAAGCACAGCTAGCAGCGGAGGAGAGCCGGCTTCGGCAGCAAGCGAACGACTTTTCCAAAACTGTGAGTTTAAATTCTGCATATCTTACTTCTAAGAAATGTGTAAATAGTGCAAAAGTGTCTAAATTTAAATTTCCAAATGTATCTCATAAAGTGTCTAATGTAAATACTTCTAGTAATATTGTAAATAGTTCTAAAAGTAAAAATAAGTGTTTTAAGTGTAACAAACTAGGTCATACTAAATTTAATTGTCCTAGAAATAATGGATCTAGTATTGTGGAATTTCTTGGGTCTCCACAGATTGAGGCTAATACTGTAATCGATCCTAGCGATAGACTCAGCTGGGTAGTAGACACTGCTGCTACGCGACATTTCTGTAATAACATTAAGTTATTTTCAAAATTTAATGAGTGCAAAGGCACTTCAATGTCGCTAGCAGTAGGGGATGTCGAAAGTCCAGTTGAGGCTATCAGGACGGTGGAAATGTATGTCCAATTTAAGGATAAGCAAAGTATTATCAAATTGGAAAATGTTATGTATTCTCCTAAACTTAGGAGAAATTTATTACCTGCATCTGTTCTTGAGGAACAAAATTTTAGTTTTAATGGAGCTAATGGGGTTCTATGGTTTTTTACACCTAAAGGGGAGAAATTCTTTTATGCAAAAAGAAAGGATGGGTTGTATTTTTTAAAACCTAAGTATAGTACCCAGGAACAACATAACTTAGAAACCCGTCAATCTAAAGATAGGGATCGAGATGGAGACAAGAAACACAAAAAGGATAAGAAATCCAAGGATAGGGATCCTAGTGCTTCCAGAAAAACACCTAAAGTAAGAATAGCACCTAATCTTAAAGAAACTAAATTTAAATCTGACAAAACAAAAACTAAGCAGAATAGAAATGTGAATAATTTAATATCTAAGCCTAGCAGTTCAGTAACTGAACTTAATAGTACAAACTGTCTTTGGCATAAATGATATTGCCACATAAACGCTGAATATCTCCTCCAAACCAGCAAAGTTTCTGCTGTAAACGGACTTCCTAGGCTTAAATACAAAAAGTTAAATTGTAAATCGTGTAAATTGGCTAAGTCTAGGAGAGTATCGTATAAACCCACCGGTAGGATAAGGTCCACTAAACCATTGCAATTGTTACACATGGATGTGTGTGGTCCCTTACCCACAGTATCAAATGGTGGGAATAAGTATATCTTAACTATAACAGATGATTATAGTAGAAAAGTTTTTGTTTACCTTATGAAACAGAAGTCAGAAGTATTTTCACATTTTAAAGAGTTTCAGGCCAGAGAGGAAAGGCAATTAGGTACTAAAATTCTATGTATCCGGACGGATAATGGGATGGAATTCTGCCATGATAAGTTCAAAAATTACCTGAGGGATATCGGTATTAAGGCTGACAGGACTAACACATATACCCCACAGCAAAATGGAGTATCAGAGCGATTTAATTTAACCGCATTTGACTGTGTTAGAGCCATGTTGAACGACAGCAAATTGCATGACAGATTCTGGGCGGAAGCAATATTGTGTTTTGCATACACTAAAAATCGAATATGTTACAAATTTAAGACAAAAACTCCACATGAACTCTACAGTGGTAGAAAACCTTCAGTCAAACATCTTAGAATCTTTGGTTGTAGAGCATATGTAGGCAAACCCAGTCAGCTCAGAAAAAAGTTAGACATGAAATCTACAGAAGGGGTGATGGTAGGCTATGCTACTAAAACTAAAGGATATAGGATATTTTTGTCAGGGGAAAAACGAACAATTGAGACCTGCAATGTGAGGTTTGATGAGGGTGATGTAGTGGAAGGCATCCTGGACCCAATTTGTCCCAGAAATATCTCCTTAGGGATATCAAGAGATAACCTTTCAGAATACTTCGACGGGGAATATCCGAGAGAGCAGTCTGATGGGGGGGGGGGGGGGGGGGGGGGGGGGGAGGAGAGTGAAGACACTGGTGACGATCCGTCTGAATCCCGTGAGGAAACGGACTCTCCTGCTGACTCCAGTATGACTCCTTGCTCGGATATTGCTTGGCAGCGAAAGACGGTTCCAGGACCCGATGGGAGTAGAACCGATGTGTATTATTACGCTCAAGGAGATAATAAAAGGCTGAGGTCGCACAATGATGTTAAGAAATATTGTGAGAAAAGGAATACACAGTTTGATCAGCAACTGTTTAATTTTCAGGAAAATAAAGGTCTTAAAAGGGTCAGAGGCAGACCAGAAGCAAGCAATATTGAAATAAATATACCAAAAGGGTACAACGCTGCTATTAAATCCTCCCAGTCCGAAAAATGGCGTAAAGCTATGGATGAAGAAATAGCCGTAATGCAAGAGAGGGGTGTCTGGGAACTAGTTCCTGCATCCACCTCACAAAAGCATATAGGCAGTAGATGGGTCTACACTATTAAGAAAGACGAAAATGGGAAAATCAAGAGATTTAAAGCTCGTTTGGTAGCCCAGGGGTATGGTCAGAAGAAGGGAGAATCATACGATGAAGTTTTTAGCCCTGTTGTTAACTTCAACTTAATTAGAGCATTCTTCTCAATTTTCGTATGCATGCTTGGCTGGATGCATTTCCAATTAGATATCAAATCTGCCTATCTCTATGCTAAATTGAGTCAAAAAGTATATATGAAACAGCCTTAAGGTTATGTCAATCAGGAACAGCCTGATTATGTTTGTTTGTTGAAGAAAGCCATTTACGGTCTTCATCAAAGTGGAAGAGAATGGTTTAATGAACTTGACACCAAATTAAAAGAATTAAATTTTTTAAAACTTCAATGGTGTAATTGTGCCTATATTTACAATAGTAAAGTTCTTATGCTAGTTTATGTGGATGACATAATTCTCTTCTCAAAGTATCAAAGGGACATAGACCACATTGTTTCATTACTTAGCATAGAATTTGATATCAAGGCATTAGGAAAAATTAGAAAACTTTTAGGCGTGGAATTTAAAGAGTGTGACAATAAATTTTTTATACATCAAAGTCAGTATATAGATAAAGTATGTCAAATGTTTCAACAATATAAATATCCAGTTACTTCACTTCCCATTTCTAAAGGGAATATTCTAAGTAAAATAGATTGTCCAAAGACAAGTGAAGAAATAAAGCAAATGCAAAGTTTTCCTTACAGGAGCTTAATTGGGTGTTTGGCTTTTATATCTAGTAGGACTAGACCTGATATTTGTTACGCCATCAATATATTATCTCAATTTCAAGAAAACCCTGGAATTAAGCATTGGGATGCATTGTTAAGACTTTTAGGATATGTTGAAAAGACTAAAAATTATATGTTGAATTTATCTAACATTCATGAGTTAAAATTGAATTGTTACTCAGATTCTGACTTTGCTGCAAACAGAGATGACCGTGTTTCACTTGGAGGCATGATACTCTTTATTGACAATGTACCTATTTCTTGGCGTACCTTTAAACATAAGTGTGTCAGATTGTCAACCATGGAAGCTGAGTATGTATCACTAACAGAAGCCGCTAAGGAAATGGTATGGGTACAAAACATAATTGAAGAATGTCATTTACTTGGGTTAAATTTTAATAAAAGTAACAGTGTTATTTTTAGCGACAACCAAGCAGCCATTAATTTTTCTAACTCTCCAATTGAAAACAATAGAACTAAGCATATTGATGTTAGATATCATTTCCTAAGAAATTTAATAGTCAATGAATCTTTTAATGTTAAATTTGTAAATAGTAAAGATAACTTAGCAGATCACTTTACTAAACCAATGACTAAGGAAATAATACTTAAATTATGTAATAAAATTTTTAAAAACTAAATCAAACTTTTTGAGATTAAATGTTTAGTCTAAAGAAAATTTTAAATACTAAATTGAATTTACAACTTGGGAATTTTTTTAAAGATGTCATATATATACATTATTGTTTATCTTAAACCTCATTGATATAAGATAGTATATCTTGAGTATAAATTTTTGTGATATTGAACCTTTTACACTTTACACCTTTGTATATACATCCTTTTTCCATGACCCGCATGATGCTAAATAGTAGCTTATGTGTATAAAATTTTGTATTTTTCAACTTAGTAAAAAGTATGTGTTGAAAGTTTTGATAAAGGACTTTTATTATCTAATTACTTCAATCATGTATTTTTAAATATTTGGTATATCAATGCAGTCTAATAGTATTAATTATGTATACTTATATTGTGTTAATAGACTAAATTTTTTAAGCTTTTTGAATTATAGTGTTTATACTCAAATTTAAAGTAAACTTAAATTCTATGCTTATACAAAATCTTAATCTTTTAAAGTTGACTTGTTTAATATGATAATGTGCTTATACTTAAACTTTGGATACTTATAATTAAATTTAAACTAAAATTTAAATTTTTGAATGCTGATACTTAAGCATTGAAGTTGTGTTGTATATAAATTTCTACTTGATGTGAAATGTTGTTGTTACAATATTGTCGAGAATACTTAACTATTTTTTAGATGCTATAAGTACTTATGCATTTTATTTTAAATTTAATAATGATATAATACTTTAAAATTTTCCTTCATTATATGTCTGATAGGATACTGGGGGCCTTGGTGTTTATTGATATACCTTGGTTTCTCAGAGTAAGTTTTCTTTTGCATATGCATTGAGACTTAAGGATTTGCATGAGGGGGCCGATTGTTGGATATAATCAATACATCGCGATTCACGTTCCCGTGAACGGGCGTTTATACAAATTTAATATGAACGACTCTTCCCGTTCACCGGCGTGAACCGTGACGTTTTTCAACATGAGGTTTCATGCAAATCAGTTCTCAATGCGTACGCATCTGATTTGCATATCCGGGGGCGTTTCCGGAACTGTCCATTCTCGGATATATAGGGCAGAGGTTTCTTGAAGCAATCAGATCGATCGACGACTGATCGAGTGATCGACGTACGACATCAGACGATCGAGTTAAGACGATCGACATGAGACAGACTTGAGATGATGGTCTGGTGCAGGCAGACAGAAATGTTTTTGACAGAAGCACTGCGGGATATCGTTTGACGACGGTTAATAGTCGAAACGGATGCAGATGTGGTCAGTTTGGACCAGCATGTATTGAATGTTAAATTTACTTACAAACGTTCGGAAGCTGCTTTAAATATTTTCCTGATGTTCTATCCTTTGGTTTCCCTTTGCCAAGTGTGATACCTTCGATGGTGGCTGAAATACACGCAAGTGATAGAGGTAGTATAGTAACTAACTACCAATGCTTCAAGGAATCTCTGTCTAGTCATTTACAACTGCAAACCTTTTTGTACATAGTATATTTTGATGTTTTACGGCATGGAAAATTACCAGGTACGTGTAATATGCCGAGTTGTGTTTTTCACCAAATAAAGTGAACGAAGTTTTTCTTTAAAACTGGACTTGTGTACTTTTATGACCCAGCCAACACTTATTGATTCTGACAGTGCGTGCTTTGCTATCTTCAAATTTTTTAAAATTTCCAATAGAAAATACCATTGAACTAAGCAAAAGCTGAAAGTAGCCCAAAAATTGCAACCCGCACGGCATCCAGAAAAATTTTCCTCCAACTCTTCGCCAAAACTAGCTCAATTGAGCGGGAAAATCGCGAAACTGGCAATACTGCAAATATGCGTCTACATTCCAGCGCCGACCAATAAGTAGCTTTAAATATGACAAGAAAGAATGGTAAAGCCGAATGAGTCCCGAACAGAAAATGTATGTACCAGTGTATTTTTGTTTGTTTCTATTGGAAAACCAAAGGCAGGGGAATTTGTTAGAAATCAAAAGCCTCTCGAAATTCCCTACTTCGGTCTGAAAAAAGGAAAAAATAGGGAAAAACGTAATTCTTTTTAAAAATCGTACTTTTGGTGGCAAAATCGTATTATCGTACTGCTCGTGATTTATCGCACTAAATACGATTAAATCGTAACAATTGGCAGGTCGGATAATATTTAAAAAAAAAAAAAAAAAAAAACTTCACTACATATTTATTTTGGCTTTGTTATATCACAGAAATTCCCACATTGTAAATCTTGTACTTTTGGGATCAAGTTAGCAAAATTATATTATGGAGAAGGGTGAACCTGATTTAAAATTTAATTTTCCATCCAAATCACATATTAAGAAAAAAAAAAATAGAACAGCATGTTAATTGGGAACTTTAAGCAAGGATTGCTTGTTCACAATTTCTAGGTACAACAGTTGGAGAAGAATTATATCATTTTCTAATTTCATTCACAATACAGCTCAATAAACTAACCTTTTGCAAAGTTGGGTCATTGTAAATTTCTTTAATGGTATTGTCTATACTGTTTATACTATCTTGAAGATCTAAATAAAAATAGAAAAAAGGATATAAATATTCTTTTTAAATTATCCAAGAAAAATCTCTACATTTTTAGCAGTAAATTCAAATGCAAGCAGTTTAAAAAAATAGTGATATAAGAATAAGAAAAAGAAAAGAACACACTGAAATAGTCTACCAAAAATTTCAATGTATCATACACATTCCATTTAAAAATATCCTAACATTTGTAAAACCATAAATTACTTTTCAGAAAACACACACTTTACAGGTTTTAAAGTAAATTTTTACAATTGTAAATGCAAAGGTTCAAAATTTCTATAATAATTTGAATTATGCTATGAATGTAGTACAAATCAATCTTACATAATAAAAGATGTCTGTGTCAACCACAGCAAAAATCGAAGATACTGACAATCAAGAAATACTGAAGAGGGATAGCTCAAAAAGTTATGGAGAGATTGGGCCAAAACTCATTTTCAAATCAAATTTATCGAGCATAAGATTTATTCTGAGCCAGCAGCTGTGAGAATGTCTCAGAATTATAACGTACTAAAGTGGGTTTTAAAATTCAACATGCACACTACTTCAATTTTAGAGATACCCATTAGATTTTTCCAAATGTGACATTTTATCAATATAAGTATTGAGCTTGAAAAATTCTCAGATCCAATGAAAACTTGCAAAGAAATAATTTAACTTTTTAATTTTACCTTTCTTGGTAGAAGAATTTTTCCTTTTGCGATTGCAAGTATTTTCATTTACTATTCAGAACAGGATTTTGATTTTAAACAAATTTAGCAGTCCTTATTTGCTTTGTGTGTGTCTCATTTTCTGCATATGCCTTGCATATCTATATTTGAGGTGTATCAAAGGAGCTTATTTAAATTGTCTTACATCAGATTAAAAGACAAACACATGGTGGGTATATTATGATAATACAAATCAGCCAATTACATAAAATTTATCAACTTCACTACACTATTGCCAATTTGAAAAAAAAAAAAAAAATACTATACAAGTGGACATTAATACATAAAACATAGATGTACAAAACAGTTAAAGAACACTAGATATTTTATATAAGTTTCTTACTTTTGACATTACTCTCAATTTCTTTCCGCCACCTCTTCAGACATGACTGGAGGACCTTGAGCTCGACTTCAGAAACATGTTGAGGGGAAGGCACTGTTTCATCACAATGATTCATCTGCTGCTCATGGCTACTGGAGGACACAGGGGTACAAGTGGGATTGGTCACAAGTTCCATGGATATGACTTTTGGAGAATTACAAGGTGAATCACCACCTCCCATGCTTATAGAAAAGGAAAACATTAACATAACTTATTTTATTTATTGTAAAACAGTGTTTATCAAACTATGGTACACATACCTCTGGGAGTATGTGGCCAAATTTATCAACTACGTTTTCAATCAACAGAAACAATTTTATGTAAAATAATATACAAAAGCGATAGCTGATCAAAAGGCAATTCAGTCGAACCTCATTAATGCAAACATACTTAACATGAATTATGTTAATGTGAACTGCTTATGATTCCCTGACAAGATCCATAATGTTACATGTACAATTTATTCTTTTAACAAGAACTCATTTAAAGCAAAATCTCATTTTAAACAAACCAATATTAAAACCCCCTTGAAGAAAATTTATTCTTAACAAGAACAAACAGTTTTTGAAACTTTAATTAACCCATAGACAGCATGTCAGTATTAAACCTGTATCAAAATAAAAAACAAAGATGCAAAATGTGTATTTTGTTGAATTTATGCAGTTATTGCTTAAAAATTAGGATGTAATGTTAACTTCATGCATTTTTAAAATTAACAATTAATAACAGGTAATATAAACTACTTTTAACACAATTTGTGCTCCTTTGGGGTTCATGCTAATGAGGTTTGACTGTATTATCACCAAGCATTAGTTTCTAAGTATCTTGGAACTAATGTAGAAAAACAATAGTACAATTATACACAATTTAAATTAATATGATTTTACTTCCCAATCATGCACACTGTTGCAAACGCACAATATTTTCTTTGGTGCCTCCTTTTTTGCCTGTCTCAAAGGCCAGACGAAAAAAATACAGTGCATGACATGAGTTTAGGGTTTCTAGGAGTTCCCAGTTAGAAGGGTGGGTTGCCAGATTTGGTGATTTATTGCCAATTTGGTGACATCCGGAATGTTCCAGAAACTTCTCGATAGAACGATTATTCTTTGAGATATAGAGATTTCCAGAAATTTTATGGAGAGACTATAAAAAGGACTCCCTCCTCCATTGCAGGGGAAGTGACGAATGAATGTGACATAAGCTACATCGGATGGTGATTTTTGTCAATGTTTTGAGAACAGTAGCAGCTGCTTTGTGAAATTACTTTCATCAACATTTTGAGAATAATATCATTTATTTTGTGTAATTAGTGGAGCATTCAAGTGTTGTTTTTCTGTGAAATGTTCCCGTTTATGTTGTGCTTGTGAATAAACGTAAGTTATCCAGAAATTTGGATTCATTCTTGTATTTTGCGTATAAACCCATGATTTTAGAGGATACATTTTGTAACAATACTGATTTGTAATGCATGCAAGAGGACATCATAAGAAAATGTAATACATTAAAGCATCATTTGCATATACTTTATTTGTCTGATGTTATCATTTGTATATAACTTTCTGTTGGTTCTTAAGACATTCCTATATTTATTAATGCTAAAACATTTTATTTATACACTTGAATTTAAAGTCATAGTCAAGTCCAAAAAAAGTTGAAATCCAAGAATTCATTCAAGAATTGAGTTTTGCAAAATGCTTTTTGTACTTTCCGTGGTCCTCACTGGCTGCAAATTTTTGTATGAGTGAGAGGGAGGGAAAACAAACAAACAAAAAAAACAGGCAAGTGCACACAGAATCTGCATACAAGAGGCATTCCCAAAGATATGATCATACGCCTATTGTAGATATCAGCATACCATGGACTGGTTTCATATTTATAATGTCAGTATGGAATGGCTAATATCTGCTAGGGCAGCAAAAAAACTTGCTATGTGCCATAATTTTATGCATTTATACTAACTAGAATACTTGATTAAATTAAAATGCTTACAATTTGTTGATATACAGGGTGCTCAGATGAAAGGTATCCAAAAATATAAAAGTATATATCTAAAAATATTTATTATAGAAACTTCTGTTTTGTTGTTGTTGAGACCCAGACCATCTAACCTACCAAACTTCTGTTTTGTGTCATTGTAGAGGGAATCTTTCAAAGTTTTTTTCTCTTCCAAGCACCACTCATGTGTATGTGCTAACTTGTACCTGCTCAAACACATGCACTAATTAGGGATCGTAAACAAGCTCAGTAACAGATTTAATACAGCTGGATTTCTTTCTACAGGGTTATGTCAAAAGCAATGTCTACTCGATCAAGGTAAATGACTTTCAATACCTAAAAGCTTGCATAACAATGCTATGGCTACTATACTGAACATGCTTCAAGTGACATAGAATTACGTTGACTATCATATGGATGTTTGTCGTACTACAAAGGGTGCGGACACTGAAATTCATTAACACAATTATAGCAAGGAAAAAACCCCACAATTTTCCTTCATAATGATGTAAACCAGAAACATCTATAATAAATACTTTTCAAGATATAATTTCATTATTTTGGATAACATGCATTCGAACACCATGTACTTAATCCATTAATGCAAGTTCAATTTTTTAACCTAAACATTCGTGATTTTGTTTATTCTATTTGTTAATTTATAAAAAAAATTTCTACATCGGTCAAATTTTCAACTATCCAGTATTGAAAAACATGAATATAAAATGTGTAAAGCAAATGCAGTAAAAAATCTGATAGAAAATAATTGTGTCTAAATACAGATTAATCTTTAAATATATTAAATTCATTTACCTACTTACCTAGACACAGAAGCAGGAGAGGCCATTTCAACATCTTCAGAGGAGTTGACTTCATCCCCATTTTTCCGACTTTCAGCAAACTCTAGTGTATACTGTAACACGTCATGTAGGGGAACCTTTTTAAATCCGGATCCATAATTTAAATACCTGTTCCAGAGCGCAAGTATTAGTATAATGACAGAGAATGATACGGTACAGCAGCAACTAGAAAATTTAGACCAATGTTTTAGAATCACTGGTCTGTTAACTGGCAGCAGTCTTCTAGTATCTTTAATAAGTAGGAATGAATGATCTCTTACAATTTCAAGAATATCTGATGTGGGAAACACATGACTTTCCTTATACAATGCAATGGAGAAATAAGTTATTCTTATAGCAGATACATGATTATTGGCATCCAACTACAAAAGTATTACCCAAAGTATATTTTCCCATGAATGGAACGATTTAGATCCACGATAAAGATGTCATCAAATTTATCACATGATATTACGTATGAAAAGTAAACATATTTCACAGTAGTTAATAATTTTTATTTTATGTGATTTTTTGATATATTTATTTGAAAAATGTGCAATATCTCGAGAACGGTTCATGCTAGTGTTCCAAAGTTTGTGTCAATCGTTTTATAATGAAAAATTGTATAAGAAATAACTTTATGAAAGGTTTTGATTTTTTGATGATTTTTTCAAAATTTCACTCAAAATTTAGTGGGATTCTGAACATTCGATTACGTTTAAAAAGAATAGGCTTCCAGTATTCAAGGATTGTAATTTTTGTACTAAATTGCGTTTGTCAGATATCGTCTCCACAGACTTACTGACACACACACAGAGACATCACTTCAAAAACATTTGATTTGTGTTCAGGGATGCTTGAAACATGCTGCCCCGCCGAGAACTCAAATTTTTGACCCTGTCATAATACTTTCCTTATACATTATAATATGTATAAGAAAAAATATAGGATTTTTTTAAAAATAAGCATATCTTGGAAGTTTTGACAGTCACTAAATAGAGGTAACGGTTTTTAAAGTGTACTAAAGAGACGTGTACACAGGATCTGTGTACTGTGAATTAAAACCCCATTGTTCTAAATATGAAATTAAGCATTTTATTCTCCATATACACAGACTCGGATATCCATGTATTTATGTATGTTGTTGAGACCCAGACCGTCCGACTTACCAGAAAGGTGTAAGGTAACTGATTAAACGGCCGGGAAGTGCCACCCAATTTAGACAGGAACCCAGTGGAGAAGGCATCCACAGGGACCGTACCCTCCCCCTACCACCAACCTTTCGGAAGGACTTACGGACCCACGTGTTTAACGTGATCGTACTCCGCATGAACACAGCGGCAGTTGTGGCAGCGTGCAAATCCAGTACGCAAACCACCGGGCTACTGCGCCCGAAAATGTGCCAACAGCACGTGGTGTTCCCAGGTGGTCACCCACCTAAGTACCAACCGTGCCCGATGTTGCTTGACTTCGGTGATCTAACGAGAACTGGTGTTTTCAGCACGGTAAGGCCGTTGGCTCTATGTATTTATGTAAGTGGAATTGGTCGTAAATATGCATGTCTGTTTATGTGAAGGGTTAGATATTGTTGTCGCTAAAATTTCCTTATTCATATTCATTTTAGTTCTGTCAGTTTAAAATAGACGACAGAGGAATGTGGATGAGGATAGAATCAATTGTGCATAATCTGAATATATGGCAAATTGCAATAACACTTTTTTGTGGAGAAAGTCACTTCTTAGTTTCAATGATCAGACAGACCGTTACTTTGAAGAATGCGTAAGAAATATTTAAAATAACAAGATGAGGAGTCCTGAGTAACATCAAGTAAATTAATGTATGAACTTAAACAGAGATTTGATCTCCAGTGAAATGCAAGTACTATTGTATCATTGAGATAAATTTCTTGTTTTCTGGATTCAAGGTATAAAGATTTGGGAATATGAGCCGAACTTGTGAGAGGGATAGTAAAATGTTTACTTCAAATTATTTTGCTGACAGTACACATAGAATGATTTGTTATCTACTTATATAATGATAAAGTCAATTAAATGTTTGATTTAACTGTACATTTCCAGAGTTATCTAGCTAAAGATTCTCAACTACGAATTGTATTTGTATCCTTTACAGTGGTAGAAAACACAGGAACCACGTGCACAACAAGTGGAGAGCTTGCAATGAAATATGTAACAGCATCATGCAACATCGATTAGCTCACAGCGATCTTTTGTCAATTGCTGGAAACATTCTCATGCTAAAAAGAAGCTGTCTATTGCCAGAAAATGTGAATACTTTACTTTCTTATATAAAAACAGAAAATTAACTGAATAAAGTTATTTACTGGTTAATTAGTAATTATTTCTTTTGATTTCTTTGTTACCAGATTTTTTAGAAGAAATTATAATAAAATTAATGTTTGTTATCTGCAACCTTGAAATTCTGTTACCCTTGTTTTTGTGCCAATAGCATATGCATACTTACATGTGTCAACCGCTGTATACACATGCATTTACATAGATAGATATTTTTGTGTGCATGGATATCTGTGTACTAATGAAAACCACCCAAATAAAAACACAGATATGTTAACTACATGTGTATTTAAGTATCTGTGAAATAGGGACCTCAACCTTTAAATATTACAGGAAAGACAATTGTCTCAGTAGCTCAAAGGAAAGTGTTATCTGGCCAACAGAGGATCAATGGGTTGATTCCATGCTGAGAAGCAAGTTCTTTACAATGGTGCCCAAGCAACTCAGCCCTTCAAGTTTAGATGCAAAGGATGGCTTGAGAAATACAAAAATTGAAATTTTCTCAGGACCCTACACAATTTGTAGTAGTTTCAATTCAACTCAAACCACTGCACATTTAGATTTTTCACCATTTTTAATACATGGAGTTATGTTATAATGAAAAAGAAAAAGCTTGATAATTCTCATAAGTAGACAATTTTGTATTATAAATATAGAAAAATATGTTACTGATGCAAAAAGGAAAGCTCAACTGTAATCGTGCTTACATGTGAAATTACACTAAATTAAATGCTACTTAGTTGCAAGTAGAGTATGCAAGACCAAATGATAACCATTTATATTGTCCTTTGTCTTATTCTCCTGATCCATGTTTATATTATGAAATATGAGAGAAAAGAGCAAAAAATTTTAACTGTCCTATGTATGGTTGTATCTAGGAAAACTTAATTTGGAAAATTTAATTTTAATACTTATAAATCAATACATTTTAAATAATACAAATAAAAAAAAATATCTTTTATATCAGTCTGTAGTGCTGAAAGTGTGTAAAATCTGCTTACTAGGTAGAACACTTGGATAATCTACTGGTCATTGATACAGGTTATAATCTACAGGTCATTGATACATTAGGTTTAGAACTACTGGTTTAATGAATCCAAACTACAATTCATTAACAACATTTTCACACTTTTACAACAGTAATTAATAAAAAATTACTATACATATCAGAATAAGCACATATAATAAAGTATTTATAGAATAAAAATTTAAAATTACTAAAAATAACAAAGATTGTTTTTCAGTACTAGAATGTCAAGGCAGAGATCTGCAAAAGTCAAAATTACACTTTTATCTGACACAATGCAAGAGTAATAGAGCTTTCCAAGGAAATTTTTAAATATTGAATCCAGATCTGACTGGACTCAAAAACAGTCTCAGCCCAGACTGACTCAAAACAATGTTCATCTAAATAAGTTAAAAACATGAAAAATTTTCCATTTTGCAATGGCCTGGAGCAATCTAATTCAATTTTGAATGGCCCGGACCAACCTAATTCAATTTTGGATGGCCAAGACCAACCAAATTCAATTTTGAATGGCCTGAACCAAGAACACACACACACACACACACACACCAAAAAAAAAAAAAAAAAAAAAAAAAAAAAAAAAAAAAAAAAAAAACCCCAAACTTGATCTAGCTAGAAATTATCCAATAAAAAAAAATAAAAAAAAATCTGGTAGACAGATCTAACTGGACCCAAGCCAGAACAAACCTGTAGAGACATTCATGCCAAGAATTTCATGAACACTGTCTAGTTTTCAGAAGAAAGTTAAGTATGAAAAAAGGTATCAAATTGACACTTGCTGTATTATACAATGTGAAAAATGTAAAATTTGTTACACAACACAATGTTTAATGCTATTTATTTTTTTATACAAGTCGATTATGAAAACTGAATAGAAGTCAGTTATTAAAATTTAATGTTATTTTTCCACTTATCTCAAGCAAGCACATGCCTCATTTTTTTTAAATTAACAGCATCCAAGAATCTGATGCTTGCAGCATAACTTTTTACAAGAAACTCAAAATTTATCTTTCCCTTCCTATTCATATGAAACAATCATTTTATCATTCACAATAATACAATAATAAAATAAATACTTTTACAACAATTGCTATTTCTTTACTAGGCTACAATAAATCAATTTCTGAAATAAAACACGAAAAGTTTGCATTCAAATCTCAATTTATCACTGCATGTATTATATATATATATATATATATATACACATACACACACATACAGGGTGTCCAGTGCTATCAGTATCAGTGCCCAATGGTTATTTCTTCAACCGTTAGTCAAAGAGATATACTTCCAATTGCAAAAATGTTTTAAATTTTAAAATCTATTATCTTAGAAACAGTTTAAATCAATAAATGCATTTTTGAAAGAAATACGAAATATAAATTTTTATACAGTCCCCTGGTCCTACCAATTATATTTAGGAAAATCATCCACATACAATTTTATGCAAAATAAATGAATAAAAAAAAATCATCCGTTTACGACCAAAATCGACCAACTTATAGCTGTTTAAAGTTAGAGCACTTTTTGTGCTGAGAAATGGTCAATACGGTCCCTGATTGATTGGTTGCCTGAAACGAGACATTTTTATGTGTGGAAAAGCGACTTAAGTCATAAAGTTTAATGCTTCATAATTTGGTGAATTTTGGTCGTAAAAGGAAGATTTTCTTTTTATTTTGCATGAAATTGTATGAGGATGATTTTCCTAAATATAATTGGTAGAACCGGGGGACTGTATAAAAATTTATATTTCGTATTTCTTTCAGAAATGCATTTATTGATTTAAACTGTTTCTATGATAATAGATTTTAAAATTTATAACATTTTTGCAATTGGAAGTATATCTCTGTGACTAATGGTTGAGGAAATAGCCATTGGGCACCGACAGCACTGGACACCCTGTAAATTAGAAAGATATATTAACCAAATCAAATAATAATGAAATATTAAAATCAACAAAACAGTTAAACTATGGCCACAATGCCGAAAAAAGAAATATTCAGCACTGGCTTAATTTTGAAGATTAATTACAGTAGACTCATTTTCAAGTCTGTACATCTAGCTCTAATTAACCCAGACACATGCTTGTTTCAGAATTGGCAATAGTAAGTTACTACAAATACCAATGCAACAGACTACAAGCATTAAAAGAGGAAGAATTGAAAAAAAAAATAATAATAATAATAAAAACAGGAAATCAAGAATTACCTATATATCTTTAAACACTACATAATTAGAGAATATATTAATAAATCATGTTAAATAAAGTTAAAAGAAAATGCATTCAATTTTTTAGCACTATATTATAAGAATTCAATAAAGTTTTGTCGATTTTACTTTTAGGTCAGATTCTGCCATATAACCCCGACTACTATCACAGGGAATTAATATTCATATGTGCTCTAAAATTGATATATGTGAATATGCTTAGTAAACAAATTGCAAGCAATCTAAATGTATTCAGGTGGTCTTAAAATGTGCTTTTCAAACAAAATCGTGAATTTGAAAATTTTCAGAAAAATGGTATTTTCACTATGTAATAATGCTAAAATAAAAGTTACTGTAAAACTGCAATGTTTTTGTAATTTCAAATAAGTAAATATTTAATTTATAAGGCATTTTGAATGATAAAACAAATATTATATCTCATTTTAATGACTGAAAATAAAAAGTATGTAGTGAAAACCACAGTGATTGATTTGATGTACTACCTACATCAAATCAATCACTTAAATAGAAAAAACATACTTTTCTAACTGATTGTGGAGTTTCTCCCTTTCTTCTTTTAACCTTCGAACTTTTTCTCTAATAGCTCTCGTCATATTTTTATTTTGTTCCATATACCTGTAAAAAAAAAAAAAACACACTTAAGATTATGAAATTAGAAACTAATGTAAAATTTAAACAGATTTTACAAAATTAATGCACAAATAATGTACAGTAAACACCGCCAGATCACCTATATTCATGAACAAGAGCAGCTATTTGGGGCACAAAATGTTTTTTGGCGTAAAATTTTTAATTAAATGTGCAGTACAATACTGAATTTTCAACTATATATACATTTACTAACTAAAGAAATTAAGTGTGAAAGGGAAACTAAGATTACTGAAAGAACATATAAAAAAGTAAAATCAATTAACCATGAACCAATAAAATGCAATGATAAATATAATACAGCACCTATATGTATCAAAATATTTTATTGAAACTTTATTTGTGAAAATTCTCTCTATCTTAGCAATGTTTTTCAATAGTGTAAATTTTTTTTGTGTTGCCACTAAGTACACCTGTAATGTTTTTAAAAATGTGTCACATTTTAAATAATAGTATAATCTAGTGATTCCTAAACCTTTTGTCCCATAGAACCCTTTTTAAGAAGGAATTCGACTGTAGAGATGCAGACCCCTTTTCACTTTTAATATACAGTGGAACCCCAATTTTACATTTTCCTATTTCATAAACAATTTTTCTTTGGTCCTGATTAATGTCAATAATTCCCTGATGATATGTGACACAAATCCAAGTTTACCTGCATTATGCATTTTTATTTGAAGTGTCAAACTTAATTTTTTTTTATATTTTACTTATTTGTTGCTATTTTATTTTGTTTTCCTTGACATGCTGCCGATTTCAACTGATTTTTCTTTTACAAATTTATTTGACAAAGTATGTGATGACTAATAGAGAATGAAGATTCTTTGAGAAATCACATATTCATTTTAACTCGTAATAGATCTTGGAGAATATTCTGACTGTGACAAAGACGACATAAAAAATTCTGGACATTTCAGATTTGATGTTTGTTCTCTGACGATAGTGATGACGATGAAGCAAACAACTACCATACTGAGTCTGTAGAAAATGCATTTGCAAACCCTGTCAATTGTTAAAAACACTATTTGCGAAATTGCCACTCAAAACAAACTAAAACCAGATCTTTTTCAATGTCCTTAATAAGTGATAATTTTCATCATTAAATATAGATGTAAGTTTCTTTTCCCTTATTTTGACACTTTTCATGATTATTTTTTATAAATATATGCTTGAAATACTGATTTTTCCTTGACACCGATTTTACATTTTCCCACGTTGTATGTTTTTTTGCCACTGGGCAGATGAAAAATGTAAAATAGAGTTCAACTGTATGTTCTTTACATAGGGTTTATGTGTACAATGGGAATGATGGACTAATTTTTGTGAAACTGTCTTTAATTTCACGGTGCCTTTTGCAGAGCTCTTGGGGTGGAGTACTGTTTGAAACTACTGGCCTAATAAATTATTTTTCTATGGTTGAGCTATATGTAAAGATATTCAATTTGTTTCCATTTTTAATATAGTTTTCTCAATCCAAGTACAACAATTAACAGTGACTTCAAAAGTACAACAATTAATAGTGACATTTTGAAACGTACTACTTATCATGTAGCTGGCTTCAAATTTCATGTGTGAAATTGTGACAAGCTTCTTGCTGTCATTGCAAATATCTTCTATTTCATGTCGACATATTAAGCATGAAATCAGTCCATGGATGCTGTTATCTGCAATGGGATCATAATCCTAATTGTGGTTATTTAAGAAATAAAATTATTTCTCTTTCAATTCATACATATTATATTTTCAAATGATGAATAAGTTGTGAGGGAAAAAATATTCAGTTGTGTGGGCATAACTAGTGAAAGTATCTGTTAGCTATCTCTTTGGGTGCTTTGAAAGAAAAAAAAAATAAAATACTATGGCCATCGTGAACCGAGAATGCTTGGGAACCCATGAACTACAAATTAATATTAATGATATCATTTAATATAAACTATCAGTTTATTAATTATAACCCCCTCCCCTTAATGTTAACATTAAAGTACCGAATATGTTTATGACAATTAAGTACTCACAAAAACATGTGTGCTGTAAACATTTATGAAATTTTTTACAACAGGACTCTGAAAATAACAATTTCATTGGTCTAAAGTTTTGCATTTCCTCTTCGGTTGAGAAAATTTTCCATACTTTCTTCAGCCTGTCGAAGTCTATCAGCTTCATTTCTCAATGCTTTTTTTTTACCCAATAGATTTATCAACAGTTTCATTGGTACTCCTTGTCATTCTATATGCATTATGATAAATATAACTAACTTCCCAAACTCCCCATCTCGAAATCAATTAGAAAAGCTGAATTATTTTGGCTTTAATAAGTAAATAATAAAGTTATTTTAGGTAAGAGTGAGTATTGTACTAATGTTATTATGGTTTATTATGTCACTGTTTTCATTCTTATTAAAGTCGATAGATGGCAGCACTACAGCTTGAACAAAAGTAATTACTGATATTTTACAAATGGAATTGGTTTAGTTTTATCAAATTTGTGGATACATGGCAGCATTGTTTTAAAAACTTGAAAAACCTAAAAAACTTATTTTAGAAAAAAAAGAAAAAAATTATAAATTCAATGAGAGAATGTGCCTTAATACAAATGATAAAATTTTTTATAATAATAGTTTTCTTTAAAACAATTTTTTGATCATGTTTATAATGTGCACAGAGTTTTCCATGTTTAATTACGCAAATATTGAAAGATGTATACCCCATAGTTATTGGAAATATGAAATTTATCTCTGTATAAATCTTTAAAATAAGCAGAGTGTAGCAGAGCATGTCCAGTGGTGAAATGAAGATAAAGTCAAGTTCAGGAACAAAAACCACTCTTTATTGAAAGATGTAAGTATCTTTGCCGAAATCACATCAAGGCAGTTAAGGCAATTGCTGTGTGAACAATACAGCTTGAACTTATATACATATCTTGGAGTTTTAAGCACACATAGGAAGTCCACATTGGATTATTTAGAGACACTCGAGTCAGTTACGATGGCGTTCTCTTTCCACCTTCTAAAGGTCACACTTTTGGGAATCTTAAGTGCCGTCAGTTGATTTGACTAGATAAAAACATTCAGTCAATAAACAGCACTAAAACTAAAATGTATTACCATATACATCATTAGCCACCTTCTACTAAATACCGTAGAATATTTAGTTGCCTGCTTTCACCATCAACATGATACTAGAACATTAAATTACACGAATATTTCTGCTACGTGTCAATTCCAAGGATCAGCAATATTCCATCTCCAATTTAATTAAACAGCTATTTAAAACTATAGCTCAGCTATTCCGACCGCACAATGAATATCTCAAATACAAAGCATCGTATTTGAATAATAATGCATATTCCTGCCATGTCTAACCATTGTCGTCTACTACAACTATGACGTCGACGACCACTGTGTCATTGTCTGTCTCTTTGTCTGACGTCCGACAATCCAATATGTGCTTCCTATCTTTATACCATGAGATCGGTACCTCCCGGAAAGAATTCCAAGGTTCGACTCATATAGTATGCAAATGAGCCAGTGGTTACGTTGAACCTCTAATCCGCATGAAGAAACTTACTGGAAAAAGTTCGTGAGTTGTTCTCATGATTGGAGGTAAGTTAAAAAAAAGAAAGTGGTATTTTTGAACTACTTCCGGGAAAAACAGCGACTCACAATCAAATGATTATATTTTTTTCAGCAATAGTTATCTTCTCATCAAATTGCATATTTTGATGTCAACCTAAAGTTCTACTTCTTTTGAATTCGCACATTTTTTAATTTAACATGTCCATTTTACCCAAAATTAAGTAAATGGAAGTTTCAGAGAGAGACATAAGTCTTACAGGAGAACATTTGTATGGCCGTTTTCATCAAGCCTAAATGTATTGCTATTTGACATACGATAATTTATTCTTTTTTTACACGCTACATACCTAAGCGAAATATATATATATCAATTAAACTTGATAAATATATATATAAATTAGCTTCTAAACATGTCATGCCTTTAGAGGCATTTAATATGTGGAAATTTACTTTATTAGAATCTATTAAAAATGCTATTAGTAGTATTAAATTGTCTAGATCTATATATAATATTGATAATATTAAACACTCCATTAATGATTTACGAAGATCTTTTGTTATCACCTATGTTGATAAAGCCTCTAATAATTATGCTATTATCTGTAAAAAATTTTATATACAATTTCTGTTAGATTATTTAAACAAGAAAGATCAATCATATTTAAAGCATTGATTATGAAACACTTTCCAACTTAAATGCAATTTTATTTAAAAAAGTCGAAAATGCAATACATTCCTCGGTAATATTTTAAAACTTATCACAATACTACATTAATTTATTATATTTGAAAACTTAAACCTTCATTGAAAAAAATGAACTTCATTCAAATGACGGCATTGAAATATAAATTGTCTGGTTTAAATATCTCTAAAATGTGATACATTCCACGGTAATATTTTCAAAACTATCATAATACTACGATAATTTATTATATTTGAAAACTTCATCGAAAACAACTGAAATTAATTCAAATGACGTCTTAGAAAAAATAACACGCCTGGATCTCTCTATAAAAACAGGATTTCATTCATAACTTTCTCCCATTCATTTCATTCATCACAATACTATAATAATTTCTTTTATTTAAAAATTAAGACCACGGAGCTACAAGTAATAAAACTCTATGCTTAAAACTTCATCGAAAAAAGTCGTCCTTCTCTTCATAAAATCAATTAATATTTCATTCATATCAGCCATGCAGACTCCATGGACTAAATTATTTTGTTTTAAAGAAATACAGCAATTCTAATACAACTCATTCTACATATTTTGCTGTTTACATTTTACATAAGTGAAAAATAGGCTTCGTTTTAGAAATAATCAAATTTGGATAATCATTTAAACTGAAATATATTGTATTTGCGTTGTTTAAATATGTAAATGCACAGAATTTAAGCAAAAATAAAGTAGTTTTAGGACCGATACAACACCCAATATGAATTAAAAAGAACTTAAAAAAATCATGATTTTGAAACAAGATGGATGCCATATATCATTTTGAAGTGGGTCATGCGATCGTTTCATATAAGAGGTGTAATTATTATTTTAATTTTTATTTAAAAAACTACTGAATATATTTCGCTGAATTTTTTTTATATATTTCATGGAATAATTTGAATATTACCTAAAATTTTCGAAGCAATTTGTGAATTTTAAATCCGCTTAAAAAACGTTTGAAAAATTAGGTCCCATAGGGCTCGATGTATTTCATTTTTTCAACCCGGGTTCAATCCAAAACTAATTGGGTGATCTTATTCATTTATATTCCCATAGGTCCTACAGACCGTCTGAACAACATACTAAAATTTCATTTTGATTAAGTCATTTTTACGGCAGTTATCGTGCTAACGGACAGACAGAATGAACAAAGTCAAACACTTTTCAACTTTGTTGTAAAGTGTTAAAAATAATAGTCTTTTTAAATTTGATTTATATTCCATTAAGAGTATCAAATTAAAAATTATCAATATGTATAGTGATTTAAATATTAAATATAAATTTCTTAAATTTCCATATATAGTGCTTATTCCTAAATTTCATAAAAATTCTATTAAATTTAGAACAGTAACTAGTGGTCATAATACTTAATCTACTACTGTGAGTAAATTACTACTAAATTCTTTAAATCTAATAAATGATAGTTTACGTTAGTCTAGCAATAATTACCTTATTCTAAATAATAGTAAAGAATTAAAGGATAAATTAACATCACTCAGAAAACTAATAAATTTCAATCTTTTGATTTTAAAGATCTTTTTAATAATATTAAGATCTCAAACCTGTATGATTTAATTTTAGCTCTATATAATGCTTATATTACTAATCTATCAACACAAACCAATTTTATAAATTTTCCTAAACTTCTTCACTTTGTTATTTTCAATAATTATATTTTTCAAGGAAATAAATTATACTTACAAGTCTCAGGAGTTCCACAGGGTGGCTGCAGTAGCAGTATGTTAGCTAATTTATACCTTTATCATTATGAACAGTCTTTTACTTCAATAGATTATACATTATACAAATATGTTGATGATCTGATTTGCTTAGTATATACTGAAAATTATGTCATAAATATAGATTTCTATCCAGACAATTTGGAATTAATTCCTAATGAAGCTACTATTAGTAATAATATTAATTTTTTGGATTTAAATCTTATTATTGAACCTTCTAATAGAATTGTTACTAATTTATATGATAAAAAAGACATTTTAATTTCAACATTAATAAAATCTTACCATTTAATTCCTGCAACTCGATTCTATTGTTTAGAAATATTATACTTAATCAGCTTTTTAGAATTTATAGATTATCTAATAAAAAATTTCATGCCATACATATAAATAATCTAAAAATTACCAGCAGTTTATATAAATATCCCTCTTATTTTGTAAGCTGGATTTTCATGAATTCTATTCATAAGTTTTTATTTTTACATCCACTTAAACATTAGCCTTTCTATTATTAGCCCCTCCTTTTAGTAGCTCTGATTATACATTTTCACATTACTGTTATTTATTTCTTATGAATGGCAACAGTAGATCATTTCTTTTTCCTTTGCGAATGGCAACACTGGTCTCTTCATTCTGGATTCGCATGTACGACACGTTCGTGCATATGTAGTGTTATTTTCCAGGTATTCTTATTTCCTTCCATTTTTTCTTCTTTATGTGTGTATGTTGTCCAAGTAGAAATAGTTTATAGATATAATCTATCTATTTCTTCAGAAACCTACATTTTTTGTGTTTGCTTCGATAAAATACTTGGACCCGAGGAAGAGTTTTGGAGAAGCGAACAAATCCATGATTTAGGCCTAGCCCTTGTCCAAGTGTATAGCATTTATGCTTGGATTTCATTTGTTTTTCTTTTATCGATTCCATACCACTGATTTTTGATGATTTTCTTTAACTTCATGATTCGAAATTTGTATTTTTTTCCAATTTGATTGAAGATTTGCTGATATATACTTTTATTTTGTAGGCCTGTTAGAAAGTTAGGTTTTTCGAGTTACAGCTTCTCACTTTTCTTTCATTGGACTTTCAAACTATTATATATATATATATATATATATAGATGATGTTTAATATAATCAGCTTACCTGTCCATGAACATCACTTGTGGAAATTCCAATTTATTATGAATTTTTTCAGGTCGACCTAGTTGTTGGTTAAATTGAAACCTGGAGAGCTCGAATAGCATGACAGGAGGTAGCCTTGTGAACCAACTCTAAAAATCAGTAAATCTAGAATTAAAGTCATACTAAGGAAGCAATGATAAGCAGTACAAATAGACAATTGATACAAATCCATTTTGTAATAAATTATAAAAACAAATTTAAAGGAAATTTCTAAAAATGAAGAAACATTTCTAATAGTAAATGTAATATTTTGAAACAAATATGTAAAAATACTAGTTTTGCTGGTGAAAAGAGCTGCTTTCTTCAGGATTCAAAAGAGATGTCACCCAGTTAATGTAGGAAAATATCACTTTCTTCCTTTAACTGCACCGTTCTCATCCCAGAGAAGGATTTTCAAGGATAACTATTATAGCACCTAGCTCAATTATAAGAATTGCCTTTAATATCCAAAATACAGGGCGAGTACACTTTCCTCAAAATTTTAAGCACTTTTCGAGGACTTCCAAGTACCATGCAATTATTCTTCAAGGGGACATCATTTCTTCCTCATTATGAAGTTGTATGCATTTCTGGAAGGAAAAATCATAGCAAACTAACATTATTGTTTAATGATGAATGAAGCCGTTGAGGAAATTTTTGGGAAAAAACATTGTTTAGGAAAATTTTAGTGACAGGCCGACAGCATAACCACTAGGGAAAGTAGAACTTCTCAGAAAAAAAAAAAAAAATGCTGTGAATCTGCAGAACACTTTCAACTCTGCCTTTTTCAAGCACTTTCAAGAACTTAACCAAGGAAATAAGAATTTTCAAGTACTTTTAAGGCCTTGAAAATTCTAATCTAAAATTTAAATACTTTCTTAATTTTCAAACACTTGTATGCAGCCTGAAAATAAATGGGGTCAGAGAGGTCTTAAGAAAGGAATTTTAATAAATTGAGATTTTCCAGATGGAAAACAGAAGGAAGATGAAAAGGGGTGTCTTTTCAGGTAGCATTGTGTCCCCAGGGTCTTAAATTTGGAATAAAAAGTCAAACTTTCTCCACCAGAAAAAAGGTGGGTTAAAAGGAGTTACTAGTGCTCCAAAGAACACAGCCTTGAGTCATGAGCAGCAATGTACTGACCAAAACCTGAACAGAAAGGAGATTCTGGAGAAGGAAATTCTGTTTTGCTTCCAAAATCAGATGATATCTTTTACCTATTTGTTTTAGGCTGTTTGACTACCAAAGATTTTTATTCCAGTTAACTTTGTCTACTTGTGCCCAGTATTTATTTTTGAACCAAAACATGATTAGTAAAGAAACCAACATAAATGCCAAAATGTAGAGTTTCAAAAGAAAATTATCGGTGGAACACAAGAAATCCCGGACAAGAATCCTCTAACAGATATTCAATGGGCCCGAATATTTTAAAATTAAGCATGAATCCAGCCTAGCTGGACCTCAAACCTCATGTGTGAATTTATGATAGGTGAACTAAGCAAACAGATAGGATCCACAACACAAAAAATGTGATGCTGTAAAACATTTTATCAGAAATTATGGGGTCCAGAATGTTTTAAAGATGCACACGAATCTGGCCTGACCCAAAACCCTGCATATAGATTTACGATAAGTAGACTAAACAGTTGCTTGGGGGCCCCCAAACAGTGATCCAATGTTGCTAAACCTTTCCAGAATAATCCAGGAGATCCAAATTTTTTAAATTAAATAAGAACCAAGGCTGGCCTGAAACCTCATATGTGGATTTATGATAAGCAGATTAACCCTTTCCGGACGGCAGGCCAAAAGATGGAGAGCTTCGCTTCCGAACTATTCCCAAAGGACGCAAATTTTTTGCGCTAAGTCTAACTCTCGAAAAAAATTCACTAAAAATCACCTATTCAACACAGAAATCTACTTTTTCCAGGAATAAAAGAAATATTTATTTTCTATTTGATGTATATTTTTCATATAAATCTGAATACAAAATACTAGTTAGTTGTTCCCATTCTTTTATCCGAAATAAACAAATAATTTCACTGCCTCTAAAACCCAAACAAAAAAAATAGACTCTCTTATATTCCTGATTCACCAACGAAATCCGAACGCTGAAATAAACACAAAACCCAGAACTCAATTATAAAATTGTTGATGCTGCGAGAATTGCTCTGTCTGTTTATATTACAAAATCATGTTTCACCGCTCCAAATGGAGAAATAATTCATTGGATCCTCCTTAGCCAAGGTCATGTATCTGCAAAATACATTGAAGTTAGTTCCACGGACATTTAACGCCATCTAGTAGACAAATTAAAACGTTCCACATGAAGGCACGCATGCGTACCACTCGCAGTTTACGGTAAAGTTTCCTCCGGCACGAGTGTGTGCCGTCCGTCCTTGAATGCAAGTTCGCAGCCGACACGCGGGCGTGTCAATCGTCCCGAAAGGGTTAGGTGACATGATGCTACAGTTTTAACAGAAATCCAGGGATGCAAAATTTTCAAAATTAAGTGCAAACTCAGTCTGGCTCAAAGTATCACAACAGGTGGTATTACAATGAATAGGTGGACTAATCTATTGTAATATTGTAATGCCACCTATTGTAATAAAAAGTATTACAATAGGTGGACTAAGCAGTCACTTAGAGCTCCCAGGAAAGTAAACACAATGCTGGGAAACAATTTAACAGAAATTCAAAGTCTGGCCAAATGGGGGCTCTTGCTTAAATAAAAAACAAACAAACAAAAAAAAAACCAGAGCTCTAATTGCCTATGTAAAGTTTATAACGGAAACAGTATTTTTCAGATGCTAAACATCCCATTAATTAAAATTTTTTATCAGTGCCAGGTTGAAAAATGAGGTTTAGAATAACTTCTAAAAATGAATTCAATGACTAGACAAAATACTGAAAATCCATTTTCTCGTTTGCGAATCATTCATTTGCAGTTTTAACATGATAGTTTTAACATCTGAAGAAATGCACTTTGATTATATTCAAAATACAAAATACTTTAAAATGTATTTTTAATACATTACCAAAATACTTTACTATTATCAGTTTAAAATACAAAATATAAATGTATTTTGAAAATGTATTTCAAATGTATATATTTCCGATACTGCCCAACTCTGAACATAAGCCAGAAAAAATCTATAATTACTTACAATTTAATATTGTTCTATTCTTAAAAGCATTTAACTTAATTGATTATGAACAGATATTTTGCCAATGCTATCACCACTACTCACTGGGACAATCTGATCAATGCATATAAGTTTCACAGTAGCTATGCAAACTAAAAATTTACAAGCTAAATTTAAAAAATATTACCTACCAGTCGTTACAGCACAATTTAAGCCATATTTTACAGGTATATATTTTAAGTAGTTTGTGTAGATTTATTTTAACGCTATGCAATCAAATAAATGTGTCATATAATTGAACTAACTCATATACAAAACAAAAATGAAATAATAAATTACCTCTTGTCCCGATTTTGACATTACATCATATGATTCAATTTCTTGAGTCATTGCAGCTTCAAGACTCTCATGAATATTACAAAAACCATTTACTTGCAGAGGGTACTGACCAAAAGTCTCTTCATTGCAAAATGTTCTGCCTGTGGTAAGAAAATAAAATGTGTTAATAGCAGACTATAAAAGAACAAAAAAATAAATAAATAAAGCTTAAAAAGGAGCACACTATACCTTCATTAAGACCTTCAGACAAAAAATGCCCATAAAATAGATTCAACATGGGGTTTTGATCTGGACTGTCCATCATACTTTCTCTGTAAAAAAAAAAATTACAATAGTTGAATTCAGGAGGGATTGTAATGCTTGTTAATACTTGCACAAAAAATCTATCCCAAATATCTAGAACAGTGGTCTTCAAATTGGGGTAGGTAAGTCAATACTTGGCAAATACATAAAAATTTAATATTTTCTTTCGCTAAGACAAGTTTAATTTTGAAAGAAAGAATAAGAATAAGAATAAAAAATATTAGTTTGTATTTTTAAATTACATGATCATGAACACAAAAATATATGAATATTTTACTAGAATACTAGTTTAGAACAAAAAATACTGTTGTGCTATTCTAATATGGAACCTTTGTTTTAGAAAAACACCCATTTAGAACACTCAAAATATGTGCATCTGTATTTACCATAGAAGTATGGTAGTAGGTCTTAGGGGGGTACTCATTAAAAAAGTTTGGAGATCACTGATCTAGAGTAAAAATTTCCCCTCAGCTTTCTCGCACATTCTTATTCCATTGTGTTTTGTTCTATTTGTAATATAACCATTATCAGAATAATAAGAAAATAAGATGTATTTTAGCAGATATTTTATCCAACTTATTATTTTAAAATATTTCATAAAGGTTCTTTTTTCCAAGCTGGCAACAGTTTGGAGACACTGATGGATGCCTTTGGCTTATCTGTGTTAATATGAAGTATCTTCCCATTTACATCTATAGCTTAGTTCAAATTATCAATTTCTCCCATATACACTAGTATCCAAAATAATCTTTACATACATAATAATGATATTTCACGAAATACAGAACTAATCCGATTTATTTTTCAATGAGCAAAAGACAAACCTAATTATAATTTTCCAATCCAACGTGATCAAACTGTTTTTGATATGGAAATGCAGCAAATAATGGCATTAAGCTATCCAAAAGTGTTGTAAGCGCTGTGCAAGTTGTTTCTAGGAATGTCCTGAAACCAAAACATCTGATGTGGGCAGCACATGACTATCCCTGCAGACTCATTTACATTCTCTTTATTTCTTCAATTGCACAAAATAACACCCATAATTATTTTAAATTACACTGAATTTGCACTTTTAATTATATTTTCATTTTTCATTTGGTAACCGAACTTGGCGCAGCGAAGATATCTCTAGAACGGCTAGCTAGTCCTAGAGAAATGGGGTTGATCTTATTCTTTTCACCGTCAAAAATTAAGTATAAAACAAGCATTCAATTGATATATTTGAGCATATGTAGTCTTTTATTTTGGATTTTAATGATTTTTGCAGGCCATTTTCAAAACTTTTACCCCAAATTGATACCAAACAAATAATTGAGCAAAGTTTAAATTTTGTAAAGAAAAATAAACTTATGGGGTTGATGGGGGAGTGCAATATTCAACAATTCTTCTGATTTCTCTTCCTATTTCTTCAGGAGAGTTTAAAGTAGATGTCTTGCTTTTTTCTTTTCTATTTTTGATTCGGCTAATGAAGAGCAGATGAGCAGAGAAGATACACTTGTGCCCAATTTGATGAAGAAAAACAAAATTTTATGCTTTTGTATGACATTGTATCAGCTTTTTAGGTTTGATGCACATTGGCGTAAACAATGCAGGAGTGTGATCCTTGCATACATGATCATGAATACCTTCAAATACAGTTGAACCTCTTTCGAATCCATTAGTATCTCCAAAAATATTTTTTTCTGCACTTTCAGTATTAGAACAATTTGTATTTTTTATCAACTATTTCGGAGCATATTCTATGAAATCCTTGTTACTTAGAAAATATAAACTCCTGTACCATGCGAATGGCTGACTTCACTTGGAGAAATGTAACAAGAAAACAAAAAGTTGTTTCACCAAAGCAGGATTTGAGAGAAGTACAATAATGAGGAACAGAAGCAAATCGCTGATTTAAATGCAGTAAAAATATAACGTAACATTGGATGGTCATAAAAAAGAAATAAAATCTTGACATTTCATGCGAAGATTTCTTAGAAATAGATCTTTAATGGATGCAGTGTATGCAGCATTTATAAAAGCAGTATCAGACAAAAAAGATGAAGTGTAACAGCAGGCAGAGTACTAACAAGTGACTGTGAAGGGAATTGAAAACGCTGTTAATACATTGCATACCTTTATGGAATCCTAAAAAAATATAGGCCTCAAACCATTCGCCTAAGTTCTTCCTTAAAGGAAGTTCAGTCGCAGTCAGACATAAGACTTTATTGATGGGTTATTTTTGTTAAAGTATGGTTGTATGCTTGAAAATTATGTACATTCACTGCACATCATCATCATGGTACTATAGCCCCTGACCTTCTTTAAGATTTTTGACCATTCCTTTCTATTGGCCACTTTCCTCTTATAACTGCTAATACCAAGCAATTTCAAATCCTCCTCTGAACCTAGGTCTTCCTTGGGATCTTGACCCACCTGGGTTTCCCTCGAAAAGCATTCTAGTGACACTTCTCCTCTATTCTCATCATATGCCTGAGCCATTGAATTCTTTTTTTCCTTATAGTTGTAACAATATCTATCTCTTTATACCTCTCAAACCTTTTTATTTATTCTACTCCTCCAATGTTCATCTTCATTGTCCATCTATTGCTCCGAAAATTCTCCGCAGAATTTTTCTTTCCCATATTTCCAAAAAATCGGTATCTCTTTTAATTAATGTCCAAGTCTCCAATCTGTATAGAACAATTGGCAGGGGTGGAAAACTGAAAACTGAGTTTTGTAGCACCTTTGTAGCAGGAAATATTGCTGTTTCGTAGCAGTGCAGAGCAGTTTTGTAGCAGCTAGAAAATGATGTTGTGCACACTCGATAGTTATTTTAGGCATATAAAAATTTCATTTTACATTAATTAAAGCATGAAGAGTATTAAATCTTAAAAAGTTAAGCTAGAAAAATGAGAAAAAGATTTAATGATACTATCTAATCTTAAAGAACAGAAGTTGCCTGCTAGTTAAATAATACACACTAAATTTTCTTTATCCAAAATACAAATAGTTTATGCCCGAGATGCTTGTTTTTTAACAGTTTGGACACACTGAATTAATTCGAGTTTCTGTGCTCTTCTAATTTTGTGAGATTTTTTTCAATATTTGATTTTGCCTCTTTTAAGAGAACTTGGCCATTTTCAATCACTGATAAATCTTTCTTTTTTATGCTGCCTTCAATCATCTTCTCTGCTGTAGAAAGCATTTTTTGTGATTGTAACTTTTTTTTTAACTCATCACTGTCTATTTTCAAACTCTTTAATACATCTTTCTCGTGTTCAGCTTTTGGCTTAACTCCTTTTCTGCTGTTTTCTCCATTCTTTGTCTATATTTTTCCTGCTTCTTTTACAGATTTTAAAAGTTCTTCAGTTATTGACAAATTGCTCACATCTCCATTTAGTAGATTTTCAAAATCTTAAGAGGAAAACTTCAAAAAGTCATGAGTTTTATTATTAAAACATAAAATTTTTTTTTTGCATCACTTTATATTACAACCAGTTTTTCCCTAGGACTAAAAAAGGCCAGAAAAAGGGGACTACATAAAGACACTAAGTTACAGAATACTAATAAATGTGAAATTTAATAAAAGATAAAAAATCACTGTCAAACTATTATCAAGAATATCTGAATTTAATTGCTTTTTTAGTTTTGTTAAATTCCTTCTCATTTAAATATTGAAGTTAATTTATAAATTTCACTTTCCGAATATCCAATTTAGAAAAGTTCATATGTATTTTTTAGGTTCTAGCGTAACTACAATTTGAAATAATAATTCATAGCTTCAGTTTCCAAAAAAGTAAAATAAAAAATATTTAATAAATTTATGAATGATCAAAATTTATTTTCGATCTATACTTGCTAACCTTATAAGAAAAAACAGATTTTAATGTTATTTTATAAGGTGGGGAAAGTTTTAAGTTCGAATAAATACGAAATTTTCCATATAATTATTATATAATTTACTTTTCTATGCAAATATAGGTAATGCTTAAGACATATAAAAGTATTTATTAATACTATTTTATTTATTGTGCAAAGCATTGTCAGTTGTGAGTCCGCGTAAATTTTTATTGAATTGAGTTTGGTTATTGATGCACCCGCGTAGCGCGTCAAAGGCGAATACGCGAATAAAGTGCAATTTATATTGTGAATTCGCTACACCGGTGCCATGCTCCCGCACAAATGGTGCACGAAACACGAGCGGCCTTGAACGCGCATAATGAGCGCATGCGCGATTGACAGCCATTTTGTTGGAAACTTGGTTTTGTTTATGTCGCGATTCTCGTTTCGCGGGAGCATGACGTCATTATTAAAATGATTTTTCCGTTCTCGTGAACGAATCGCGATGTGGACAAAACTGGGCTTATCATGCAAATCACCTTTCTCGCCGCTCACGCATCCTGTTTTGCATATTCAGAGGGCGTTGCCGGCAACGGTTATGTTCCGGAACGCACCCATCGTCGGATATAAAGGCTAGACACTTTTCTGGTTTAAGGTAGAATTGATTGATCTCAGGCAGATCACGGTTCGATCAGCAGATTAATTTGATCGACGGAAGGATCTAGATCAGGCAGACGGATCTACATAAAGTCTTGTTCGATGTAGTCGAAGGTTACGATAAATGTTTATCGGTTGACGCGGATGTTTAAATTAAACTAAGTAGTTTTTGTGGTTCTCAGTAATGGAGACCATGTTCTCCGTGTTGTGGACTTTATATAGTGTTATTCCGTAAAGTTAAAGTTTTTGCCATAGCATGTGCCCAGCTAGTGGTGGCGTCGGAAATTGCACGTGGTTACGTAAGTGTGAAATGTTTTATTCTACTTACTCGTGTAAATACTGCTTATACCAGAAACGTGTCTAAGCGTGGAACTTTTACTGAAACTTTTCGAATGAGCTGTAGAGCTCATGTTTTTGTACATAGTATGCTTTGATTTGCTTTACTGTTTTCATAAAATATATTGTAAGCAAATGCAACGGATTCACTCTTCAATAAAAGTGATCTTGAACTAAACTGGAACTGTTCTCCTTTAACACCTCTACAGCTACTTGTATTTCTACAACTACCATTTGACGTTGTTAAAGCTGCAACACTGCTTAATTTTCAAAGAAGTTGTGCAACTAGAATTTCGTACCTCATCGTTCTTCTATTACCAGCTTCTAATTAACCTTTAAATTTTAATTATATTATATATTATGCCAACAGGTTATGGGCTCAGTGCTCCCCATAACAACGTTAAAAATTCAGAAGTGTTAGTGTTCCAGCAAAGAATCCTGTCGACGGGGGCCGCGAACAGCGCCATTTGCATGTCGACGAAAGCATAAACAAAAAAACTGTTCAGTTCAGTTCCAAAAGGCCACCTTGCCATGAAGGCAAATAAAATTAGTGCATTGACGAGAGACAATTACGTCACGTGGAGGAAAGAAGTTTCATTCGCTTTGAAAGGAGAGGGCTGTTTCGGATTTGTAGACCGAACAGCGTTACCGGTGGATGATAAGACGTCATGGCGTGATTATGAAAAACACATGCGCAGAAAGGACCGCGCGTTAGCGATCCTGTTCCAGAATGTTTCATCTGACTACCAAGAGTTAATAGACATTAACGACGATCCGGCAGATGCGTGGGATAAGTTAAAAACTGTCGGCTGCTCGAAATGCTCTTTGCTATGTTAGCTGAGCGACTAGACTAGAAAATTTGAAAGTCATTTGCAGATTTAGCAGTGTTTGGCCATATCCATATCTGAAGTGCTGGTAAGAAAAAATTTGTAGCAGATGATACGCAGTAGTGATGTGTTTTCTCAAGAAAGCAAGCTCGTTAAACACAAACACAATTTATTTGTTGTGAGATCCATTGCATCAGATAAAGTTACAAAATAAAACACTGTAACATTCGTTGCAAAGCAAAACTATATACAATGAGCTAGCAAGCTCATGAAAAAGGTTTTACCCAGTCTATGACTAGGCACACACTCTCAGTTACTATAACATCGGTAAGTAGAAAAAACAGCTACTGTACCACACATGCCGTGCACGTTAATGAAGCCACCATCATCAGGTCACACGTCATGGCTTTGGAAGTTAGACTACTCTCTACCGATCAAGGTCTGCCATCCATAAAGGTCTTTCATGTCTACTACATGGTCTGAGAGTCTCACTGACTAACTCCGAGATCACTAAGGTCTGCCGATAAGATCAGATCAGATCTGAATAACTGAGAATGTGTCCTATCATATATACACCGTGATGGGTACGCTCCGGAAACACAACCGTTGACGGCAGCGCCCTCACTATATGCAAATCAGATGCGCGCGCGGCGAGAAGGCGATTTGCATGAATGGCATGTTCTGTTCCCGTCACGAGTCGTTCACGAGAACGGTAGAACCATTCTAAAAATGTAAACACGTTCTCGCGATAACGAGAATCGCGATGAAAACAGAACCAAGTTTCCAACAATCGGCCCCCTCATGCAAAACCCCAAATCTCGACGCACGTGCTATCAAACAATGAAGTTATTCTAAAAAACATAACAGCAAAAATGTCAAGTTCTTTAGTATCCAGCAAAAACATAAAGTATATACATTACTTTTCATGTTGAGCAAAAAAAAATTTTTATCATTGAAAGAAAATTTTAGACATCATTGAAACACTAAGTTCCAAAAAATTAATTTTAGTCAAAATTTAAGTTTCAAGAAATTTATGTATAACCATTTAAATTTAACATTTAAGATTAAAAAAAAATTTACTATAAATATCAAATTCAAGTTGTGTAGAAAATTTTATGTATAATTATTAAATTTAACATTTAAGATTAAAAAATTTCACTATAAATATCAAATTCAATTATGTAGAAAATTTTATGTATAATTATTAAATTTAACATTTAAGATTAAAAATTTCACTATAAATATCAAATTCAATTATGTAGAAAATTTTATGTATAATTATTAAATTTAACATTTAAGATTAAAAAATTTCACTATAAATATCAAATTCAATTATGTAGAAAATTTTATGTATAATTATTAAATTTAACATTTAAGATTAAAAAATTTCACTATAAATATCAAATTCACTTTGTGTAGAAAATTTTATGTATAATTATTAAATTTAACATTTAAGATTAAAAAATTTCACTATAAATATCAAATTCAATTTGTGTAGAAAATTTTATGTATAATTATTAAATTTAACATTTAAGATTAAAAAATTTCACTATAAATATCAAATTCAATTATGTAGAAAATTTTATGTATAATTATTAAATTTAACATTTAAGATTAAAAATTTTACTATAAATATCAAATTCAATTTGTGTAGAAAATTTTATGTATAATTATTAAATTTAACATTTAAGATTAAAAAAAATTTTACTATAAATATCAAATTCAATTATAGCTGTTCATTATCTCTGTCCAAGACCAGTATACACAATTAATACTAATAGCAGTGACATAGATAATGAAAGATTTTTCTTTCTGTATTGATATACAAATTTAAATAAGTGGTTTGTCAATGGATCATAAAGTGTGTGATAACAAGGAGTAAACACACAAAGTAATACACATAAGCATAACTGGCTTATGCGGGAATTGAAAACATGGATATATATATACATTCAGTGTAATGTGGAAAAATTTTAAAGAGTTCATTGTAAACAATACACATATATATACTCTAGATACAAGTATCTGCATCACAGAGGGAGGAGTAAATTATACGATATCCTAACCATATTTGTAAAAGAAAGAAAAAATTTAGAAATTACAAATTTAATCATTTTTGTTTTTGAAAATTTGATTACAAAAGTTTAATGCTAAAATTCCTCAAACATTTGGCAAATCTTATTAATGTACTGCCTATTATGTATAAAAATTTTGTTATTGATTTCAGCAAATTCCACACCTAACAGTTTTTGGACCTTCCCTAGAGTTTTGATATCAAATTCTCCCTTTAGCAAAGAAACTGCATGATCAATATCACCTATTATTTCTATGTTGCTTGCCTCTGGCCTGGATTTGATATCTCTCTTTTCTCTGAAGTTAAACAAATTTTGGTCATAATGTATGTTAGCCTTAGCACAGAATTTTTTAACATCATTATGACTTCTCAGTCTATGTTTATCACCCTTCACTGAGTAGTAAACATCAGTTCGAGTTCCATCAGGCCTGGGTACGATCTTCCTTTCCCAATCGATGTTTGAACAGGGGGTCAGACCGGAATCAGCAGGAGAGTCCTCTTCCTCACTAGTATGACTAGTGTCATGGCTCTCACCTGCTTCTTCCTCCAACTCACTATCCAAACATCCCGATCCTGAATCTGATGTTCGAGTAAAACCCGATTTCTTTTGGGTGAAGTTTCTAGGTCGAATGGGGTCCAGGACGCCTTCCGCTGCTTCCATCTCCTCAAAACGGACATTGCTTATTTCTAATATTTTTCCTTCTTTCACAAGAATTCTATAGCCTCTGGTATTTTCCGCATATCCTACCATAACTCCCAGTTGAGCTCTTAGGTCTAGCTTCTTCCTAAGCTGTTTTGCTATACCAGCATAAGCTTTACATCCAAAAATTCTGAGATGGGATACAGCAGGCTTCTTCCCATAGTACAATTCGTGTGGAGTTTTAACTTTAAATTTATGGCAAATCCTGTTCTTTGTATAAGTAAAACATAGGATTGCCTCTGCCCACATTTTGTCACCAACTTTGCTTTGATTAAGCATTGCCTTGACACAATCTAACGCTGTCAGGTTGAACCTTTCAGATACCCCGTTTTGTTCGGGTGTATAAGTGTTAGATCTTTCATGCTTTATCCCTAACTTTTTCAAAAAAGCTTTAAATTGACCGTGACAAAATTCCATGCCGTTATCAGTACGGATGCACAAAATCTTTTTGCCTAATTGTCTCTCCTGACAAGCTTGAAAATCCTGAAAAACTTTGAACACATCTGATTTCTGTTTTAAAATAAAAACAAACACCTTACGGCTAAAATCATCTGTAATAGTCAAGAAGTATTTGTTTCCCCCCAATGAAGCTACAGGCATTGGACCACAAACGTCCATGTGCAGTAATTGCAAAGGTTCTGTAGATCTAATCCTGCCTATTGGTTTGTACGAAACTCTTTTAGATTTTGCAAGTTTGCAATGAATGCAATTTACTTTTGCATATTTTAATTTTGGGAGTCCGTTTGCCGCGGAAACTTTACTTGTTTGGTGCAAGTAGTCTGAGTTAATATGGCCATATCTTCTATGCCATAATTCAGTTTTGTTCAGAATTTCAACTGTTGAACCACTAATTTTATTTGACTTTGATTTTAAATCAGATTTGTTTTTCCTTTTATTCAAGTTAGGCCTAATTTTGTTTTGACTTTTACTATTTGTTGCAGGGGTTTTTCTAACCTGTTTAGAATTTTTGTCCCTATCCTGATCTCCTTTACGGCCCTCAACCTTACTATTTAAACTTTTAGTTGAGTACTGTGGTTTTAAGAAATACAATCCTTCTTTACGTTTAGCGTAAAAGAAATTTTCTCCCTCAGGAGTCTTAAACCATAGAACACCTTTGGCTGCACTAAAAGAATAGCCCTGCTCTTCTAATACAGATGCGGCCAACAAGTTACGCCGTAATTTTGGTGAATACATAACATTTTGTAGCACAATATTATTTGTATGATCTTTAAATTTAACATACATGTTCACCGTTCCAATAGCCTCAACTGGGCTTTCTGCTTGATGCAAATGGCGCCGGTCGCGGCCCCCGTCGATGGAATTCACAACTCTTCACTGCTGCTTTATCACGGATAAAAGTTATGGCCTTGACATACTAGGGCCCATAACCAAATGTCGGCTGCTCGAAATGCTCTTTGCTATGTTAGCTGAGCGACTAGACTAGAAAATTTGAAAGTCATTTGCAGATTTAGCAGTGTTTGGCCATATCCATATCTGAAGTGCTGGTAAGAAAAAATTTGTAGCAGATGATACGCAGTAGTGATGTGTTTTCTCAAGAAAGCAAGCTCGTTAAACACAAACACAATTTATTTGTTGTGAGATCCATTGCATCAGATAAAGTTACAAAATAAAACACTGTAACATTCGTTGCAAAGCAAAACTATATACAATGAGCTAGCAAGCGCATGAAAAAGGTTTTACCCAGTCTATGACTAGGCACACACTCTCAGTTACTATAACATCGGTAAGTAGAAAAAACAGCTACTGTACCACACATGCCGTGCACGTTAATGAAGCCACCATCATCAGGTCACACGTCATGGCTTTGGAAGTTAGACTACTCTCTACCGATCAAGGTCTGCCTTCCATAAAGGTCTTTCATGTCTACTACATGGTCTGAGAGTCTCACTGACTAACTCCGAGATCACTAAGGTCTGCCGATAAGATCAGATCAGATCTGAATAACTGAGAATGTGTCCTATCATATATACACCGTGATGGGTACGCTCCGGAAACACAACCGTTGACGGCAGCGCCCTCACTATATGCAAATCAGATGCGCGCGCGGCGAGAAGGCGATTTGCATGAATGGCATGTTCTGTTCCCGTCACGAGTCGTTCACGAGAACGGTAGAACCATTCTAAAAATGTAAACACGTTCTCGCGATAACGAGAATCGCGATGAAAACAGAACCAAGTTTCCAACAAAAACGCACTTCGAAGCGCCGGCTCGCGCCAACTTAGTGCGCTTACTGGATGACTTCTTCGGCCTGCGTCCGAAGCCAGATGAACCTGTGGATATCTTCTGCACACGTTTAAAGAAAGCGGTCGCCAAACTGAAGGACGTTAAACACCCAATGGAAAGTGTCTATGTGGCATTCCAGGCAATTAGATACCTCTCGGACGACTTTCAAGGGATGGTCCAACAAATCTATCGCTGGGAGGACAAGGATTTTACTTTGGAAAAAATCCAACGAGAATTGTCCGAAGAGGAAGGACGTATCCGGCAACTGCGTAGTGACAGAAACCATGTAAGTCAGAATTCATCTGTATTCTTGTCTCAAAGTAATGTAAAAGTGAAATGTAAAAATAACAATGTGTTTAAAAATGTTAAACCAGTTAAAAAGGTCATAGGACCGTGTTATTTTTGTAAAAAGGCTGGTCATTTAAAGAGAAATTGCCCTACTCTTAAGTCTAGCTCAAATATAATAGAATTATATTCTTCTGCTAGAATTGAAGCAAATACTGTGCAGGATCCTAGCGATAGATTCAGCTGGGTAATTGACACCGCTGCTACGCGGCACTTTTGCAATGACATTAATCTGTTCTCAAAATTTAAGGAAAGCAAAGGTGCATCTATGTCGCTAGCAGTGGGTGATATTGAGAGCCCAGTTGAGGCTATCGGTACGGTCAAAATGTTTGTTCAGTTTAAGAACGTAAGAAGTGATATTGTTTTGTCTGATGTAATGTTTTCGCCTAAGTTAAGACGAAACTTATTAGCTGCATCTGTTCTTGAGGAACAGGGGTATACATTTAAAGGGGCTAATGGGGTATTGTGGTTTAACACTCCAAAGGGGAAAAAATACTTCTATGCTAAACGAAAAGGCTTATATTTTTTAAAACCTCAATACGAAGTTCAGACTGTAAATAACAATATTGAAGACCGTAAAACTAGAAGAAAGGATCAGGATAGGGATAAAGATTCTAAGAAGGATAAAAAACCCCTAAATAAGAAAAACAGTATTAACAAAATGAAAAATTTGCCTAGTGTAAATAAAAGTAAACATAACTCTGAGGTGAAGTCAAGGTCAAAAGGAAAAGCTAATGATAAACCAAGTTGTTCGGTTTCTGAGGTTTTAAATAAAACGGAACTCTGGCATAGGAGATATTGCCACATTAACACTGATTATTTATATCAGGCAAGTAAAGTTTCCGCGGCTAATGGACTCCCTAGACTAAAATATGCAAAAATTAATTGTACATATTGTAAATTAGCAAAGTCTAAGAGAATTTCTTTTAAGCCAATTTGTAGGATAAGGTCCACTAAACCTTTACAATTACTCCATATGGATGTGTGTGGTCCCTTACCTACAGCTTCAATGGGCGGAAACAGATACTTTTTGACAATAACTGACGACTTCAGCCGGAAAGTGTTTGTGTATATCATGAAACAAAAATCAGAGGTGTTTAAAATATTTAAGGAATTCCAAGCTAAGGAAGAGAGGCAGCTAGGCAAAAAGATTTTGTGTATCCGTACGGACAATGGTATGGAGTTCTGTCACAACCAGTTCAAGGCATATGGTCAAATGTATATACGCCCGAACAGAACGGGGTTTCTGAGAGATTTAATCTAACTGCACTAGATTGTGTAAAAGCTATGCTTGATCAAAGTCAGGTTGATAACAGGATGTGGGCAGAGGCGATTTTGTGTTTTACACATACCAAGAACAGAATATGTCATAAGTTCAAAACCAAAACTCCACACGAGTTATATTATGGAAGGAAGCCAGCCGTTGCTCACCTCAAAGTTTTTGGGTGCAAAGCCTATGTGGGCACTGCCAAACAAATTAGGAATAAGTTGGATATGAGAGCCCAAGTAGGAATTATGGTCGGTTATGCCGAAGGCACCAAAGGCTATAGGATATTTATAGCAAATAAAAAGAAAGTTGAGGAAACTTGTAATGTAAGATTTGAGGAAGGAGAGGCAGCGGAAGGCGTCCTGGACCCTAATTACCCTAAAGGAATCACCTTGAGGAAATCGAACGTTACTCAGTCGATTGACTCGGAATCAGAATGCTTGGGAGGAGTGTCAGAGGAAGAAGCAGGTGAGAGCCGTGACACTAGCAAATCTAGTGGGGATGAGGACTCTCCTGCTGATTCTGATCTGACACCCTGCTCAGATATTAACTGGATACGGAAAGCAGTACCTAGGCCTGATGGGAGTAGGACGGATATTTACTACTCAGTAAAAGGTGACAATAAAAGGCTGAGATCTCATAATGATGTCAGAAAGTTTTGTGAAAAATCTAACATTCATTATGATCAGCAAATGTTTAATTTTAGAGAGAAAAAGGGTGTAAGTGATATCAAAAGAAAACCGGAAGCAAGCAATGTTGAGATCTTGATACCCAAGAGCTATAGATCGGCAATAGAATCTCCCCAGTCCGATAAATAGCAAGAGGCCATGAATGATGAAATAGCTACAATGCAGGAGAGGGGTGTCTGGGACTTAGTGCCTGCACCCATCTCACAACAAAAAATAATCGTAAGTAGATGGGTTTATACCATTAAAAAGGATGAAAGGGGAAATGTCAAAAGATTCAAAGCTCGCCTAGTAGCTCAAGGATATACCCAGATAAAGGGGGACTCATATGATGAAGTGTTTAGCCCTGTGATTAATTTTAAATTAATCAGAGCCTTCTTCTCCATATTTGTTTGCATGCTTAAATGGAAACATTTTCAACTGGACATTAAGTCCGCATATCTTTATGCAAAGTCGAATGATAAAATTTTTTTGAAACAACCACATGGATATGTCGATCCTAACCAGCCTCAATATGTATGTTTGCTTAAGAAAGCAATATATGGCCTTCACCAAAGCGGAAGGGAATGGTATACAGAGCTTGACACCCCTTTGAAAAAATTGAACTTTTTAAAATTTAGATGGTGCAACTGTGCTTATATATATCAGAATAAAGTATTAATGCTGGTTTACATAGACGACATAATTTTGTTTGCTAAACAACAAAATGATATAGACCATACTGTTTCACTTTTGAGTAAAGAATTTGATATCAAAGAATTAGGAAAAGTCAAAAGACTTTTGGGTGTGGAATTTAAGGAGATAGAAGACAAATTTTATATACATCAAGGTGATTACATTGACAAAGTTTGTCAGATGTTTAAAAGGTTCAAATATCCAGTTTCCTCACTACCTATTGCAAAGGGTAACATCTTAAGCAAGATTGATTGCCCAATGAATGATAGTGAATTAACACAAATGCAGGGTTTCCCTTACAGAAGCTTGATTGGATGTCTAGCCTATCTGTCTAGCAGAACTAGACCAGACATATGCTATGCAGTCAATATTCTATCTCAGTTTCAGGAGAATCCAGGAATAAAGCATTGGGATGCATTATTAAAATTATTGGGATATGTTGAAAAGACCAGAGAGTATATGTTAAATTTGTCAAATATTTGTGATTTAAGGCTAAACTGCTACTCAGACTCAGATTTTGCAGCCAATAGAGATGACAGAGTGTCACTTGGTGGTATGTTATTCATGATTGATAAAGTACCAATTTCTTGGCGAACATTTAAGCACAAGTGTGTTAGTCTGTCAACGATGGAAGCTGAATATGTTTCGTTGGCAGAGGTCGCTAAAGAAATGATATGGATGCAAAATGTTATGGAGGAATGTAAAAAGCTAGGTTTAAATTTTAACAAAAATAATTGTATAATTTTTTGTGACAACCAGGCAGCAATAAATTTTTCAAATTCCCGTATTGAGAATAATAGAACTAAGCACATAGATATAAAGTATCACTTTTTATGGAACTTAGTTGTAAATGAGTCTTTTAAAATTAACTTTGTTAATACTAAAGATAACGTAGCAGATTACTTCACGAAACCAATGACTAAAGATAGAGTTTTAAAATTTAGTAATGATATCTTTAAAATGTAAAATTTAACTGTTCAAATAGAAATTTTACTTTTGATATAATTCACATGAATTATTAAAATTTTTAATCTGTGCTTATCTCATATGTATATTTACCTTCTGTATCTTTTATTATCATTGCCATTGTATTGGGTATTTATTGTGTATACTAGTCATGGGCTAAGATAATAAGACTTAAATTTTTAATCTTAAATGTTAAATTTCATAGTTATACACTAAATTTTCTACAACTTGAATTTGATGTTTGGACTTAAAATTTTTAATCTTAAATGTTAAATTTCATAGTTATACACTAAATTTTCTACAACTTGAATTTAATGTTTAGACTTAGATTTTTAATCTTAAATGTTAAATTTCATAGTTATACACTAAATTTTCTATAACTTGAATTTGGTATGTATAATAAATTTTTTAATCTTAAATATTAAATTTAATAACTATACCTAAAATTTTTCTAGAGCTTAAATTTTTTATATCTTTAGATTTTTAAATTTTAAACTTAATGTTTCTATAAATTTTCAAAGTAGTAAAGAAATAGCTTTCTTTAGTATGAGCTAGTACTTAAGAAAGGGCAATAGTATGGTTATACTCAGTTTCTTTTACTATGTTATCCTTAAATATGTAATTTAAAGAATGCTTATGATCTGCATTATAGAGAAGTGTACTTATTTGATTGTTGCCATTTTGAGATATAGAAAAGGCTGTTCACTTTCTAAAATGTTATAGTATTATAAATTTCCTTAATGTATAAAATTTTGTGTATGCATATATTATGTTTTTAGGATACTAAGAACCTTGATTCTCAGAGTAACCTTTTGTTGGATGAAAGCATGGGCGCCGAGAGTTGGTGTTTTTGCATGAGGGGGCCGATTGTTGGAAACTTGGTTTTGTTTACGTCGCGATTCTCGTTTCGCGGGAGCGTGACGTCATTATTAAAATGATTTTTCCGTTCTCGTGAACGAATCGCGATGTGGACAAAACTGGGCTTATCATGCAAATCACCTTTCTCGCCGCTCACGTATCCTGTTTTGCATATCCAGAGGGCGTTGCCGGCAACGGTTATGTTCCGGAACGCACCCATCTTCGGATATAAAGGCTAGACACTTTTCTGGTTTAAGGTAGAACGGATTGATCTCAGGCAGATCACGGTTCGATCAGCAGATTGATTTGATCGACGGAAGGATCTAGAAGGATCTAGATCGGGCAGACGGATCTACATAAAGTCTTGTTCGATGTAGTCGAAGGTTACGATAAATGTTTATCGGTTGACGCGGATGTTTAAATTAAACTAAGTAGTTTTTGTGGTTCTCAGTAATGGAGACCATGTTTTCCGTGTTGTGGACTTTATATAGTGTTATTCCGTAAAGTTAAAGTTTTTGCCATAGCGTGTGCCCAGCTAGTGGTGGCGTCGGAAATTGCACGTGGTTACGTAAGTGTGAAATGTTTTATTCTACTTACTCGTGTAAATACTGCTTAAACCAGAAACGTGTCTAAGCGTGGAACTTTTACTGAAACTTTTCTAATGAGCTGTAGAGCTCATGTTTTTGTACATAGTATGCTTTGATTTGCTTTACTGTTTTCATAAAATATATTGTAAGCAAATGCAACGGATTCACTCTTCAATAAAAGTGATTTTGAACTAAACTGGAACTGTTCTCCTTTAACACCTCTACAGCTACTTGTATTTCTACAACTACCATCTGACGTTGTTATAGCTGCAACACTGCTTAATTTTCAACGAAGTTGTGCAACTAGAATTTCGTACCTCATCGTTCTTCTATTACCAGCTTCTAATTAACCTTTAAATTTTAATTATATTATATATTATGCCAACACATTTCAATGCTACGTAGATTGTATGTGCCCTCTCAGCGTGCATAGCATTATTGCATGCCAGCATCCGCTAATAAAAGAAGATTCATTTTGTAATGCGATACGAATTGCATATGCTCGCGCATCGTGCGTATCGTTATTGCATGAAGCGGAGTCATCGTTATTGTATATAACTTACGCGGATTGCATGCCCCTCTGAAGTATTCTTAACATTAGCCGAGAGCCCGCGGTGACTTGCACGCGTAGCAGAGATACGCGATCTAAAACTGCTTCCTAAACTGCACCGCGATCATCGACAGCTACTTCCTAAATTGCACCGTCAGCCGTGACTTAGATGCGTAGCGGTGGTGAGCGATCGACATCTATTGCAAAGAACTATAGGGCTGATCACCGACCTCCATAATTAAATAATATCAGGGAAATAAATTTTCCAGTATTTCATCGAAGCCAGTGAAGATCCATGCAACGCGTTATTCTAAACGCAACTTTTCATTTCCTTCTTATCATCCTGTATTTTCACTTGTTCAACGTAAATAGATTCATGTTCCAGCGGCAAATTTATGTGAAAATTATTTATTTTAATAAAATATTTATTTACTTTTTTACCCGCACTATTAAAATAAGAGTTTGGTTGCTCTAATATGGAATAATTAAGAGATGGAAATTTAAATAGATGCAAAAGGGTACTTAACGACTATCTCTAACGAAGTAAATCTATCTATCTGAAGTAAAAATCGGTACAACTGCCTGAAATTCGTAAAAGTCGGAATTTCTATACTTTTAAACAATAAACATAAAATAACTTGAAAAAGAAGCTATTAAAAAATAGTACAGTACAACCTCGAAAATCCGGTTGTTTTCCAAACTTTCGTTTTTTCCCCCCCGGACTGACAAAGTCCCGGATTTAAAACAACAGGGTAAGATTATTTATATGGAATTATATTTTATAAACAAATACCGTATTTTCCGGTCGACTTTCTGAACCCCGAAATGAAACGAAAGTTTAGATGGATGGCTGTAGATCGGCTCGTGGTTGGAGCGTGAATTACGTTGTTGGCGTTAATCTCTCCTCCCCCTTATTCAAGTCACAACTCCCGATGAATTATTTCGCATAAAATATACATCGTTATTTAAGTACTGAATTTTTATTATTAAAATTTCCTTTCCTCATTATTGAAAAAGACATTTTTCTGAAACAATGTAATTTTTAATATTACGCAGTTTAAAACATTATCGTAACATTTTATCACAGATTGTTCAATTAAATCTAAAAATCCCGAGAATTCATATTAACGCTCACGGAAATTTATTTTATTCACTTCATAGTACGAATCCCATTCTTCAATGAATTCTGCTTTGTCATCAGAATTTCCTCTCCCTCCCGATATCTGACGATTTTTTCGTTCTCGTCGAACGTGTCAGCTTAAAATCGACAGTATATTTTGCCCTTTTTGTTTAGAAAGCCATATTTACATGCTATAAATAGCGAATAAATAACTAAATAATATCGTATGGCACAGAACCCAGCACCAAGGTCATTAACACACGGACCTCTCGAAGGGGTCGGCCGTGTTTACGATTAGGAACTAAGCAAATTCCTTTCTTCCCTTTCCCTGCCCCACCACGACCCGGTCGGTGTTGCTGCAGCCTAGTAATGACTCATCGTAATTTAGAAAAATCATTGAGAGGAGAGATATTTTTCTTTTTTAGGAAAGACATTTATTTTATCTATTGCGATATATTTTACATATATGACTATTACTAATAAAGTTTTTACTTTTTTCAGAGTCATCAGCTTTATATTAAACATAACGTTATATAGATGCTAGAAAATAAATAAAACTTTTAAATTCTTATTTTTTGCTTTTCGTTCGTTAATAGCGAAAACGGTTTAAACGCATTTACACCTTTAAATATATCAGCAAAAGTGCTAATCCTCGCGCTTTACTAAATCTCGGTGCTACATTAAATTCTTCTGGTGCTTCATTAAATCTCGACAAAGCTGATAAAACGGAAGTTCTGCACTGTGATGATGATGCACCAATCGTAAATAAATGGAGTGATGGCGAAATTCGCGATATGATATTACAGGGTTGCCACTCTCCAGAGAATATGAAATTCCCTGACTTTTCCAGGTTTTCCAGATAAATTCCAGGTTTATAAAAAACAGCGCAATAAACTATTCAGTTAACCTAGGCTTACACGTATACCTTTTCTCTGTGTTTTAACATAGAGAATATAATATTATAATTGGGAATATATTAATTGGAGTGTAAATATTAAAATATTTACACTTCAATTAAAAATTTGTTACAAATTGGGACAAATAAATAATATTTGACATACATATACAAATAAAAAAAATCAATTGCTTTGGTAAATTAGACAAATCATGTACACTTGTTATAATAAATGTGGTAAAATAAATTAACACCAAAAATGTTAATATACAAGTTATGTGATAGTGAGTGAATATAGTATGTAGAAAAAATATTATTTTTGGAGATTTCTTATTTTGTCTTCAATTAGTGCAGCTTCTTTTTGAGCATCTACCATTATTTTGCTTTTCTTCCATTCTAAACTTTTCAGTTCTAAAGCAACACATTTTCGACTGTCTTCCAATTGTTTTTTATTACTTTCTGCTTCTTTCCTTTTTTGCATAGTATCAATGTACCTGGAATGTGCACATTTTACTGACTGAATCATGGCCTTTGTTATATCAATTGCTTCAACTCCCACAGCATATTGTTTATTGCTCCATAAACTTGTCTTAATGCTACAAGGCTTTCTTCTGTTTGGTTATCAATAATGCATTCTGCATTAATGGAAAATCCCCTTTCAAGAAATGAATTACCATGTAATAAAATGGAAAGCAATTTTATAAAAAAGGTCAAATCATTAGAACCTTGTTTTAGATGCAGTATACTAATCCAATGATCGTCAAGCCTAGTATCACTTCTTTTGTAAGATTTCATTATGTTTACTACTGAAGGCTCTTTGAATAATTTTTGGAACTCTTGATGAATGTTGTCAGCTTTTAATCCTGATATCCATTTTTTAGAAACCAATATTTCTAGACATGCTGACAAACGCTCAATCACCAAATCAGTTTGAAGAAAAACTGCAGGATTAAGAAACGATATTGCTTTAGTCAATGGAAATCGTACAGGTGAACGCTCAAAAAGTTTATGCACAAATCTTTGATATGCTTTAAGACATGAATTGTTGCATTTTCAAAATGTCTATATTCTTTTTATTCTTTATCTTTCTCGATTCATCTTTTAAAGGAAAACTAAGTGTCACTTCAGAGGCTGGGATCAAGTTATCTTTTTCAAGATCATCAATTTTGTAAAGACATGAAGCATTTTTGTCTAAAACACAAGACTTTACAAATCTCTGCAAAATTGACTGTGCTATAGTTGTCACAGATTCATAAAGAAATGGTGCAAGTGGTTCATCAAATTTCAGGACAATAAATTATAAAACAAAAAATATATAAAGGTTTTATCCCGTGAAAATTACTTTATAATGAAAACAAATATTTATGTTTGGTAAAACACAGGTTTTCACTAAAGAAAGTAATAAATATTGATCTTTAATAAATATATATATATATATATATATAGAATTATATTCCTGCTAAAATGGTTTCCTTTTTATTTGCCTAAATCATTGCTTTAATACCACTTTTGGGAAATATCCCTTCACAGAGTGAGTTCATGCTACCCATTTTTCAAAATAGAAAAATTTGTATTATGCAAATATAAATAAAAAACTAACCTTAATAATTAGCCATAATAAGAAAATAAACTAGTTTAGTCGATCTAATATGCAACATTTAAATGATGGAGATGGATGGAAAAAGATACTAATGCACTCTCGGCAATTCACGCGATGTAACTGAATTGCGCAATCGCACTGTTTATGCGAAAATAATTAAGAAATCAACCATAATAATTAATCAGAATATGAAAATAAGCTAGTTTAGTCAATCAAAAATGCAATATTTAGAAGATTGAAATGGATGGAAAAAGATATCATTGTACTCTCGGCGATTCATGAGAACAAACTGAATTGCGCAATCGCAGCGTTTATGAGAAATTAATGAACAAAATAACATGTTAGCGATTTATGCTGAATTAGACAACCTTTGAAGAAGTATATTTATTACTTTCATAAAATAAGCGATCGAGATTTTAATTTACATTACACGCGGCCGTAAATCTCCGTTAATTTGATTGGCTTTACCCTGCATTTTATTATGGATTTACTACGATCCCGGGAATGGTAGAAATCAGTGCTAAAAAAGTGGAAAATGGGTGTTTCCGAGGAATTATAGTATGTCTGGTTAATTGATAAATTTCAAACAAAAAAAGCCGGAGAATTTCGTTAGTAATCCGGAGGCCGGAGAAGTAATGAAAAATCCGGAGTCTCCGGCCCCGGAGAGTTGGCACGTCTACAATACTCTGAAGCCAGCAAAATGCACGGTACTAGGCAGCGCCGGCGCCGCGCCGTCAAAAGTTGGATGGTTGGTTTATTGGGTTGAAATACGCGTTACGCGTAGCCACAGAATACTATATTAGTAGTCTGTGCGCGTAGCCTAGACGGCGGCGGGCGGCCAGAAATGTTTGCGTTCGTCGAGCTAATAACTGGTTTTTCCGATCCTTGATCTTTTGAACAATCGTTCTTAGTACACATCGTGAATTTTATTTGCATTATTTAAATTTAAAAAAAAATTCCAGATTTCCCGCGAAATTCCCTGACTTTTCCCGGTTTTCCCTGACTGTTTTCAAATTCCCTGACATTTCCCGGTTTCCAGGTTGAGTGGCAACCCTGTATTAAATAAAAAAATATCAAAGTAGGGAATGATAAATGTGGAGAAGAAAAAATACCCATTGATAATCTTATGCAAACAATCGATCATGTAATTAAAGGTCTTGAATAAAGAAGCTTTAAAACCGAAAAGATAAATGACCATCTACAGGATAAAGAAAACTGCTTTCTCAAACTAAAATTAATGAAATAACAAATGTTAATTCAAATATTTAAACGAAATGATAAAATGTAATTTTATCATTTCGTTTCGTTCACACATTCTAAATTACTAATGTGTATATATTTTTTCTTAGAAATTTCTTTTGCCCTATTTTTTAGATTAAATAATATGTTTTAATTGATTAACTTAACTTTTGTCATTATTTTTACTAAAGATGGTGCTTTATAGTGTATTTAGTTAATATCAAATCTGAATTTTATTAAAATTCTATAATCCGGAATCGGCAAAGTCCGGATTTTCAAGGTTGTACTCTACAGTACTCGTGATGTGGTCATGTGATACGCAAACTTGTTTTACTGAAAATGCGGTCTGAAATCGCGCCGAATAACTGTAGATAACCGGATTTTTCTTCTCGTATTTCGGACCGATCAGTGCGGAACTTTCGCTTTTGCACGTGTAAAAAAATTGCGTTTTTGGCGCAGTATTGAGATTTTAGGTGATTTTGTAGCAGGATGTAGCAGTGAACGGAAATTGTAGCAGTTTGGCGCAATTGGCGCAGATTTTCCACCCCTGAATTGGTCTTATTATCACTTTATAGATGAGTATTTTGAGTTTAATATTTACATAGCTTGACTGACCTCAAGAAATACGTGAAATATATGTAGCACATCATACTATACAGAACAGAGCAGAATTGAAAAAAATTGATTCAACTTTTAAAATGTTTTAAAGTATACATATTAAACAATGTAATATTTTATCTTACCCATTATCTCCAGTACTCTGATAAGAGTTTATTTTAAATGCTTCTTCGAGCCACTCCAATAGTTTATGGCTGAATTCACTAACATCCTGAGAAAAGCATATAATGCATCAGTACTTTTGAAATGTTATTAGTTACAAAAAAAATTAAAATATAAATAGAAATTTTCAATAAAAAACTAAATCTTCACAATTAAAATGCATTCAATCTATGAATACGACTGGGAGCACAAATTCATGCAATTTTGGAAATTTAAAAAGCAAATTCTCAACATAGAAATTTGCAGTTCATCTTAAATTACAGGTGCAGATCTTGAGATATGCATATAATGCTAAAAAATCAATTACAGAATTTTAATTATTTGCTAAAAACACCCAAAAGCTCAAAATTTCTATAACATTTTGAACTGTTAATAAAATTTTGTGAATTCTTAACACAGAAGGTCACAGTTTGCCTTAATCAAAGGCTAAATATCCATGGGATTGTAGAGAATCCATTTGAGAAAACAAAACAAAATTAATTTTTAACTATTTGCAATTAACCGGCAAGATTGCTTCATACTTGCAACCCTTATTGTGTTAAATTCAATTGCTTTCCTTATTGCCGAGACCAAGTTTTCGCCAGCTGCTGATCTGTCTGAGAACTCACCCACAGGGGAACATCACAAGATGGCAGTGTATGGAACTTGGCTTCATAGCAATGATCCTCCTTTTACCTGTGGATAGGCCAGCTGCTAACGTGGATTGGTCCCTGAAGCAGATGCTTCCAAGTGGCGGAGAAGAGCAGGCCCTTTATGACCTGTTTCCAGACCCGTCTTGACTTGGGACTTGATTGAGACTGGGGTCTTGACTTGAAGCCTTCGTCCTGCCCGGTGAACGGTTCCGCTGACTCTTGCTCTCCTGGCAGTGGCCTCGCTAGGTTGTGTATAACCACCTTACCTCCTCCCCTTCAGAAGCTAGCCTAAACCCAACAGGTTGCTACAGGAGGGGGTCATTAATCTGTCTGACAACTTGGTGCTGAAGCAGTTGCTGCAGATTTTTTTTTATAGACAGATTGATAGAACAAATTCAAAATTATAAATGTGTCAATATATCACCTATATGTTTAAAATTGGATATATAAGAATATTTCATTATCATCAGATCAATTATGTTGTTGTTGTTGAGACCCAGACCGTCCGACCTACCAGAAAGGTGTAAGGTAACTGTATGGACGGCTGGGAAGTGCCACCCAATTTAGACCGGAACCCAGTGGGGGAGGCATCCACAGGGACCGTACCCTCCTTCCCCTACCACCAACCTCTCGGAAGGACTTACGGACCCACATGTTTAATGTGATCGTACTCCGCATGAACACGGCGGCATTTGTGGTAGCGTGCAAATCTAGCGCGCAAACCACGGGGATACCGCACCCGAGATGGCCAACAGCACGCGGTGTTCCGAGGTGGTCACCCACCAAGTACTAACCGCGCCCGATGCTGTGCGGTTAGTACTTGGTGTTGGAAAATTTAAAATTTGAAGATAGCAAAGCACGCACTGTCAGAGTCAATAAGTGTTGGCTGGGTTATGAAAGTACACAAGTCCAGCTTTAAAGAAAAACTTCGTTCACTTTATTTGGTGAAAAACACAACTCGGCATATTACACGTACCTGGTAATTTTCCATGCCGTAAAACATCAAAAATATACTATGTACAAAAGATTTTTAGTTGTAAATGACTAGACAGGGATTCCTTGAAGCATTTGGTAGTAAGTTACTATACTACCTCTATCACTTGCGTGTATTTCAGCCACCATCACTTGGCAAAGGGAAACCAAAGGATAAAACATCAGGAAAATATTTAAAGCGGCTTCCGAACGTTTGTAAGTAAATTTAACGTTCAATACATGCTGGTCCAAACTGACCACATCTGCATCCGTTTCGACTATTCACCGTCGTCAAACGATATTCCGCAGTGCTTCTGTCAAAAAAAACATTTCTGTCTGCCTGCATCAGACCATCAGTGTCTATCTCGTCTGACTTCTTCAGACGTCTGATCTCGATCGACTCCGACCTTCTCATTTGCTTCAAGAAACCTCTGCCCTATATATCCGAGAATGGACAGTTCCGGAAACGCCCCCGGATATGCAAATCAGATGCGTACGCATTGAGAACTGATTTGCATGAAACCTCATGTTGAAAAACGTCACGGTTCACGCCGGTGAACGGGAAGAGTCGTTCATATTAAATTTGCATAAACGCCCGCTCACAGGAACGTGAATCGCGATGTATTGATTATTTCCAACAATCGGCCCCCTCATGCAAATCCTTAAGTCTCAATGCATATGTAAAAGAAAACTTACTCTGAGAAACCAAGGTATATCAATAAACACCAAGGCCCCCAGTATCCTATCAAACATATAATGAAGGAAAAAATTTAAAGTATTATATCATTATTAAATTTAAAATAAAATGCATAAGTACTTATAGCATCTGAAAAATAGTTAAGTATTGTCGACAATATTGTAACAACAACATTTCACATCAAGTAGAAATTTATATACAACACAACTTCAATGCTTAAGTATCAGCATTCAAAAATTGAAATTTTAGTTTAAATTTAATTATAAGTATCCAAAATTTAAGTATAAGCACATTATCATATTAAACAAGTCAACTTTAAAAGATTAAGATTTTGTATAAGCATAGAATTTAAGTTTACTTTAAATTTGAGTATAAACACTATAATTCAAAAAGCTTAAAAAAAATTTAGTCTATTAACACAATATAAGTATACATAATTAATACTATTAGACTGCATTTGCATTGATATACCAAATATTTAAAAATACATGATGCAAGTAATTAGATAATAAAATTCCTTTATCAAAACTTTCAACACATACTTTTTACCAAGTTGAAAAATACAAAATTTTATACACATAAGCTATTATTTAGCATCATGCGGGTCATGGAAAATGGATGTATATACAAAGGTGTAAAGTGAAAAAGATTCAATATCACAAAAATTTATACTCAAGATATACTATCTTATATCAATGAGGTTTAAGATAAACAATAATGTACATATATGACATCTTTTTTAAAAAAATTCCCAAGTTGTAAATTCAATTTAGTATTTAAAAATTTCTTTAGACTAAACATTTAATCTCAAAAAGTTTTGATTTAGTTTTTAAAAATTTTATTACAAAATTTAAGTATTATTTCCTTAGTCATTGGTTTAGTAAAGTGATCTGCTAAGTTATCTTTACTATTTACAAATTTAACATTAAAAGATTCATTGACTATTAAATTTCTTAGGAAATGATATCTAACATCAATATGCTTAGTTCTATTGTTTTCAATTGGAGAGTTAGAAAAATTAATGGCTGCTTGGTTGTCGCTAAAAATAACACTGTTACTTTTATTAAAGTTTAACCCAAGTAAATGACATTCTTCAATTATGTTTTGTACCCATACCATTTCCTTAGCGGCTTCAGTTAGTGATACGTATTCAGCTTCCATGGTTGATAAGCTGACACACTTATGTTTAAAGGTACGCCAAGAAATAGGTACATTGTCAATAAAGAGTATCATGCCTCCAAGTGAAACACGGTCATCTCGGTTTGCAGCAAAGTCAGAATCTGAATAACCATTCAATTTTAACTCCTGAATGTTAGATAAATTCAACATATAGTTTTTAGTCTTTTCAACATATCCTAAAAGTCTTAACAATGCATCCCAATGCTTAATTCCAGGGTTTTCTTGAAATTGAGATAATATATTGATGGCGTAACAAATATCAGGTCTAGTCCGACTAGATATAAAAGCCAAACACCCAATTAAGCTCCTGTAAGGAAAACTTTGCATTTGCTTTATTTCTTCACTTGTCTTTGGACAATCTATTTTACTTAGAATATTCCCTTTAGAAATGGGAAGTGAAGTAACTGGATATTTATACTGTTGAAACATTTGACATACTTTATCTATATACTGACTTTGATGTATAAAAAATTTATTGTCACACTCTTTAAATTCCACGCCTAAAAGTTTTCTAATTTTTCCTAATACCTTGATATCAAATTCTATGCTAAGTAATGAAACAATGTGGTCTATGTCCCTTTGATACTTTGAGAAGAGAATTATGTCATCCACATAGACTAGCATAAGAACTTTGCTATTGTAAATATATGCACAATTACACCATTGAAGTTTTAAAAAATTTAATTCTTTTAATTTGGTGTCAAGTTCATTAAACCATTCTCTTCCACTTTGATGAAGACCGTAAATGGCTTTCCTCAACAAACAAACATAATCAGGCTGTTCCTGATTGACATAACCTTGAGGCTGTTTCATATATACCTTTTGACTCAATTTAGCATAGAGATAGGCAGATTTGATATCTAATTGGAAATGCATCCAGCCAAGCATGCATACGAAAATTGAGAAGAATGCTCTAATTAAGTTGAAGTTAACAACAGGGCTAAAAACTTCATCGTATGATTCTCCCTTTTTCTGACCATACCCCTGGGCTACCAAACGAGCTTTAAATCTCTTGATTTTCCCTTTCTCGTCTTTCTTAATAGTGTAGACCCATCTATTGCCTATATGCTTTTGTGAGGTGGATGCAGGAACTAGTTCCCAGACACCCCTCTCTTGCATTACGGCCATTTCTTCATCCATAGCATTACACCATTTTTCGGACTGGGAAGATTTAATAGCAGCGTTGTACCCTTTTGGTATATTTATTTCAATATTGCTTGCTTCTGGTCTGCCTCTGACCCTTTTAAGACCTTTATTTTCCCGAAAATTAAACAGTTGCTGATCAAATTGTATATTCCTTTTATCACAATATTTCTTAACATCATTGTGTGACCTCAGCCTTTTATTATCTCCTTGAGCGTAATAATACACATCGGTTCTACTCCCATCGGGTCTTGGAACCGTCTTTCGCTGCCAAGCAATATCCGAGCAAGGAGTCATACTGGAGTCAGCAGCAGAGTCCGTTTCCTCACTGGATTCAGACGGATCGTCACCAGTGTCTTCACTCTCTCCTGCCCCCCCATCAGACTGCCCTCTCGGATATTCCCCGTCAGAGTATTCTGAAAGGTTATCTCTTGATATCCCTGAGGAGATATTTCTGGGACAAATTGGGTCCAGGATGCCTTCCACTACATCACCCTCATCAAACCTCACATTGCAGGTCTCAATTGTTCGTTTCTCCCCTGACAAAAATATCCTATAGCCCTTAGTTTTAGTAGCATAGCCTACCATCACCCCTTCTGTAGCTTTCATGTCTAACTTCTTTCTGAGCTGACTGGGTTTGCCTACATATGCTCTACAACCAAAGGTTCTAAGATGTTTGACTGAAGGTTTTCTACCACTGTAGAGTTCATGTGGAGTTTTTGTCTTAAATTTGTGACATATTCGATTTTTAGTGTATGTAAAACACAATATTGCTTCCGCCCAGAATCTGTCATGCAATTTGCAGTCGTTCAACATGGCTCTAACACAGTCAAATGCGGTTAAGTTGAATCGCTCTGATACTCCATTTTGCTGTGGGGTATATGTGTTAGTCCTCTCAGCCTTAATACCGATACCCTTCAGGTAATTTTTGAACTTATCATGGCAGAATTCCATCCCATTATCCGTCCGGATACATAGAATTTTAGTACCTAACTGCCTTTCTTCTCTGGCCTGAAACTCTTTAAAATGTGAAAATACTTCTGACTTCTGTTTCATGAGGTAAACAAAAACTTTTCTACTATAATCATCTGTTATAGTTAAGACATACTTGTTCCCACCATATGAGGCTGTGGGTAAGGGACCACACACATCCATGTGTAACAATTGCAATGGTTTAGTGGACCTTATCCTACCGGTGGGTTTATATGATACTCTCCTAGACTTAGCCAATTTACACGATTTACAATTTAACTTATTGTATTTAAGCCTAGGAAGTCCGTTTACAGCAGAAACTTTGCTGGTTTGGAGAAGATATTCAGCGTTTATGTGGCAATATCGTTTATGCCAAAGAAAGTTTGTACTATTAAGTTCAGTTACTGAACTGCTAGGCTTAGATATTGAACTATTCACATTTCTATTCTGCTTAGTTTTTGTTTTGTCAGATTTAAATTTAGTTTCTTTAAGATTAGGTGCTATTTTTACTTTGTCTATTTTTCTGGAAGCACTAGGATCCCTATCCTTGGATTTCTTATCCTTTTTGTGTTTCTTGTCTCCATCTCGATCCCTATCTTTAGATTGACGGTTTTCTACGTTATGTTGTTCCTGGGTACTATACTTAGGTTTTAAAAAATATAACCCATCCTTTCTTTTTGCATAAAAGAATTTCTCCCCTTTAGGTGTAAAAAACCATAGAACCCCATTAGCTCCATTAAAACTAAAATTTTGTTCCTCAAGAACAGATGCAGCTAATAAATTTCTCCTAAGTTTAGGAGAATACATAACATTTTCCAATTTGATAATACTTTGCTTATCCTTAAATTGGACATACATTTCCACCGTCCCGATAGCCTCAACTGGACTTTCGACATCCCCTACTGCTAGCGACATTGAAGTGCCTTTGCACTCATTAAATTTTGAAAATAACTTAATGTTATTACAGAAATGTCGCGTAGCAGCAGTGTCTACTACCCAGCTGAGTCTATCGCTAGGATCGATTACAGTATTAGCCTCAATCTGTGGAGACCCAAGAAATTCCACAATACTAGATCCATTATTTCTACTGCAATTAGATTTAGTATGACCTAGTTTGTTACATTTAAAACACTTAATTTTACTTTTAGAAATATTTACATTATGACTAGAAGTATTTACATTAGACACATTATGAGATACATTTGGAAGTTTAGACACTTTTACTCTATTTACAAATTTCTTAGAAGTAAAATATGCAGAATTTGAACTCACAGTTTTGGAAAAGTCACTTGCTTGCTGCCTCAGCCGGCTCTCCTCCGCTGCTAGCTCTGCTTGTATTTTGCTGAGCTTGAAGTCCGAGTCATTCCATCGATATATAATTTGAACGATACCTCGGAATTCTTCCGGAAGGTACCGAATCGACTGGAATGCTACATACAGGTCTTCAATGGGGTGTTTCGCGTCTTTAAGCCTCGTCACGGCCTTCCGCAGTCTTGAGCAAAAAATGTCAACAGGCTCGTCTGGCTCCGGCCGAACGTCGAAGAACTCATCTAGTAATCTAACCAGGTTGGCTCTGGAAGGCGCTTGAAAATGTTCTTTCAAGGTATTCCATACTTGACTAGGTTCGTCGGTGACGTTTATCAACTCCTTGTATTCCGAGGATAAACTTTGATAAATGATGGCTAATGCTCGGTCTTTCCGGCGATAAAAATCATCGTAGTCGCGGCGACTTGCATCTTCCTCGATAGGCTTAGCACTTCCATCTACGTGTCCGAAACATCCTTCTCCCTTGAGGACGAATGAGATGTCGGTACGCCAGGTGACGTAGTTGTCCCGCGTCAGCAACTCCGTTCTACTTGCCTCCATGGCCACTCGTAGTTTTGAAGAAGCAGAAGCAAAAGTTCTTGTACACTGTTTACGTTTACACTGTTGCGTTTCGTTGTTCACACGAACTTCAAAATGGTGCCATGTGCGGCCCCCATCTGAACACTGGAACGATTTCTTTAAAGATACTTGCACTTATGACTCTATTGGGCGTTGAACTGGCCCCGTAACCGTGTCTGTTGGAAAATTTAAAATTTGAAGATAGCAAAGCACGCACTGTCAGAGTCAATAAGTGTTGGCTGGGTTATGAAAGTACACAAGTCCAGCTTTAAAGAAAAACTTCGTTCACTTTATTTGGTGAAAAACACAACTCGGCATATTACACGTACCTGGTAATTTTCCATGCCGTAAAACATCAAAAATATACTATGTACAAAAGATTTTTAGTTGTAAATGACTAGACAGGGATTCCTTGAAGCATTTGGTAGTAAGTTACTATACTACCTCTATCACTTGCGTGTATTTCAGCCACCATCACTTGGCAAAGGGAAACCAAAGGATAAAACATCAGGAAAATATTTAAAGCGGCTTCCGAACGTTTGTAAGTAAATTTAACGTTCAATACATGCTGGTCCAAACTGACCACATCTGCATCCGTTTCGACTATTCACCGTCGTCAAACGATATTCCGCAGTGCTTCTGTCAAAAAAAACATTTCTGTCTGCCTGCATCAGACCATCAGTGTCTATCTCGTCTGACTTCTTCAGACGTCTGATCTCGATCGACTCCGACCTTCTCATTTGCTTCAAGAAACCTCTGCCCTATATATCCGAGAATGGACAGTTCCGGAAACGCCCCCGGATATGCAAATCAGATGCGTACGCATTGAGAACTGATTTGCATGAAACCTCATGTTGAAAAACGTCACGGTTCACGCCGGTGAACGGGAAGAGTCGTTCATATTAAATTTGCATAAACGCCCGCTCACAGGAACGTGAATCGCGATGTATTGATTATTTCCAACACTTGGTGGGTGACCACCTCGGAACACCGCGTGCTGTTGGCCATCTCGGGTGCGGTATCCCCGTGGTTTGCGCGCTAGATTTGCACGCTACCACAAATGCCGCCGTGTTCATGCGGAGTACGATCACGTTAAACATGTGGGTCCGTAAGTCCTTCCGAGAGGTTGGTGGTAGGGGAAGGAGGGTACGGTCCCTGTGGATGCCTCCCCCACTGGGTTCCGGATCAATTATGTGTCCAAAAATTATAGGATGAATAAAAAATGGCAGAGCTGGTAGTTTTCATTTAAACATTGAAAAGTGTTTAAAAATCTGCTTGAAAGGCAATATATATCCAATATTTGGTCACGTAAAAGATTTTTCGAAAAGTAAGTGAATAAATATGTAGTTATTTAAATTTTATACTAGGCACAGCAGCCTCTGCATCTCTCTCTCTCTCTGTGTATATCCTAATCACCATCAGTTTGTCGTCAGTTCTATTGATTTAATTTAAGTAACTGGGGTGTTTATTAGCAATGACCTGTACTTGCAGTGGAAGGGTGTGTACTGTGGCACAGCAGACATGTTCATATCTTAGTGCTACAGGAGTGCAGTATGTCAGTTGAGTTGGTACGATGTGAACAATTGTGGCGTCTATCGTTAGCCATAACTGCCCACATAAAATTTTCAAAAGAGTAGCTGCTAAAAAAGTGACCACTAGTTAAATGCACTGCAGCTAGTATTAGCAAAACAGTGTAAGTGAAATATGTACAAAGTCACTGAATATTCCACATTTCAAAAAATTCATGTCACCTCACACCCCTTCAAAAGGGATCATCCATAAAATTTGGTCTTAGAAAGGGTCCCTTCATTTAAAGTTGCAAAATTACTAGTCTTCAAAATCAGTATTAAAAATTTCTCAATTAAAAAACAAAACAAAAAATAGATTGACAATACTGAATGAATAGCTAAATCCTCTTATATCACCCTTCTCCAGAGATAAGCGAAGTATGACAGTGAATATATCCAAGAACTTTAAGACATTGTTTTTTAAATATAAATAAAATTTGGAATTCTAAGAGTTTTTTAGATTTCTGACCTTTTTTAATTTAATACCTTCCCCAAAACTGCTTGACTTTTATATCATATTTCCACATTACCTGCCAACTTCAGGTAGGGGGTGAACACCCACAATAAGGGACCATGCACCAGATATGGCATTTTGTATCAGCTTTGGGGCAGGAAAATCTCCAAATTGGCACAATAAAGTAGAGTTCTGGCACAGAGAAATAACAAAATTTGCTTTATAAACTAGCGTTTTGATCACAAAAGTGATGCAGTAAAATAGCATTTTGAAGCTGAGAGATCAAATTATGTGATACCTCCAATATGTTGTAATACGTGAAATACCCGGAAAAATGGAAGTGGATATTGTTAGAAAACTTAGTATAAACAACCAATACGTACATTGGTCGACATACGGTCAAAATCCCAAAAGTTACTTTGTTCTGATTGGCTAATCACTTTAGGATAGCTTGTCAATATGTTTTAACTCCATGTTCCGTATTCCTGCAAATTGAGACGTCAGCATCCAGAATATGCTAATTTCTACTTCATCCAATTAGAGATTGGCATACTCTGGAAACATTAACTTCTACTTCTATGACTCAGCACTATTTAAACTTGTGGATATGTCAGTTGAGTATCTTTAATGATCATAATCTTTATTGAGTATCGTCTTTATCGATCATTGTAATGGGATTCTACGATGTTTATACGATGTTAAACTGTGTATATTAGAGTTGTTGCTATTGCTATTTTCTGCATCATATTAGCACTATGCATAATGTTATGTAAGCCTTTTTTTGCATGTTTGACGGTAAGCGGCAAAATACGTGGGCAGTTTTGTTTAGGCCTAACTTCTGTCTGACTGTAAATTTTGCAAGACAATGTTGTTTCAAACTTTATGCAAATACCATATCGAAAATTTGGATATGAGTATTATTTGTGTTATCTTCGATGTTGCTTTCGAGAGAATAAAATAGGTTATTTCACGTAAAGTCTATTTTTTTCCAGAAGTTACGACATAAGAATCCACAACCACGCTCTGCTTCATCTTTCATACAAATGGCTCATGTGCAATATATGTAGATTTCAAATTGTTTTTAAATTTTCATAAGCCAAATGCAAGGATCCTGAACAATTATATGATGGTGTGGGGGGGGCCGCAGATTCCCTGATGGTGGTGGTGGTGGGGATAGGTTTGAACTTGGAACCTTTTGATTACTGATCTCGTGCTATGCCATCAGCTCAATTCTCCAGAACCGAGGGAATAGCCTGTGAATCTTTCATAGCAATGAGTGGCGCAATGTTGCCCTCTGACACTTCCCTTTCTGGTGAGATGCTCGGTCGAATTTCAGTGAGGAGGGGGCCGTCCAGAAAACTACCAATGTGTCCCCAAGCTAAAACTCAGTCGGTGAGCAGAAATAACCGAGAGACGAATCGTACCTAATCGTGCGGCGTCGTGGTCAACCAGGAAAGGAGAGGAGAAAGTGTGCATCAACTGTAGTCCTGCCATCTCATGCACGGGTCACCATTGAGGGGAGCCACAGATCCCCTGATGGTGGGAGATAGGTTCGAACTCGGAACCTTTCGATTACTGATCCCACGCTATGCCATCAGCTTAAAAGAATTCTCCAGAGCAGAGCGAATAGCTGGCGAATCTTTCGTAGTGATGAGTGACACAAATGTCAGAAACGCCCTAGAAATTTACCCAACTTCACACGTTTCAATATGTACGAAAATAATTACAACTGCTTTTCAGGAACCAGAAACTTTACTTCAAAACTTAACATTCGTACAGCCAACGTCAACTCGTAAACAAAACCGCTCGTTTCTCTGACCACGTCTACAGAAACCCAAGAGTGTTGCCATAGCATTATTACAAAACTAAAATAAACAAATTCACAAGAAATGCAAATTTACATATAAAACTTGAATAACGAAATCAATGTGTGTTACTTAACATTCTCCCACCTTTTGATTTAAACATTATAATCAAAACTTACAATAAATTAAAGATAAATTAACATTTAAATGGAAATTAAACTTTTCTACATTTATCTAAACCTAGATGGGAGTCTAATTGTTCTGCCACTTCTAGTAACAACAGTCTTTCGTTGAGCAGAGGGTGAAGTGTCTGTCCACAACCCTTTTCTCACTAGCTACAGTATCAGTTTCTGGTTCTCGGGATGGACATTCAATTTCAAGAGGGAAAATTCTCTGAACTGGTCGAATTAGTTCCCCCGTTGCTGTCTTTAATTTCACAACTCTGTTGCTGCCATCTTTTCCGGGATAAACTTCAGTTATTTTTGCCATTGGCCAGAAAGTTCTTTTCTTATTCTCGCATTCAATGAGAACTATATCTCCAATTTTGACATTCAGCATTTTCATTTTTCCCCCTATGTTGCACTAATTGGCCAAGATACTCTACTCTAAATCTTTTCCTTAGCTGATCCTTTAATGTCTGCTGATATCTCAGTCTTTTTGTGAGATCCACTTTGTCCAAAAGGTCCAAGTCTGGCACTCCCACCGTCTGCATGTCCTGCAAAAACATAGCCGGAGTCAAAGGAGTTAGGTTTTCAGGATCTTCGGAAATCTAAGTCAGTGGTCTGGCATTAATTATTGCTTCGCAATCGCAGAGAATGCTCATCATTTCTTCATAGTCTAAAGAAGCTGTTCCCAAGACCCGTCTCAACAGTCTCTTAACCATCTGCACAAGACGTTCCCAAAACCCTCCCCACCAAGCAGCGGAGGGTGGATTGAACTTCCAAGTAATTCTTTTGACTGCTGTTTCTATTTCAATGGTTTTCCAATCAATTTTTTGTAGAAGATTATCAGCTCCGACAAAATTACTTCCATTATCACTATAGATGGTATTGGGTCTTCCACGACGTGCTATGAACCGTCTGAAACTGAGCAGAAAAGCTTTAGTAGATAATGATGTTATGAGCTCCAAATGAATAGCCCTATAAACAGCACACGTGTAGAGAACAACCCAACTTTTCACAACTCCCCTCAATATGAGGGGTCCAGCCAGATCTACTCCAGTAATTTCAAAAACTGACGCTTGTCTCACTCTGTCTTCTGGAAGAGGAACTGGAGTTGTTTGTATACATTTTGCATTGTGTCTCTTGCATCTAATGCATTTCGAAATTACACGGCGTACTGTTCTCCTTCCATTAAGTATCCAGAATTTTTCACGCAAATCTGACAATAAGGAATGTAATCCGGCATGAAGTTTGGTTGCATGGTGTTCTTGGATGATAAGTTCTACCAATTTATGTTCGCTTGGCAGTAGTATTGGGTACTTGAAATTGTCTTCATCTTTACGTTCTGTCAACTTTGTTTCCACTCGAATTAAACCATCACGGTCTTTCAACAGACACAAGGATTTCAAACTATTTAACCGTTCCTTGGTAAAGGTGTCTCTTTGAACAGTTTTGATAATTGCCTTTTCAGCTTTATTCAACTCATCAGCAGATAATTCTCCAGTGTTTCGATCATGAATGTTCTTTCGAGCATTCTGAAGAAATCTCAAAATCCATCCTACCATTCTTATAATTTTTGTATACTTTGAAAAATATGATAGAAACCATGTCTCTTTAAACGTTTTACTCAACAGAACCGCAGAGATATTTTTTCTTTCTTGCAGCACGTCTATTTCATTAACCGTGCATTCAGAGCGGGGCCAATCCTTTTCATTCTGTTTCAGCCATGGAGGTCCCTCCCACCATCGGGATTCAATTAATTTCTTCACTGAGCATCCTCTGGAGGGCAGATCAGCAGGATTATTTTGGCTATTAACATGTGTCCAATTTTCAATATTAGATAATTTCTGGATTTCATTTACTCTATTTTTGACAAATACTCCCCACTGCTCATTTCTTTTAATCCAGTGTAGGGCAGGAGAAGAATCCGTCCAGAAATATTCCCTAACAGAATCAAATTTCAAACTTCTCTTCACAAAGTCTGCTAGACGTGCACCAATACAACAAGCTAAAAGTTCTAGTCTTGGAATAGAAATGGGTTTTAATGGTGCAACTCTTGATTTTGCCATGAGTAGCTGCACGGAAATATTAGTATAGGTTTCACATCGCACATATACAACAGCTGCATATGAAATCCCAGATGCATCACAAAACACATGTAGACTCAATGTTGAGTTATCATTGATAAAAGCATGTCTAGGAATCCTCACGACATTAAGCATTTGTAGTTCAGCGATCCATTTAAAAAAGTTATGTGAAACATCTTTCGGTACTTCAGCATCCCAACTCAATTTAGATTTCCAACTATTTTGTAATAACAACTTAGGATACAATGTAACTGGACAAGTGAAACCTATGGGGTCAAATAGTCTTTGTGCAATAGATAAAATAGTTCTTCTACTGATGGTCCCTTCAGGTTTGCTTATCGCTGCGATGTCACAGAATAATACATCTTCTTGTTTGTCCCATAACAATCCCAAGACTGTTGACGGATTAGATTTGACACAAGTATCCGTTATTTCGGTATGTTCCCAGTCTCTTAATTCAAATTTTCCTTCCGCCATCACCTCTGTGGATATTTGAACAAATTCTTGCAATTCCACTTCAGAGTCTACAGAACACACACAATTATCAACATAAAATGCTGATTTAAGTTTCTGTGTTACCTTATGTTGAGCTGAAGATGAATATTTGTCCAAATGGTGTTGTATCACTGCTCCAAGAAGAAAAGGACTACAGTTTAATCCAAAGACTACTCTGCAATGTTGAAAAATCTTTATAGCATTCTGGCTTTCACCTTGCCACCAAAGAAATTTTAAAAATTCTTGATCACTTTTAACAACAGATATTTGCAAGAAAGCCTTCTTTATGTCCGAAATAACGCCGATTTTTTTCTCTCGAAACTTCAAAAGTATTGTGGGAATCAGTTCCAATAGATTTGGTCCCTTTGCCAAACATTCATTTAAGGAATAAGATCCTTTCTGTTTACAGGATGCATCAAAGACAGGTCTAACATTAGTCGATGAATTGCACTTAAATACTCCTCGATGAGGTAAAAAATGACCACTATTCTCTGAACTTTCTGTGATTATTCCTTCTTGCCACCACTCATGGAAAACAGCATTGTAGCTTTCAAACTTTCCTTCTTTCATGAGTTTCGATGTTGTGGAATTCAATCTCTTCTCAGTTAGTTGGAAATTCTCCTTGAGTATGCATCCAAGGAAGACTAACTTGATATCTTCCGTCTTCATTAATTCTAACTGTTTTCTTGAAATGATCCGAAACAGCTGTTTCTACTTCGTCTTTGCTTTGATGTTCACATGGTTCAGTGATTCCAATAGCTTCTAACTTCCATAAATCAGGAACATTGTTACTATGAATCGAAAGTGAAGTTAAAACCGAACCATAATTGCTATACTTTGAATCCTCTTGCGACTTTCCCATTACAACCCATCCTAGATGAGTTTGCACAGCGACCAGTCCACACTTTAGCTGATGAACGCGTCCTGTGTAAAGTTGACCAGCGAAATCGGCTCCAATAAGTATTTCAATAGGTGGCTGATTGCTTCCTATATCCGTGAGCTGGATTCCCTTTTGTCTCATTTCTTCCAACCATAATCCAGTCTTGAGTCTTGGTATTGAACCACATATAACAGGTTGGTCTAACACTTTAATTTCACAGCAATAGTTATTAACTGAACTATTCAAAATTACATTGTAGCACTTGTGCTCTCTCCTAGAGGTGATTCCTCCAAACACGACTTGTGTTAATATATCAGTATTCACAGGATTAAATCCCATCTGCCTTGCAGTACTTTCTAGAATATAAGAACGCTGAGAACCTGTATCAATCAGTGCCCTAACTTTTCTGTCTTTTCCGTGAGCTTTAAGAACCACAAGCAGTGTTTGCAATAGTACTTCAGAGTAATCCCCACCTTCTTTGAACTCTGTAACTAAAGCCCTCTTATTATTGGTTAGTTCAGGACACATAACTACCCAGTGCCTTTTGGAACAAATTATACACCGAACATGTGATTTGCACTGTTTAGAACGATGTCCAATCCGTAAACAAGTGAAGCATCCCTTCTTTCTTTTTAAAATATCGTGCTTCTCTTCTAGAGAAAGTTTTTGAGCTTTGAAGCATTCTTTACTTTCATGAAATTTTCCGCAAAATACACAAATGGACTTTTCACATGAATTTATCCCTAAAAATAAATCATTAGCAGTCGGTAAATTCATACCCGTTTCCTTACAAATTTCCTTTCGACTACTTTTCTCATTTTGCTTAAAACCAGCTTTAGCAAGCGAGATACGCTCTTCACCTTCTACTTCAGTTCTTAGGAACAATAACAGGTTTTTCAACTTATCAATGTAAGTATCAGTAAGTATCAGAAGGTTGCGTGTTCAAGTCACGTCCGGGTCACCAAATGTCAGAAACGCCCTAGAAATTTACCCAACTTCACACGTTTCAATATGTACGAAAATAATTACAACTGCTTTTCAGGAACCAGAAACTTTACTTCAAAACTTAACATTCGTACAGCCAACGTCAACTCGTAAACAAAACCGCTCGTTTCTCTGACCACGTCTACAGAAACCCAAGAGTGTTGCCATAGCATTATTACAAAACTAAAATAAACAAATTCACAAGAAATGCAAATTTAAATATAAAACTTGAATAACGAAATCAATGTGTGTTACTTAACAACAATGTTGCCCCCTCAATGGCATAAATAAGACCTTCCAAATATGTTTTGGAAGATTGTTTAATGTAAGTTTGAACGATGGATCACTTTTTATCACCTACCATAATTATTTTCTTTTTTTTGCAAAAGCCATTAAAATATTGTACAGTTATATTAAAAATATAGCTGATTTGTGTTCTATGATGTCCAAAATATGTGAATTAATAGAAAGTTAAAATTTGAATTTCTAATCCTTTCCCTGTACCTTACAATATGTGTGGGTAAAAAAAGTAATAGAAATGATCAGAATAATGCTTCCAATATTAGAGATTAGTATAAATGGATTGGTTTTATGATTTTTAGCACTGCTCTTCAGCAAAGAAGAGGTCATAACAGTAATGGCATAGAAAAACTTGCTATTTGTGCCAATTTTACGAACCTTTGTGATAACAGAGGAAAACAATATTTGCCATATCATGTAGCTAGTTTCAAATTTCAAGATTCAACTGAGGTTGTATTGGCTATGTTCATAGTTGCAGAATACGTCATGGCAGTCCAAGCTGATTCTTATAATTTGAAACCTGGTTCAGGGTATACCTGACTTTGTCGGCCACCCTAGCTTTGAAAAACTACACCACATATGTGTTTAAGGAAAGAAAAACAAAACAGAACCCCAGAGAACCCCAGCAACAAAACCCCAGAGAAAACAAAACCCCAGAGAAAAACAAAACAAAAACCTGGAAATGAATTTTGTAAGGGCACTCTTTTTTTTCTTCTTCTAAATGTAACCTGCCCCTATATTAAACAAGTTAAAACCAGTGCTTATTTTTTTTATTGCTTTTTACAAACAAATTAACAATTTTACATAATAAAGGAAAATGTCTGTGTGTATGTATGTGGTCTGTGGCAGGAAATCTAAGCAGCATCGTAAAGCCATGAAATTTGGTACACGGGTACTTCAGGATGCAGGAACTTGCACCTTGGTATTATTTTTTTTAGTTATTTTATATCTTAGCCTGTTTTACAATGATTTTGGACGATATTCACATACATAATTTCCTTAGTAACTAAAAATATTATCAAAGTTTGAATCTTGACATCGGAAATATTGAATATTTCTCTTTCAAACTTGAATGGAATCCATACAATTAATAAATTAATTTTCACGAATTTAAAAAAATATATATACTTTTTGCGTGTTTAAAACCTCTCCAATTTTTATATTGCAATATAAAAAAATTAAGACAATCCAATGTTTATAATTTTAACACCAGCTACTTGTTCTTGGCATTCAGGAGAAAAGGTCTCCTACAAGTTTTGAAGCTTTTTTCTGCTTTGCAGATTTTTTTTTCCATATATTTATATATAGTTTTGCGGATAGCGTGCGTAAGAATTTGGAAAACAATTGAGTAGTGTAGATATTACTTAGGTAACAGGCGCTTATTTACAACCTGGGTAATTCGTTCTAGTATAAAATATTACAAACCTGTTGAGAATCTGTTCCCCCGCTGTCTGGAAAAGCCTCTTTGAATTCCTCCAGTGCATGAGACGGATCAACATACTTCCGTTTAGAACACAGTAACAACGCAAAGAGTTTACGCAATTCTTGCATAAACAGTAGGTTTCGTTTTTCCTAAAAAAATTAATAACACTAACAATGCACGTTAAGAATAAAAACAGTAACATGAACAATTTGCTAGATTCAAACTCATTTCAGACTGAAAAATACTGAATATTTTTAAAGACCTTATTTACAAAATATCATTTATAGTCCTGTAATTTTCTGCCGAAGAACTGTAGTTTCTGTTATCCATACAATGCGTAAAAATGTTAAATAAAAATTTAAATAGGGAAATAAGAATACATAAATTTCTTTTAAAATATTAATTAAAAATGTATTCTTTTGAGCATTTTATTTAGACTCACAAATGATGTTAGTCAAAAGCACCAGACACCCACACGCACACACAGACACACAAAAAGTGTGTTATGCACTGTTTTTACAAGTTTAAATATTTTTTTCTTTCTTTCACTGCTTATCTAAACTATTTTTTGTCTGACCATGTTTATAAGATGTAAGATACAAGATGTAAATGTATCCCAAGAATTAAGATACTAGTTCTCAGGCTACAAGCTCATTTTCTTTAAAGGCAAGGAATTATCTGAAAATGTACTTGCAATGAAATATTGCATTCAATTTTTTATTTATCAAAAAAGTCCAAAATTGAACACCTTTTCAACATGCTTCAAATTACACTAATTGTTGCCATAGAACATTTTCAGCAGCTAAAAATGTGGGCAGTTACAGAACAGTCTAAAATTAAGAAATTTAATAGGTTTTTAAATATAGGCAAAGTATTTTTAGGGGGATGATATTAGTCGCCTTCACGTGGTGCCCCCTGTTTTTACTAAACGACTGACTCCTGTCGCTCTGTGCAGCCTTCTCTTGTCTTTCGGCATCTCTTGTTTTCTAAACGGTCTTTATTAAGGCCTAGACATGGCTAAGTTTAAGCTTAAGGTACTTTTCTGGAATGCAGGTGGTTTTACCTCTGACTCAAGACTGGCCACGACTTTCTACAGAAACATTTACATAGTTTTGGTTTGTCGGATTCTCCGACATGCCCACTTTGTGGCCTTGATGACGTGACTGGTGACCACCTCTACACTTGCACTGGGCTTAGTGATGTCGCAGAAATTTTGTGGAGGATGATTTTCATTTCGTTCCAAGACTTTACTGGGCTGCCCGACAGAGATTGATGGTTGAAAAACCAAAGTCCGGCATAGGATAAAAAAAAAAAAATTTAGTTCACTTACTACTTTTCAATTACGCAAACATATTTTTACATCATTTACTTAAAGAAATTGCCAGAGAAGTGACCGGAATTACGGGCATTGCAGCTAGTATTTATTAAAATGTTTGAATAATAATAATAATAAAAAATCATAAAATTAATATTGATATAAAGTAATCAAATTTGCAATTTTCCTTTTTATCTGACAACGTGTCATATTTTTGAGGCTAGCTGGTTAAAAAAAGAAAGGAAATATTGAGACTGGTTTATCATAGTATACTGGGAATGTTGTCATTAAATTTGTGGTAAAAAAAAAAAAAATATTGCATAATAAAGTGAAGTATAATTTTTTCAAATTTCAATTATTCCAGAAAAAAAAAAAAAAAATTATGGTTTCCTTTATAACTCAATATCACTGAAAATCAATTAGGCTTTGATGTTACAAATTGAAATGAGCATGTGTAATTTTAGGAAATTTTTTTTTATACCCTGAGAATAAATAGCTTATAACTCTCCTCCACCATGGTGTCCATTTATTTCAGGTACTCAAACCCAGCACTCACTCAATCGATAATAGTGAACATATTTAATTTTTTACGATATTTTCCATTTTAACTGAAAATCATGCAATATCTCGAGAGCGGTGGCATGTCAATGCTCTGTTTATATCATTTGGTTTTAAATAAAAAAATTACATGGAAGGGAAAGTAAAAAAGTCTTTAATGCAGTTGGTATACTATAGTTTTCAATATACAAATTTTGTTAATTTAAAATTAAGACATAATAGGTTAACACATTTTAAAGATTTTGTACTTTAGCAATTTAATGATTTTAATGAGGTATCTTTTGCATTTTCACTAATTAAAATTCCCTTGCTAAAATTCAAATATTGTTTAGAATTACTTACCTTTGCATCTGTAGCTGTTATATGCCAATCTTTAACCAAATAGCTGAGAACTAGTCTTCTGAATATTGGCAAGTGAAATAAAGACTGAAATAGGAAAATGAATATCACAATTTGACTTAAGGAGAAAAAAAATAGGTTTGAAAATTATATTACTTTTGAGGACACAGGGTAGCCAAAATATTTTTAAAATAATTGGCTATGATTTCTTTAACGACTAATAGAAGATGAATAATGGCATGCTCATCCTGATCAGACATTTTGACATTTTTTCATATCAGGTTTATTTTTAAACTAATTCAAGGTTTGCTGCAATGTATAATTAATATCCTGATCCTTTTGATTTTTAAATTATTTTAGAAATTGAACTTTGTTACAGAAAATTAAAAAAAAAATGGCATTCGTCAGGATTTGATGATGATTTACAATTTTAATAAAACAGAAATATACTATGCAACTTTTTTCATAGCTGTGGGCAGATTGCCATTTAAGGTAAAAACTTTTATTTTCAAACACTTTTAACAGCGTCTCTGTCATAACAAGTAAACTGAATTTTGTAAGAATTTTTTTTTTGTAGGGGGGGGGGGGGGGGGGGGGGGGGTGAACAGTTTTGCTCAAAAATAAAAGGGTAAGATGCCACATCTTTCCAAAATCAGCTAGTGGGAACTTAAATATATCTGATCTTTCTCTCTCTATATATATATATCAGGAACTTTGTAACAAAAAAAAAAAAAAAAATTAAAATAAATAAATAAAAAAATAAAAAGGAAGGGGGGGGGGGGGGAGCAATCCAAAGAATTTTTTAGGTACTTCAACATTGTTAACATGAATATTAACTAATTTTGTAATCCTTTTTAAATTCAATATAAATTACATCTTATTTTTAGAGTTATTTTGTAGTTGTTACTACTTTGAACAAAGTTTTCCAGTCTGGGGAGAAAACCTTGTGACCAACTGAAGCATAATCTTTAGTTCCAACTGAGTGGGGAAAATACAAACAAAGAAATAGACGTGCTTTAGGGCTTAGCAACATTTTCCTTTTATTTTTTTGTCATAACTGCAAAATATTACCTTTTCTTTAAATTTTAAATTGCCATAGAGAATTGCTCAAGAATGGGGATTTTAACACCTAAAGAATGCAGATTTTAACACCTAATACACTTCTCAATTTGCATCACTTTGGGAATTACTTGAATGCAAGGGGTGAAGAAGGAGGATGGGGGTCACATAAATATACAGATGGTTTTAAGATTTGTAATAATAAAATAAATAATAACAATACTTGATGAATAAATAAAGAAACATTAAAGAAAAACATTGTGAATCAAATTCTATTCAAATTATATAAAAAATACAAATTATATAAAAAATCAAATTTTATAAAATTCTTCAAATTATATAAAAAAAAAAAATGGAATCCGGCGAGCGCTCTGAGGAACTTTCGTTCCTCAGAGCGCTCGCCGGATTCGAACTACGGCTCGCGCCGAAGCGCTGAAAACAACAACTTTAACAGATCACATCTTGGGTTCCAATCAATAAACAGAAGAGCGAAAAAACGCGCGATTTTACTTATATACTGCGAAACATCGCTGCCACAGACTGTCAACAAAATTATCGATGAACGATAAAATAATTAATGACAGACGATTTTAATATTACGGTCAACCAATTAAAAACTCAAAATTTTAAAGAAGAGCAATGGAATTTCGGAGCAGACGAAAATTAAAAAGAAATGAAGTGAAACGATTTGGAAATATACGAATTCGGCAATAATTTAAATATGGACGATTCTGAAATATTTAAAAAGCTGAAAATAGAATAAAACTGTAAAATTGCGATGAATTAACCAATTTTTAACCGAGAGCAATAAATTTGGAATCAAATTAAAGGGAATAAAAAGGGCAATAAATGGAATCACAAATTAGCCAATTTAAATAAATTTAAATTGCTAAAACCTAAAAAGAACGAACTTTCGCCGTTTTTAACACAAAACCTATGGAATAGAACATATTTGGAACAGAAGAATATCAAAAACCTAAACAATTGGAAGATGGATAACTAAAAGAGAATGACTATGTAAATAAGACCCCTGAACACGTTTAAACAAATAGCAAAACTCCTAAAATTGTTAAATATCCAAAAGTATAACCCAACAACTGTAATTAGTCTTTATGTTGGGTTATACTTTTGGATATTTAATAATTTTAGGAATTTTGCTTTTAATTTAAACGTGTTCAGGGGTCTTATTTACATAGTCACTCTCCATTTTCCAATTGTTTAGGTTTTTGATATTCTTTGTTCAAATATATTCTATGCCATAGGTTTTGTGTTAAAAACGGCGAAAGTTCGTTCTTTTAGGTTTTAGCAATTTAAATTTATTTAAATTGGCTAATTTGTGATTCCATTTATTGCCCTTTTTATTCCCTTTAATTTGATTCCAAATTTATTGCTCTTGGTTAAAAAATTCGTTAATTCATTGCAATTTTTCAGTTTTATTCTATTTTCAGCTTTTTAAATATTTCAGAATCATCCATATTTAAATTATTGCCGAATTCGTATATTTCCAAATCGTTTCACTTCATTTCTTTTTAATTTTCGTCTGCTCTGAAATTCCATTTCTCTTCTTTAAAATCTCGAGTTTTTAATTGGTTGACCGTAATATTAAAATCGTTTGTCATTAATTATTTTATCATTCATCGATAATTTTGTTTACAATCTGTGGCAGCAATGTTTCGCAGTATATAAGCAAAATCGTGCACTTTTTCGATCTCTTTTCTCTTCTGTTTTTGCTCTTCTTTTCTCTTGATTGGAACTGAAATGTAGTCATTATAGAGTTGTTTTTAGCGCCTCGGCGCGAGCTGAGCGAAATTCGAATGCGGCATGCGTTCTGAGGAACGAATGTTTTATTTCCCGGCCTGGCTGTAAAAGTGTTATATCCTGATAGCAGAGTTGTTTACTCGAAATAACATTGCGAGCGAAGTGATTGATGTCTACTGAAGTATCGTCGGCGCCTTTGTGGAATAATTGTTTAGTTCCGGAGGTCGGATTTGTTCTTTCATAGTGAACTGTGTAGTTTAAATTTTCCGAGTCCCAGGACCGGACCTCCAATTGTTTACTTCACGGTTTTGATGATGGAGCTATCTGTTCTTTTGTTCAGAGCGATGTCCACTGGCGCTCTGCTACTCTCGGCTGAGAATTTTATATGATGTGAAGGAGCTGCCCGTTTTTGTGCAGATCAGGTTTCGGGAGTGTTCTTTTCGTTAAGTTTTGGAGCACCATATTCCACTTGAATGGTCGGACTCACTTGATGTACCGATGCTTTACGGGAGGTACTTCTCCATTTGGCCTTTTCTGGAGCAGAAAGGGACTGCACCTAAGCTGATGATAACTGACATCGATTTCGTCCTTGGGACTTTATTACGGCTGTTCAGCGTTTTCCCGTTTATGGGTGATATCTTTTCATTAATTTTATTCTTTTACAGTATTTAAATTTAAATTAAATTAGCATGTCTAAGACCCCTCAACTTATATATTTTAAGTTACGAATCCTGGATTATTGTTAGGATGTTCTAAATTCCCCTTTTGGCTAACTTATGTTCTTTTTATTCCAAATTCTAGTTTTGACAAATAATTGAATAAGTTTAACATTGTTAACTTTAAATTTAATATTCTAACGCTTGTACTAACCACTAAACGACCGGCTTTTGTATACATTCAATTTATTTAAATTATTTAAGATGTTTAATTTGTCTAGTTAATGAGATGTAAAATGCTTTGAAAATTCTTTTAAAATGAAGTTTAAATTTTAATAAAAGTTAGATTTTTTGAAAACCTAAATTCTGTGTTCTCTCTTTCTTTTACTTTAATGTTTTTATTTTTAGGAAAGTTCCATTTAATTTTATGTAGTTACATATTTGTAAATTTAGGGAGAAACTGATCAAATGGTGCATTTTCAGAAATATTTCAGATGAATTTCAAATGACATTTAGGTTTTGAGAACTTTCAGTGATAATTTGGAAAATTTAGAATGTTGTTTAATGTTTTTGAATACATCATAAATGCAGTTCCCCCCCCCCCCCCCCACCATTTACGCTTCTTAGACTATAGACATAGTTCTCATAAATTTGTAATCAAAAAGTACATTTTAAGTCTAATATACAATATATTTAAGTATCAGCACAGGTTATTAAAAAAAAGTTTGTTATAGATATTTAATATGCAAAAATAATTACTAAATTTATTCAATTTTTTTTTCAATTAATATTTATCAATTAAATAGGTAATTTATCTATAAAAGCAAATTTGCAGATTACTAACATTTATTTCCATATATAAACTTTTAAGTTGTTTGAATTTTATATAAAAAAAAACCCATAACAGGTAGGGAGAATATACCCTGAATACAGTGAGAAAAATCCATAAGCAGCTAGTTAGCATAGACCTTTTCAGATATTCTCAACACCATTATTTTCGCATCTTAACAAGAGATAAACTATAAAAGTGCATGTGGAAGCAATGTAATTTTAAATCAGATTAAAGTCACTGGAATCTTACTTGTATGACAGCAGAAAACCAGCAAGTATTGCCAACATTTTTTAACCCCACCGGCCAATCAATGCTTCGTTTACGGTCATGCGGGTTCAAGGGGTCTTGCCACACTTCGCCTCGCTTCCTCTTGGTTCCAACGGCCTTTGATTCGGCAAGGCTTGCTTCTACAACCCTATAGAAAAAGAACAATTAGAAATATGATATTTTAGGTATACTAAAATCTACTAAAGATATAACTGAACTAAATGAAAAATAATTTTAAAAGGATATATATATGGCTATATCATTATACAGTTAAATTATACGATAGTCTCTACCCAGTTGACTATACTTTCCAATTTGCCTTGTAAATCTTATGATCGTCTTCTAGTCTGGATAGTAACTTGCATTAGTTGACTAGCCACTTCCACTCACAGTACGCATGGGTAAAATAGCTACTAGTTACTAAGTGTGATAGCTAAATACTTAAAAGTTCTGAATATTAAAAATCGTTTCAAATTTAAGTATAAAAATGGGGCACATTTTATAATTCTGTCAACACGGAAATTGTGGAATGTAAAATACTATTTCATCTTCAATCACTGTATGTTGCCTTATTTTCAATGTTTTCAGATATTTTGAACTATAAAGCAATTAATCACAGTATTTTTCAATATTTTGAATTTAAGAATAGCTGCCAAACGATTTATATATTTGAAATGTAGGCTACTGTAGTTACCACAATGGAAATCAAAAACTATAAACAAATTCATTAACAACATATAATAAAAAAAAATCAGTTGCTGTAACTATACATTGAAATATAAGGGGCAGTCAAATGAAAATGAGACAAATGGAAAAACAGTACGTAACCTGCTTATTCTTTCAAAAGTAATCGCCGTAACTGTTAAAGCATTTGTCCCACTGTGAGACAAGACGGTCAATACCTTCATGGAAGAATGTTTTTGGTTGCCTATGGAACCATGATTGTACCCAGGCATGCACCTCTTCGCCCAAGGCAAATCGACGGCCACGAATGTCTTTCTTACGACAATACAGGACAAGAAACGATATTCTTCATCGTGATACCGTTCCAGGTGCTGCAGTGATATCGACATTCTGTTCCAACATCTGATCCTCCATCAGGCTGTGGGGAACCCACTGCGCACAGATTTTCCGGAACTTCAGATGCTCTGTCAAGATGGTGTGAGCGGTACCGTGACTAATGCCCAACATGAGCCGAATGTCTTCCACCGTCGGTCATTTCTAACGGCAGCATCCACCACAGCAATGACAGAAGGGGTAATGACAGGATGAGCCTGTCCTAGCTGACTGTTGTCTTTCAATGACACCCGTCCATCTCGATATCGTTTAGTCCACTCAAACACACGTGCACGTGACATACTGTATTCGCCATACACAGCAGACATTCGGGCATGAATTTCACTTCCTGACACTCCTTCCGTAGTCAAAAAACACACTACAGCACAATGTTCCTCTTTCCCGGCCTCCATAGTGATATCGGATGCACACACAACTCGCTGATCTCACTTCGAGCACGTCTAACAGACGAATGACACGGCGCTTAACGTTCGAGCTGTTCCTTCCTGATACCCAATAGAGGGCACTTCTACACACAACCCTACCAGTGTTACCAACTTCCGCGCCAGGCCCCTTATATAGTCTGCCTTGTTTTCATTTGACTGCCCCTTATACATCAAGGATTGATTGTGCACCAATAAAATAAATTTTTTCTGTGCATGATGGTATTAAAATGAATTTTGCATATCCAGATGTTTGAGTTCTAGATGACATTGTTAGAACAAAAAATTCTGCAATTTAAAAAATTTAGGAACAAAATTTCATGAGTTTAGATTGTTCTCATTACTTTTAGGTCAAGCGGTATGTGGATGCAAAGTTTCAAATTTCTACTTTTAATTATTTTTCTTCAGGCAAACTCAGAAGAACTCAGATAAGTGAAAAATACAATTTTGTATTAATGCAAATTGAAAAATAATGTGTCTCCTGTTAGTGAATACTTGGTTTCCTAATGCTAGTTTCATTTTCTGTGCTTTTATTATAGCAGTATTTCAATGTGTTGTGATACAGCTGTTCAAGGGACTTAATTAAATGATATGAGATTAATTAAACAGCCATACCACAACACTAATTGTGTCAAGCACTCACATGCTATTAAATAAAGAGAAATTACTGAATTAAAAGTTTATAATTTGATGGATGGGGATCATAAAGTGGGAATAGAATTTTGACTATAAAATATTTTAATGCGTTGTGAATTAATAAATTAATATATAAATTATCTTTGCATGTGAGCACCTAAAAAAATTACAATACATAAGAGCTTTAAATAAGAGTTTAAATTACATTTTACCAAATTCCTTACCTGGAATCTTGACATAAAAATCCCTTCAAAATAAAATGAACCATAAAAATACCTATGTAATGCTCTTTGTATTATCATTGTTTAATTTCAAGGTAATAATAAAAAAAAGAAAGAAAAACACTCTTCCTTCTTTGAAAGTTCAATACCTCCTTTATTTACATAGTTCATGGAATCAGTAAAAAAAATTGAGTAATAAATGTTTAAGTAACAAAATGCACAGTTATGCTTTTTTTGAAGATTTATACAAGGAAGCAGTTTGAAAAAATTCATCAATCTGAAGATAAACAAATAGTATAATAGAAGTAGTTGCAAAATGCCATTTTTATATGAATATTCTTAATTGAATACCCAATATCAAAATCTTTACTACTTTATTAGCACACATGATCTCCTTGATGTTTCTTTCAATGCAATTAAATTTTGATAAAATATATTCATTTTTTGTTGATTATCATAAGTTTCACAACAGCTTCAATCGTGTTTTTGAATTTTGTCATTTTTTCAAAATTTGTTGTACTTATTCAAAATGTTTTACAGAGTGAAGATTCTAAGTTGCACAAAAAAAGAAGTAATACAAAATATTTCCTTCCTCACCCTCTCTCACTCTTCACAACTGTTTTTCCTTCGTTATTTCAGCACTTTCACAAATTAAAATATATGATGATGAAGGATATCGATTGTATATAGAAAATAATTTTTCTTAACCAAAAATGGTGATGATCAGGACAAGGGACATCCCCCCCCCCCCAAAAAAAAGGGACTCCCACAGCAAACACCTCTTTCTTTCCCAAACCTTTTTTGAAGAGAGAGAGAGCCAGCATTTCTTTACATAAAGGCAATGTTCCACTCAACTTGGCACACTGTAATTGGCTGGAAACATACGCTCAGTTGCCACTCTGCAAAAAGCAAGCTATCGTTCAGAACCATGGAGGTCTAAGAGTGAGCGCTAGACAATTATTTCAGTTTACTGTATTTGCATGACTTAGCATGAAACCCATATTATGAAATGTTATTTAATATTATTGGAGATTTTTAATGAAAGATTAGAATAAAATAATTTGAATAATATAATTTGGAATAGAATAAATTTAGAATAATAAAATTTAAATAATTAAAATTAAAATAATAAAAAAAAATAATGATTTATAAAAATGTTAATTTTTAAATAATAAAATAAAAGTGTTGTGATGTGTCACAACACAATGTGTTATCATAATGTAAATATGTGTACCCTACAGTTATATATTTTAATATATTTTATTGACAAATGCATTAAAATGTAGGAATATAAAAAATAGCCTTTTTTAATTGATATAAATTGAACTCCAAATCATGCAAAGATCAGAGATTAAAAAACTTTAATCATGACATGAAGTCCTGGGTTTGAAAAATTATTTAGGATTCGATTGCAATCCTAGGTCATACCTGCTGATATCTTGGTCTTCCATGGAAACTTGTCCCCCAAGAACTCTTTCATGTTCTTTAAGTGATAGGGCTATAGCTTTCTTCAAATCCTCTTCCTTATCAGAGCTATCGTTTGTGAGGTCAATAACACCAGCCGTTGGAGATGAAGCTACATCTTTGTCCGTGTTTAGAAGAGGGGGCTGCGGTTGCTGCTTCTGAAAAGTTCAAAATATACAAGTAAATAAAAAGGATAACTACGAAAATATTCTTTAAAAGTAAAACATCTCAATAGTTAACTATCTATGTGCTTTTGATTACTGTTATGAAATGCATACCCTTGTTTATTAATTATTTCCTTTCTAAATTTTATATTCGGCAATTTCATTTTTGTTTCGATTCTAAAACTTTTTTTTAAATTTTTATTCCAAATTGATAATGCACCAATTCTGTAATTCAGCTTTCTGGATCTTTCCCACCAGTTTTGATAAACCTTGGCGTAGCGTTACTTGATAGGAAACCTTAGTGCAAACATGCAACAAGTACATCAGTTTGAGTACTGTCTAAATTCTCAAATTACTGTGTGCTGATTGGCTAATCACATTAGGTCATCTAGTCACTAAGTTTTAACCTCATGGTGCATATCCTGCAAATTGAGACATCAACATCCAGATTATGCTAATTTTCTACAACCCATTAGAAATTAGCATACTCTGGAAAAACTTTAACTTCTACTTGAAAACAGTAACTTCTACTTCAAATACACATAGCAATATTTAAGCTAGTGTATGTGGCAGTAGGGGTATTCAGCAGTTCAACCACTCCTCTGAGAACTGCAGTATGCCACCAAAATGCCTGAAGTGTGCTGAAGATCATTTTACACAGGACTCCCAGAGACCCAGGACAGAGAAGGCAATGTGTGCAAATTGTAATGGAGACCACCCGGCAAACTTCAGGCAATGCCCGAAGAACCCTTGGAACAGAGGAAAGGCACCGGGATATGCCCCTCCCCCCCCAAAATCAGATACCCCCTTGGAGGCAAAAGGTCTTCGGACCAAACTCCCAGGCATCCCCTCAGGGCTCCTTGCACATAGTGCCACAGGTAAACAGGCACCAACCTTCAGCACCTACCAGATCGGTGTAAGAGCAGGCCCCCAAACCAACGACCTCCAGAGAATTGACCCTGGAGGAAGAGTAAGAGCAGCTACAGCTGCCATTAAAAGGAGATCGGAAGCAGATAAAGCCAGACAGGCAAAGGAGGCAAAGGATAGGCTTGACAGGAAGGTTGAGGATTGGAAACAAAATAAACGAGTCACGGATGAAGAGCTTGCGCAAACCCAGCTGTTAGTTAAAATGGGTGAAAAAAAGCAAAAGACTATAGAGTTCCAAAAGGACACTCGCAAAAAAGTGCAAACCGTGGTTGAGGCTGAGGAAATGGAAGCTGAGACTGAACCGACTGATAAATCTGATGCTGAAAAGATGGAGGATATCCTCAACCTCATCAGAGGATTTATCAGCATGTTAAATCTAGACGACATAAAACATCTGTTGATGCAGTTCGCAGAGTTAGTCAAAAAAAAGAGCGATCCTATGGTAATGGTCTTTGAGGCCCTTAAAATAATCGCGGATTTTAAAAGTAACAGTGAGAATCAAACCCGTCATGGCTAGGACCCAAAAAGAATCCTTTAAAATAATATTTTGGAATGCGAACGGCATATCTCCAAGAATAAGTGAACTTAGGAACTATGTAAACGAAAATGACGTAGACGCCTTATGAATTCAGGAAACTAGAGTTAGAGAAAGTAAAAAACTAAACATAGCCAACTACTCTGGCTATCATAATCTTAGCTCAAATACTAATGCTAGAACGCCCCATGGAGGAACAGCAATATACATTAAAAGAGATATTCCTCACGAGGAACTAAAAAGCATAAATCTTCAAGGTATAGAAAATACTAGTATAAAAATTAAAATTAATAATACTAGCCCGTTTATCCTAACTTCAACACAGAGTTTCCCCCAGGCACTTTTGGAAGGGCGCAGCGCCCTGCCTGCCTTTTTTTTACCAGAACAGCGCCCTCCTTGCCCTTTGTACGAGAAAAGTGCCCTCTCTGTCCTTTTGTTAGCAGATCAGATCCCCTGCTTAGCCTTTTGTTAAGAGAGCAATGTCTGTCCTCATACGAAATTCAACCAGTTCAGATATGTCCCAGAACCCTTTCTCTGCGTTCATTACCGTAAATTTTGATCGTGTCTATCTCTCTCCCCCCCTTCTGCTCCCTCCTCCTTCAAAGAAAGAAAAAGAGTGATCTAGTGCCAACAAAAAGATTTATAGCCCCATATTACTTCTTTCCTTCACTGAAAGAAACAAAACGGAAAGGGGAATATTAAGCACGAACATTCATTCCTTCTTACATCTGATGAAAACTTTCAAAACAGTTTTCTTTTTTAACTTAATTTTTTGTTAAATTATTTCATGTTTGATATGCATTTGAGTTATAAAATTCTGTAAATGTAAACCCCGTACGCATATTTGCTCTAAAACAAATATTTAAAAATATAGATTTCTGGACTAGGGTTCTTTGGGCCATTTGCTGGAAGATGTTTACGTTGATTCCGCCGATTCACTCAAAACACGAGGATGATAGAAAGGGTGGGGTGAAAAGTTGTTAGATTAGCGCCGTGATTTTAGCCAGCTTGAATGATATATGGGAGAGCTTATTTTCTTTATATTGTTTACTAATTGCCTTTAGCTACCAGCCTAGTGGCTTTTTGAAAATTCTCTTAATATGCTTTTTTGCTGCAGACTGCGTATCTCCGCTACGCGCGAAAGTCATGGCTAAAAGTACTCCTATTTTTTGTTCGTGTAATAGCTATCGACGGTGTATTTGTCCACCGCTGCCCTTAGAGAGGATCGGACACCACTCAAGTGGTGGGACCCGGATTCCCCACCAATTTTTGAGGGAGAAGACATAAAAAATGCACAAATGAGAAAAATGAAATATGAAAAGGAACCCAGGAATTTGTATTGGCGGAACTGATCTCTGACCACTACGTGTTATATACAATATAATGAAATTTCCGCTCCATGCAATAATGATACGCGGACATATATAATTCACGTAGCGGATTTACTCCCAATGCAGGTCATGCAATAGCTATTGGCTGTGTATCTGACCACGGCCGCCCATAAGGAGGGTCGGACACAACTCAAGTAGTCGAGCCCCCAATAATTTTTTGAGGGAGGAGAAGACATGAAGAATGCACAAAAGAGGAAAACGAAATATGAAGGGTAACCCAGAAATTTGTATGAGCGGCCCTGACCCGACTACTACGCAGACGGATGTAGTACGCGTTATATATAACATAACGATAACTCCGTTAAATGCAATAACGATTCGACATATTTAATTCGTGTAGCGGATTTACAAAATTAAGCGCTTTCTTTTAATGAGTGTATGTAATCCGCATACAATAACGTTATATACCTTGTGCAGAAGCGTGCAAATCGTGTGACATTGTGGTATGAACATGCACACTATGCGGGCTTATGGATTAACAAATTAGCCCATTGCACGACATCCGCATAGCAGATTTGAAACACAAAATAACCCCCTTCATATTAGCGGACTCGTCTTTGACCCGCACCGCGGCCGCATGCAATAATAAATAATCAAGCTCATTTAATAACGATGCGCCCACTTTAGGGAGGTATGCAGTAGTTGTCGCTCGCTACGCGAGTTTATGGCTAAAGATACGGATGCTGCGCAGACACACAAACGTACGTTGCGTGCACTATTAATAACTCTGCTCCATGGAATAATGATTAACTTAGCAGCTAAACATTTGCTAATCCATTGTTCAATACTTTCTTTATACCGTGATTTTATGGAGCTTTCTAGAATTTTATTTAGTTATTTAAATCAGGTTTTTTTTTTTTTTTGTAATCAATACATAACAACAAACAATTAATAAATATTTTCAACGTTTAAATATATCTTATCCTTTAAAATCATCAAACATCATTGACTAATGAGAAAATACTAAAAATCAAAATTTAATATCCTCCTTTTTAAATTTAATAAACTCTAAATTTATATAAATTCAATAATTGTAATTGCTAATAAACCCAACTGCTCAAGACTATAATTGTATTTGATGTAAAAATAGCATTTATTCAATGACAAATTTGTTCTCAACAAAAGAAACATTTTCATACCTTAGTGGTGGTGGCTCCAGTCCGATGAAGCCAAAATTGTTTTGAATGAATAACATTTTGTAAAATAAAACTTCAGCAAAGTTCAATAAAGCTATTTGAGTTTTTCAGATTCATTTATATTGTTTACAGGATTCCAAAGTGCTACAAATGACTCGCTGTTTATAGCTAGTTAGTACTTTAGTTTTCACAACAATTTTATCTGGATGTTATAGACCATAGACTTCAGGTTAAAATATAAAATTATTTTACGAACTTGTTTTTCAGTATATAAATTAAACTTATCTGACCTGAAATCAACCTGACCTATAATCTATAGACTTGCCTGGCGGCACATAAATATGTACTTGAATATGTATTTCATTTCTTTTGTTCAAACCTAACCAATCATTACACATTTTTAGAATCTCCCAGTTCATTTAATGCCCTAATTTTTTAAACAAAGTAAGATTATCTCATACTTATGTAGAAATATTTCACCAAGGAGTAAGTGACAGATTCAGCTGAAACAATAGTAACATTTTAAGTAAATTAAAGCTTTCCCACACATTGGAAAACCCATGTTAAAATACTAAAATATCGAAATTATAACCACTATACTTCGCAAACAAAGAGCTCATCCAAAATCCAATTATATACACTTGTAGGGATTTCAAAGAGCTATATTCTTGCATAATTGTTTACAGGTTTAATTTTTGAGATAGCATTACAAACTTGAAAAGGGGAAATTTTCACTCTTTTTCAACTCGACAAAACGATTACTCGAAAACTATAAGTACTTTTTAAAAATATTAATATAGATTTAGCAACTAAGTTTCCTAATACATATTTTTATCCTTTACTATTTATATCTGTCTTTTATGGTTTCGAAGATATTTCGAGTGAAAATAAGCAAAATGAAAAAAAACCACTTGCTCCAAACAGATACTTTATGTTTTTCAAAAAACAAGTTCAAAATATTAAAAAATTGAAATTAATTTTATATATTCACAATCTTGACCCATTTTCTACAAAACAAGAAAATATATTTACATTTTTGTCTATTAGACTTGGAAGTATACGCGACAAAAGTGTTTACATTTTTTTGCAATGCTGGGCTAATCCATGAAATCAGAGACAGAGGTAGAAAAAAATAGAAATTTATTATATGCATTGATAATTTTTTGTTTTAGTCATAATATGTCCAAATATTATTTGTTCATACAAATTAATGGTGGCAACAGTGTTTTCATTTCAAAATGGCTACCTTTATGCACCATTTCGTTCCATGATTTTTAGAGACTGTGACATTGTGGATTTTGGAGCTTCATTCCCTACTGCAACTGGTAAGTTTGAAATTTTTTACTATGATTATATATTTTCCACATCATTTAGCTAAGTTATAAATGCTTTTTTAAAATAATTGATTGATTAATTGTAATTTAAATTGAAAATTTTTAAGTCTTAGTTGCACATGTAACGTGAGTCACAAAAACATGCATTTTTCTTTAAAACTACAGGAGAACATAACCAATTTAAGTATAATTTCATGCCTTGCTTCTGAGATGTACACTCAATTAATATATAATTCCAAAAATTTTCAAAAAGCTGTACACATATAAAAAAACATTAAAATATATGGTAACGCGAGTCACATGTAATGTGAATCACACCATTGTAATGAGAGTCACACCAGTACAATGCAGCAAATATTACCTTTTATTTAAAATATTATTAATAAAAGACCTAAACTATTTCATATATTCAAAAATTGTTAATTTATATTTTGTTTTACCTGCAGATTTAAGAGAATGGACTCTAAAGACATCCATAAGCCAATGACTGCTGCTGAGCGTAAGCGAAAGAGACGCCAGAAGATGAAGGATGAAGGAACATATGATCAGTACAAAAAGAAACATTTGGAAGAGGTGAAAAAGAGTAGAAAAAAAAAAGAAGACCTATTGAAACTTCCAAAATCTATACAAAATAAAATACAGTTAGAAAAGAGATTAGAGGTGAAGAACCAAGTAGCAGCATTCAGAGCAAAGAAAAGAGAAGCACTGAAAAATAAAGTGGCATTGAAAGATAGCCCTCCAATTGTAAATTACTCAGCAAGTGCTCTTGGAAAAGCAACAGCTAGAGCCCATCGTAATTTGCCTTCTTCTCCAAGAAAAAAAACTACAGCGATTCGTAGATTATATTTTTTGAATGGTTATCAAAATACAATTCCATCTCAAGAACCTGAAATTTCATCACCACCATCTGTTACCAATCTGCATTCCTCAACCATTGCAGCAAAAACTGTTGAGCGTGTAAATACTTTTTACCAGAGAGATTCTATAAGCCGCCAAGCACCCGGAAGAAAGGACTCCATCACATTGAGGCACAATGGTTTCAAATCCAAAGTTCAAGTTAGACACTTGTTAAACTCTATTAGAGAAACATTTAAACTATTTCAAGAATATCATCCTGAAGCTAAAATTGGACGAAGTAAATTTGCAGAATTGAGACCCAAGCATGTGTTAACAAGTAATAAATTGCCCCATAATGTGTGTTTATGTAAATACCATGAAAATTATATAGGTGCACTTTTTTGCTTACACCAAGCTTTTCTAGATATTTTCCCTACATATTCAAATGCATTTCCCAAAACTATTTTCTGTGAAATACCAAAGGAAGATTGTTGGTACAATGTCTGTAAAGAATGCAAGGATGGGCTAGGTTTTCAAAAGAAGTATATTGAGAATGCAGAGATTGATAATTTGATGTATGTTGAATGGTATGAATGCAAAAATGATGGTGAAGAACAAACACATCCAAAAAGTGCTACAGGAAGGAACACTTGAAGAACTCATCTCACACATCTGTAAACTCGCACAGACATGTTTAGAGCATTGTTATATAAAAAGGCATCAGGCAAAGGAGAACCAAAAACAGCATGATTTTGTGACACTTGATAGTAATAAGAAACCACCTATCTTAAACTAGCCACCTATCTTAAACTAGCTCTGATTCAAGTTGATTTTGCAGAAAACTATACCTGTAAGTATCAAGATGAAGTACAGAGTGCCCATTGGCAACAAAGTCAGGTAAGTTTATTTACAGCTGCAATCTGGCATTCCGGCATACTTTATCCTTGTGTATTAGCCTCCGATAATACGACACATTCAAACGAAACTGTTGTAGCTTACGTAGATAAAATATTAGAAGATCTACCAAAAAACTTAGTGGAAATAAATATATGGCCTGATGGACCATCATCACAATTTAAGAACCATTATATAGCAGCAGCTCTTTGTATCCTTCAAACAAAATGGATTTTGTGATAAAGTGGAATTTCTTTGCCACTTCACGTGGCAAAGGGCCGGTAGATGGAATTGGAGGTTCGATAAAAAGACTAGTGTGGGGAGCAGTAAGTAACCGACAACACATCGTTGTAAATGCTGCAAGTTTTGTTCAGGCTGCCAACATTACATCTAACGTTAAAGTTCTGGAGGTTACAAATGCTGAAATTCAGAAGAGAAATAATTCAGAAGAGTATCCCTTAGAGTTGGAAAAAGTTTTCAAAAAAGCCCAGCCTATCCCAAATATTTCCAAAGTTCACCAGTTAGTAGTGACTAATGGTAATCTTCTCACAAATAAGCTTTCCAATGTCATCCCACTCACTGAAAATCCCAAAATTGGTGACTGGTACTTTGTCGAATATCAGGGTAAATGTTACCCTGGTGAAATAAAAGCAACAGATGATATTGCTGAAGAATATCAAGTTCAGACTATGGAAGCCATAGGAAAGCATTGGAAATGGCCAAACGAAACTGATATAATATTTTATACTAAAGACAAACTTATTGAAAAGGTGGGACACCCAATTGCTGTTAATTCACGTGGACATTTTCGATTCTAATAAGTTATGTGGTAAAAAAGTTAAATTCATTATTTTAAAATAAAAATTGTTTTATACCATTGCATATACTTCTAGTTGTGTTATTTTATAAATTTATAATTACATATACTGCAAAACACATTGAAAGAAAGCACCAGAAGGATGTAATGAGGGTTACAAAGTTGATGTAACACGAGTCACAAAATTCATGAAACGTGAGTCACAATGATATTTTTTAATTAAAGCCCTAATAATGTATTTATTTACATTCCAAGAAGGCATAAAAATTTTTCAATACAAGTATAAAATTTTCATTGTGATTTATACTCCATATATCATATGGTTTGGAAGAAATTTAAATTTTAAAAATGAACAAAAATTCCATGTCATATTTACTGTAACGTGAGTCACACTATTATTTTTATATGAAATACCCATTTAACATTAAAATATTTTTTAAACCACCCATTATTCAAATCTTTATGCATAACCAATAAAGGAAAACAAAAAAGAAAAACTATTTTGTCAAAAATGTAAAAATATCAAATCAGTTTTATTTGAAAAATTTCTCCAATTGTAACGTGAGTCACACTGGATTAGCCCTGCTCTGATTTTCGTCATAAAAATCCCAAGCATAAATGTTATTCAAACATAAAAAATACGTGCCCTTTTTTTCTAAGAAGTGCCCATTTTCTGGTAACAGCACCCTGACCTTTTTTAATCCTGGGGGAAACTCTGTCAACATATGTCAAAAATATGAGTAGAGTAGACGTAGCTGCGCAACTGGAACTGCTTTTTTCGCGATATCCAAACACGATACTCGCAGGCGACTTCAACGCACACCACAGAGTGTGGGGCTGTAGGAGAGCCAATTCACACGGTACACAGATACACAGACTGCTGAACACCACAAACACTAACGTTATTGCACCGTCGATACCAATCTGCTTCTCAGGCGCCAATGGCACATTCATAGACTTTGTCCTAACGCGAAACATAGATTACGCTCACACTATTAGTATCCTGGATGAATTCGACTCGGATCATCTACCGGTACTGGTGACATTCGACCTGAACACACCTTTTCCAGCCTCTTTGGGACAAGAGAGGGTCAACTGGGAAGTATTCAAAAGAGCACTCTTCGAGCCACACTTAGCAGTACTTAACATAATGAGCACGGCGGATATTGACTCTGCCACGCACACACTCACAACAGAAATCAAGAGAGCAATTGCCTCTGCCACAACACATCATGAGTCTCCAAAAATGCCCACACGTTCCCACCATGTCAAACAATTAGTCAGGCAAAGAAATAGAATACGTAAGACATGGCAGGCTAACAGAGACCCCGCCCTCTAAAAGGAGCTTAACAGACTCACGTGCAAAGTCAGGGGAAAAATTGTCGCAGAAAAGCAGCAACAGTATAAAGAACTAATCAAATCCCTTAGCCCAGAAGACGTATCGCTCTGGCAATTCACAAAAAGATTCAGGAAACCTCAAATTAAGCTCCCGCCTCTAATAGATGGCACTAAAATCGCGTACTCAGATGAGGAAAAAGCCGAGGCGCTCGCAAGCCATTATGAAAAACAATTCCAACCAAACCACGATCTAATGTGTCAGGACACCCTAAGAATGGTTAGACAAACTTTAAATAACTTCAGGAATTCCCCGGTGACGGCTGAAATTAACCCAGCCACCCCGCAGAAGATAGTAGAAATTATCAAAAACCTCAAACACCGTCAAAGCCCAGGGCACGAAAAAATCAGAAATATTGCGGTTAAAAACCTACCCCTAAACGTAATATGTTACTTGACTATCTTAATAGATAAAATATTAAAACTAAACTATTTTCCCAAAGAATGGAAGGAAGCGATAATCATAACAATCCCTAAGCCAGGTGAGGATGCCACAATTCCAGCCAACTACAGACCAATTAGCTTGCTACCGACACTTAGTAAAATTACTGAGAAAATGCACGTAACGAACTTAATCAAAAAAGCGTATATAACTATAGGAGCCTTATACCCAATGATAGGAAACGGAAATCTCAGTCATCAAAACAAACTGCTAATTTATAAATCGGTCATCCACCTGGGAATGCTGTATGCAGCACCCGTATGGGGATATGCCTCTCTCTGTAAAACTACAATAGATCTCCTAGAGACAAAACAAAATCCTACGGATTATCAGGAAAGCTCCCAGGTACTTAAGAAACTCGGTAATTAGGAATGACTTCAAAATAAAAACTGTTAGAGCCCAAATTAAAAAGCTAGCGCTTAAATTTTACAAAAATTTGCCATCAGTTCCAAATGAACTGTTATTCAATCTGCATGACTATGATCATCACAAGGCCAAATCTCATAAGAGACCCCGCGCTGTTCTAAACATCGATAATCGGAATTAAAAATCCCACCTCAAACATATATTAAATAAAATTCGCGACTAATCAATGTTCAAAACTCTAAGCTGCCAAATTGCTAGATAACCCTTAGATCTGCATCAACTCCCCAAACTGCTTAAACTCTAAATGTGCAACAAACTGCCACACTAGGAGCTAGGACAAATAATAAAAAGTAATAAATAATAAAGCCACAAATAATAAATAAATAAAGCCATAAAGACAAATAATAAAGCCACATATTGAAACTGGAGATTAAAGGTGCTTCGCGCCTGGTGCTCTGTCCTGTACGACACTCGACTTTCAGTAGGGGTATTGGTGTTGGGTTTATGATGTATGTGTATCATGCATGTAATCATGGTTGATGTTAGATGTTATCTGATCATGTGATGTGGTCATCATGTTATAGTGTGGTAGTTATAGTACTGCACTGAAGTTGTCTTGTTGATATTCATCTATCTAGTATGATGTTGTTAGTTTTTGCATGATGTGGCAAAATACATGGCCATTAGTTGTTAGGCCTAATTCATCTGATGTTATATTTTCAAGATATGTTATGTGTTACCTTCTGCAACTACCATATCCAAGTTACTGATATGTTGTTGTTGAAACCCAGACCGTCCGACCTACCAGAAAGGTGTAAGGTAACTGTTTGGACGGTCGGGAAGTGCCACCCAATTTAGACCGGAACCCAGTGAGGGAGGCATCCACAGGTACCGTACCCTCCTTCCCCTACCACCAACCTCTCGGAAGGACTTTCGGACTCAGATGTTTAACGTGACTGATATGTGTAGTACTTATGTTTTTCTTTGATTTTATGTTTATGAAAAATAAATGAATATTTTTCTGAAAGAATAGTCTCGTCATGGACTCTAGGAATATTGTAGCATATCTTTACTCTGCTAGTGCGTATAATATATTGGGAGCTTGGCTATTACTACCACTGCACACTCTGTTCCAGTATCCAGCATTACTTTCCCGTGCATTTGTACATTTACCACGGATTTGCATTTCATTTAGAAAAGCATTGGATTTCCTTTTTCTGTCGTCATGAACGTGCGCAGGTATACTAAGATGCTTCGGCATGGAATTTGTGATCAGTTTCAGTTGGCGATGTAATTCCACAGCGGTAGGACATGTTTAGCAGTAAAGCTTGAAATGGAACATTTATTCTTAAAAGATTATAAGTGATATTAATTAAATGAAGGAATAAAGTATTCTAGTCGTAAAGTGAGATGCTGTTAATTTAGGAAATTATATGTTGTCGATAATTTTGGAGTATATGATTAATTTCTAATTTCGATTCTCAGCTATGCTCACTTCTCGAGCATTATTGTAGTTATATTGAAATCATAAATCCTGATGTAATTATATGGATTAAGAAATATCTCATTTAATAAAGAAGAGTTAAATAGTCCGAATGTCGTCGTTCATTGTCCATGCCAACATGCCACTCATCCACCGCTATCTCCATACGAGTTCGTTCCACAGAAATAACTGATGTTCCAACCTCAACTAATTGGAATTATCCGGAGTCCTGAAGTGTTTTCCGACATAGCTGATGTTTTTTCCGGCCTGTTACAGTATTGACCGCCTGCATCACTTGCACTCCTTTCCCACTATACCTTAGTTGTTGGAGATATGCTATCGGAAGCATATGATGTACTGACACACCGACAGGCCATATCAGTACATATTGGTACCCTGACCAAAGGGTATCTCAACAATAATGGTGCCAAGATGGGAGATTCGCGCTTCAGTTGCTTGTCGTGCAATCCTATTACAAATACAATTTGCAATTCTAATACAAACCCATGGGCAGAGGGAACGCATTACATATGATGCCCTTTCTTCTTATTACAATTGATGTCCCGACCAGTGGTAATTCTTCTTACTACATTACCACAGGATTGCTGATGCTATCCAATCAGCTCAAACAAATCAGTTTGTTTGAGACTGTTTTTCAGAGGATCTGTAATTTATGAATAAGTCAGGCGATTAACAAAAAAAATTCACTAATTTTGTTTCACTTTCACATATGGAAGCTTTTAATTATGATGAGTTTGGTATTTGCATTTTTTATGAAAAGTCAGTTTTTTAAAATTAAATGAAGGTTTTGATTAAAAATTTGGTATAAGTTCTAAAAATAGCTCCAGATAATTTAGGGACCGCAACAGTAAATAACAAAGATATATTATGCAAATTTAAAAGTTAACCCACTTCACATTAGTGACTCTGACTACTAACTATAATATTTATGTACCATTTGTAACTCATATAGAATAATTTTTCAATACCGTAATTTTATATAATATAAAGGATGTGTGTGAGTGAGTGAGGGTGTGTTTATAGCAGAAAATAGAAACTTTGGACAGCTGTGAAATTTGGTACAAAGGTACTTCAGGGTCTCCAGATGGTACAGCAAGATTAAATACAAATCAAATTAGTTTAAAATTTAAGTTGAAATTCAACCCAAAATTCTGGATTTTTAATCATATTAATGAGCAGACAATATTTTGTTTGAATGCAATCACTTTCTTTCAGAGGTGTTTGTTTTGAAAATGATGTCTTAGACATTTAGTCTAGAGCTGCTTGAGTACTATTAAAATTCTAGTTTCACGGGTTTTAAAAATAAATTTTCAATATTCAAATTATAGAATTATTTCAATATTATAAGTGTGCTCTGAAAATGACTTAAATCGGATATAAATTAACTACAAAAAAAATAATAATAAATAAATATAAATAATAATAATAAAAAAATCACTATTAAAGAAGCAGAAACCACACTCAAGAAAAGCAATACATATGTGGGGGTAAAACTCAAGGGCTGTGGAGTTGGTAAATCCAGTGTTCTGCACAGAAGAATGTTGAAGCTGGATGATTAAGAAAAGCTGTCAGGTGAAGCAAACTTGGCAAGGGGAAAAAAAAAATAAATATAAGTTATTGATGCAAGGAGTTCAAAGACTATTGGATCATGTCCTAGTGAAATTAACATTAGATTATTTAGTGTCCTGCTTCATATTCATTCTTTTTAAAAGGTTTTAATTTGCTTTAAAGCAAACAAACCTCTTTCATACTCAGCAGTGCTTACAACAGGTATTGACCATTTTCACATGATGTCACAACTAAGGCTGTAGAGTCGGTACTTTAAAGCTTTAACTTCTATTTTTTTCTACTGTCCGACACCTCCTGTTTTCTAATATCCGACTCTAATACTGACATAAATAGCAATTAATTTCTAATTTTTTATAGCAATTGTTTTGTAATTAGTAAACATTTGATATTTTTTTTATTTATTGCCAAGAAATAATTTTAAAAAACTATTAAAAAAATTAAATATTCTAAAATAAAATTATTTAATAGTTTTATTTAGCAGCCAACGATGATAAAAGCAATTTGTAAATATTTAGGAGTGGTTCAATACAGTTAAACATTTTGATGTTACTGTGGTATGGTATAATCATGTTGCAAATTTACACTCATTAAACACACAGAGGCTGCTCTGGATTTTTGATTACTTTTGCCATTTTATTTCGTCAAATGGAGTTTTTAATCACCAAATTTTATTTTGGCTTCCATTTGAAAATTTTGATTTAATTTATTAATTCTTAAATTCCCAAAATCATTATTTTAAAAAAGACATACAGTGGTATACATTACAATTAGTATACTATGATTTTTTATTTTGACATTGGCAGAACTTATAAGTGCTAAAATTTTTGCCAAATCTTTTTCGGTACTTACGTATTATCGCAACCATGACAAAACGTAATTGATGTATCGTCCAATAAAGGTCCCGATCGATTCCAAGGACAACATGCAACAAAGTGATCTGTATGAGGACCCACGTTCGAACGGGCTCGAATTGGTTGGGGGACGTACGCACCGCTGGGACTGTGTCGTCAGACAGGCCGGCTTCGCCGGACCAAGTCACAGAGCATACTAGACTCGCTTCTGGGACCGTCGCACGGCGCAAGGACCGTGACAACATGCAGCCAAGTGATCTGTATGAGGACCCACGTCGAACTGCTTGAGAAAAACCCAGAAGCGAGTCCCAGAAGCGAGTCTAGTATGCTCTGTGACTTGGTCCGGCGAAGCCGGCCTGTCTGACGACACAGTCCCAGCGGTGCGTACGTCCCCCAACCAGTTCGAGCCCGCTCGAACGTGGGTCCTCATACAGATCACTTTGTTGCATGTTGTCCTTGGAATCGATCGGGACCTTTATTGGACGATACATCAATTACGTTTTGTCATGGTTGCGATAATACGTAAGTACCTCTTTTTCCTATAGTCAAATTGAATTTTCTTTCAACAAATGTGACAATGGCGATTGGCAGCATGACCTCTGAATATCTAATAAATAATATAAACAAATACAATATTTCTCCTCAGTGAGGAAAGTAAAATTCAAACATGATTATAAATAATACTCTATCAAATTAAAAATATGTTATGGAATACATACTTATAAATAAATCCTTGCAAAAATTATTTGAATAAACTTTTAATAAATAACATTAAATTTATAAGAAAGGAACCTTAAGTAAGCAATTAAAAATGAAGGGAAATTTTTTAAATAACTTTAGCAAAACAAAAATTCATTATTTATTATTATTATTATTTGAAGCATTTAGTTTAATCTCAATACTTCAAATTGAAAAAGAAAATGATACTTTGGTCATAATACAGATTAAATATAATCTAACTTGAACTATAATGCACATTTTTTAATAAAAAATACCTGATTTGTAAACCGTTCTAGAGGGGATTGTTCAACAGTCATCTTCTTTCCATTAATATGTAAAATTTAATATGTACAGCAGATACATAAGTCTGAAAAAGAATTAATATAATTGAAAAATAGAATTTATATGAACAGTTCAGTAAAAATTTAAATCTTACAACAGGAAACTCAAATATATAACATTAACTAAAAATGAAGTTTATTTCTTGCATATAATTTTTTTTTTTTAAATTAAACTAGAGAAATAGAGAAGTATCTTAATCTATTCATGCCTAGTGTTTTCGACATTACACGATATTCTATTAGGGAAATACAGATGACAATGTTTAGAATTATGGAATGTCTCGTCGCCTTCATCAAGCTTCTGCTAAATTTAGAGTTTCTATCTGAATTGGCCTTCCTAATTTTAATTATTGACATGTGTGTCTAATTCCATATCTCTATCTCACTTAAAGGTAGGGGTTATATATTCAGTTAATAGCACATTTTATTGTGCCGCAGCCCTTAAGTAGTCAGTATTGGGAAAACTGAAATTGTATGCTTTCTTTCTATCTAACTATCTACCCTCGTGCCATTTTTTAAGCTTTTATTTCACCGTGAAGTACATTTCACATTTCAAACTTTTTAGTGTGAAAGCCCCAGGCCGTCCGGCTCGTCCAGAGGACTAAACTTTTTAGTGTGGAGCAACCCTTTAAGGGTGAGCGTCAGTAAATTTTCTGATATATCCGCGCTTTGTTAACTTTTGTGGCACACATATTTCGTCAAAATTCTGCTCAAACAGTTGAGAAATATTTTCTGAAAGATAAAATGCAATGCTTAAATTATATTAAAACTAAATTTAATGCCCCAAAAAACATAGAATATATTTTTTATTTTAATTCAAAATATTTTTGGTGCTGCCATCTGTTGTCGTAATTTAATTCATACCGATTATTTTTATTTTTTAATGAACATTTTTAAATATCTATTCCTTCTAGGGTTGCACCGAATATTCGGTTGGTATTCGGTATACTGCCTATTCGGCAGTCAAACCGAATATTCGGTTCGGCCGAATACTTTAATATTCGGCCAAACCGAATAGTAAGAAAAATTTTAAACATTCGATAATTGGTAAAGCACATTTTTTTATACAATGAATGAAAGTTATAGTATCATAGTGCAAAATTAGTTCAAATTGTTACTTACCAATATTATCGTATTTAAAATAATTTTAATGTAAAAGTAAACAATCTGATATTAAATTCTGTTGTTTTTTCAATTTTTCTTAAATCTTATCACACCTTAACCTTACTAACTCGTTTAAATATGAAGCAGTAACCAGAAAATAAAAGTCATAATATTACGTGTTCAAAAATATAACGGTTAATTTTTTATAAAATATGCAGCTAAAAACAAATCAATTATCATTTCACCAATATTAGAAAAAGGTGAAGGTGATTAATATATATAAAAAAAACAATTTGAATATTCAATTTTGCAGTATTTTAATTTCGATTGAGATAGAGAAGATACTGAGGATGCCAGATGCCATAGGTGTTCCTTTGTATCCATTAAAATGTGTCAAGTAAGATAACCAAAGAATTTCTCTCTATGTGTGTAGTTAACCCTTCTAATTTCTTTCATGATTTCTAAAGAGATGATTACTTTGTTGAGTCTTTTGTCACAGGGTGTAACCGTTTAGTTATCTATCAGTATCTACTCTGTTGTAGTTTGTTGTAACAACAACTTAAAAAAGAATGGCTAGACATTCTGGCAATGTATCCTTTGCACTTTAAAAAGAAAAATGATTTGACTATGTTTGAATTTGACTGCTCAGTTTCAATTCTGATAAAATTATTTATTAATTACATTACAGAAGAGACTAAGATAGCAAAAATTCTCTTGAATAAATTGTAATTCTAATTTGTAATGATATTTTAAGCAACTTGGGTTTGTATTTGCATGTAAGGTAAGTGCAAGATTCTCTATAACATAACATAACATGAAGCCATGATTATCACATATCAGAATCTAACTATCAATTATCAATTTATGCAGATAAACATAAAACAAATTAAGTACTATATTAATTTGCTTTTGAAATGATTTATTTCATGTTTTATTTATTTTAAATTAATAATTATACTTAATGTAAATGCAAACAAATTTAGGATGTTAAATGTAAATGCATTTAAAAAAGGCACAAAATAGAAACATTTTCTATTTTAAATTGGCATAAAATAGAAAAATTACCTTTAAAAAAATTTAACCGAATATTCGGTATTCGGCCGAATATTCGGTTAGAATTTTAACCGAATATTCGGTATTCGGTATTCGGCAAAATATGGTATTCGGTGCAACCCTAATTCCTTCTAATACAGTGTTAAATACAACAACAGATCATATATAATAATGCCACAATCACGGAAAGGTAATTTATCATTCTATAAATTTGATAAGGGATCTGAATGTACATCACTGAGGACTGCAGTTTTGTCTTCAAGTTCTTTTGTCCTCAAGTCAAAGTTCAATTACGTTTCTGTGATTATGGCATTATATATGATCTGTTGTTGTATTTAATAGCGTATTAGAAGGAATAGACATTTAAAAATGTTCATTAAAAAATAAAAATAGTCGGTATGAATTAAATTATGACAACAGATGGCAGCACCAAAAATATTATAAATTAAAATAAAACATATATTCTATGTTTTATTGGGTATTAAATTTAGTTTTAATATAATCTAAACATAGCATTTTATCTATAAGAAAATATTTCGCAACTGTTTGAGCAGAATTTCGGCGAAATATGTGTGCCGCGAAAGTTAAAGCGCGGATAGGGTAGAAAATTTACTGACGCTCACCCTTAAATGAACATTTTTGAAAAAAAAAAAAAGTTTTCCCAAGGGGTTTTATCAAATGATTAACCCGTGCATCAAATTCAAAGTTCCCAAAATTTTATATCCAGCTTTGTTATAGTAAAATCTAGAACTAGATATAGATTGATTGAAAACTTCAAAGTTTATGCGAAACTTTATTTTTTTTTTAACATGGCAGCATGGAACAAAATGTGATATAATCATGTAAGGGGTTATTTATGGCTCGATCTCAAGACTTAAAGTTTCAATCATTGTTCTGAAAAATAGCCACAAAACAATTTTGTGTTCATGACAATTTTAGCCTCAAGTATGGTATCAATTAAATGATTATTTTTTCAAGTCCTTTAAGGTAATCAGTAAGATACCCGCCCCACCCGAAGGTACACGGGAAACAACACATCCATCGTCACGACAGTAGCCGAGCACCCGGCGCAGTACCAGACCCAACAACCAGTAGCCGAAGCCACCCAGCAAGGTTCGACCCCCACCTCCAGCCGAAACACCAAAAGGCACCAAACAAACGCGAAGCAGCCACCCTCCTGCCATCAAAAGAGGGTCATTCTCCACTGGAACCAACACACAGAAACACAACAAACATCAACAAAAGGCAAAAATACCACAAAGTCAACCATACTCGGTTGGCAGAAATAATAATAAACATTCTGAATGTACCTAATAGATGTGTAGAAATAAAGACAACAACAAAAACTTTAATCTATGCATTCCCAAATGAACAAAACTTGCCATTAATACCATTACATTAAATATACATACAATTCCATAACATACAATTCCAATATTAATACAAACTGATACCGAACTCTGTTTTTATGACAGGTTCCATTCCATCTACAAGAGTACAATCTATTCCTTATATAATAACAATTTTAATTTTCTTGAAATCAACAAAGCAGAGCATTATAACAATACAAAATACCATACATGACTTGCCACACAAGGAATTCAACCAAAAGGCAAAATACCACAAAGTCAACCATACAACAATTTTTTTTTTTTTTTAAATCTTAAAATCAACAAAGCAGAGCATTATATAAGATGTTATATACAATATGTACAAAATACCATACATGACTTTCCACACAAAGAATTCAACATAACCATATCTCATTCTTTTATGATTCCAAAAATTCCCTATACAATTCCAGCATTACAATACATCATTATTTACCCACAGGGGTAACCACCTTCCAGGAGGTAAAGACATATTAATAGAAATTATACCAAATTTCCTTCCTTTATCCATCCAACTCTTTGTTGAGCAAATTCTTAACAATACAGCAAATTCCTTCTTTGCTCTTGTGTCCTCTACAAAGGTTAATAATCGTTGCCTGTTTATAATTTAATGGAAAGAACTTTGTTCTTATATCTTCCCAGAGCCTGCACCTATACCCTATAGATATTGTGTTCTATAGTGCCCTCTTCACTTCCACAAAAGCATAGGTTGCACTTATTGAAAAATCTATATTGGTAAGATCTGAATGCACCATGCGTTGTAAGGATTTGGTTAATGTAGAAGTTTCCATATGCGACTTTGGTAGAGACCTTAGGAATTTGTCTATATAACTGTTTACCTTTTGTGCTGCAATCCCATCTTTCCTGCCACTCCACAAGGCAGCTGTTTTTGGTCATATTTTTAAGTTGGATTTTTGTAATACCAAAAACTTTCTTTTCTGGTAGTTTTAAGGCTTCTTTTGCAAGTTTGTCTGCTTCTTCATTCCCTTGCAGGCCAACGTGTGCTTTAACCCAGTAAATCCTGATACCATAATTGTTGTTAATTAACTTTTCTTTTAATTGATATATCCACTTGTTCCTGATATTAAAGGAACTCAAGGCCATTAATACCGATCTTGAATCAGTGAACACGTTAACATCCCGGATTTCATTTTCTATTATGAAATCTACAGCGTTCCATATCGCGTATAATTCAGCGTTGAAAACTGTATTATTGTCATCTATTCTCTCCTGCCATACTTTGAATATATTATCCTTGTTATACATGACACTTCCGACCTTTTCATTTATTTTAGATCCGTCAGTATATATTTCCAATTCATAATCCTTACTTCTTCCTACACTCCACTTTATACTCTGTTCCTCCCAAGGCATATTGTTATTAGTGAAAGGTAGTTCCACTTCACTAGGATTCACATGATAACTACCAATACAAATTTCTTGTTTCCAGTGGAGGAGTTTATATAACTTGATCTCGTTTCTTATCCTGATGTCTAGTGGTAAACATCCTGCTAAAACTTGAAGAGAATCGTTAGACAGTTCTATAACATTTTGTTATAGATAACAAGGCCATTCTCTGAATTTGATTTAATTTATCGTTTCTCCTTCTGTGGTCCTTTAAGGTAAAGGGTGACATATGCTATAATTGTGATCATTTGCACTAACGATACATATTTTTCAAATTATTTATTGCAAAATTTGCAAGTACATACAAAAAAAAAAATCACCACAAACTACTTAAAGTTCATTAGATATGAATAATCTATTTCTCCATCCACCTGTCTCTGCAATGCTTGGCGATGAATTTGGTGGGACATCGTTGATTTAGAAGCATTTTTTAAATGTTGCAAAATTGATGAAAATATCGCCAAATTGATAAAAATGACGATAAATCAATTACATTAAATGTGCTTTGTAAGGAGATAGTATTGTAATGATGTTTAGGTAGCATTTGTTTGTTAATCCAATCATCACACTTAGCAACTTTTTTTAAAATAAGTCAAATGGATTAAAATATCAAATAAAGGAAAATGCCTCCAAATTGATAAAATGACACTGATCAACTGTGTGTTTATTCCCAAAAATTTCTTCAGTGGCTTCATTCGAGACCAAACTGTTCTGATTTTCCAAAATGTGTTCCTTTTTTCAAAGCTTTCTTCTGGGAATCCAATTTTTAGTAAAATTGGAGAAGAGCGAATTGAAAAATTTTTTTGCTGACATAGCAATATATTTGTGCAGTACAGCAAATGTTAACTTATATGCCATTTTCTTTTTTTAAATTTTAACAGGTAACTATAAAATAAAAATCTTTACAATATAACAAATGTTAACTTATATGCCAATTTTTTTTTTTTAATTTTAACAGGTAACTATAAAATAAAAATCTTTACAATGTAACTTCTAAAAAATATGAAACACTTGTTCATATGCTTTCAAACGATATCTTTAAGAGGTTTACCATTTATTTAAAACCTCACTACCTTCCAGGAAATAAACAGGATTGAAAGAATGTAAAACAAATGCCCTTTCAAACTATCCAATGCTGCATTTAAAAACCCACATATTTTGTTTTTGTCTCAATAAATCTGTTCTTATTAAAGCCCATAGGCGACACCAGGCTTTCACAATTGGGGGTGCTATGCATAGAATAGAACATTTAAAAAAATTGGAAGGCGGTGTTATGCATAAAACATTTGTAAAAAATTGAGTTATTTCATGCGAAGCATGTATAGTTTAAAAATAACAAATAGTTTATTCGTAGAACTTGAATTCATTATATTTTGTCCACTGATTTCTGCATATAACCATAGTCTTAATTCGTAAAAAATACTAAAAAAGAAATTTGAAAACTATGGCCAAGCCAATGGAATAGACAATATTCTGCCAACCTTGGTACGAAATTAATCGTCTCTGTATCCTTCCATGATAGGCGCGAGTTCACGACAGATTTCTTTATTGAAGCCTGGAACTGGGTCTAGCCAAAAACCCTAAAAAACCAGATTTCAGATTTATAAATCTGTAAAAAAAAATAAATAAAATAACGACTTCAAAAAAAGAGAGGGAGAAACTGAAAATTACTGGAATAAGGGGCAGATGTTAAGTAAAAAGGAGTGTTTGCACAATGTGGGTGCTGAAGCACCCCCCCCCCCCCCCCTGTAAAGCCAAATGCAAAATAAAACTTGTATTTGATGGATACTGTTTTGTTAACTTTCAAAACATTTGTCCATATCTCCAAGCATTATAATACCATTTAATGCTACTTCAAATAAAATATTGCTATTTAATGTCACAGAGTATGTGACATTGGGTCCAGTGATGCTTTTAAGGACATCAAATATCATGCTATGAGAAGAAGTTACAGAAAATTTTAATTTAATTTTAAAGAAGTGGATATATATTTATACTCAAACGATGCATTTCTAAATAACAAAAGACAATTTATTTGAAGAAAAAAATAATTGTAAAATGAAAAGCTTAATGAGTTCAGTAAAATGAAATTTTTGACACTTGTATATTACATCCTGCTGAAATATACAAATCAAAAATTTTTGTTAAACATATTCATTAAACAGTATTTCTGAATAAAAAAATTAATTATTTTTTATTATTCTGTAATAAAAAATGAATTCATATGTTTACATGTAAAATACGCGTACTCTATTTGAAGTATCAATTCATTCGAAGAAAAAAATTCTACATATATTTTAAATCTCTCTACATAATTTACAACATAATCAATCCAAAAGTAACGCAATATCCAATTATTTTTACTAAAGCTGTACCATAAAATACAATTTCAAAACTTGTCTTTTTTATATTTGAAACTCTGTGATGGGTTACAAAATGGGACCCAGATTTTACTCAAATTGACCTCTGATTAATAAAAATACTTTTATAGCATTTAACCTCATGATCTATTACTTTCTTTTCTGTGTATACCTATATATATTTTAATTATCAATCAATACATAAAGAAAATGTAACAATGTTATACTTTAATAATATTTCATGTCACACAAATTATCTACATTCGTTTCAATCTGCAACAAAGTACGTTTGTAAGCAGACAGGTAAATGGTTGCACATAAACTAAAGTAACAAATAAAATACGGCGCAAATTATAGTTAAAAATAACCTGAATCCTGTTGTTACAGTAACTTGGGAGAGGAAATAATAAACTAATATTATCTGCAAAGTTAAACCCTTTATCAAAATATAAACAAAGACTGACGTCGATAACACAGTAGAATTATAGAATGTGTGATAGATTAGAATAAACATGTGATAAATATAGTAAACAAATGGTTTCACTTTATTTGTCAGATGTATTTTGGCGTAGCAACTAACTAGATACAGATAAAGTAAAATGCATCACAAAATATATATTAACACACAACATGAAACTAAACTAAGGATTTATTTATTTCGTAAAATATTAATACAAGATAAATAATATTCAAAGGAAAATGACCAAAGCATAATCACGTGAACACCTACCTTTAAGGAGAAAATCCTTATATAGCAATTTTCTCTTTATTATGCAAGTATGAAGTGTTATAACAGTATTTATAGATACTATGTACAAGAGAACCGCACCTTTCACAATAATGCGTCAAACCACATCTAAGCCTAAGAAAGCGAACAATTTTCAAAAATTGCACACATATTTCAGAGTGATAAGTAATTTAACAAAAATACCACGATTAGATTCTGTGACATTAATTGTAAGTTCCAATTACACTCTAGAACGTAATTGGTAATAGAGAAACAGACTTGAAATAGTAAAAACACATTTTAAAAATAATCACCATTGACATTCATTTGCGATTTTAAGATGAAAGAGATCGGAACGACTTATAACTGAGTTTTAGAAGAAATAACTGTTATAATTTAACTGCCTGTTCCAAGGAGCACAACTCACTGGTTCTATGTATAATCAAGGAACTAGAATTTTCATCCAACAAAGCTTTGAAATATCATGCGATTATTACGAATTTCTATTACGCTAACTTCGAAATTCCGTCTATTAATCCTTTAAAGAAAACTATTACTTCAAAACTTTCAAAAGTAGCACTCAGTGAATCACTGTATATAATGAATCAACCACTAATTGGACAAGTGACTAAATGCATCCCTGTCATTTAGAAAATTACTTCAACTTTCATTTCAAATTCTTGGTATCATCTTGGGAAGAGCATGGTGTTGTAGTTATTTACATTACTTTATTTTATCATTGATTATTACTCAAAGATAATCATTTACCTTGATCCAATTTATTTTATTAACTACCTGGCACATTTGCTTAGAATACAAGATAATGGGAAACGTTTTTGCCTCAAGTGTAGCTCAACCTCCGATACCTGGAGTAGTTCCTCCACCTAATTTGCCGGATCAACCTAGTGTACCTAAAGATTCTGCTCCGACTAGTTCTGATCAGAATCCTGGAACTATAGAGGATCTCCATAAAAAGTGCAAAGGTAATTTTTTTTTCTATCTCCTTTGAATACTAAAGCCGGCTTTCATTGCAAGTGCTAAAATTGTGTTGGAAAATAAATTATGTACCTAAATTAGAGAATATGAGTGAAGTATTCCAGGGTTATGTAGGTTGCCGAATCTGTAGTGAACCCCAGTTCACTATGAATCAATTTACATTGCGAAATAAATCGCGCCAGCTTGACTCGGGATCGTACTTTGAAAAATGAGTGGGGGGGCCTATTTTCCGGATCAACCCAGTTTAATATTCCATCATAGTCATGTTTGTACGACAAGAGGAGCCAATAATATTTAGTGTCACCTGGTTTCAAAATTGGATACATTTTTCCTTCTGTCATTAAGAAACATCAGATTTAGGATAATTATTAATGTATGTGATCTGGGCTGCTATATTATACTTGAAAACTGCTAATTTACAGTTTCAAAATATACCATTGCTGACCACAGTGTAAAGGATCTTCATGTATATTATTGCAAGGCTGCTTCTGGTGACCAAAAAAGCTACTTTTTAAATCAAAATATACCCCAAACTGACTATTAGAATAAATGACTACTTTTTGGTTTACCGGTGACTATTTTAAAAGAATCGCTCAGTATTACTGCTTTACTGATTTTTAAATTTCACTGTGCATCTTGCGCTAAATGAAATTCCATTGCGACAGAATTTCGAATGGCTTCTTTGTTGTAGAAAGTGACTATTCAGGGCCCGCGCTAGGAATTTCAAACTGTTAGCCAACAAATTAGCCAAATTGAAAAATCATTAGTCAAATTTCATGATTATTAGTCAAAGTTATCGTCTTCATCAGCAAAAAAATTTCTACTTTTAAACCCATTTTTAAATAAATGCAGCTAACAATATTACGTTCATTCTAAACAAGATATAAAAATAAGTAGATTTAATTTCTTTAATCATTACATTGATTGTTAGTAAATTAAACTTGTATTTATCAATGAAAGACCACAATGAGTTACAAAAATGACAAATTTATTTTATAATTCACATAGTTTCATTATTATATACACCAGGCAAGCGTCGAATTTTGTACCATTACACCAATTTTCAAAAGCTGCTTCAAAATTAAAATCCTTCATATCTGGCCCTTCACTATAAGAATCAAGTCACTTAGGTTTTTTACTCTGATGTTACTACGTGTGCCGATTACTAATTTTGTTGATTAAAATTAATATTGTCAAAAATGCATTTTACATTAAATTAATTATTTATTAGTATATTAATTATACATGTAATCTGTTCTAAAACTTACTGCTGTGTACATTGCGTTGGTGGCCGCAAAACCCACCTATTTCTGTGCTTAACGGGATACTAAGTTAACAAACTAGAAATTAAGGTTAATAGTAAAGGAACAAACATTTTATTTATCACATACTCAGTTTACACTCTTTAGTTTACAAATTAAATAAATAGCACAATAGTGGAATACATCTCAATGGTAGTTCGGGGGGTGTAATGCCAGATGAATTGATATTTGGTTGGAGCACGTGGTGGGATGCATTAATTAGCTTTTCCTCAAAAACACAAATTTAGACAAAGAGGTTATCCTCATATAGTTTAATTGTACGGTACCTGATCTTCTTTCATATAACTTGGGTAACACTGATGCTTTGTCACACTTTACACTTGCAATACCAGATGAACATGAGCTCGCCTTCGAATTCCTATATCAGAGACGCACACACCACTCTTAACTCTGCTACCGTCGCTTCTTCTTGACTAGTCTCACTCCAACAGCCTGCCTTGACCAATTCTGACTCTCACTTCGAGCAACTCTCACTTATATCCCTTTTTCGGTCGGCGGTCCACGTGCTGAAATGTAGAGCTGAGGGCTAATCCGTAGACATGGCGTCGCCGTCTCGGTTGCCGCCAAACGGCTTAGCGTGGTATGTAAACATGGGCGTGGTATGTAAGATATGGGGCCACCTGTATACTATCGCCCATCTGCTTAGCGTGGGGATAATCCGCCCGCATTCCTGGTTCCATTATTTTTTAATCCTTCCAAATATTTATTACTTTACATTTCTGGCATTACACTACGTAATGCAGTTTTTATAATGTTCTGTTTACTATAGCCTCTTTCAATGTTGGTTGTTGTCAATTTTCTAAATTAGTCATTGACAGAACCACGATTTTAAAGCCACCTAAGAAAAAAAAAATTAAATAGACTAAAAAATTCGGGCAGACGTAATGATTGCATGAAAACCACAAAGATGATGATGAAAAAGAAGAAACGAAAACAAGCCGGGCGGACTTAAAAAATCGTAACAAAAAGATAAACTATGATTCAACTTATGACAAAAATAACAAACCGCAAGTTGGCATCCGTAATAATAATCAGTAGCAGGCTTCAGGAAAATCAGTAAAATCTAGCCCATCCTCGAGGACGGGTACTGAAATTCTTTACCCGTCTGACTAAAAAAAATTTTTTTTCACATTATATTTATTAACACATATGCTTCAATACATCGCACAACAATAATAAATTAGAAACAACTGCCTCGCGATAAAGTGCAATAACTGCATATTCATATACCATCTCCACAGCGCTTTCGCCGCTATCAAACTCGACGACGCGGAGTCTGATGAAATACCGAACCCGGCTAAATTCTGATCTATGGGTGCGGGCAGAGGGATAAGAGATGTAATGAATCTCTCCTTTTTCCAATGTTTCGTAACGTGAAGGAGTGGTAAATAAATAATCATACAAATCCTCCTCTTGTCTCAAAGCAGTTTAAACCTCATTGACACTCTTAATTTCTAGAAAATGTGACTGAATCAAGATTAAAATCTTCTTGGACTGAATAGATGTTTCATACCTTAACTTCAGTTGTCAGACAACTGGAACAAATGCCATGAATGAATTGTAAACATATTAATTTTAAAGTTGAAACCAAAGTGGGGAAGAAAAGAAAATACTTCTGGCTGAAACTAGAAGAATCCATTCCAAAAATTCAAATTTGTTACGTACTCTCGTCTATTACAGCAAATGGCAATTTTATAGCTTGGGTTTTAAAAAGCTAAAAGGGGATAGCTCTCTGCACGAGTTTGGGCTTAGGTCCGGGCTGAGCTTGAGCTTTCTACTGTTTCGGGCCGGGTTGAGTCTTTTTTTTTTTTGTGACGCCCTTTAAGACCGGGCCAAACATATTTATTTTGAAAAAAATTTCAATGGATTTAAATTGAATACATGAACTTATTCCGTTTGTTTTAGCTATGTAAAGATAAATGTTTTAGAAAACAAACCCAATTCTCCTTACAAAATTTTCACAAATTTGTTTTTAACATATTTGAATGAATACAAATAATTTCGAATCTGTCGAGACGCAGTGGCAGTTATCTACAGACCAAGTTCATTCTACATTTATAAATTTCTTCGGGTTTGACCCGCTTTTAAGCATTGGTATTATCGGTCAGTGAAAATCTGAAATTTCGGCACATGTAGACTTTGAAAAGGAGAACAGAACATGTCACTTCGATCATGAGCGTGCTATCGCATTTTCTTTCGGTCATCGAATTCACTAGGTGGAGGATGAGGGGAGAAAAAATAACTAGCGCATGTGATTAGAATGCAGATCTGACTGCTCTTCTAGAAAGAAGGCGTTAATAATGCACACTAGTTAAGTTTATTGGGGTGGGGGGTCATTTGCAGAGACAACATTTCAATTTTCATTCATGGCATGGGAAAGGACAGCTTTTGTCATAATTTTATGATACGGAATATCTAATCTCAAGGCCGTCCAAAAGGATGGCAACTTTCGGAAATTGGCCATCCTCGCCGAATTTTAACCCAGCGAGGACGAAAGGACAGGCGATTTCCGGAAACCTGATCAGCAGTGAACGTTTTTCAGTTGGTTTTAACTAAAAATAAATGCATTTTTATTTATTTAAGAAATTTTTATGCTTTCCAAAAAAATATTTACGAAATTTTCACTGTTTCCAAAAAATCATTTTCCATTTTTGTCACCAAAGTATTTTTTGTTTTTGTCGCCAGTTTTGCGATTTTTTCGCATTTGGCGCGTAGGCGAATGGCTAGCATGGATCCTGCTATTAAATAATCCTGCATCATTGGAATTTGCATTAATCACTCACACCCACGCCTTCCCAGGGAATTTTGAAAAGAAAACCAATCACTTAGTTTCAGAAGGGATATTATTTGTTGTGGGATTATTAATGTTTGTAGTTATGGCGGATGATGTCATGTTCACTGTAAATATTGTTGCAACATGTGCTTGAAACATGGGAGTTAGATATCAAGGTTTATATTTACATTCTTTTATTAAGGATTTGTGGTGTTCTATAGCCAGTTTTAAAAAGCTGTAATCGAGTCGTCTGTAGTATAGATTTTTTAAAAGTATCTAATTCTGCTTTGAGAATGGGCAATTCAGTTTTTTGTTTACTGGTGTAATATCAAGATGCTGGGAAACTGTATGTCTCTGGCTGTAAAAGAAATTTTTAAAAAATGCCTATCTCTATTAAAAACTGCAAAACTTTCATTTGTACTGTTTTAGGTACAGTTATTCACATTTCAAAGTGTGGAAGGAGTTGGAAAAATGGGAGCCTGCACCTCAGAATTTTAAATTTTGCCAAAGCCATTAGTTTGTACCATAAAAATATCTTCATTTATACTATTTCCGGTACAGCTTTATTCCCGTTTCGAAGAGGGATAATAGTACAAATTGCATGAAGTTGGTTCATTCTCCTGTGTTTTGAAATTGGCTCCACCCATCCTAAGTGATCCATTCTTCTGTGTTTAGAAATAGACTTCTCCCTCCAAAATGGCATTTGCTACTGTGTTCTGAATAAGAGTTTTTAATGTAAATGATAGTGTAATTCAATTTGAATAACACTGATTAATGCTAATAAAAGTGTTACAAAATAAGATTTTTGTGAATTTTATAAAACTTTGAAAATTTTAGAAAACATACGATACTTAAAACATTTTGTGAATTTAAAACTGATACTTAGAAAAGAGTTTGTACTTTAATAAAATTTGGCTAAAACAATACTTAAAACTCATTTGTCTGTTTTTTTTTACATGATTATAGCTAAGTCAAATTCTTAATTCAGAAGAAATGCATATTTTAAAATTATTACTATCTTTTAAAGCAACTAATACAAATCAAAACCAGCAGCAGCCACTAGACTATTAAAACTTTTGAAATAGCCATTAAAGCAGGGTGGATAAAAATCATGATTTTTTTAAAAAAATCAAAAAAATCGGATTTTTTTGATTAAAATCAGATTTTTTTGATTTAAATCGGATTTTTTTTATTTATATTAGCCTTTTCCAAATCAATTTTTTATATTTTTCAGATCAGAAGGTAAGTTAGACTATATTAATGTACTGTATAATTAAAAAAAATTTAATTGAATATATATTAATATAAGATTAAAAAATATATGCAGGGGTTAAAAAAACCCAAACACTGTTTAAATAAATAGGTTTTTTTTTAATTGGGTTATTTTATTGGAGAAGAAAAGCCATATACTATCTTTTTCCCTCCCTGCCATTTTAGTAAATGAATCTACTAATTTGTTTTCTATATCTATTATACAACACAAGTTTAGCTATCCTCTAGAGTCAAGTTTGTAACAGAATCTGAAGTGTCCTGGGAACTCCTTTCAAATAGTTGAAAAACAGGTTTATTGGGCTACAGGTGGATTAGTGTCCAGAGAGAAATACTTCTTTGTCCGTTGCAGGGATGCCAATCTAGATAATTTTTAGCTAGATATCCACATAATTTTGACTTCATCTAGCTAATGAAAATGGGCATCTACATCATTACTACAAATCTAGATAATTTTGATGTCATCTATCTAATGAAAATGGGCATCTAGATAATGCCTAAAAATCTAGATAATTTTATGAAATTTCACCAAAATCAAATATTTTTTGTGTAAAATTGAGATGGTGTTGGTAATTGTCTCAAAAGGAGCATAACAGTTTTTTACTAGCCTGAGTTATGTAAAAACAAAGCTCCGGTATAGAATGAAAATAAAGCTACTGAATGCCATTTTAACAGTTAAATTAGGACTATTAAGACACATGCATATGGGAAATGTTATTATAACCCCCCCCCCCCCCCCCAATTTTGAAGGACATAGAAGCTATGGTTACATATCGAAAATGTACAGCAAATGAAGTTTTATCGTTTCTCAGTCAGGCACTTCAAATTTTACAGATGAGGATTATGATTGGTTAATGTGGAAATAAAGTGTTTTATATTCTTATCAGAGGTGGAGCTACAATTTTTCTCAAAAGTTTTTTTTTTCCTACTGTGATCAAGAGCAAAAAGTACCAAAAAGCCTTAGTTTTTGTACTGTATAGGTTGGGGCTATCGAATTGAAGAGAGGGAGGGACAAAGGGGATAATGCCCAGGGGCCCTATGATCCTATGAGACCTCAGCCTCAGAGTGATTTTTTAAGTCCTTATAGGTAAGGGTAGGGATTGGTGGGGGAGCCCAATCTGCTAAACTGTTTAAGGGCTGGTCAATCCTATTCCCAACATTGTTTTTGTTATATTGGTGTGGTGATTGTGCGTCGCCGGGCCCCGAACCAGGGACCTCCTGCCTACAAGACCGACATTATAATCACTGAGCTAAAGCTAGCTTCTGCTCAGTGATTATAATGTCAGTCTACGAAGCAAAGGGTCCCTGGTTCAGGGCTAGGCGACTCCCAATCGCCACAGTGGTTACCCTGGACATACGAGCACAAAAAAAACCTTGCTCTCTAACGATTTCACCTCTCAACACGAGATAGCAGTACCACACGGAGTCAGAGGCCTTGCCACTCCCTTCCTGGTTGACCACGACAGACGTCATGCCTGAGACAACACGCCTCCCGGCCTTCAGCTCCTCAACTGCATTTCAGGGGGACACGCGGGGGTTTTCTCAGCGACCCCCTCCTCGCCGAAATTAGACCGGGGCCTTCATCAGGTGAGGGAGTGTGCGGCAGCAAAGACATCTGATCAAAGATGCTTGGAACCTGTACCCGAATTATAAGAACGGAGGAGAAGCTAGCTTTTGCTCAGTGATTATAATGTCGGTCTACGAGCAAAGGGTCCCTGGTTCGGGGCCTGGCGACTCCCAATCGCCACATTGGTATGTGCCAGCAAAAATCACAAAAAAAGGAAGGAACCAAATTTTCTTATTTCTATGGTAAAAATTACATATAAATATAAAGCAATTAACATTAATAAATTATAAAAATAAATTACATATAAAGCACATATAAATAACATTTCAAAAGGTATTTTAAATTTTTGTTGCTTGAAATATGTACGTAAAAACTGTATCGCAACCACTGATTCCAATAAATCATCACAAGAACAATTAAAATGTTAAATATTGTCTAGCTATGTTTTTAGATAACTGACAGAAAATCTACATAATTCTAGCTTGCGTACTTTTCATTTTGAGTGATTTTTAGCTATAAAATTAGAAAATAGGTTGATAGCACTGGTCAGTTGTCATTGTTACTTGATTTTATACCCCAAACACTGAATAGTGTTATCTCCATTGACCGAGAGTTAAGGAAAGGATTTCAGTTTTTTTTTATATACTCTAAAGATGTCTTGATGTGGAATTTTATTATTTTAAACATTTATTCTGTTCCAAGTTATTTTAGCATAAAAATACAAAAAATAAACTTCAAGAAATGACAAAATTAAAAAACGATTTTAATCAATGATTTTTTTTAAAAAAATCAAGTGATTTAAATCATGATTTAAATCAAGCCGATTTAAATCAAACAACCCTGCATTAAAGCTTAAGCGTTAAGTGTTTATATACTTAATGATTATCAGCTGGTTATTAATATAATTACACCTATTAGCTTCTTAATATTTAGTAGTCATTGCTTAAAATAAAATTCCAGTTTCGATTATAGCAACTAAGAGTTTAAAAACTTTATTACTCTTTAAAATCCTATATAATATCACAGATAACTTGATAAATAATAGAAATAGAAATCATAAGTACTTTTAATTCCAACATTATAACTTGTTGTAATGATATCAATAAATTAATTATAAAATTTTTAAGGGAAACAAACTTAATTTTAAAATTGAGTTCATTTTCTCCAAAAAAGATTGTTCTAAAAATACTACCTCCCCCTACACCCCTTTTTTTCTTTAAATAATCTATATCTCATCACTATTCACTTATCACTAAGTAATGAAATATTTGAGAATACCACATTTGGAAAATAATGATTTAACTCTTTATGTAGTGTAAAGTTCTTAATGTATTCAGTGTCTTCTGAATGTTTATAATTACTAATGTAAAAAAAAAGGGGAAATTTATTTTTAATTTGTAAGTTAAAGTAATATATTCATTGGCAAAGATATTAAATGTAACTAGGAGAGATTTTGAATGTATATCAAGAAATAAAATAAAGGTTTAGTTTAAGAAACTATAATAAAAATTGAGAAACCTGAAAATTTTAATATCACTATTAATTGAGTTATTAAAAATACTTATTTTGCATATTATATATATGACTGGATATTCAGCCGGATAATTCTAAAAGCCGTTTACCGGATATCCGTTTCATCTCTAATAGCAATTTCATCATAAATTTTACTGTGGGTTTTTTATTTACTTGTTGTTTATGACCTTATTATAAATGTGTTTGACAATCGAGACAACTTGACTGAGTTTTATGTAAGTTTTATATTATACTATCCAACATTTTATTTACTGTTTAAAATTTTTATTTTCAGATGTTTTCCCATCAGTGTTTGAAGGTTCAAAGTTTATGATTAACAAGGCTTTAAGCAATCATTTTCAAATAAGCCATACGTTGAATATGAGTTCAATTTCTCCGTCTGGCTATAAATTTGGGGCTACATATGTTGGTACAAATCAAATAAGTCCTATGGAGGTATGTTTATATAATTATTTTTCACATTAATAATTATCAAATGTTTTTTTATTATTGCCATGTCAATCATTGGAACTGTAGAATGTAGATATATGTTGTGTGCAAATAGTTACTTTTATATCAGTATTTAATATTACTTAATATCAGCATTAACTTACTATGTCAGTATTAACTTAATAATAATTCACTTTGCTTAATACTTATTAAGCAAAGAGAACAAATTACCTGGCATTGCCCAGGTCTTAAATAATGCATTTACAGATAACACCACTCAATTTCCAAATCACCTCTTTAAATCATAGAATTCTAAACCATCACTGATTCATTTCCAGATTTCAAATTAAATCTCCAGCAATGCTCTCCACAAACGTGGAAAAAGAAGAAAAAATGGAATGTTCGTTTCTATAGGGGAGGCATGGCTTAAACCTCACCATGATTTTCAAGACATGTCTTCTGGGGAGAAAATCATTGCTATGAGAGCTCGAGTGGAATTGAAAATCTTAATTTTTGTACATTTGCTTAAAAAATCACAGAAAATAAAATAACATATTAATTAAAAACAATTGTTTTTGTTAGAATGCAAAGGTATACACATGATACATACAGCTTAAACCGTTATTAAAGCATAAAATTAAAATAACTTCATTAAAAGCTGCATATAATATATAATTAAACGTAACGACCAGTTTTAAATAAAAAACAACCTTCATCAGGACACGCAAAAAGCATAACCTTTACTCTTCAGAGAAAGATTGGTGACTGATGCATGAACAGCAAATGTGAAAGAAACAGGGAAAGTGTGTTGCTAATGGCGATGGAAGATGGGGGGGGGGGGGGTAAAAAACAGAAGAGGTGGGACATAATGAGGAGTGAATGGTAAGACGCTAAAGAAGAAAGCAAATGTCCGACAAAGGGCTCAAACAGGATTGGGTTTTGTACTGGACATGTGGTTTTTACCTTCCAAAACTGTCCAAAAGCATACTAAAGTGTCTCAAATCTAAAGCTGTCAACATATGAAAAATTTCACATGAAAACCAGTAGATTTTTCTAGAATTATACTAACAGATTAAAACAAAAAAATAATAATAGACTAAAAAAATTTTTTCTTTTAGAATTTTCAATTTAAAATTCTAAAAATATTTTTTTTTACTACCATTAAGCCAATGTGACTGTGGCAAGAAGTTAAATATTTTATGAGAATTTTATTTAGAATGTTGTGTTTTTAATAAGAAAAAAAAATGAAGACAAGCAAACCAGTAAAGTAAAAAAATATATTTAGTTTAGAAAATAAAGTTTCATTTACAGATGATACAAGAATGTGATGCTAATATTTAATTGTTATTTATATAGCCATTTCCATTTAAGTCATATTTTATTCATTAAAGATTATTATTTGGCATTAAAAAATTATCTAAAAATTACAATCTTTTATTAAAACAATTGTATATAAAAATATGTGCAATAATAATAAAATATGTGATTGTCAATTGTCATACGAGTGTGTAAAAAAGTGTTAAGAAAGCAGTATTTGACTGATAATCAATTATCAAAGGCAATGCGAACTGGACCCACAAGAATAGCTTAAGGAATGAAACTTAAGGTCACATAGCTACTACAGGCTATAGCTGGAGGCAGATAGGGAATAATATAATGATTATAATTTATATACAGTTTTAAGAAGGTTTTAATATCAAATATTTGACTGAATGAGTTTTGGGTTTGTATTTATTTATTTTTATTAAGTTTCTTTTTTCTTTTACAGGCATATCCGATTCTATTGGGAGACATGGATCCAAGTGGCAACATGAATGCAAATATAATTCATCAATATAAGAACATACGAGCAAAATTTGCAGCTCAGGTGTGGTATTTTTTTTATGATGCAAATCTATATAATAAAATGCAATATCTGTCTGTGTGTCTTATACACTATAGGCTTAGTGACCACACGTTGCAGAGCTACGAAATTTGGCAATCGGAGACCTGGGGGGGGGGGGGGGAATGACACATGAAAACCCATTTTTAAAGTTTGAATTATTTATTTTGTTATTTAATGTTTCATGTGATTTTGACCGTTTCCCCCCCTTTTTTTCTCCATCATCCAGACGTCGTAGAAAATAAACAAATCACACGACTGGAAAGAGCAGACAATTGTGAGTAAAAATATATCAATTTCAAATCTCAGGCACAAATTCTAATATTTTTTAAAGATTTTAAAACAAAAGTCACTTTCGGCTCAAAGAAACAAACTTTCATTTCTAAATCCTCGCATCGGGAAAAGAATTGACAATTTTGACTAATAATTCTAATAATTTACATTTTTAGAAAGCTCAAAGATCAGCTCAAGAAATAAGAAAAAGTTCGCCACACGATCCGGATTTTAAGGAAGAAATGATTTTCAATTTTTCTGCCAAACCGCGAAAGAAGGGATCGATTTTTCACCCACATATGCACACAGACGCACAGTGTTTCTATGGTGGAGGGGAAGTGGGCAAGGTTATGACGTCACGGTTCTGACATCACGGTTCTAACGAGGTTGCGTCAGATACGTTTAGCGATATCGAATGGAACATTCGATGTTTTGTGCCTGTCAAATAATGAATGTACGTCATTAAACTAAAACAAACTATCCCTTTTATTTGAATAAATTATTCATCCATTTTATTGGAATAAATTATTATTTTCGAAATAAATTACTTTACATTTTAAATTTCAATTTGCTCATTTATTAAGGGATACAGTTTCATTTATGTAAAACAAAAATAGAGGAGCATACCTCTATAAAAAAACATAGGAGCAGCTGATCCCGGCTGTGAGTACACATCAAAGAGATCCCTTTCCTAGGGTTACAGGTACAGAAATCCTCAGAATCTCACAGTTCACAAACATTAGAATAAATTCACTTTACAAATCAATTTTCAAGAACCCCCTTTACCCCCTAGAACATTATTTTTCATCTTAAAATTTCATTACTAGTTTTAACTTCATTAAACTAAAACAAACTTTGTTAACTCCACGGGGTTATGGTGCCAGCAAGTTTGCCATGGTTAGAATTTTTGAGGGTAGCGAACAGGCTGGTCGCCGAATGTGGCTAGTATATCTGTAGGGAAAGTCATGTGCTACGCACATCAGATATATTTTTTAGTTAGAGTGGATAATGGGTATTGCGCGCGAAACGGGGAAAAGCGAAAGGGGCAGCCGCGCACGCCTCGAGAAGCATACCGAGGGGGAGACCGCGCCACTGATAAAAAATTAGTCCATGGAAAAACAGATTTAAAGACTTTTTATTCACAAGAAAAGGGACAATTTACAAAGTGGGTATATACATGGAATCACAAATTTAACATTTAGAAAAGCATGAAACAACATCGTTTCAGAAAATAAACAGCCCAAAATGGCGGCTTTACACATAGCCAAACCGGCAGCTATACATAGTTTATTTTGTGTAATAAAAAACATACATGGGGTGTCAACCGGGTACCAAAAGTACATTTACATAAATTTAAAATAGGGACTGTATACCCGGAACTAAGGTCATGTTGCTGCTTCTTCTTGTGGTATATGTGGGCCAGTGCTGCCAGTAGTGCAGTAGCGGACCGACCCGTGGCGAGGGCGGAATAAATTCCAGGCCACAATCCTCTGTACAAAAAGTTAGTTTAATATCTTGACGTCCTGTGGGCGCCATATCAGATAATAAGCTGATAAGAACAGATTTTTTACAGGACCCTAAACAATTTGTGTTTTAGTTCTTACTGTAAAGAACCTGCTCCTAAAAGCAAAAATAATTTTTGAACCCCCAGGCACCCAATGCGTAGGATCCCTGGGAGGATCTCTACTCGGGATAGACCGTGTTGCCAGGATCTTTTCACTTTATTTCATGTAAAAATTCATACAGACAGCGTCAACCGGGTACCTAAGAGTGTATTTACAGATATATTTACAATGGAGCATGGTACGCGGGACTAATATATACATTATTATTCTTTTCTGTGGGCGTTGTCATTGTTGGTCTCTTCGCCAGCCACAGTGGGTTGAATATAAACACTTTGCTAAACATGGTTTTGAAAATATAACTGTACATATTTTGGATATAAAAACTAATATAGCTGATAGAATGTTCTTTGAAAACTTCTATATTAAATCAAATTGTACTCTTTTTCCATATGGATTAAATCAATTATATCTCAATGGTAATATTGTAAAAAATAATTTTGTAGATAATAATTATTCCATTTTTAATCACCTTTTATTGAATCCTCATTTACATAATAGAAATTCGGCTAAACTCAAAAGATTTAAACACGGTAAAGGAAGCTCCCCTCATCATGACTTTAAAGCTGAGATTAAAAGTATGCATCAACATTTTAACAACTCATTTCAATGGAAATTTAAAAAATCATGGGTATTTTCGGTTAAGAAAAAACAATTAAATACAGTTTATACTATTTTCTTAAAATTAAATCTAACTAATGAACATTTTAATCATATTTTCTATGATTTGCACATTACAAGATCAAAATATTTAAAAATAAAACTTAATCATTTTCATAATAATAATTTTTCTAATTCTTATTGTGTTATATCTTTTAAGCATCCCGTTTATAATTCTATCAATTTTAGGAATTTATTTAATCAGTTTCATCATTTATTGCCTGTTAAGGATTTGAATGTTACTAAGACTTTTAAATACAACAAGCCTATAGGTAGAACAATTTTTAATTACAATGAAATTTCCCAATCTTTATCAGACGATAAAGATTCCTCAACTAATTTGGATGGTGAATGTATTTGTAGAGTTGATAATTATGTTAATTTTATAAATCCACACTTGGGGCATATAGTTATTGGAGACTTAGCCATATAAAGATAATTCTTTAAGAACCTTAATGTCATTTGGTACAAAATTCAAGTTACCTTCTTGTAATAATTCTAATAAAGTCTTAAAATCAATATATCTTGACCTTGATAAATATATTTATGGATTAGCTTCTAAATATGCTCTGCCTTTAGAGGCATTTAATATGTGGAAATTTACTATTTTAAAGTCTTAAAAATGCCATTTGGAGTATCAATTTATCAAGATCTAAATATGGCTAATATAAAACACTCTTTAAATGATTTACATAAATCTTTTGTTATTACTTATGTTGATAAAGCCTCTAATAATTATGCTATTATCTGTAAAAAATTCTATATACAATATATGTTGATTATTTAAAAAATAGTCTATTTAAACTTGATTCACACTCTGTTAATAGTATGAAATTGAAAATTATCAATATGTATAGTGATTTCGATATTAATAATAAATTTTTGAAATTTCCATATATTGTGCTTATTCCTAAATTTCATAAAAATCCTATTAAATTTAAAACTGTAACCAGTGGTCATAATTCATACTCTACTACTGCTAGTAAATTATTACTAAATTATTTAAATGTACTTAATAGTAATTTACGTGATTCTAGTGATAACTACATTATTCTCAATAATAGTAAAGAATTAAAATATAAATTAACAACACTAGGTAAAATAATAGGATTTCAAACTTTTGATTTTAAAGATCTATTTAATAATATTAGGATTACTGATCTTTATGATGTCATATTAGCTTTATATAATGCCCATATTACTAATCATTCTGACCTACCTAAATTTACCAATTTTCCTAAACTTCTCCATTTTGTTCTTTTCAATAATTATATTTTTCAAAGTAATAAATTATACTTACAAGTCTCAGGTGTTCCACAAGGTGGCTGTAGTAGCAGTATGTTAGCTAATTTATACCTGTATCATTATGAAAAATTCTTTACTTCTACAGATTATAAAATTTATAGATATGTAGATGATCTGATTTGTTTAGTATTTACTGATAATTATGTCATAGATATAGATTTCTATCCGGATAATTTGGAATTAATATCTAATGAAACTACTATTAGTAAAAATATTAATTATTTGGATTTAAATCTAATTATAGAACCTACTAATGGGGTAGTTACTAATTTATATGATAAAAAAGATTCTTTTAATTTCAATATTAATAAAATATTACCTTTTAATTCCTGCAACTCGATTCAATTGTTTAGAAATATTACACTTAATCAACTTTTTGGAATTTATAGATTATTAGATAAAAAATTTCATGCTTTGCACATAAATAAGCTCCTACTTACCAGTAAATTATATGAATATCCACCATATTTAGTAAATGATATAGTTAATAAATTTCGTTTAGCCTAAAATTCTTAATATTCTCACCTTAGTATCTTATTTTAGCCTTACTTCTACATTATCTTGTTTTTACTTTACAATATATATTCATCTTTCTATCACATTTTACTGCCATTGCGTAGTACGTTTTTTTTTTACTCACTTTGGCAACGGTAAATCACTTCTTTACTCTTCAGCGTATGGCAACATTGATCTCATCTTTTTTTGCTTGTTACAGTTGCATGTTGGGGTGCATTTTAAGGTATTTATGTTTCCTTTCTATTTTTTCAATCTTTATGCTTGTCGTCCTTTTAACAAATGTTTATAAATAAAATCTATCTTGTGTTTCAGAAACAAGCATTTTTGTGTTCATTTCAATTAAAATATTAAGACTTGATAATGAATTTTTTTTAAATGAACTATTCTTAAACCTAGATAAGCCTAGAGCTCTTCCACATGCAAGCTTTAATGCTTGATTATTTTGGTATTCCTTTTTTCGATTCCTCTCCATTGGCTTTTGTTGATTACCTTTAGCTTTCTGAACTGTAATATGTTTTATAATTTCCTCTATATTGTTGAATTTCATTTTATTTCATTGTATTCTGTAGGCATAAACAAATTTTTAAGATAGTGTATTATGAGTTACTTCTTCCATTCTACCATTGGATTTACTATTTTAATATTTTATATATATATAGATAGATATAATCTATCTATTTCTTCAGAAACATACATGTTTTGTGTCTGCTTCGTAAAATACTTGGACTTGAGAACGAATTTTACGAAGTGAACATTTCCATTTGTTTAGGCTTAGCCCTTTTTCCACGTGTATAGCGATATAGCTTGTTTTATTAAGTTTTTCTTTTTTCGTTTCCATACCTTTGAATTTTGTTGATTTCCTGTAACTTGATAGCTTGTGTTTTGTATTTTTTTCCATTTGATTGATGATTTGCTGTATTATATTTTATTCTGTGGGTGTTTTAGAAAGTTAGGTTTATCGTGTTGCATCTTCTTACTTTTCGTTCATTGGATTTTCAAACTACTATTATTATATATATATATATATATATATATATATATAGAGAGAGAGAGAGAGAGAGAGAGAAAAGAAAAGATCTACAATTGAAATATCAAAAAGGGGGAAAAGCCAACAGGGAAATTCGAAAAGGCCTAGGTGGATTATGACACCTAGTTCTCGGTTAAAGTCGACTTTCACTCCTTAGGAAACAGTCCTGGAGCCGAAAAATACCTGAGGCCAATCTCCGTACAAACATCAAAGCAAAAGACGCACACAACAGTATGAACAAGGAACATAAGGACACCATTACAGATTTGAAAAAGGAAGGATATACATGCAAAGTCCGATAACCGAAAGGACAACACACAAGAAAATCAAAACTTCAACTGAAATCATGCAGTCAAAAAAGAAAAGGGAGTAGAGTGTACAGGACTAGCGTAAGCATTGCTTTTTATAACCCAAATCAAAACGGTTGCCAAAATTGCTTTCAAAGGCATTTACAGACTTATTGTGATAAGCATTATAATAATGTCTGAGGAATCCAAGGGGATAGTCTTGTTTTAAAGCCTCCGTGATAAATATTACATCACTTTTTATACGATCTTTATTGTACGTATGCAAACAAGCATTACGTATAAAGTGATTCATGACAATATTACGAAAAACATTCTGACTTAAATTAAACCTCCAATTGATAATATAATTAATTTTAATCTTGAAATGTCGTCCTTTATCGTAAAGCATCGTATACAAGGATTCATCTTCAGCAAAGTGAATCCTAATATCAAGGTAATTAATTTCTTCAGCAGAATCTGCAGGTGTTTCGATTAAATCTAAATTCTCAGGGTAAAAATTGAAGTTAAAGTTGATAGTGGTTTTTTGATGTGCCAAAAGTACATCATCAACAAAACGAAAATACGGCAATTCGAGTGCCAACTTCATAATGATGGAGGTATAGATCTGCCAACATCGAGGAGCAACCTCCCCCCATAGGGATACCTTTCACTTGCCTATAGTAATTCATACCATTGAATAAAACATTTTCATAAAGCACAAACAATATCCAAGATAGCTTTGAATTTGTGTAAAGCTATATATTTATGCAGGTGATATTGACTATGTATTTCGATTATAATGTCATATAGAGCTCTCAGATTAATGTTATTAAACAGATCTTTAAAATCAAAAGACCTATAAATCAGGATTGTGGGATGTTTTTTAAAATTCTTTAGTACATCACCACTATTTTTAATCATTACAGATCCACCTTTCATTATTTGAGTCATAATAGGTTTTAACAGTGAAATAAGTTTCGTATTTGCTGTTATAGTATAAGCTTTATAGGCTACCATTACCAGTCGAAACTTTACGGTTGATTTGTGAAGTTTTGGTATCATGACCAAGTATGGATATCTAATATGATTGATATTGATACCAATGTGTTTATGCAAAGCCTGTATTTTATTTTCGATTTCCCTTCATTTTGATTTCAATAAAACATACATGTCTTCGTTATTATAACTGATGTTGAGTCGCTCGATGTAGTATTTCTTACAAGTAAAAGTAAAATTTGATGTTGCCTTATTGGTATACGTAATTGCGAACATTTGCCAAATTTTTTCCAAGATGTGTCTATTCAATTTGTGACACACATCTTGTCCATAAGAATGATGATAATAATAATGAAAATTCGCCATAATGTGATCACGCCATTCGTTAAAAGATGATAAATGCATGCTGTATCGCACTGCCATTTTTTATATAAAATCACACAATTCATGATAAAACTTCATGTCTATCTTGTTAAAATCCTGCATACGAAATTTCGTTTCCAATTCCGATACATTCTTAAGGTCATTGGTGATTACATCCAAATTACCAGTTATAATATGACCATGATCATGATCTACATAGAGGCTAGAAGTACATTGAGATGTCAAATTATTATATAGGTTCAGATTTTTACTAATATTATTGTAGTTAAAAACTTTACGTCCAATTGGAATAACATACTGATGAGTGATAGAGACCGTCATATTAGAAATGGGAAAATAATGAGCTTGACTTTTTAATATTCTATTAAAAGGTATATCATCAAAAGCCTTATTACTGTAGGATGCCATAAAGAATTCTTTGTTAACAGGTTTCTTCATTTCTAAATTCAAATTGATGTTAAATCTTGATGCTCGCAATTTTATCAAATCTAGAAATTTAGCATAATGATTTGCTATAATGTTAGATTTACATTGCTGTGGATCTTCAAAATGTTTAACACTGTAGTGTGTCCAGATATGTTTGACATATCGTTTATGAATGCCAAAAACTGTATTTTTGATCCAATTAGTACTGATTTCTTGCAAATTGGAAATTTGTTCTCTTCTCATCTAATTTTAGGAGAGTGTTAAGATGAGATGTTCTTGATGTAGGTTTTCCTCGATTATGTCTTGTAAGAGTATTACCTTGTTTGTGGGTCAAATTTGATTCTAATCTTCCATCTCTATAGGAATCCATATTATGAATATCTTTATAAAGCATTGAATTTAGCCTGTAAGGATAAGTGCTTTTTTTAGTTTGAGATTTTGGAAATTTATAATTCTACTTAACTGTGTATTCAGTTAACTGTATTGTGAAATGTTATAGTTTTTATAAAGGGTATTCCGATTATTTGCCGATATATTAGTAATGTTTATAATAATGCCGATATATTAGTAATGTTTATAATGCCAATATATTAATGTTATATTAATATGTTTTGTACAATTAAAATCAAACTCTTAGGAATAGCAATAACTAAGACATAACAGGAATTCTAAATCGCATCATGCTGAAAATGTTTTAGCTTCCATATTTTTGAAAAAGTTTCACAAGAAAAGGTACAAGACACCTTTTCCTCCCTTTCATGATCTATCAATCACTCATATTTGTCATGTATTTGGAACCGATGCAATAATGCCAAACTGGTGATAACCTGCAGAGTATAGAAATTTTCCCTCTGTTATTCTCATGTTTATATGTGCACTGTTCTGTGATCCATGCAACTTGATATGGATCAAAAATTATAATGTGAACAGAGTTTTAGGATATCACTTGTAGGAGATTCAGCATTTAATATTATAAGAATTCAGTTAACTGAAATTGCTAAAATCAGTCAAGAAAATGAATTATTTAATAATGCTCTATATTTAAAAAAAATAATAATAAATTCAGTTGCGTGGATTAACAGCACATGTGACTGTAAATTTTTGGCAGCCAACTGCAATTTTTCATAGGAAAACATAGAACAACCATAAATTGTATTATGATGTTTTCCATAGAAACTACAAAAGAAGTCTGACAAATAACACTTCTGATTATTTGGCGAAAATTTAAAAGAAAAATGCTATTTTGATCAATTTTTGGCAAATATGCTTGTTTATGCAAAATTTGACATCATTTTGCCTAATTCCGGTTTTGGGAGCATTCCAGATAAACATGTTAAGCTGCCATGTTAAGTGCACGTGCAATGAAGCTTCATGACATAGTCAAACCATTAGCAATAACATGTCCCTGCACCAGTGGTAGCTTGTGACTTCAGGAATGGATGAAGCTGATTCAGTGGCATGATAACCCCCCCCCACACACACACACACATACACACTTCCTCAATAACGAAACTCATCAAAACACATCGCTACTGGCACAAGTGTTGTCAAATATTATCTAAAAATAGCCAAATGAGTCCGGAAAATACACCAAATAATAATGACCCATTCAACTGATAACTTTGAAGTGAAGCAGTGCTTCATCTGTGTCACCTGAACACTGTCCTCTATTCCATTATACTGGGCAGAGCAATGAATTACATCAGAAGTTGTTTCAAAGCAGCAAGTGGACGAGTTATTAAAGATTTTCAGTTTCATCATGTTGTAGTATTTTTCTAGAACAGAAAAATCATAAAAAAATCATAATCTCATAATATGCAGATTTTTTTTTTTTTTTTGTGTGTGTGTGTGAGATGGCAAAATCATGGAAATTTTGTATCCTGTTTCAATTTGTTTTTGGAATATTTGAAATGTTGAAATTACAGTAACTTGACAACAAGAATGTTATCTATATTTTTAAGACTGCGCATTATAGTTGACCAATTCTATTAATTTGAAGGATGAACAGAAACACTTTAATGTGGTTTGGTAAAATCATTTTTCTGCCTTACCAATATTAAATCAGGTAAAATAGAAAAATATCGAAATACAAAATTTTTTCTATTGCAAACTGAAGAATTATTGTGTAAATATAATTGTGATTGTATTAATAGTCCATAGTTGTACTAATTGTGTATTTAACATTGCAGGTTCAAGACAGTAAGTTTGTTGCAACTCAGCTTACTACAGATTTGAAAGGCTTGGATTACACAGCTTCTGTTACTTTGGGCAATACTGATGTTCTTAATGGTTCAGGAGTCACAGTTTTACATTATCTTCAAAATGTCACCTCATCTTTGGCTCTTGGAGCTGAGATGGCATACCAGTATGGACCCCAAGTTCCTGGTGGAGAAATAGCCATAATGTCATTAGCTGGGAGGTTTACTGGTATGTAGAAGTAATTCATTTTACAAATGCAAGAAAATAATCATGTTTTTATATTGACGAGAAAAAGTCTAATGTAGCTAACATGTGACATTTGAATTTATTTTTGTATTTTTGAATTTTCATATATAGTACGACTCCAGCGAGAAGGCATTTGGGTCACGTGATTTTGGATGAGTCCATTAGTTAAATTCAATGACAGATAGAAACGTCTTAAGAAGAACGGGTTTCCAGAATTGGCGCCTTTAGTGCGAATTAATTTATAATTTGTGCAGTACGATAAAGAGCTTTATATGTATAAGTACATTCAGTGTAAGTGTTGGGATATGGTGGAATTGTTTTCTTCACAATGATTAAAATTATTTATTACAATAAGGGTTGTAAATGTTTTATTAAAATTGAAGAGTTCGTGTTGTAATACTTTTCTTGTAACTTAAACTATTTTATTTAGTGAGGAATACACAACGTGACATACGCACATCTCTATATTTTTATCATTATATATTTAACTCTTTATATAAAGCGTTTAACTTCTATCAAACACAGAGAAAATTTTTCAATCCAAATACTTTTGCTGCCATTGAAAATCATTTCAGTAATATCTATGCATCACATTTTATACACTTACATATTTCATAAAGTATTAATATTTGTTCATTTTGAAATAAATTTTTGTAATTTAATTAATTTTAAATATGTTATATAAACATCCTTGTTTGTGTGCCACTATTTGGACAGTTCTGGATTAGAGCTTAGCTCTGCATGGCCATGTCATCTAAGGAATCTATACCCCCCCCCCCCCCCCTCTGAGATACAAAATTTGGGAAATTATAAAAATATTTAAAACATTTAAAAAATACATAAAATATTTATATTTTATATATATTCATTTATTTATTTTATATTATTTTATATATAAAATATTTAATAAATTGTATAACTGTCGCCATTCTCGAAATCTGATTCTGCACTTTCAGTTGACTCTAAGTCATGTTCTGAAGAGGAGTCGGCGCCTACCACAAAACTTATTTCCTCTATGGTTTCTTCCACTAAATTGTCAATTTCCCAATTTGTGTTGTCATCCACACTTGAAACTGCATTTCGATATTTCTCGGGTCTCTTTCTTTTAAGTGGCGACACTAGGATCGGTGATTTACTTGATTCTTTCTTGATGCGTGCAATTGTTCTCATTGACACACCAGTTGCAGTGGCTGTTCTCTTCTGGGCCTGTTGGATGGGGATGCATAATTTTCCTGAAGTTGCTTCAGCCTCAAAAAAATTGAGGACTTTGTGGACCACATTTCTTTCCTTGGAATTACTTTTCCTTTTACAGACATTTTGTTGACAGAAGCAAGGTTCACAAATTTCAGATTCTGATTAACTAAATAAACTGTTGTTAGAAGTTGGAACAGAGGTTAGACAGACTTTTATTTCCAAACGCAAGGCTAGTCCAACGCAACGATTCTAAATGCATTCCAGCAATTCTAAATTCCAAATTCTTAGCAAAATATGCGGTCGCCAAACAGGTTTCTGCGTTCAGCAGCCCTTTTCCTGTAATGCACAAATCGTCTGTTTGCTAGCCTTCTTCCCTTAAGCGAAGTGGACTCGTCCAAGGTCATCTGGCAACTCACGGGAGTTGGACTATAGCATGGATCTTGCTGGAAATAAGTAGGCTTATTGTGGTTTGTGATTAGGATAAATATTATATGCTAAATTTTATAGAAATTGCTTAATTCACTTGAGAGATATTGTGCTCCCTGTCGACAAAGTAAAATTTTGAATGTCTCAAGGATGATTTGTGATAACTTCTAACCAAGACTATATTTCTGGCTAAAAGTACGTACTTATTCAGTGATGTCAACTTTTACGGATTTTCCATAGTTTGTATGGATTTTTAATTCATCTTACGGTTTTACGGACATTACTCCCAAAACTACAGAAAATCCCATGAAATCCATGCATCCCACCATTCAATTCATATTCTCTGCTTTGTGGAGAGTCCAAAATTATCAGTTTGTATCCATTTTCTTCTTCTAATAATTTCATAATAAACTTAATTTATTTTTATAGTGCGAGTAAAAATAAAGAAATATTTTACTAAATAAATTATATTTTGTTTAAATTATAAGATTGCGCAATTCAGTCTTTCTTTTCAAACTTTGCTGAGAGTATACAATGGCTTTTTTCCATCCATTCCCTTATTATTGCGCATTAACTTGACTAAACTAGCTTATTTTCATATTTTTGTTGATTGTAAAAGTTAATTTTTTAATTATTTTCATATAAATAGTACGATCATGCAATTAAGTTTTTTTTTTTGTGGCCTTAGCCAAGTGTACACAATTATCCTTTTCCATCGATCTCCATCTCCCTATTGTTGCATATTAACTTGACTAAACTAGCATATTTTTATATTTTTGTTGATTATAAAAGTTAATTTTTTAATTATTTTCATATAAATAGTACGATCGTGAAATTAAGTTTTTTTTTTTGTGGCCTTAGCCAAGTGTACGCAATTATCCTTTTCCATCGATCTCCATCTCCCTATTGTTGCATATTAACTTGACTAAACTAGCTTATTTTCATATTTTTGTTGATTATAAAAGTTAATTTTTTTAATTATTTTCATATAAATAGTACAATCAAGAAATTCAGTTTTTTTTTTTTCTTTCTTTCTTTGCGGCCATAGCCGAGAGTACGTAATTATCCTTTTCCATCGATCTTCATCTCCCTATTGTTGCACATTAACTTGACTAAACTAACTTATTTTCATATTTTGGTTGGTTATAATGGCTAATTTTTTAATTATTTTTACAAATTGCACAATCGTGAAGTTCAGTTTTTTTTTTGTTTTTTTTTCGCGGGTGTTTCCGAGAGTATGCAATTCCATCGATCTCCATTTCCCATTGTTGCACATTAACTTAACAAGGTTATTTTCATATTTAGGTTGATGATAAAGATTAATTTTTTAATTATTTTCACATAAATAGTACGATCATGAAATTCAGTTTTTTTTTTTTTCGCGGGTGATGCCGATGGTACGCAATTATCCTTTTCATCGATCTCCCTATTGTTGCACATTTACTTGACTAAACTAGTTTATTTTCATATTTTGGTTAATTTCTTAATTATTTTCACATAAATGGTGCCATTCAGTTTTAATTAACTTTTTTAAGTTAGCAAAACTAAATTTTGAACATATTCTAAGATTTTAAAATATATATTTTCAATATACATAAAATCTTACTGATGGTTGATGCAGTTTTACTGAAACTACTGAAAACTCCTGATTTTTCTACTGATGACCCCTTTCAAAGGTTGGCATCTCTGCTTATTTTGAAAATAAAAAAAAAGTATTTGAAATTTTAAGAAACTTTTCTTTTGCCTAATCATGTTGCAAAAAAAATAGTTCTTGTATAATTAGCAAATAATAGGATCAAATTGTATTTAAATAAAGTAATATGTTCATTTTTACCGCAATGACCACTGTAAAGCAGAATACAATTACATTTCAATCCTATCTGTTAAATACTTTTATTATCATTACATAGCTGCTAGTTTACTGATTTTTATGAGAGATCACAATTTGTTCTGTTCTCTCAATTAAAAGGTGCAAATAATCTGATTTTTTTTTGCAGATTTCAACAAAATTTCTTTATTTACGGAATTTTAGAGAGATATCCCTGCAATTTATAAAACCTATTTTAGATAAATAGCATAAAATTCTGTCGACAGGTGCAAAAATGACCACAATTTTCATATCCATGGGAGGTAAATTATTTTTGCGAAAATCTTCTACTAGACATCAAAAACAGTATTTTTTAATAGTTTCCCAAAATTTACATGAAAAATTATCACAATTCCAGTGTCCGTGGGAAACGAATTCGTTCCACTAGAATCTTTGTTACCTGTTCAGGGATGTATCTAGAGAAATGTGAGTGGTGGTTGATTTTCCAGAACAATTATAATTGCGAATATAAAATTTCGAAATGAGCTTCGCGTTAATTCGCACACACAAACAGTATTAGTATTGTATACTTTTATATTAAAGAAAAACATTTGATAAAATTGAATATAACTTTTTTTAAATGTAATTATAATATGTATATTTTTTTGGATGAGTGGTGGTCGGCAATTGAGTGGTGGTCGGAAATTCTGAGTGGTGGAAACCCCGACCACCGCCGACCACTGTAGATACATCCCTGCTGTTGCTAAACATTAAAAATAGTATTTAAATTTTTAAATTGAACTCCAAAATTTATTTGAGTGCTTTACCAAAATATCGATAGAAAAAAAAACAGTCACAATTTCCATGTTTGCGAGAGTCAAATGCACACTGCTAAAATTTTATTATCAAACATTAAAAATGGAATTTTAATTGCTCTATCTTTCACCGAAATGCCAGGAAGAAAAAAAAGGATTAATGGCAGGATTAATACAATACTGTTTGTTATGTTTTTGCATATTTTGTAAATAAATGCATTTTTTGTTAATTGTAATATGCAAATGTTTATAAATTTAAAATTGTTTCATTGAAGCAAAACATTTTGAATTCTCACTCAAGTTTTTAAAATATCATTTAAATTTTTTGCTAGGGTGAAAAATCTTACTTAATTTTTGAAAAAATAATAAATAAAGCATACATTTTTTGCGTGATATATAAAAAAAAAAGATATTCCTAGTTCCCCTAAGTGATACTAAACAGTTTACACACTGTGAAAAATGAATTGATAGCACTGTGAAAAATGCTCACCACTATTTACTGGATTTTTATTTTGGAATATTGGCAAGTATGTCTATCAAGTAGCACATAAAAATTGCATTTAAAAACATTCTGAGGAATGTTTCATACATATCAACTTGTATGAATTAAGGCTGCCATACGATCTTAGCTTAAAATATGTATTAATTTTGAAACAAGCTTTTTTTTTAATAAAAAAATCTGCAATCAATTTATTTTCAAAGGAAATAATTTTTCTAGACAAAATATGTTACTTAATCACTACATCATTCTGAACGTAGTTAGCCTTTCTATCGTATAAGCTATGGAAAAGAGTTTGTTTTACTGTGTGTTATGTGAACAAATATATAGTTTTCATACTTGAATTGCATGTGTGAATCGCACATGTATGGAGTATAGGGGTCCATGCACCTCCTGCATTAGTCGCACAGAGATTGTCTTCTGTGAAGACCACTGTAAATTAAGGCTGAGTACACATTAGTGCTAATCAAATTTATGTGATAACGGGGGTTTACAGTCATGTGTGCCGTAATGCCAATCAAATCACCGTGACAATGGAGATTGATGGAAATGATTTTTGCATGGAAATAATAAATATGCTTCTTAAAAAATTGTTGTTTGGCATAAAACACTGAACTATTTGAAACTGTTTTTGATTAAAAAAAAAAGTTGTAAAAGCAAAATATTGTACAACAGCATTTATAAAAAAGAGTGAAGAATTATCCATAAGATAGAATTTGAAGTTACATTAAATAAAATTCCTTTATTCCTATTTTTATCTTCTTTTTCCTTATTTTCTATAGTTAGATGCACCATCTAGCACATGCCTTTATTTGTTATTAATCAAAATTTATGGTTAGACATTTATCCGAATGGATAACTTGCTTAGTCAATTGTTTAAAAGTGTTGCAAAATATTAGTTGTAAATTATATTAAATATTAGTGCATTATATTAAATATTATACAAAATATTAGTGTTGCAAAATATGTTTTATTGTTTACCTCTACATTCTGTCATGGACAGGGTGACCACAGACTGGGAAAATCAGGAATTATCAGGGAATTTTATGCTTCTGGAAATATCAGGAAATTCCGTTGAAAGTCATTTTTTGACCGTATAGTTTTCTTTTGGCTGAATGAACAATGTTTGTTCATTCCATGATGTCACATTTTTCATCACGCTTCACAAGACCCATCACTCATCTCCTTTAAATATACCTTTGAGGGAGAGTTTTCATCAACAGGCGATGTGACCTCGATAAACATCCTTCGAGGGGGAACGTTTCAGGGAATTATCAGGGAAAATATCAGGGAATTTCAAAATGAATTTCTTCTGGCCACCCTGCATGGAGGTGCAAATTAATATCTAGATAAAATATGCTTCTGTTGTCTTTGTAAAATTCTACTCACCATTATGTTTAATATTAGTGCTATTATCAAATGCTATCATTTATTTAGTTTACTACTTCAGGTCCAAACTATGTTGTTAGTGGAACAATAGGTGCTGCAGCTCTACATGCATGTTATTACCGCAAAGGAAGTGAAAATATACAGGTAATTTATTTTAAACAAAAAAAAAAAAAAATTGTTGACAAGTTTTATTCAAATATTTTCCATGTATCCTATGAACTTAAGTTTTTTATTTAATTTTCTAAGTAATTATTCTCTTTTAAGGAGCATTAGAATTAAATTTTTATTTGTAGATAGTTTTCAGTTTTTCACGCAATAATATTTCTTAGATATGTTTGTGCTATGTAAATTAAAAGTCTGGGTTTTGACTAGGTTACTCTTGAACCAAGCTTGGTAAAAGTATAAAAAATTGACCTGTGATATGAATATAAAATAAAAGATCTTGAATATAAAATAAAATAAAAATTTTAATTTTAAGGTTTTTAATTTGCTATAATTTTTAATTTAAAAAAACTTGTTCTGTATACATTTCTGTTCAATATTATATTTTCATCCAAAAGAAAAGTATGCTCTAAAAATTGTTTTCAGAATAGTTTGATAAACTGCAAAAGGAAAATTAAAAAAATGTTTTAATATGAAAGCTATATCTATACTACTGATTTATGTATAGAATGACTTATGTAATGCTCATTGTCACTTATAAAAAATTATATTTGAATTTATAAATTCTAAAGACAACTTAAATCAATATTACAAATTATGTTTCAATGCATAATTCTACCTATAATATTTCTTAAATTATACCAAATATAAATCATAGAAACATAAAAGAATTCAATTTTAAGAAAGCAGCTTTTTAATGTTCAGTTTACAGTAAATTTATGTTAGCAATGTTTTAATTATCAGTTAAACCTAATATTTATGTAATTCATTTCTACATTGTTTGAACTCTTTTTTAGTTTTGTGTTTCTCTCCCCCCCCCCCCCCCCCCAATTATATTTGTCACTTCTCAAAAATGATGTAGAACAAATGTAAAAAAAAATAAAATATCTCGAGAATGGCTAGTCCTAGAGTAATGGGGTTGGTCTTATTCTTTTCATCGTCAAAAATTACGTATAATAAAACAAGCATTTAATTGATGCATTTGAGCATAAATAGTCTTTTATTTTAGATTTTGACAATTTTTGCAGGCTATTTCGCTGAAAAAGCAGATTCTTTTTTCCGAATCGTACCAAAATCTAATCAACATCAGGATAACCCACAAGTGACTTACCTGTAAAATTTTAATAAATTTAGTCTGTTAGTTTTTGAATTAGGGTCGATGCATACATTGCGCAGACAGACACACACACACATAAACATCACACTATAAATATTTGTTTCATGTTCTAAAGGTCCAAAACATGTATAGATCCATCAAAAATTCTAGTTTCGATTATTGACACGATTGCAATACTTTCCCTATACATTATACCATATATTGTAGGGAAAACAAAAAATCTAATGTGGCCGGCACATGACTTCACCTACGAATTAAAATTCATTTTCTTATTACTTTCCTTGCAATACATAGTAATAGGAAACATATTGAAATCATACCAAAAATCACAATTCAAGTTTTAAATGGATCTACACGTTTTGAGACCCCAAGAACATGAAAAAACTGTTTTTAGCATGACGTCTGCATAGCTGCCAACTCTCCCGGTTTTTCACCGAATCTCCCGGGAAGTTGTCCAAATCTCCCAGTTTTTCACTCAGCTGCCTACATTTTCCCCTTTCTATTCGGAGATAACATCTGCGAGTCACGTGACTTGCTTTGGTTCTTTTTCGTATGTCAACTTTCTGTTATCGCAATGTACGAGGAGTGTGTTGCGAATCACGTGACTTGCTACGGTTCTTTTCCGCGTGTCATTTTCTGCTACTGCGAAGGCGTTTGCGTTGCGGTGAATAGCCACTTGTAGAGGAGTTGGAAGAATATGTGGAGAATCGCTTTATCTGCAATCGCACCAGTAACCAATAATTGTTTAACCTGCTGCTTAACTGTAAACCGCGTCAGTCTGTTTTGTTCTTACTATCTTACTTATCATCGCGTGCTTTTATCACTAGCGTTATGTCTAATAAGAAGTACTATTTGACTTTTAAGGACTCATATTGTAAGGAATTCGAATTTATTTTAAAATCCTCTAAAGGTAGTGAATATGCTTTTTGCTCGATCTGTTTAACAGATTTCAAAATTTCGCACAGTGGAAGAGGGGATATTATTGCCCATGCTGAAACCTCAAAACACATGGATAAAAAAAATCGTCTGAAGGAAATGCAGATATCAAGCATAGTTCCTTTGCTGTTGAAAAGAATAGTGTAATACATGCTGAATGCTTAGTTACAGCTTTTATAGTAGAGCATAATCTGCCCCTAAGTTGCACAGACCATATAGGCCCCTTTGGAAGATGTTTCCCAACAACGAAGTTGCATAGAAGTACGGCTGTACACAAACGAAAAAGACAGCCATCATTAAACAGATGGGAGCAGATGAGGAAAATACTATAATTGAATATTTGAAATATAAGCCCTTCAGCATTTCCACTGATGGCAATAATGATTCTAATAACAAGTTGTACCCTATTGTGGCCACTTTCTTTAATGATCAGTACTCTTCAATTGATAGTTCTCTTCTTGGTATTCCAGTTCTAGAAGGTGACTCAACTGGATTGAATATTGGCACTATGATTTAAGATAATTTAAAATCAATGTGCATCCCAGTTAAGAACTGCATTGCCCTTGGCTGTGACAATGCTCCTGTTATGATAGGGCGGAAACAGGGTGTAACATCTGTCCTGAAAGGAGTACAACCTGAATTATTTGTGATGGTATGTTTATGTCATCTTATCAATCTGGCTGCAGAAAAAGGTGCTAATTTACTGCCTGTTAAGATTGATGAAGTTCTTGTAGACATTTTCTATTATTTAGAGAAGAGTTTTAAGAGGAAGGAAAGTTTAAAGAAGTTTCAGATACTACATGATAAAGAAGTGAGAAAGATTTTCAAACATGTACAAACGAGATGGTTGTCATTAGTTAAGTGTTTGGTACGCGTGTTTGATCAATGGGAACCACTTTTGAGTTTTTTTTTTTTGAGAATGAGCGAAATGTGAAGTTGTCTGGTGTTGGTTCTTTAGCATCATTTGCAATCCCAAAGCAAAGTAAAATTGATGAGGAGCCATGTAACGAAAATGTTTTGGATAGAAGTCTCTCAGCCGATAAGTCAGGAAAGAAGCGAAAAGTTGAACTTGACTGTCCTTTGCTAAATAAAAAATCTCCGGTAATGATCTAATCTGTTGATAAACCTGAGAAAAAGTCTCTCAAAGAAAAAGAAAGGATGAAATCTTCAGAAACTCCCAACAATCGAGAAGAAAGGTTATATAAATTTTTGTCTTCTGATTTAAATAAATAATTTTGTGTCATTTTTACTACACATTGTTCCTGTATTTGACAAGGTGAATACACTTTTTCAAACAAAAGATCCATTAATTCATAATATGCGATCTATACTTTTGGAATTTATGAAAGAAATCCTCACAAAGTTTGTTCTGCCTAAAGTGCTAAATGAGAAACCTATTAACGAAGTCATGTACAGTAATTCCCTTAATCAAAAAAGTGATTCTGATTTAATTATTGGCTGTACCACTGATAAACTTGTGAGCAACTTGTGTGAAAATGAGAAGAAAATATTCTACACTTCTGTAAGGAAGTATTTCATAACAAGTTGTGATTAAATGGTACATAAATTTCCATTCAACAATGATGTACTTATACACGCTACAATAGCAAATGTCTCAACGGTCACAGATGCTTCATTTTCAAGTTTGAAATATTTTGTGGAAAAATTCCCAGTCATGTTGTACAGAGCTAAAAATGAAACTGAAGATAAACTACAAGCAGAATTTTGCGAATTTCAAGTGGAGGATGTCCCTTATGAAATTTTGGAAGAAAAAAGAGTTGATAAACAGTGGGCTTTGATCTCAAACATTCAAAATGGTTGTGGCAAGAAAAAATATTCAACACTCTCATATACTGTATTATCTATTTTGACTATTCCACACAGTTGAGTGTGAAAGAATGTTCAGCCAAGTGAAGAAAATTAGGACTGAATTTAGATCATCTCTTTCAAATGCAGCTCTAGAAAAATTGTTGATTATTAAGTGTCGAAAAAAAAGAAAATGTTATGAAGAAAATTTTGATGAAAAGTTTTTGAAAAAAGCAAAGGCAGCAACAATGTTGTCTCTCAAAGAAACCTGAATTGCACTTATTTCAAGTTTTTTATTTATTTTTGAAATATATTTAATTTTTAGTGTTTTACAGTGTGCAAATTTAGTGTCTTCCAATCAATTTAATTTTCCCGCATGAACTAATTAATCTGTTCACCATATCGTCAATTGCTGTGCTTTGGAAAACTTCTATATTATCACTTAATCCATATAGATTTAAATAAATTTAATATGGAAATATATGTTTTTAGTTTTGTTTTAAATCTGATAATTATAATCATCATATTTCAGTTTTATTTGTTGAAAAGTGGTGTTTATTATATTTATATTAAATATAACAGTTCAGAATATACATCACGTTGTCATGTGAAAACCTTCCGGTTTTTTCATATTTTTATACAAAAATCTCCTGGTTTTTCATATTTGGAGGTTGTCAGCTATGCGTCTGTGTGTGTGTGTTCGTTTTGGAAGTTTAAGATTCAAATCTCTGGGACTTAAGTAATTTTGTAATATGTTTTATAGAAAAGACATTAAAACCACTAAAATTCAATGATAAAAGGTCTGCACAAAGTGCCGCATTTCATTAAACTGCTACAAATAGGAAAAATTCTAACATTTGTGCCAAAGCATTCCTTATTTAGAGAGATGCGAGTTTGCATAAATTTTGTGATTTTCTTTTTGTAGCAGTATTCACACTAGAATGTGAGATTTTATAAAAAAAAATATTAGTACGTATCTAACTGGGGATTTCTGGCTCTTTAAGAACTTTCAGAAGAGTATTTTGTATTCATTGAGTCTTGTCCTATTATCAGTTATTAATTAGACATTGATGATATAAACAAAGAAAGCAAAAGTTAATAGATTACTAAAATAAACATCCAGTATTGTGCATTGGTGTTCACAGAAGTATTGTTAATAGTTCTCGTGATCGCCAAAGTTCAATCTATAAAATCATTTTCACTACAAACTTGATTCGTGGCCATGGACAAAGTTCCCTTTCGTCAAAAATGTTGAAATAATCAGTAATTCCTAAAAATTTTTAATCTGTGATTTCTGATTTTATGATAGTTATTTTAATGATGTATAATTTTGATATTATATAAAATCAGGTGAAACATTTAGAGCAACAATATTAACATAATAAAGAACTTTCAATATAAAAAAAAAATACATAAATTGAAAATAATTAATAAAGTTGAAAATTGAGTACAATTACTAAAACAGTGAGCTTGTGTTTATGGAGTATAACACATTAATGCTAAGTTATAGCAGAAGGATGCAACAAAAGTGCAGTTTGTGTCTTGGATGTAGATACATTCTGAAAGTATGTCCTCACAGTATGCATTTATGTACTGTCAGACACAGTAAAAAATTAATGACATTTTGTGAAGACCTAGTTTTTATTTTTATTTATTTTTTATTTTCCTATTACTGCAAAAATTGGGATTTTCAGTTTGATAGTTATGCTGGTTGAAATTATTCCCTATAGTTACAGTTATGGAGATGCTGTATTTGAATTGCATTTCTTTTAATTTTTTTATTTTGTAATGTATCAGTGCCATTCTTTTTTTAGGTTGGTGTTGAAGTTGAAACAAATTTAAGGCTAGGGGAAAGTGTTTGCACTTTAGGCTATCAAATTGATCTCCCAAAAGGAAATTTAGCTTTCAGAGGTAAGAATTTGTGAAATAAGTTCGAAAATAAAATTCATATTTTTTTTTATGTGAAACGTTTTAGGTAGAGTGAACTGAGTGAATGATGAAAGAAATGTCATGGAGATGAAATAGAAGTATCTTATGAAAGTGACATCACATAGTTATGAATATGTAACAGAATACCATTTCCTTCCCCCCCCCCCTCGCATATTTCCGCTTTTTTCATTTTCTATCTGGGGAATTTTTTTCTTTTCACAGGCAAAAATATTTTCCTCTTGAATTCCAAAATTTCTCTTCCTTAAGCAGGGTATCTACAGGACACAAAAGTCTAGAAAAAGTTATAAAATCGGTCATGAAACTGGAAACAGAGTCACGAATGTTGAGATCAAAGTTTTTCCGATCTTGTGTTTGAAAATCTGTTTCCCTGCGATTGTAAAATCTGGGCTTGCTAGCGGAAATTCTTTTGTGTTACAAGGGAGATCAGGGTTGCCACTCAACCTGGAAACCGGGAAATGTCAGGGAATTTGAAAACAGTCAGGGAAAACCGGGAAAAGTCAGGGAATTTCGCGGGAAATCTGGAATTTTTTTTAAATTTAAATAATAAAATTCACGATGTGTACTAAGAACGATTGTTCAAAAGATCAAGGATCGGAAAAACCAGTTATTAGCTCGACGAACGCAAACATTTCTGGCCGCCCGCCGCCGTCTAGGCTACGCGTAACACGTATTTCAACCCAATAAACCAACTTTTGACGGCGCGGCATAGTACCGTGCATTTTGCTGGCTTCAGAGTATTGTAGACGTGCCAACTCTCCGGGGCCGGAGACTCCGGATTTTTCATTACTTCTCCGGTCTCCGGATTACTAACGAAATTCTCCGGCTTTTTTTGTTTGAAATTTATCAATTAACCAGACATACTATAATTCCTCGGAAACACCGATTTTCCACTTTTTTAGCACTGATTTCTACCATTCCGGGGATCGTAGTAAATCCATAATAAAATGCAGGGTAAAGCCAATCAAATTAACGGAGATTTGCGGCCGCGTGTAATGTAAATTAAAATCTCGATCGCTTATTTTATGAAAGTAATAAATATACTTCTTCAAAGGTTGTCTAATTCAGCATAAATCGCTAACATGTTATTTTGTTCATTAATTTCTCATAAACGCTGCGATTGCGCAATTCAGTTTGTTCTCATGAATCGCCGAGAGTACAATGATATCTTTTTCCATCCATTTCAATCTACTAAATATTGCATTTTTGATTGACTAAACTAGCTTATTTTCATATTCTGATTAATTATTATGGTTGATTTCTTAATTATTTTCCCATAAACAGTGCGATTGCGCAATTAATTATTTTCGCATAAACAGTGCGATTGCGCAATTCAGTTACATCGCGTGAATTGCCGAGAGTACGTTAGTATCTTTTTCCATCCATCTCCATCATTTAAATGTTGCATATTAGATCGACTAAACTAGTTTATTTTCTTATTATGCCTAATTATTAAGGTTAGTTTTTTATTTATATTTGCATAATACAAATTTTTCTATTTTGAAAAATGGGTAGCATGAACTCACTCTGTGAAGAGATATTTCCCAAAAGTGGTATTAAAGCAATGATTTAGGCAAATAAAAAGGAAACCATTTTAGCAGGAATATAATTATATATATATATATATATATATATATATATATATATATATATATATATATATAATTTATTTATTAAAGATCAATATTTATTACTTTCTTTAGTGAAAACCTGTGTTTTACCAAACATAAATATTTGTTTTCATTATAAAGTAATTTTCACGGGATAAAACCTTTATATATTTTTTGTTTTATAATTTATTGTCCTGAAATTTGATGAACCATTTGCACCATTTCTTTATGAATCTGTGACAACTATAGCACAGTCAATTTTGCAGAGATTTGTAAAGCCTTGTGTTTTAGACAAAAATGCTTCATGTCTTTACAAAATTGATGGTCTTGAAAAAGATAACTTGATCCCAGCCTCTGAAGTGACGCTTAGTTTTCCTTTAAAAGATGAATTGAGAAAAATAAAGAATAAAAAGAATATAGACATTTTGAAAATGCAACAATTCATGTCTTAAAGCATATCAAAGATTTGTGCATAAACTTTTTGAGCGTTCACCTGTACAATTTCCATTGACTAAAGCAATATCGTTTCTTAATCCTGTAGTTTTTCTTCAAACTAATTTGGTGATTGAGCGTTTGTCAGCATGTCTAGAAATATTGGTTTGTAAAAAATGGATATCAGGATTAAAAGCTGACAACATTCATCAAGAGTTCCAAAAACGATTCAATGAGCCTTCAGTAGTAAACATGATGAAATCTTACAAAAGAAGTGATACTAGGTTTGACGATCATTGGATTAGTATACTGCATCTAAAACAAGTTTCTAATGATTGGACCTTTTTTATAAAATTGCTTTCCATTTTATCACATGGTAATTCATTTCTTGAAAGGGGATTTTCCATTAATGCAGAATGCATTATTGATAACCAAACAGAAGAAAGCCTTGTAGCATTAAGACAAGTTTATGGGGCAATAAACAATGCTGGGGGAGTTGAAGCAATTGATATAACAAAGGCCATGATTCAGTCAGTAAAATGTGCACATTCCAGGTACATTGATACTATGCAAAGAAAGAAAGAAGCAGAAAGTAATAAAAAACAATTGGAAGACAGTCGAAAATGTGTTGCTTTAGAACTGAAAAGTTTAGAATGGAAGAAAAGCAAAATAATGGTAGATGCTCAAAAAGAAGCTGCACTAATTGAGGACAAAATAAGAAATCTCCAAAAATAATATTTTTTCTACATACTATATTCACTCACTATCACATAACTTGTATATTAACATTTTTGGTGTTAATTTATTTTACCACATTTATTATAACAAGTGTACATGATTTGTCTAATTTACCAAAGCAATTGATTTTTTTTATTTGTATATGTATGTCAAATATTATTTATTTGTCCCAATTTGTAACAAATTTTTAATTGAAGTGTAAATATTTTAATATTTACACTCCAATTAATATATTCCCAATTATAATATTATATTCTCTATGTTAAAACACAGAGAAAAGGTATACGTGTAAGCCTAGGTTAACTGAATAGTTTATTGCGCTGTTTTTTATAAACCTGGAATTTATCTGGAAAACCTGGAAAAGTCAGGGAATTTCATATTCTCTGAAGAGTGGCAACCCTGGAGATGATCAATGATTATCTTCCTCCCACTTTTGCAATCTATTTGCATCAATTAAGAATTTTATAATTATTTCATGTTGTATACAAAAAAAATATTTTTCAAACATATTATTGATGAAATGAAGGGTTTTGCAGCAGTATCGCAATAAATGGCAATTGTATCATATGCAATCTTTGGTATAAAGTTAATTTTTAAACATAATTATTAATGAAATAGGCGGTTATTTTGCAGCAGTATCATGAAAAACGGCATTTGTATGTGATCTGTGTATCTCGTTTAATTGTGAATATATTTTCACTTGTGCAATATGTTTGCATTGACTAAGAATTAAAAAAGAGTTGTATACAAAAATGTTGCTGTTTGAATTATATAAGCAATAGAGCTGATGCATTTTTAATCCATTTTACAATTAGCAAGATAAAGTAAATGGGTGTTCATCACATTCTTTTTTACATGAATTCATTCCTCCTTTTTTTTAAATCTAAAACACCAGGTCAACTTATTAAAAACTGTATCATCAACTTGCACACTTTTGGCAAATTCTATGAACTTTTAAATTGTGTAGATTGGCTAAGATCTTTACAAGTTATGTGCTTTTTCCAGAACTTTTCACAGAGGTTATATAAGCTCATCATCATTCGGTTGGATTATTGATGCAATATGAATAAACATAAATAGTTGCAGAAACGACATTATTCATGGCGGCAATATTTATGGGCAATAAAAGCATGTTTTTGACCGGTAATTTTTTAGAGTCTACTGGCCAGTAACCAAAATTTGTAATCTGCAGTTTTAGCCTGCCATAGGAATATACTTATCTTTTGGGAATAACTCTAGAACCATAGCAGCTAGAAAGCCCAAATTTGATTCATTGTCTTTTGTGATATATTTAAATTCTTTGAAATGTACTCATTTTTTGGGAAATAAATCAACTGGATCAGCTAGAAAGTCCATATTTGGTAAAGTGTTGTCTTTTGTTGTATTTATATATACAGGATGTCCAGTGCTATCGGTGCCCAATGGCTATTTCCTCAACTTTTTGTCACAGAGATATACTTCCAATTGCAAAAATGTTTTAAATTTTAAAATCTATTATCTTAGAAACAGTTTAAATCAATAAATGCATTTCTGAAAGAAATACGAAATATAATATTTTGTAAATATAATATTTCGTATTTCTTTCAGAAATACGAAATATATTTCGCATTTCTGAAAGAAATACGAAATATAAATTTTCATACAGTCCCCCGGTCCTACCAATATTTTGGAAAATCATCCTCATACAATTTTATGCAAAATGAAAGAGAAATCATCTTTTACGACCAAAATTGACCGACTTATAGCTGTTTAAAGTTGAAGCACTTTTTGTGCTGAGAAATGGTCAATATATATAATAGTATAATAATTTTGTGCTGAGAAATGGTCCCTGATTGGTTAGTTGCCTGAAACGGGACATTTTTGTGCATGGAAAAGCGACTTAAGTCATACAGTTTAATGCTTCATAACTCTGAATTTATAAAAATTTATATTTTGTATTTCTTTCAGAAATGTATTTATTGATTTAAACTGTTTCTAAGATAATAGATTTTAAAATTTAAAACATTTTTGTAATTGGAAGTATATCTCTGTGACTAATGGTTGAGAAAATAGCCATTGGGCACCGATAGCACTGGACACCCTGTATATATATATTTTTTTTAATCTTGCCAGTCTTGTGCCCACCACCATAAGAATATACTCATCTTTTGGGAATAACTGTAGAACCAGAACATTTTCATACAGTCCCCCGGTCCTACCAATATTTTGGAAAATCATCCTCATACAATTTTATGTACAATAAAAGAAAAATCATCCTTTTACGACCAAAATTGACCGACTTATAGCTGTTTAAAGTTGAAGCACTTTTTGTGCTGAGAAATGGTCAATATATATAATAGTATAATAATTTTGTGCTGAGAAATGGTCCCTGATTGGTTAGTTGCCTGAAACGGGACATTTTTATGCGTGGAAAAGCGACTTAAGTCATAAAGTTTAATGCTTCATAACTCTGTGAATTTTGGTCGTAAAAGGAAGATTTTTTTTTTTTTTTTTTTTGCATGAAATTGTATTAGGAAGATTTTCCTAAATATAATTGGTAGGTACGGTGGACCGTATAAAAATTTATATTTCGTATTTCTTTCAGAAATGTATTTATTGATTTAAACTGTTCTAAGATAATAGATTTTAAAATTTAAAACATTTTTATAATTGGAAGCAGGGTTCCCACTAAGTCAGGAAAAGAGGGGGAGAATTTCTCTCCTTCCAGAGAATTTTGGGAGAGATTTTCTGTCATAAGGAGAGAAACTTAAAATTTCATTTTTTTTTTTTTACCATGCTAATTTAGAAAGTAATAAAAAAGAAAGCATTAACTATAACTCGTATTCTTCGACATTTAAATTTTTTATTTCTTAAAACTAACATTCTTACTAACATTCTTTTTAAAAATTAAAACTATTTCACTAGACAAATAGAATTAGGTAATAATTTTGACTTGCCGTTTGAAAATGGATTCTTTTTTTTATATTTTTTACAAAACTTGCAGAACATAAGGGTTGCATCGTCCTTTTGTTGAATTTCAAGCCAGTCATGTGATTTTAGCCATTTTGTTTGAAAAGTGTCGACTTTCTTCTTTTTGTTTTCAAAATAGGCCTTTATTTCATAAATAATATGTTTGTAAAATAATTTTTCTGTATAAAACGCGAAACAATTACAACCACTGTAGTCAATGCAAACAGATTGGAAAAGTGGGAAATATTTTTCAAATTAAACGAGGTATGCCGAGAATCCCGTACAAATGCAGATTTTTGTGATGCTGCTACAAAACAACCCTTCATTTTATTAACACTTTACAACAAATTTGAAAAAGTGTTTATGACTTTGTTCATTCTGTCTGTCCTCTAGCACGATAACTGCCGTAAAAATGACTTAATCAAAATGAAATTTTAGTATGTTGTTCAGACGGTCTGTAGGACATATGGGAATATAAATGAATAATATCACCCAATTAGTTTTGGATTGAACCCGGGTTGAAAAAATGAAATACATTGAGCCCTATGGGACCTAATTTTTCAAACATTTTTTAAGCGGATTTAAAATTCACAAATTGCTTCGAAAATTTTAGGTAATAGTCAAATTGTTCCATAAAATATATAAAAAAAAATTCAGCGAAATATATTCAGTAGTTTTTTAAGTAAAAATTAAAATAATAATTACACATCTTATATGAAACGATCACGTGACCATGATATGAAACGATCACATGACCCACTTCAAAATGATATATGGCATCCATCTTGTTTCAAAATCGTGATTTTTTAAAGTTCTTTTTAATTCATATTGAGTGTTGTATCCGTCCTAAAACTACTTTATTTTTGCTTAAATTCTGTGCATCTACATACTAAAACAACACAATGACAATATATTTGAGTTTAAATTCTCATTCAAATTTGATTATTTCTACGACTAAGCCTATTTTTCATCTATGTAAAATGTAAACAGCAAAATATGTAGAATGAGTTGTATTAGAATTACTGTATTTCTTTAACACAAAATAATTCAGTCTATTGAGTCTGCATGGCTGATATGAATGAAATATTAATTGATTTTATAAACAGAAGGACGATTTTTTTTCGATGAAGTTTTAAGCATAAAGTTTATGAATTGTAGCTCCATGGTCTTAATTTTTAAATAAAATAAATTATTATAGTATTGTGATGAATGAAATGGAGAAAGTTATGAATGAAATCTTGCTTTTATAGAGAGATCCAGGCGTGTTATTTTTTCTATGACGTCATTTGAATTTATTTCAGTTGTTTTCGATGAAGTTTTCAAATATAATAAATTATCGTAGTATTATGATAGTTTTAAAAATATTACCGTGGAATGTATTGCATTTTAGAGATATTTAAACCAGGCAATTTATATTTCAATGCCGTCATTTGAATGAAGTTCATTTTTTTTCAATGAAGGTTTAAGTTTTCAAATATAATAAATCAATGTAGTATTGTGATAAGTTTTAAAATATTACCGAGGAATGTATTGCATTTTCGACTTTTTTAAATAAAATTGCATTGAAGTTGGAAAGTGTTTCATAATCAATGCTTTAAGCATGATTGATCTTTCTTGTTAATAATACGGTAGAAAAATGGTTTGGTTTTTATTCTTTGTATATTAAACGAAATAATTATAAAAAAATGCAGTCGATCTAAATATATTGTAAAAATGGCAAAAATATATTCATTGGGCATCTCTCCTCAAACTGTGGGAATCTCTGTATGCGAGCGCAGTTTTCACAATCGCGGAGAAACAGATTTTCAGATGTAAGAAAGGAATGTCTCTGATAAAAAATTCGTGGCTTTGTTCATATTTGGGACATATATGGCCAATTTCATGACATTTTCTGGATTTTTGTAACCTGTAGACATACTGTGTACGGGAGAAAGAATTTTCGTCCGCGGAAAACACGAGCAAAACACGAAAAATGCGCAAGTACTCGGAAAGAACATAATTCAAATCCGTGAAAGAATCCTATAAAAAAAAGCAAAATTTTATTTGATCGAATTTGCGACCCGGGCAAGCGGGGGAGACATTTATAGTTTTCTATAAAATATCTCGCTAATTAGAAACACGTAGTACTTTTAGTGTGCCCAAATCGCGATTGACTGTGATTAACACGTAGCTACGCAATCGCGGTCTGCGACCGTGCAGCAATCGGCCCGCAATTCACAACAACGAGGCGACTTATCGCGATTTGCGGTCGCGAAGCAATCGGTCCGATCTTCCGGCTGCGGGACTGAAAGAATTCTGAAGAAATTTCGGTCGCCAGAAATGGCGACTTACTGTAATAATTTTAGTCGCCAATGGCGACCTGGTTACCGTGAATCTGCATCTCTAGTCATCGGGCATCGGATTTCTCGGTATCCAATTTGAAGGAAAAAAGAATTTTAGGCCGGAACTGGAGAGAGAGAAATTCTCGCGCAGCCTAAATTTTTACGCGAGATTTTTTATGGATTTCGTGAGAATCTCGCGGGTTCGTGCTGAAATGGGACCCCTGATTGGAAGTATATCTCTGTGACTAACGGTTGAGGAAATAGCCATTGGGCACCGATAGCACTGGACACCCTGTATATATATATATATATATATATATATATATATATATATATTTTAATCTTGCCGGTCTTGGGCCCACCATAGCAATATACTCATCTTTTGGGAATAACTGTAGAACCAGAACAGCTAGGAGGTCCAAATTTGATATATCATTATCTTTTGTGGTATATTTGAATTCTTTGAAATATACATGAGTATATTTCAAGTTCTTGAGTTATTCCTTCAAAATGATTTTAGGGGAATAACTCAAGAACTGGAGCAGCTGGAAATTCCATATTTGGTATAACATTGTTTTTTGTTGTATATTTAATTTATTTTTACTTTGAACCTTGCCGGTCCAGCTGGTTTACTCATCTTTTGGGAATAATTCTAGATCCAGAGCAGCTAGAAAGTCCAATTTGATATATTGTTGTCTTTTGTGGTATATTTGAATTTTTTGAAATGTACAATTTGGGGGAAATATCTCAAGTGTTGGAGCAGTTAGAAAGTCCATATTTGATATAATGGTGTCTTGTATATTTAATTTTTTTAAATTTGAACCTTACTGGTCTAGCCGCTTCTAGGCTCACCATAGGAATGCACTAGTGAGTAACTTGAGAACCGAAGCAGCTAGAAAGTCTAAATTTAGTATGTTATCTTTTATATATTTTAATAAATATACATACAAATAATAAAAGGTGATACTTTAAAAACTATGTTTTTTGCTTTTACTTGTTTTCTATCTAAATGATTTTTTCTTTCTCCTCCAAAGGTATGGTTGATACTAACTGGACTGTAGGGGCAGTACTAGAGAAGAAGCTTCATCCTCTTCCATTTACACTAGCATTAAGTGGTATGATAAACCATACAAAATGTCAAAGTCGATTTGGCATTGGACTTATAATTGGTTGAAATTAGTCTATAGAAATGCTGTGATTAGATGAAATTCAATCAAAATATTTGCATAATGTAAAAATACATACATAACTGCTTGTTCACTTAGAAAAATATAGATGTTTTTCAGGATCAGTTTGTTTGCAACCTAACAATTTCATTTAGAATGGTAGATTTCAAATAGGAAAGAGGCAGCCAACATAAATGAGAAGTACATTAATTTGTACTATTTATTTATTATTTATAGATTTTCAAAGTCATATTCATTTTTTAAATTTATATAACTGCCAATTTTTATTTTATAATGTCGCAGGATTTTTGTAAGCAGAGCTACAAAACTTCTCATGTTTTACATTCCCTCCCAAGAGACCTTACAGTATTTATTAGTTTAAAAATATGCATTAACATTTGCTAAAGTTCTCAGAAAGTATTTTAGAACTTTAAAATAGGTTTCCTAAATACCTAGATACTATTAAATATTTTTTTTTTGGAAATTTATTCTGTCTTATGAAGTAATCAGAACAACACTGAATGATACAATTAAATTTGTTTTATATTTTCTATTAAGAATTTGATTTTGGTTAAATAAAAGATTATAATTAACTTCTTTGCATATTATGGACATTTTCGTATGTTGATATTTTTCCGAATTACAGAAAATATTTTTATTTATTTTTAATGTATATATAGCATTTAAATTTTTGTGTTGATTAAATTGGAAAGAATCAGAATATCATCCAAAGTGCATAAGGCTGGCTTCAGACTGAATGCATCTGCTGCTTGACTGCGTTTCAAAAATCTATTTTAAGAATACTGCCCTTGAAGGAGGAGTTACACTAGTAAGGCTTTTTCTACTCACTGTTGCTTCTGTTGTTTGTTGAAAGTTTGCTCTTCCGCTCCAAGTAATGTCCAGTGTATGTGCAAAAGATTAAATAAGCAAGAGAGTGTGCTTGGTTTACCATATCACACTCTCGCTTCGCTTGCACTCACTATGCTTCCAAGTGATGTCCATTGCATGTGCAAAAGATTAGATAAGCAAGAGAGTGTGATTGATTTACCATATCGCATCAGTCTGAATGGAAACAGGGGCCACAGCTTTCTAAATGTTTCTTTCACATAGCCATCATTGTTTTGGAGTAGGAGTAAGTAGAAATGTACTGACTCAGTCTCCAAAATAAAATTATTTTAAATATTATTTTAGAACATTTAATTTTTTTTAAGAATTTATTTAAATAATTTTTAGACAATAAAAACATCAAATATTTACTAGTTAATAACAATTAATATGAAAATTAATATTTTAATAAAATAGGGATTGATACAGAAACACTTTAATGAAACAAAAGTTATGCTTGTCTGAAATTTAATATAAATGGAAATATATGGTTTTGAATTCATAGCATGGGGCTCCAATTTATTTTATGGAACTCTTATTGTGTAATCACACTTAATATCTGTTTAGCAGAAAACCATAATGTTTTTATTTTCAATGAAAATCTTGACAATTTCCACAATTTATATTGAGAGTGTAGGAATTGATGTTAATTTATATTATAAACACTTCCCATAGTTAAGCATATATTTTAAAATTAAACAAACTTTATGAAGTGACTTATCTTTCAGACAACTGAATATATTTTTGAACTTAAGTTATCTTACATAAGTTAGAGTTAAAACATGGATTTGAATTTCTCCAATTAAATATATTTTATGTGATTTAGATTAAGTTGAAAAGTCCACACCAAGTCTAATTAGGTTAAGCAGTCTAAAATTAAGAAAATGTTAATATATTTTAACCAAATTAAATAGAATACTTCTATTATAAGTAACTGCTATTATTCTTCTGAGAAAAGTATGAAAAACAGTTAACTCTGTTTGGGAGGAAGAGAATAATTACTGCCATTTTTCACAAAATGTTGTACACTGCTTTGGCTATTTCATCAAGATCAAACAGACAGTAGTATCATACAGAACATAGTATCATCAAGATTATGCAGGTAATTTTGTTGAATAATTTCATAACTTACTAATAAGGAATCAAGAGCATTGAAGCCAAACGCTGTATTACGAAAGCCATTTCAGAATTGGCATGATAATTATTGTACATTTCTCTTATTTTATTTACTTCTCTGTTAAAGTACACAATTTAATGGCAATATTGAATTATCATATATGTCATAAAACTTGCAAAACAGGGTAGGTATTCATGGTATCTAATATCTATGAACAGATTCTATAGATTCCAATCATTTCAGCTCCATTAGACTTTTATTTATGGGGGAAATTCCACCCATCTGAAAAGCAGCTGGGAAAATCTTCAGGAAATTTCATTTTTCCCCCTCTAATATGTTCTAGGATGCATACGGGTGTTTGAAAATTGGAAAAGTACTTGCATTTTGCCTGACTATTTTCAAGGCCTTGAAAGTACTTGAAGATTCCAATTTTCTTAGGTAAATTCTTAAAAAGGGGAGGGATGAAAGTGTTCTGTGTATCTGCAGCATTGTGTTTTTTTTTTCAAAGACATTCTGCTTTCCCAGGAAATTTCTCTAGTGGTTCTGCTGTTTCCAAAAATTTCCAAAGCAATATCTTTTTTTTTTCCAAAAATTTCTTCAACAATAAACAATAAAGTTAGTGTGCTATTAATTTTTCCTTACAGAAGCCCATATAACTTCATAATGATTGGTTGATTGACACCCTTGTAAAAAAAATATATGGTACTTGAAAGTCCTTGAAATTTTTTAAGCAAGAGTGTACTCGCCCTGATTTTCCTATAGACAGAACTTTATAAAGTAATCATTAACATCCAGTGTTTATAATATAAATTGGCCTCACATCTTGATTTTAATTAGATCATCTTTAAACAAAGTACTATTCTACCTGAAATTTAACCTTACAAATGCTTTTAAAAAAGCATTAAGTTATACAATATCTAAAAATTGGCACCACAATATTTATGATAGAGTCTGTGTCGGAGTCTGACTATAAAGAAAAGAGGAGTTGTTTTTTTAATTCTACAACCCTGGTGACCATGCTGTGAAGCAACCAGTCTGAAGCCAATCTAATATGTAATCATCTAGACTGTCCACATTGCCATTGAGCTCTTTTGCTTAATCTGTTCCTTTTGAAAAGTTCATTGCATTCACAGTGTATTAAACAATAACATTTTATTCAGCTTTTAAATGTATGTACGTAATTCTGATGATAATTGTAACTATATGTAGGTAATTCTGATGTCAAGTATGAAAAATATATATCAATAAAATGTTTGTTTTTCTTGTCACTATGCAAGAAATTTTCATCAAAAATGTATTGACATGTTTAATTATATGGAAATGTAGTACAAACATAAATTTTACTCAGCTGCACTGAAACTGTAAAATAAATACCCACAACTTTGAATTTTGACATAAATTCTGAAATGTAATCAGTTTGACATATATGGACTTTTTATTTTAATTGAACGTAAAAGGATTTTTGTAGTACTTCTGTATTAATGGCACCACGAAATTTCACGTTTACTTTGTAATTTATTTCCGTAAAACCCATGTATAAGTCGATAACCCATTTTACAAATGGTAGGGAAGACCATTGACAAAATGAACTGCTGCAAGCAAATTTCACTATTATTGCTATGTAATAGCACTTTGATTGTTTTTGGCATGTTAAAAATTTTAGGTAATGGTGGCTTTTTTTTTAAAAAAAAATAAAATTTACAAACTAGAAATACATTTAATCAGAGTGCATATGGGTGCTTGAAAATCGGGAAAGTACTTGAATTTTAACTGACCATTTTTAAGGCCTTGAAAGTACTTGAAAATTTTCATATATATGGTTAAGTCCTTGAAAGTGCTTGAAAAAGGCAGCAATGAAAATGTTCCGCAGATCCGTGACATTGTTTTTTTTCTAAGAAGTTCTGCTTTCTCTGGAAATTTCCCTAATGGTTCTGCTATTCACAAAAATTTTCTAAATGGCTTTAGCAATAACATTTGTTTGCTATTTATTTTTCCTTCCAGAAACGTATACATCTTCATGATGAGGAGAAGGGAAGTTTACTCACCCTGATGTAATATACAAATTTCTTTAAAATATTTTGAAACAATTATAAAATTAATCAACATTATACATTATGAATATGCCATGTATTGCCAAAGTTAAAAATTGCTAGTCCAGAAAATATTGCTCAAGGGGTTTATGCAATAAAAATATGTGCAAGTTAATCAAGCTCAAATTTCTGTCAAAAAATAAAAGCTCTTTTAAAATTAACCCACACAGAAGTTGACTCCTAAATTTTAGATTTTGTCTAAAATTATCCGATTCTGCTGGTATATGTGTTAACTGATATAGAAGTCTTATTTTCCTATACGTTATTGGATTATGTGCCAAAATTGAAATTTTTGCTTCTAAATCCAGAATTACTTATTGAAAAATTGATCGCAGGACCTTTATCTTTCTGAGTGAGTAACTTTTTTTATTTTATAGAAAAATAAAATATGATCTGGCTATACAAAGTTCATACAACATTAATGGGGAAAATCAATATTTTGGTGCTTTTTTTAGTTGTAACTTTTATTTTGTTTATAGCTTAATCTGGTATAAAATTACATTTCTAAACATAAAGAAATATTTTTTTTAATTTTTGTCATATAATCTTACCATACTGCAAATTATACTATAGTTTACACTGTTATCAAAGTTTGTTGAACATAGTGGACCATGTTTGTAAATAAAAGCTGATCATTGGAATCATATTAAGACTTGTAAAGAAAATAAAATGTGTTTATACAAGATGTTTTTTGTTTCTTTTAGCATTAAATATTCATAAAAGTTCATTTTCAGTGTATCTTAACATGCTACTTTATAAATATTTTGAATTTCACATAGATTTCTTAAACATTCTCAATTAAGTTTATGAATATGAAAATATGAGTTTTAAAATCTCCTCAAGATGTTTTGAATACTTTTGGAATGATGCCAGTCTGTGTGTGCCTGTGGTGTGAGGTATACACATATAAACAAAAAATTAAATAAAAACCATGCTTAACACCCCCCCCAAACTGTTATTTATAATCATAACTAGTGGGTACCTATAAAAAAAAAGTCATGGAAAAACATTTTTGTGTGTTGTATACCATAGAGTTTAAATATATTGAAAAGTTTCAAGAGGGATTGGGGCATTATAGTAGTACCTGGTTGCTAATGTGACCTCAATGATTTCCCCCTCTCTGAGGGAGAAACTATTGAAGAAGGATTAAACACATGAAATAGGGAGTTTCTTTGTTAGTCCCTGCATGAAGTAGACTAATCTCACTGGTCTCTGGAGATCTAACTCATACTCCAAATTATATTTCCCCAAACTGTTATTTATAATCATAACTAGTAGGTATATATTTATAAAAAAAACTTTATGTTGTATCCCAAAGAGTTTAAATATACTGAAAACATTCAAGAGGGATTGGGGCGTTATAGTACCTGGTTGCTAATGTGACCTCAATGATTTCTCCCTCTCCGAGAGAGCTAGAGGGAGAAACCATTGAGGAGGTATTAAACACATGAAATGGGGAGTTCCTATGTTAGTCTCTGCCTGAAGGAGACGACTAATCTCACTGGTCTCTGGAGATCTAACTCACACACTAAATATATTTCCCCAAACTGCTATTTATAATCATAACTAGTAGGTACCTGTAAAAAAAAATTGATGTGGGCAGCACATGACTTTCCCTGCAGACTTATATTCACGTTCTCTTTATTTTAATTAAATTTAATTCACTTTTAATTTAATTTTCGTTCTCATTTGGTAACTGGACTTATTTTCAAAGGTGGTGTAGAGAAAATACGAAAAAACTAAAATATCTCAAGAACGGCTAGTTCTAGTGTAATAGGGTTGTCTTATTCTTTTCTTCATTAAAAATTATGTATAAAACAAGCATTAAATGGATATATTTCAGCATACGTAATTTTTTATTTTAGATTTTGATGATTTTTGCTGGTCGTTTTGCAAAAAAAGGCCAGTTATTTTTTTCCGAATCGTACCAAAATCTAATCAGCACCAGGGTGATCTATAAGCGACTTATCAACCGAATTTCGTGAAATTCAGTCTATTAGTCTTTCAGCTAGAGTGGATACAGGCTTTTGCGAGCCATTTTACAAAAAAAGGCGGGTTCTTTTATCCCGAATCATACCTGAAACTAATCAACACCAGTTTTACCCACAAGTGACTTACCTACCAAATTTTATGAAATTCGGTCAATTAGTTTTTTAGTTAGAGTGGATACAAAATCTGCACACACTTCACGCTAAAAATAGTTTTTCATAATCTAGAGGTCTCGAAACACGTAGATCCGTCGAAAACTCGATTTGCAATTTTCGACATGATTCCAATACTTTCCCTAACTACCATGTATTGCAGGGAAAGTAAAAATAGAAAATCTTGTTTGTGTTGTATCCCAAAGAGTTTAAATACACTAAAAACATTCAAGAGGGATTGGGGATTATACAGTGTGATCCAAAAGTCCTTGACACATTTTAAAATTGAATATAAACTCAAGTAATTGCCATACAATAGTGAGGTTTGGACTAAAATGCTTTTCACAGTGAAAAGTTTTGGTTAAGCAAATAAAAAAATTTAGTTCCAAACTTTGCCCATAGATGGCGCTATTTGTTCAAATGTTTGTATATCTGAATCAAATGTTTGTATCCACCGAAAAAGCTCATTGCGTAGGTTGGTACTTTGAAACTAAATCCATCATTACAATTCAAAGGAAGTTTCGTGCCAAGTATAAAAAAAAAACCTCCATCTCAAAACAGCATTTTGGATTGGCATAGCAAATTTTTAGAAACTGGAAGCATTTTGGATCGAGAAATAAGTGGTCGGTCAAGCACTTCTTCACTACTCATCTTCCGTTTTTATGCTTTTTTTGGTATTTTTAAGGTACAGCGCCATCGATGGGCAAAGTTTGGAACTACATTTTTTTATTTGCTTAACCAAAACTTTTTAACGTGGAAAGCATTTTAGTCTAAACCTCACTATTGTACGGCAATTGCTGAGTTTATATTTAATTTTAAAATGTGTCAAGGACTTTTGGATTACCCTGTAGTACCTGGTTGCTAATGTGATCTTAATGATTTCCCCCTCACTGAGAGAGCTAAAGGGAGAAACCATTGAGGAGGGATTAAACACATGAAATGGGGAGTTTCTTTGTTAGTCTCTGCCCGAAGGAGACTAATCTCACTGGTTTCTGGAGATCTAACTTGCACTCGAAATTATTTTATTACACAAAATAATCAGACGCGACATGATGAACAATTTGATGTGTCGGATCTGACATAAATTTTCCCTACAGATTAACAAATTTCATTATTTTCAAAAGGCAATAATACAAACTACAGCTAAAGATATATCTTACTAAAAATCAATAAGGTTTTTGTTGTTGCCATTTAAAGTAAGAATTTAAAATTTTGGATAATTTGATTAATAATTTCAAATTAAAACACTGCCCTGTAAAACAGTAAAATTTTTATATCTCAAGAATGGCTTGTGACTACTAAACAATGATGTCCACTTATTCCTGATTAAAGATACTGACAAATCATTTTCTCATTTGACAATAGTCAGTATTATTTTTAATAGACTTCTGAAAATTATCAAGTTTATTAAATTTATTTGAGACATATAGCGCTATATATGGAATAGTAAAATTTCCAATTATATGTCAAGCATTTGAGCTGTATTTTCTGTTGTGATTTTGTTCATTACTGACTATGGCATGCAATGTCATGTTCTATAGAGCATGGGCACGAGTGTAAATAAATAATCTCTTTAGTAGAATGTGCAGAAATATAAGCACAAAAGGGCAGTATTTTTCCCTTAGCATGTAATGGTAAACTGACTATAATGTCAAATAAAAATCGAAGCTAAACCTATTAAACATCGAAATATATCTTTGTGATGAACATAAATTATTTAAAATACTTTAATAACAATATATATTTAAAGATTTCATTTGCTAAAGTGCATTTTAAGTGAATGTACACTACTCATTTTTAAAGCAGTCACTAAGTGTTCTAAAGATGTATACATTTACTAGCAAATTCTGCAATGTGTATGCGAGTGAGGGGGGAAGATACATAACTATTTTTCTTTAAAAAAATCTTGTATATATTTTAATGAAAGTTAATATTTTATTTCCCGGCTAATTAAAAATATCCATCAAAGAAGATAAATTTAGATATATCCTACTAAAGTTAGAGGTTAAACGAATGTAAGTTTCTAAAGTAGCCATTTTAATACAGAAATAATGACACCATCCATACTGTTAAGCAAAAGAGTATTTTGTTTTGGAAACATAAAGGCAAAATTGTCCATGTGATGTCACATGCACATGTTCTATAGCTTATGATGTATCCAACTAAAAAGTGTACCCAATCTTGCCTGGGATTTAAAGCAAGGATTCAACGAATTTGTTAAATTTTGTCAAAAGATGACAGGGCTGATATTTGATAAATGAATCCCTGCTGTAAACTTTGCGCAATGCTGGTTACAGAGTGAATTTTAAATAATCTGGGTTTCTGTGAAAACCTAACTACGGATCTCTTCTTGGTTTCTCAGTTTGACATGTTTTTTTATTCAAGTGCCAGCCGTCTTTCTCAAAATCCCCAATGTCAATGAACAAAAAATATTAGTTCTTATTTACAGCAAATAATTTAGTTTTAAAAGAAAGCAATAAACATTTATCTTTTAGAGTTAAAATAACATTAGGAAAACAATTGTGCAGTTTCTGATGATAAAGATTTGATGAAATATATAAAATAAACTAATTAAAATTTAAATTTGGTCTGAAAGAATATTCAAAATATCAATAAATTCTTGAAACTGACGTCTTTATTGATAGGCCAAGCTTGTTGGATTTAATTTAGGTCATTATTGATAATGTGTACAGGGTGTCCCAAAAAGATTGAAATGCGCTTTAATTTTTTACCTGTTGGAGATAACTGGGCAATGTAAATTGCAAAAATGTAGAAAGTAAGGTAGGAAATAAGACTACGTTAATGAAATAGTCCTCCCATTAATTTTCAAAAAGTTACACATTTTAAATTTTTATACGACCCCCTTAGACAAATTTGGTCAATTTTTATTTTTAATGTAACAAGCTTAAAAAAACCTGCATATCTGTATCTTTAAAATCAACTGAATTATGATAAAGGAAAAAATCTGACTTATGCCACTTTTCTGTACCATGTGAAAGGCTGTTTCATCAGTGAAAATAGGGATCACAAACAAATTGACGATGGAAATTGTTTAGATAAAAAAAAGTACTTAAATGTCCTTAGTAATTGAAAAGTACTTAAGAATCCGTGATTGCAACATGAGCCTACGCAGAATTCGCAAAAATGTCTCATGTATTATAATCCAGTTTTATCTTTTTTGTGATATGTCACAAATTTACATTTCTAACTTGATATATGATCCCTATTCACAATGTTCAATTTTCAATTAAATATAACTTACTCAATTTTAAAGATACAGATATGCGGGGTTTTTTTAATGATCTTGTTGCATTAAAAATAAAAATTTCTGATTGACCAAATTTGTCTAAAGGGGTTGTATAAAAATTTAAAAAGTATAACTTTTTGAAAATTAATGGGAGGACTATTTCATTAATGTAGTCTTATTTCCTACCTTACTTTCAATATTTTTGAAATTTATTTTGCTCACTTATCTCCAACAGTGTAAAGAATGAAAGCGTGTTTCAATCTTTTTGGGACACTCTGTATAGTGGGCGAAAATTGAAAGTTCCAATCATGCTCCTTTTGAATTGTATGTAAAATCTAAAAGTAGTTTTAGTAATTAGTTTTAACAATCAGGGTTCATGCCCATTTTTCAAAAAGAAATTCCCTCAGTTTTCCCTGTTGTATTCATCAAAATTTCAGGTACTGCATACTACTATTTTAATGCCAATTTCAAAAAATAATTTTAGATTTAACTGATATTTACCGTAAATACATGACAGTGAGAAAAAACAAAAACATTCAAAATAACTTAAAATTTTCTATCTTTGTATACAATTTCATTTGCATATACAGTACAACTTTGAAAATCTAGACTTTGCCAATTTCGGATTTTAGAATTTTTCGGATTATAGAGTTTGAATAAAATGCAAACTTGATATTAACTAAATACACTATAAAACATTTTTAGTAAAAATAATGATAAAAAGTTAAGTTAACTCATTAAAAAATATTATTTAATGCAAAACAAATGGAACAAAAGAAATTTTAAGAAAACGTATACATATACAAGAAATAAAAAGAAAAATAAAGTTTACATTTTATCATTTTGTTTAAAAAGTATAACTTTTTGAAAATTAATGGGAGGACTATTTCATTAACATAGTCTTATTTCCTACCTTACTTTCAATATTTTTAAAATTTATATTGCCTACTTATCTTAAACAGTGTAAAGAATTAAAGCGTGTTTCAATCTTTTTGGGACACTCTGTATAGTGGGCGAAAATTGAAAGTCCCAATCATGCTCCTTTTGAATTGTATGTAAAATCCAAAAGTAGTTTTAGTAATTAGTTTTAACAATCAGGGTTCATGCCCATTTTTCAAAAAGAAATTCCCTGAGTTTTCCCTGTTGTATTCATCAAAATTCCAGGTACTGCGTACTACTATTTTAACGCCAATTTCAAAAAATAATTTTAGATTTAACTGATATTTACCATAAATACATGACTGAGAAAAAACAAAAACATTCAAAATAACTTAAAATTTTCTATCTTTGTATACAATTTCATATGCATATACAATGCAACTTCGAACATCTGGACTTTGTCAATTTTGGATTTTAGAATTTTTCGGATTATAGAGTTTGGATAAAATGCAAACTTGATATCAATTAAATACAGTATAAAAGATTATTTTTAGTAAAAATAATGACAAAAAGTTAAGTTAACCGATAAAAAAAAATATTATTTAATACAAAAAAAATGGAACAGAAGAAATTTTAAGAAAACATATACAAGAAATAAAAATAAAAATAAAAATTTCCATTTTATCATTTTGTTTAAACATTTGAACAAATGTTTATTGTTTCACTAATTTTGGTTTGTGGGAAAGCAATTTTTTTTTATCCTGTAGGTAGATGGGCATTATTTCCTGTTTGGTTATGAAATTTTTTTGTTCAAGACTTTTAATTGCTTGATTGCATGATCAACTGTTTGTACATGATTATCAATAGGTATTTTTTCTGTCGACCCCACCACCAAACACACACACACACCTCAATTCGCTGGTGAAATATCTCCATTTTTACTTTCTCATACTATAGAATAGAGAAAGTATTGCCTTCACTAATATTTTCTACTCTAAGATTTTGATGCCACGAGACATGTTTCAGGAGCTGCTGAACACATTTTGACTATTTTAGAGTAATATTCATCTACTGTCGATAGTTGCTATAAATACTGATGGATTTTCACGAAACTATATCCGGCTTTGTTATCGAAAAATCTAGAACTAGATAGAATTATTTGAAATTTGTGTGAAATTTCATATTTTCTATGGCAGCATGATACAAAAGTTTGCATAATCATGCATAAAAGGGTTTATTTATGAATCAATGATCATGACACTTAACAGCTTCAATCATTATAGTGATGCCACTCAACTGATGAAGATTTCAGTAGTGAAAAAAGAAAATATCAGTAGTTTTAGACTTTTTCAGTAGTCAAGTTAAGAAATTAAATATATATATGCTCACATGATACAAAAATGCATATACAAAAATTATTTAAGCATGTATATAATTATGCAGCAATATATGTTTTTATAAGTTTTTATCCAGTTAGAAATACTTTATATTGAAAACAACGCAGCCCTTTGATAAAGCACAAGTTCTCACTAATGATAATAAGAAATATTAATCTTTAATAAAAAATAAAATATAGCAATATATTTAGATGTGAATATATCAATTTTAATATATCCTTGCCAAAATGGTTTCTTTTTTATTTGCCTAAATCATTATTTTAATACCACTTTTTCGAATATATCCCTTCAAAAGGTTCATATCCATTTTTCAATTCAGGAAAATATGTATTATCTATGCAAAAATAATTAAAACCTTAATAAGTAACCAGAATATAAAAATAAGCTAGTCTAGTCAATCTAATATGGAATATTTAGAAGATGGGTGGGAAAAATATATTAATGGACTCTCAACGATTTACGTGAACATATGTGAAAATAATTTTAAAAATCAGCCTTTAATAATAGCCAAAATATGAAAAAAAAAGATAGTTTAGTCAATCTAATATGCAACTTTTAGAAGATAGGTATGGATGGAAAAGATATTAATGGACTGACTCTCGGCGATTCATGAGAAAATAAAGTGAATTGCATAATCACACTATTATGCGAAAATAATTAACCTTAATAATTAATCAGAATATAAAAATAAGTTAGTTTAGTCAATTTGATATGCAATATTTAGAAGATGGAGATAGATGGAAAAAGATACTAATCGACTTTCGGTGATTCACGAGAACATAAACTAAATTGAGCAATTGCACTGTTTAAGCGCACATAATTATAAAATTAACCGTTCAGCGATTTATATGAAATTTAATAACTTTTAAGAAGTACATTTATTACTTCCATGAAAAAAAAACCGATCTTTTACATTCCATGCAGCTGTAAATCCTCATTGTCACGATGATTTGATTGGTATTACAGTGCACGCGACCATAAATCCCCATTGTCATGTTAATTTGATTGGCATGAACGCACATGCAGCTGTAAATCCTGGTGTCAAGTTAATTTGATTGGCATTAAATGTCCATGCAACCGTAAATCCCTGTTGTTATGTTGATTTGGTTGACATCACTGTGCATGTGGCCGTAAATTTACATTGACCTTCACAGAAGACAATTTTCCATAGGAAAACTATGCAAATTCCATAATCCACAGTATGAGGAAGTTTCCTGTAGATAGAATCTGTAGTAATCGACATCTCTGTAAGCAGGTTGGCAAGTTGAAAATTCCCTGATTTTTCCAGAATTTTGAGCAAAAAATTGATTTTCTCTGTAATTCCCCTGACATTTAAGTCCACTTTCAAATTCCCTGTAAATTCTCGATTTCCAGAGTGCGTACGGAGCCTGAACAATGTGCAATAGATAAAATTCATTCAAATTAAAAAAAAAATCTGAGAGAAACCTGAAAAGTGGCGTTTTCTTTCAGGATTCGAAGTACTTCTGTACCAAATTTCATGGCTGTGGGTCACTTAGATTTTTTTGCTACAGCTATCTTTTATTGTTATAAAAGATAGTATCTATATATTTCTGGTTAAAAGCACTTTCAAAGATGCATCTAAATTGTTTACAGTCAACTTTATACAAGCCTTTGTTATGTTAGTTTATTCTCCTTCCCTGGCATTCATCGCTAAAGGTTAGTGCATTCATACCCCAAATTTTTTTCTTTGTTTTCTATGTTGAAATCACAGTTTTAATCACTATCTCTTACCTAAGACTTGTCAGGATAAAATGTTTTCAACCCTGTAAACGTAAAGCATCCTTCTAACTGTTTCTATTTTTAACTTCATAAATTTACCATTTCCTTCCATTTATTTTGATAGATGATTTAAGGCTTTCTAGATAAGTTATCCTTTTAAAAATTTCATACCTTGAACTTTAAATTATGACCAATTTGAATTATTTTGTCCATAATTAAAAACCCATTACCTTTTTGTAGTTTTGAAATAGCATGCACAACTCTTCAGGTCATTAGTTCCAGTTTAATACAAAAATTGACTTTCAGAATAAAATACTCATATAGAAAACCACAAAAAGACAGATAAATACACTGACAAATTTTAATATAGTAAATTGTAGTAATTACAAAAAGCAGGGCAGGATTAGATATAGAGAACTATAAAAACATTTATTATTAAAGTCCGGAAGTTGAGGCAAAAGGCTTTTATTTTTGTTTCATATTTGATGAAAATGTCTTTGTTTGCTTATATTGGCATTAATTTCTGTTTTATATTAACATTCCTTTTTTCTTAAAAAAAAATACAGTTGAACTGTGCGATACAAGCATGCATAAGGAAAATGAAATTTTTTTCAAATAAGTAGCTCTTTCATATTTTTAACAATTTAGATCCAGCTAAAAACAAATATAAAGATTTCATTCATTATGATTTAGCTTTTATCTAAATACATTTTTCAAAGTTACCTGCCTTTTCTTGAAAAAGGAACGAAACGTTAGTGAATGCCGTGAATTTTTTATATGATGTAGTTTTGAATCTATTCCTGAACAAAAGGGTCACATCAGAAGTGAAATGTGTAAAGCAAATAATTAATAGGGAAAAAATAGAAAATATTGCTAAAACACTTGAAGATGGTACTGATAATTCAGTTTTTATTAAAATTGATGCATACAAATGTCATAAGTTTTAAATACGCTTCTATTATCTTTGTATAAGTCGAGGGACCATTTTTGATTTTAAAACATATTATAAATGACAAAAGAAAAAGTTTAATTTTAACAATTTATGTAAATATCTAGTAACTATGTGATGAGATAAATAATTCTGCAAACGTAGCTAAATACCTGTACAGGGTTTATACGGTCATTCGAAATGCCTTAAATTCATATCTTGTTTTAAAGGGCCCTTAAAACTTCCTATTTTTAAACGAATCTCCTTAAAATGTTTGTCATCCAATTCCGAAATGCAAAAGAAACCAGGGAGACAATGGTCTGAAATCACGACATAAGGAATATCATCAAAATATTAGACGTTACTATTGTTTTTTTATTTCTTTGGCCCTAAATCTGAACTTCATTAGTGGATCAAAAGTAAAAGAAAAGAAGCAAAACACCTCTTTTCACATCTCCTGAAACAAAGTAGAAAAAGAGGAAGATTGTTGATTTTCATGTTTCCCCTTCTACGCGATAAATTGATACGTTTCTTTTTCACAAAATTAAAATTTTGCTAAATTATTCTTTGTTTGATGTCAATTTAGTTTAGGGAAGACAAATTTTTTCATCTTCATGACTTCTGTTTATGCATACTAACTGCATAAAGTATCTCTAATATTTTTAAAGTGACTCATTTTAAATGTTATCATCAGGTTATTTTAATAGTGTGCTAGTATAAATGAATAAATTATCGTAGCAAGGATTATCATAGAACGCTATGGTTATTTTTTCGAAAATCTTGAAATTTATTTTCATTCAATGAAAATAAGAAAAAAGCGACTTGTAATATATGTACGACGGTGTGTTTTCTATTTCTTTTCATTCATGTCATTTGTAGTATTCTATAGTGGTACTAAATAAGGTGGGGTTGCTCTTAAGAACTCATTTCCAAATGTTGACCAATATCTCATATTTATTGGCAAAAGCTTTGCTTCTTCCTTTCAGGTGTAAACCTTGCATTAATGTTAAGGAATAAGAAGTAATTATTGTGCACAGCACATAGCTCAGTGACCTTGAATTATTGAAACTGGTGTATATTAAGAATTATAAAAATTAGCAGCTAATAAAATTTAGCATTAGCAGTTAGCACTGCTAATGAAAAATAACTATAATTCCCATCACTATTCACAATATTGGTTAAATTAACATTTTTATTTTATTTTACAAATATGCTTTTTACCGATTGTCCACTGGATTTCATGTTCACATTTTAATGCAGTGAAATCTTATTCATTTGAACAATTTTTTTTTAACTTTGCCATAATTCAAACTTTCTTATGGTGGCTAAAGGTTGATTTTACATTCAATAACATAGTGTTAACAGGTTTGCTTCTCCAATTTAAATTAACTAGATTGTACTATCTACTTCTGATAAGAATATTTGAAAAGGAAATAAAGGAATAGCTTACTAGAAAAGTATTGAATTCTCAGTCTTATTACCTCATCCATAAATTAATGATAACCTGTTGATGATTATGTGACATTTGCATTGGATACAATTTATGAAAAGTTAAATGAGAATATAAGTTGTGATAAAAGGAAGTTTTTTTAAAACTTGTTTTCCATTCCAAATTGTTCTTAAGGATTACCATAGCACGCATTGGTTATTATTTCAAAAATCTTGAAAATTATTTATGTTCAGTGAAAATAAGAAACAAGAAATATCAATCATGCATAAAGCATTGATTATGAAACATTTTCCAACTGAAATGCAAAATGTAATACATTCAGCGGTGATATTTTTTTAATTATCACAGAACTACGAAAATTTATTTTACTTGAAAACTAAAACTTCATAAAAAAATGAACTTTATTCAAATGACGTCATCGAAATAAAAATTGTCTGGTTCTGTATGTAAAAGCAGTGAATATTTCATTCATGTATTTATTCCAGATTCCTGAGTTAAATAATTTTGCATGAAAAAAATTCAGCAATTCATTTTACATCCATTAAAATTAGGCTTTGTTGTAGAAATAATCAAAGTTTGATGGTTAGTTAAACTCAAAAATATTGTAAATGCATTGGTGCAGAATATAGATGCACAAAAATTATGCAAAAATAGTGGTTTTAGGATGGATGCAACAAAATATATACATTTAAAAGAACTTTAGAAATCACAACTTTTACTCTGAGAAAAACATAGATGCCATATTTTATTTTGAAGTGGGTCACGTGATCTCTTCATATTATATGGGTATAATTATTATTTTAATTTTTATTTAAAAAACTACCAAACATATTTTGCTGAAATTGTTTTTTTATATTTTATGGGATAATTTCAATATTTCCTAAAATTTTCGAAGCAATTTGTGAATTTTAAATTTGCTTAAAAAATGTTTGAAAAACTAGGTCCTATAGGGTTTAATGTATTTTATTTTTTCAACCCTGGTTCAATCCAAAACTAATTGAGTGATATTATTCATTTACATTCCCATATGTTTCATAGACTGTCTCAACAGCATACTACAATTTCATTTTGATAAAGTAAATTTTTAAATCAAAATATAAGTTGTGATATAAGTTTAATTTTTTTTATAAAAGAAATTTCCTTAAAAGTTCATTGGCACAAATTCTGGTTTAAGGTATTCATTAAAACCAAAAACACGAAAAGTTTTTATAAATGTTTAAAAAGGACTTAGAGAAAAAAATTAATTGAAAAATAAATGCAATGCAAAACTTTTGTAGCAAATGAATTCATTAGGAAATTACTTTCATACTTGCACATTAAAATAGGTTTATAAATAGTGGTTCTTCTTAATAAGAAGTAAAAAATATTTGTATTAAAGAGGTTTTTAATGCGATGTCAAGAAAGCTCATTATAGAATATAATGAAGTATAAAGAACCTTCTTGTTAAACATATAATTTCTGGCCCTAATATACAAAAGTATTGTTCAAATCAAAAAATTCATCTTGGCATGTCCATTAGAATCTTGAATGTTAAAATATGAAGGCATTTAAAAATATCTGCAAAATGTTTTCTGTATTTAAATATAAATTCATGTGATAAAATCCATATCTAACAAGATTATTTTTGCGCACATATGCAACTTAAAAAAAAAAAAAAAGCCAAATGTCATGTATGCTTATTTCCAAAAATTTATGTAACCTCAATTGGTGATAATTTGTGATGAAATGACATCATGGTGCAATTTCAGAAGCTTGAACAAAATAAAAATTATTCGAGTAGACACTGTCTATTTTGTCTTTCCTGATACATCACTGTTGTATATGCACAAGTTTGTGTTTATTTAAAGTAACTTTTTGTGAAAATGCTTTTTGACATATTTCACATATAAATGGCTTTTCACCTGTGTGCAAAATTTGGTGTTTATTTAAAGAACCTCTTTGTGAAAATGCTTTCTGACATATTTCACATACAAATGGTTTTTCACCTGTATGCACAAGATGGTGTTTATTTAAAGTAACTTTTCGAGAAAATGTTTTCTGACACATTTCACATACAAATGGTTTTTCACCTGTGTGTGAAAGTTTGTGTTTATTTAAAGTGCTTCTATGTGCAAATGCTGTCTTACAAATTTCACATTCAAATGCTTTTTCACCTGTGTGCACAAGTTTATGATTATTTAAATGATCTCTACGTGCAAAAGCTTTCCTACATATATCGCATCCAAATGGTTTTTCACCAGTATGCACAGCTTTGTGCATATCTAAAGCAACTTTTTGTGAAAATGCTTTTTGACATATTTCACATACAAATGCTTTTTCACCTGTGTGCACAAGTGCATGTTTAATTAAATTAGATTTATGTGCAAATGTTTTCTGGCATAGTTTACACTCAAATGACTTTTCACCTGTGTGCACAACTTTGTGTATTTCTAAATTAACTTTTTGTGAAAATGCTTTTTGACATATTTCACATACAAATGCTTTTTCACCTGTGTGCAAAAGTGCATGTTTAAATAAATTAGCTTTATCTGCAAATGTTTTCTGGCATATTTCACACTCAAATGGCTTTTCACCTGTGTGCACAAGTTTATGTTTATTTAAATTAACTTTTTGTGAAAATGCTTTTTGACACATTTCACATATAAATGATTTTTCACCTGTGTGCACAATTGTATGTTTAATTAAATTAGCTTTATGTGAAAATGTTTTTTCGCATAGTTTACACTCAAAAGACTTTTCACTTGTGTGCACAACTTTGTGTTTATTTAAAGGAACTTTTTGGGAAAATGCTTTTTGACACATTTCAGATACAAATGACTGTATGTGTGTGCTTATTTAAATCACCTCGATATGCAAATGTTTTCCAGCATATTTCACATCCATTCAAATGGCTTTTTCCCTGTGTGCACAAGTGTGTGTTGAATTAAATGATCTCTTTGAGCAAATGCTTTCTGGCATATTCCACATCCATATGGCTTTTCACCTATGTGTGAAAGATTGTATATTTTTAAATTTTCTTTACGTGCTAATCCACTTTTTATATAAATATATATGTAATTTTTTACTTGTGTATGTTAAGTTGATTTAAATAATTTCTTACTAATATTTTTTGACCAATTTCACAAACGAATTATTGTTTACCTATTTGCAAGGTCAGGCTTATTTGACTGGGTATTTTGACTGAGTGTTTCACACCACCTCAGACCATTAGCCTATGGGTTGGTCGTGTGGTCTGGGTTTTCTACACCACCTCAGACGGTGAAGTAAATTTGTTTATATTTTTCATTTTTGTATTCAAAGTATATAAAATATCTTGCACTTTATTTCTCTTGTATTTCCTACATATCTTGCAAAGTTCTTTCAAAAATTTTACGTACAATCAAAAGTTATATCAAAAATAAATTTTTTGACACATTTTACAAACGATATATTTCAATTTTATATTGCTTTAATTTATTGAAGAAATATTCTTTCTCTAAAGATGAAACAAACAAATAATAGCTTCAATTATTGCCATCTGCGCATGCGTGTGTATTTATTTTTTTTCATATTCTTGCTTCTGATTGGCTTACTGTAATCTAAGACTTTTGTATGAAGCGTTACGCTTGAATACTTGTTTACTACTCTTTACATTACTGGTTTGCGTCAGCTTTACAGATGAATCCTTAGCTACGTGACCGGTTTGAATAGCCGAACCAGCAGTTCGGTTGTCTGCTCGTCTTTATATTACACGCGCTTTTATTAATCTAAATTGTGAAAAATATCATCGAGGTAAAAGTAAATGTTCATTTAAATTTTATTATTTTCTGTTGTAAGGTATTTGCTGGAAAAGCGAAACTTATATTAATAAAAGAAACTCTTTTTATTTACATCCATGGATTTAGAATATAAATTCATATTTGAACCTAATATCATAGTATTAATGTAGCGTAATTTTCAATAATCCAGTATTAATATAGCGTATTTTTCAATAATCCAGTATTAATATAGCGTACTTTTCAATAATCCAGTATTAATATATGTCACATATAGCGTATGCCATTGGAAACATATATATATATATATATATATATACATACATACATACACACACACACATATATATATATATATACAAGGTAGGATATAAAAGTTCGGAGACTGCTGATATCTCTAATCCTGATTGGAGGAGAGGGGAACTATTTTACCGTGGCGGAGAGGTACATGTGACGCGGGATGTGAAAAGGAGGAAGCAGGTGTTTTTCCAGACAATGCGTGTCAGTGAACTATAGTTGCTCGCATTTGGCGAAAATGAAATGGTGTTTGAAGAACAACGTGCGAATATCAAATTCTGCCAGCATTTGGGAAAAAGTGAAGTTATTTCAAACATTAGTATTTTAAATTAGTTCTTGTGGTTGATTTAGAGTATTAAATAACCACTAGTGAAGTAGTTTCAAACATTAGGATTTTAGATCAGTTGTGGATTTTATACTATGTTTCATGGACTGTATTAGGAGACCTGCTGCTTCCTTTTCAAATCTCTCGTCACATGTGCCTCTATGGTAAAATAGGTCCCCTCCCCTCCAATCAAGGTTGGAGATATCAGCACAGTCTCCAAACTTTTTGATTATACACATACACACACTTGTTCCCGGCCACTCAAATTGCTGCTCGTGCCCTAGAGCGAGTTGGGTGGTCTGGGTTTTCGACTTTCGACATACACACACACTGTATCCAGGGTCTGATCAAGTCGCTAAAGTGGGGCCCAGGACCTGGTGTTAATTCAGGGCCTCTATACACATACCAAACACATCCGGCCACTCAACTACCTGCAGCCTTTGGGCCAGCTGAGTGGTCTGGGTCTTCATTCAACATACCAAACACATGAAAACATCAACACATAACAAATTTGAGGGCTCAAAATCACAAATCCAAATTTTGTATATGTAGAAAACTCCCAAACATTTTATTTTAAAGTAATACAATATAACTTTAAAGGATATATAATATTTAAAATTACAACATATTTTATAATTTAAAATAAAAACTAATATTATCAGATGTAAATTAATTAAAAAATTATTTCTGCTTAAATTTTTTTATCACATACAAAATTTAGGGTGCCGCGGCCCTGACTGTATCGCTTATCTTATAGTATATAGTTAATCAACTTATATTCGTCACGGCCACCTTTATTTTTTGCCACTCAGTGTATTTAAAATGCAGTTTTTGTTTATAAACCCAATTTTCCTGTCAAATTTTATGCAGTTTTTATCAATTTTATTAACATTAACATACAAAAAAGGGTTTGATAACTTTTGTTCTATTTTTCACATGTTTGACCAGATTCTATTACTTATTGGCTGTGATTTGACATCATTAGGGTTGATGGAAGAATGTTACTAGCCATTGTGGTTATTAGTACACAAAAGTTTACTAGCCACATGTGAAAGTCATTATCTAGTGGCTACCACATAATTTAAGCTGTTTGATGCAAATGAGTGAATACACTGCAACTAAACATAAATAGACATCATAGTTTAGGATTTATCACAAGCTGCTTAAGAAATATATTATAAATTCTACTTTTTCACAGAGAGGTTTTTAACTTGCAAAATTATTTTGTAAATCTTAGCACTGTAAATGGCATTTAAATTACCAACCATATTATTTATATTAATTTTTACATAATTCTAAGCATGTAGATGAAAGTCGTCCAGTAAATTATGGAGCTGATGATTTTTTCTCCTGGGCCTCTTTCTTACTTGAACTGGTTATTATATTTTTTTAATGCTTCTCATTAACCACCAGAACTTTGATACTATACCCCCTGTGGGTGGCTATTTTATCGATCACCCGATTTTAGATAAACAGTCAAGCTTCTTTAGAAAAAACTCCTGAGACAAAAGCATGATTTCAACAATAAGAACTGAATGTTAAAATATATTTAAAATGTACCTACTACAATGTTTTATTACATAATCTCTCGAAGTGCAAAATTATATACTTAAAATAATCTGTTATTGAAGATAGCTTGTTTCTTTTGTGACAATTTAAAAAATTTTTTGAATATCATCTATCCTGTTCAAGTAAACAAAGGAATTCTCATTGCTTAACAAAATCTGGCTGATGACAGTGTTTAAAGCAACAGAAGCTTCTGACAAGGACTGCACTTTTAGTATTTCCTCACTCTTTCTGGCCAATTATTTCATCTGCACTGAATATTTTTGATGTTGAAATATCATTGTCCATCATGACGTACGCTTCAAAAGTCATACTGTTGAAAAAATTCCCTGATCTTGGGCATCCTCAATTGTGTTTATTTCATCAGATTCATGATTGGAACTTTGAGCTTAATTCATTGCTTTTTTCTGAAGCTGTAACAACTAATCCAGCATGACAGAAACAGTTTTAAATTGTTTGATTAACAGTTCTCCATGTGCTCCTTACAATAATTATTAATTCTTTCAATAAATTGATATCGAAAGGGACTTTTTTTTTATCAAAGCAGTCTATAGCTTATCAAATCATCTCTTTTCTGTAATGGAGCTTTAAACAAACATTGAATGTGCCTTAGTTACATGGTTACAACTTTAAAGTGGTGTTTGGCAGGAGAAAACCTGGCTTTCAGTTCAGACACTTCACAATAAGCAGTGCAGTTATCAATAATCATGAAAACTTTCCTTTTCCCATGATGTAATTTCTTGTCCAGTGTTTTTAATCACTTTGAAAATTTCAGGTGTCATCCAAGCCTTTTATGTGCATCATACGATACTGGAAGAGTTTTCACAGTTTTTTTTATTATGAGCAAAGACAATTTATTTATATTTAATTCATCCATGTTGCATTATGGATTAAATGAATTACCTCATTACAGTCAATCTCCTTTTGCTACATTTTCACTTGGAGCATTTTTGACTTTTAACATGGTGTAAACACTAGAAACAGGGCATGATTTCATTTTTTTTAAATAAATTGCAAAGTTTGCAAATAAATATCAAAATTACAAAGATTTAATCTTTCATAATCAATTTATTTAAAGCATTTTAGAGATTTGATTAAAACTTCAACTTATTGCAATAATAAAATAATTATGATTAGGTAAATTTTACTAATTTTGATTTTATTTTAGGATGGCTGCAAAGTTAGAATCAGCAGCAGAGGAAAATCAACATTTGTTCCGAGAATTGAATGCTGATGAAGATCCTGAAGTTACAGAAATTGAAAGTTTATGTCTGAACTGTAAAAAAAATGTAGGCATTACTTTTGTTAATTTATATATGCAGTTGTACTTTTTATGCAATAATAATATATTTTAAGTTAAGCCTGGTATACAACTTGAGGGGTGCGGTAGTCCACTGGTCAGCTTGTGGGAATTGCACTCGGTAGACCCGGGTTTGATTCCCTCTGCTGAAAAAGAAAAAATTGCCGCCGTGTTCACACGGAGTACGATCATGCTAAATATATGGGTCCGCAAATCCTCAGGGGTGCGGAACTAAACCTGTAAACCGAAAGGTAGGCCAGGTCCGCACTGCTGTCTCCAAGCCTAGTATATAAACTAATGTAAATTAGCTTTCAGCAATGCTAAATTTCCAAAATTGTCAGATTAATTTGCTTAAAAATACCTATTACAATTGTTATTCTAATAGAATTTATCCATGTTATATTTTTATGAAACTTTTTAATTTTTGAACTTTTTTCCCCTTTAGAAGAAGAGGTGCATCTATATACAAGCTGTTTTTTCTATTATTTCTGTTTTTCATTTATAACATCTCATTTCTAAACACTCAATTGGGCACTATTGTGAAATTAATAATAAAATCCCAATTTTATGTTTTTCAGCAGTCAAGCATAAAAAAAATTGCATCACACAACGAAAAATAAAATCAAATTTAAAGGAAAATGTCACAGAAAATACACTAAAAATATTAACACTTGCAAACTTATTACTAGTGTAAAAACATTAAATAACAAATAAAAAATACAGTAGCTACACTATTGGTGTTTAATTTTTAAAAATTGTGTAATTACTGGTTGCTATGTTTTTGTGTTTAGTTTGTATAAAGCATTTTCAGTAACAGAATGGCTTGTAATTTTCTTGCAAATTGTGACCAAAGATAATGTCTTTCATCAGTGTTAATGCATTTAATGCTGCATTGAAATTACTAAGTACACATTGTGCAAAGAATAATAAAAACATGAGCAATATAATTTATAACTAATAAAATAATAATGTAGTATACAGCTGTTTCGAAGATGCGCTAGATCCCCTTCATTATTGTAAGAGAACCAACAAACCTGAAATCAAAAAGACAAAATAGGCACAAATAGAAGAAATAGAGGGGTTTATATACCCAAGTTCTGGATAAAAAGTTTACCTAAGAGAACCGAACAAAATGAAGAACAGTCTAGTTAATCCGAAATGAAAAGTGACACACAAGATTGGCATGTGCCAAAACCTAATGAGTTCAGTTCTAACAGGATTAAAAGAGGCCCAACAAAACAAAAAATAAGTTATAACAATATATTAGAATCAGAAAGGCTAGGAAATGCAATAAAGAAAAAATAACATGTCACTCTGCCAGACCGAGGACAAAATTGGAGTACTAGACAAGTCATTAACTAAATTGCTAGAATTTTTCTGGATATGGAAGGCTCCAAAGAAAGTCAAGAATATATATTAACTTCCTTTTTGTATGATCCTTGCTGAACAGTACTTAAATAGGTGGTTAAAATTATAGCAATTGAGGAGTTATTAAATTTCTGATTTTTGACATAGTTATGTTCTTTAATATGAAGATTTAAAGCATATTTAGTTAGCATATTTAGCCAATATAAGAAAAACCACACTGGCAAGAAATACTGTAAATGCTCCAATTATTGGAAATTCCTATTGTATCTTTCTAATGAGATTTCTATAGGATAACAACTTTATTGTTGTCAGTAATCTCGCTCAATGGACATTCGTTATGTCAGTCTGATGCATCCTGGGCTGACTTGATGATGGTCAATGATTCACTTTTATGTCTGTATCAAATCCATCCCATGAGGGTTTTTGTCATGAAATTCAACTGTATATCTGTACTGCCCCTTATGCTTTTCACTTTGTTTATATTTGAAATTCACTTCACCTGCATTTCAACTGTTAATGCACTTGCATTTTTTGATAGTATGAAAATATCTCCATAACAACAAAATTTGATAGTACAGTAGGGTGAAGTTGAAATAGAAAGATGTAGAAGGACTCTGAGCTGGGCAAGATATTCAGTAAAATATTTGTCATAGATACAATATTTAAAAAGAAAATGCTCTTTATATTTTGTATAATAATGTGTGTGTATGTGTCATCTGTACCTTCGAACAGCAGCAAAATTTGGTACAGAGGTACTTCAGGTTGGTTTCTGGACGTCATAACACAGCTCAGCAAAATTATTTTTAAATTTGAATTAGTTTTTTAGTTATTTTATGTTAAAATACAATTTTGAGCAATTTTCACACAAATTGATTTTTTAGCGAACAAAAATATTGCCACAGAGTTTCCTTCTTGACACTACCAGAAAGGTCTTTTTTCCGACGATTCTTGAACCAAATCCAATGAATTCAGTGGATTTGGTTTAAGAATCATCAAGAATTCCAGTGCCTTCATATTTTTTTTTTTTTTAAATATATCAAAATATGCATGATTTAAGTTATCTGGTTTTAATTTTGTCATATTCAAAAATAGAAGATTAGCACAATTCTATCCTTTGGTATGACTATGTATTTATATCTTCGCATTCTAATAATTTTTTTAATAATGCTATATTTTTATATTTCTATTAATTATTAAAGAAAAGTATAAAAATGGACGATTTTGATTTCCGAACATATTGGAATGATATGTAAAACTGAAACCCTCCTAAATTGAATGTCAAAATACATCTCTAAGCAAACATATTGTAAAATCATTGTTTAGTTTTCAAGAACTCGTTGTATGTTAAAGTGTAATTTTAATCAGAGGTTTACTTCTTAGATCCTGGCCATGCCGGGTACATTTTCTAGTAAAATATTAAATATGCATTTCTTCATTGATATCATATTTGATTTATTTTTTAAATGCAGGGCACAACAAAATTGCTGTTGACAAAGATTCCATTCTACAAAGAAGTTGTAATTATGTCGTTTTCCTGCAGTCATTGCAACTGGGAAAATAATGAACTACAACCAGCAATGAAAATACAAGAGAAAGGAATTTTTTATGGTCTAAAAGTTCAAAATAGCAGAGTAAGTAGGATGACTGGAATATATTTTGTATGCTAAATTTCTTATTTGTATATGTTTTACAGCTTCTTAGAAACCATAGAAAAGTGATCTGGCTTTGGTGACCTGTGTAATCAGCATACTTGAATTATATAGAAAAACATTCCAATAACTTTGTAAGGAAAGGGTCATGACTGTACACTTTAGATGTATCTTTAGTAAAGTGACCACACTTGATTGAGTAAAAGTGATTGCAGTGCCCCTAGTGAATAATTTAAAAAATTAGTATAACAAACTCAGCAGCAAAGCAAGATAGACAAAAGAGTCAATTGCAATGCTGCATAGACAGCATTGTCTGATAGGCGATGGACTTTTTATGTTTCCAAAACATCGAATCTGCAGTGAAGTTTGTTTATTAGTAACATAAATTAAAGAAAACTGTTTTATTCTTACTCAACTTTTGTAGAGAAGTCTGTTTTTTATGGCAGATCTATAAATTCTTACATGTGACCAAAATTTCAACAGATAATAAGCTGTTACATTTCATATATTTTCTCTATAAGGGTGCTTATTGTCCCTAAAAATGACCTAATTTTGATTTTTTAGGGTTTTAAAATATCTTAAATTTGTATCAAAGTGCTTAATTTGTTTATATCATAATTCAAAAATTAAAATAAAATTAAGAAAAATTGTGTCTTGTTCAAAAGGATGATTTGATTGCAAGCCACAGAATTTTTCCCATCGCCATATGGAAAAGGGATCAAGGAATTTTCTTTCCTTGTTCCCGTTTATTCCTGTGTTTTCCACTGTTCTGGTGAAAACCCAACCCCAATTCCCTGAGTATAATAATAGACTACTGCAGCATCCATAATTAGGGTGTACCTGAAAATCGCATGTCCATTTGTGTAACATTTATTTTAATTTTAGTGTGCAATTATATCCATAACCATCTGATCTGATCAGAAAAACTTTCTTCTTTCTTCCGTTGTTTTTACTTTCCCTGCAATACATGGTAATGTATAGGGAAAATATTGGAATCATGCCGAAAATCGCAACTCGAGTTTTCGATGGATCTACACATTTTGAGACTTCTAGAATACAAAAATGCTATTTTTAGCATGATGTCTGTGTGCAATGTATGTATCTACTCTAACTCAAAAACTAATGGACCACATTTCATAAAATTTGGTAGGTAAATCTCTTGTGTGTGACCCTGGTGTTGATTAGATTTTGGTACGATTCAGGATAAAAGAACCCGCCTCTGTTTTACAAAATGGCCCACAAATATTACCTGTATCCACTCTACCTAAAAAACTAATAGATCAAATTTTACAAAATTTGGTAGATAAGTCCCTTGTGGGGCTGATGACCCCCTGGTGCTGATTAGATTTTGGTATCATTTGGAAAAAAATAACCTGCCTTTTTTTGTAAAATGACCCTCAAAAATCATCAAAATTTAAAATAAAAACTATGTATGCTCAAATATATCAATTAAATGCTTGTTTTATACGTAATTTTTAACGACCAAAAGAATAAGACCAAACCCAATACACTAAGACTAACCGTTCTCGAGATAGTTCAGTTTTTTTGCATTTTCACTGCACCACTTTTGAAAATAAGCCCACCTACCAAATGAAAAAGAAAATTTAATTAAAAGTGCAGATTCAGTGTAATTTTAAATAATTATGTGTGTTATTTTGTGCAACTAAACTCAATATAATAAAATATTGAAGACATAAAAAGAACATGAATATGAGTCTGCAGGGAAAGTCATGTACTGCCCACATCAGATTTTTATGATTTCATATGTAAAAGTTTTTCAAATACTCATCAAAAGCTTACCTTTCTTACTTGTGATTATTTGCATCAAATATCGTAAAAGTTCTGCCAAATATTTTCAAGTCATCAAGATCCGAAATAAGTCAATTTTGCTCAAATTTAAAGTAATTTTTATCACTGATGGCAGTACTTTTAACTTTCTTCCTTGAGATTTCTGATATAGTGTTGAAATCAAATGGTGTTATATTATATGAAGTTTATTTAAACTTCATAATCCCCTTTATTCACAGTAATTCAAATTTTTTTTATAGTCCGTAAAAGGTGCTTAATTTTTTTAAATGAAGAAAGTGCCGAAAGTCCCCTACCATACTACAGAGTGATATACTGCCATATAACATTTTAGGAGATATAAGTTTCGAAGTTGATTTGAGTATATCATGGTAGGTTATACTTTAAGTAGTAATTATACTTTTTTGAAAATTGTTTTTTTTTTTTTTTTATGTTGTCTCTCATTTATTAAAGTTTTGAATTTGAACCCTGTCAAGTTTGAATTCACAGGATTCTACTGTAATAAGAACATATTTTTTGTAAATTTATAATACATTACCAATCATTCAATTATTTTTCAGGATTTGGCCAGAATGGTTGTCAAAACTGAATGGGCTAGCATTATGATACCTGAATTGGATTTTGAAATTCCGTCTCAGTCTCAAGAAGGAAGTAAGTGGAATTGGTTGTATTTCTAGAGCATTTCAAAGGTTGTTGCACTTTTTTAGAGAATATTGAAAACCTGAAGAACTTATGGAATTTGAAAATGAGTTTGAAATGATTGATAAACTGTGATGAAATTGTTTCTATATGCATAAGAGCCAATATCGCTGTCTATCTGTCACACTTGGTGAAAAGTCAGGCAGAAACTAGTTAGCATATTTCTCACAATATCGTCAACTTGGTGATAGTTCCAATATCTCTAAAACTTAAATTAAATTCCTTATGGTAATTCCTGCCATTTTTGGGGGGGGGGGGGGAATTATAATATTTTTATTCATTATTCAAAATATAGTGAGTTTCAATGTAGGTCGGACAGATATGTTTTTTACTATTTTGTATGGAATTTGCATTTTATTAGAGGTGTCTAGGAGATCATATAGTAATAAATAATACCGATCTTGAGAGATGCATAGCCCATCGATGATGCTGTATTTTATTTTTATTTTGATAATGTAATATGATATAGTAATTTTTTTTTTTTGCAATTTAGAAGTGTTTAAAATATTAAAAGTTTTAATTGAGATATTATGATAGCAACTTCATTTATTTTATTTTGGCTGTAAAATGCACTAAGTAGTCATATCCATTAAGGGCCATATTTTCAGAGCCAATGAAGCTATTTATATACAATAAAAAAATTATTACATGCATAAGAAAAGCTAATACAAAGTCTGGTATGCTTGGTGATGAATTTGGCAAAAAATTTGGTGCAATACCACCATCTTGGCGATTTTGAGAAACATTGGTAAGTTTGTGATAATTCAATATTTTTAGAAATAAAATTTAATTTCTTTCATAATTTCTTAACTTTGTAATATAATATGATCTAGTAAATTTTTTTGTGATTTAGAAGTGCTTTAAATATTAAAAAGTTTTTAAAATTATTTATTGTTTGCTTTTAAAAAACTGCATGAACCCTATTTACTCATCAGTTTTATCAAGTGTTGCACATTTTCTTATTGGCCAGTGGCAAGTGCTTAATCTACAGCTCTAGTATTACATAAACTACAAAACGGAATTAAAAGGAACACTAGAGGTGTAAGACAGCTCAGTGGTTTGCGCATGGAGATTGCACTTGGACAACCCGAGATCAATTCCTGGATCTATCCAAACAATCTCCGTGTTCACATGGAGTACAGTTACGTTAAATATGTGGGCCCATAAATCTTTCTGAGAGGTTGATGGTAAGGGAAGGAAGGTACAGTCCCTGTGAATGCCTCTCCCACTGGGTTCTGGTCTATGGTACTAGCTAGCCATCCAAACAGATACTTTACACCTTCGGGTAGGTTGGACATTTTATGTCAAAGAAGAAGCGGAACACTGGTAATGGGTAACAATGCTTTATGCAAAGGATACGAAAAATTTTAAAGCAGTAATTAAGTACAAATTAATAAACAATGTACCATACAGCTATTTCAAGGATATGTTGGATATCCTTCTTCAATATTACACACAGACCCGGCTTTAGGTTTTTTGTCATCCCAAGCAGAAAACAATTTGGCCACCCCTGAAATTCATTTTTCTGTTAACCTCTATAAATGCAATAGAAAATAGAAACACCACTAAATTACCAGTTTTTAGTCAATTTTGTTCCAAATGTTTCTCAAGTGAATGGATTTTTTGTAGGACTAAATCTTTTGATTTTTTTCATTGTAAATTAAAAAATCTACAATATTTCAAGAACAAAATATATTAGCATCATATAAATGATGCTATTCAATTTTAGAGTTTAAAAAAATCTGTTGTCTAATGCATGCCTTTCCATATATATTAATACATTTTATTATTAAATGTATTTTATTATTTAACTCATCATGAATGATGTGTGTGTGTCTGTATGTTCCAACTTCTTTGATGGCATTTCAACATACTTTCGTATGTCCTAGAGAGCTGAAATTTGGTACACAGCGTAATCCGTTACATCCTCAAAAAATAGAACCGGTAATACTTGAGGGTCTGTACTGAATGTAAAATATGTCCACATAATACGTACCACCATAAAATACATACGGATAAGTCCGCAACGTAGAATACGTCTTATCACACAGGTGTTTGTAAATGAAGTAATGGTTTACATAAACATTTCATTTATTTCTACAAACTGCCAACAGTGGTCTGTCTAATAAATTATAAAATTATTTATTGCGAAATCTTAATTAAGTATCAGAATTAAAGAAATAAAACTTAGCAATTTGATTATTGCTTGATAATTTTTATCTTATCTTGCGGGCGATCGCATTCATCTCTTGAGTGTGAAAGCCCCAGGCCGTCCGGCTCGTCCAGAGGACTTGGAGCAATCATCTCTTGAGTGTGTCACCCCTAACAATGCAGGTACATTCTCGGCCTAACACTTGTCACCACTGCCATCCCCCTCATGCTAAGCTACAATCTTTTAAAATCTCACTCTTTTTCGTCACACCCGATTTGCCGACATAGCCCTCATACCAGATGCCGACAAAGGCACTATCCTACATCAAAAGTGTCCAATATTCAGTATCATTATATATGTATGTTTATGTGTATAACACTGCCAACTAAGTTTAACTGTATAAATTAAGCTCAAAGTTTTTTGTGTTTTGCCATAGAACTAGAATGATTTTTTTAATTTCGAGTTCCAATTTTTCAAATATTTCTTATGATTTGCCTCCATTGAAGCTGTTATGAATAAAATATTTTAGCCAAAATAAAAAGTTTCTGTATTTATACGTTTTTAGAAAATAATTGCACAAATTAAAGATTTCTTATAGCTAGATATGGCTGAAAATCAATAAGATTTTATTGATATCGATTTGGTATGCTTCTATTATGGAATTCACTTTATTATTTCGAGATATGTATCTCTTCCTGTAGGCAAGTAAAATTTTTTGATATCTCTAGAACGACTAGTGATAACTACTAAATGATGTTGTAAATTTCTTTCTGGTTAGAAGTACCTACAAATCATTTACCCCTTTAACAATAGTGAGTAGTATATATAATGCAAAAAAATGTCTATTTTAAATCATAAATGTTCAATACTTCAAAACACACATTTTATTGTCCTGTAAATGGTGTAATTTAAAAAATGAAGTATTACATATAAAATTAATATTTTTGTAACAAATTGTAATATAATCATTTAAATTATTTTTTTTAAATTATGAAAATAAAAAAATTTGAAGATCCTGGCCTTCGAGATAATTAAGAAGCTGACAGTTATTGATTGTATGCCAAATATGTTTTGATTTGTTTAATTTGTTTGATATACCGCTGCATGTGGAAAAGTAACATTTTTAATGAGAACTTCTAAACAATGGTATTCTTTTATTTTCTGTTAAAAGTAATTGCAAAATGTATAATAACTTAATAATATTGAGTGTATTTAATTTTTAAAAATTTTTCCTGTTTGAAATAAAAAATGCAAAGTATCTCGAAAGCGGTGCATATTATAGCATTCTATATAAATGATGATATTCGCTTTCAAGTGAAATTTCTATTAAAATATTTATTTTTGTAACGTTTATAAACATTATACTTTTTTAGGCTCATCTTATTTTTTATTTTAAATGTTTGCAAAATTGATGGTGGTTTTCTGCTGTCCCATTCAACCGAAAATTAATGAGTCTCTGATATTTATTGATTTAAGAAGTATTACCGAATTGTATTCTATTTTATTGATTTGTTATACAGATATCATTACCAAAGACACGGTGTTTCTTTCAGGAATACATCTGGGGGTGGGTGGGGGCGAAACTCCATTTCCCGAAAACATCCTCCACATCATCGATACATTTTATGTTACGGGACCAAATGCTGATAAATTAAAAAACTCACAAAATACTTTGTGTATTTTAACCTAGTTTCCATTTCTTATGTGGTAGCATTTAAATTATTATTATAATTTTATTTTGCGATTGTCTATTTTCAGAATGAAATTTTGTAGCTATAATTTAATTTACATTATTTTAAAAGTTTTCATCCTCTTGTTTAGACGGAGCAAGTTTTTGTTGGAATGTTTGAATAAGTATTTGCTAGATATATACTCATTACTCCCATATATGTGTACATATATATATATATACATACAGTAATTGGATGTATATAGTAGTTAATTAAAATTATATTAGATAATTTATCCCTTTGAGGTTCCATTTTCTCTCCTTCCCCCAAGACAAAAAGTTCTGAAAGAAATACTGCACAGATAGATAGACATAAGTGAAAATATGGTTGATTAATATTCAAGGATGCTTAACACTGGTAAATTTATCAAAATCCAAACGTTCTATTTTTGGCCCCTATCACAATACTTTTCTTTTTCTATGTGTTGCAGGAAAATAAATTAGATATAAAAAGGATATTTGAAATGCAATTTCATTTAAAAATCTCTAAAATGTGATACATTCAGTGGTGATATCTTTTACATTATCACAGTACTACAGTAATTTATTATACTTAAATATTTAAAACTGTATCGAAATAGAAATCATCTGATTCTCTATGCAAAATCAATGATATCATGCCATTTCGAAAAAAAATGTAGGATCTATATTTAAAGATCCACCAAATTGTTGTAGAATAAAATGTTTTACAAATTTAAGCTGCATACAAAATTTTAACTCTCTAGGACGTAGGAAAGTGCATTAAAAATGCCGTCAAATAAGTATATCATGAAAAGTTATGTAAAATTAAAAAAAAAATTCAAAAATTGTTATCTACCAAATTTATTTTAAAATGTGAAGCCTCTCTCATATACAAATTAATTAAACTCTTGGAAAGATATTAATTATATAATATATCTATTTTTTATTTCTGGAGGATATTGCAAAAAGTCAGAATTTTATTGAATTCGTTTTTCTCCCTATATTAAATAATTTTTAATTAAAAAACTACCTAACATATTTTACTGGAAATTTTTTTATATATTTTATGGGATAATGTGAATATTTACTAAAAATTTTGAAGCTATTTGTGAATTTTAAATGTACTTAAAAAATGTTTGAAAAATTAGGTCCCATAGTGTTCAATGTATTTCATTTTTTCAACCCGGGTTCAATGAAAAACTAATTGGGTGATATGATTTATTTATATTCCCATAGGTCCCGCAGACCGTCTGAAAAGCATACTGAAATTTCATTTTGATAAAGTCATTTTTACGGCAGTTATCATGCTAACGGACAGACAGACAGACTGACTGAACAAAGTCATAAACACTTTTCAACTATGTTGTAAAGTGTTAAAAATATAAGGAAATACACGCTTAAAATGCAAAATTTAAAATTTCCAATTAAATAGTTGTTGTTGTTGAGACCCAGACCGTCCGACCTACCAGAAAGGTGTTGAAACCCAGACCGTCTGACCTACCAGAAAGGTGTAAGGTAACTGTTTGGACGGTCGGGAAGTGCCACCCAATTTAGACCGGAAACCAGTGGGAGAGGCATCCATCGGCACCGTACTCTCCTTCCCCTACCACCAACCTCTCGGAAGGACTTTCGGACCCACATGTTTAACGTGATCGTACTCCGCATGAACACGGCGGCAGTTTTGGCAGTGGCTGGGAAGTGCCACCCAATTTAGACCGGAACCCAGTGGGGGAGGCATCCACAGGGACCGTACCCTCCTTCCCCTACCACCAACCTCTCGGAAGGACTTACGGACCCACATGTTTAACGTGATCGTACTCCGCGTGAACACGGCGGCAGTTTTGGCAGTGGCTGGAATCGAACCCGGGCCTACCGAGTGCAACTCCAGCGCGCTAACCAATGGGCTACCGCACCCTCTACCAGAAAGGTGTAAGGTAGCTGTTTGGACAGCCGGGAAGTGCCACCCAATTTATTTACATAATTTCAATTATACTCAAAAATGGAAATAATTTAGAAATTTTAAGAAATTTATAGTATTTTTTTTTTTTTTTACTTTTTATTTACCAGAAAGAACAAAAATTCTTTGAGGTTCATCATTTTTTTTTCTGATGACTTAAAATAAAAATGAGAAAGTTTGGATCTCTACATATGCGACAGTTGGTTTAGAAAATAAATTTTGATTGATTTTCAATGAATTTTGTAAACTAAATTATTTCTATTAACTTTCGTTGTAAATACTCAAATGCCAAAGAATATTGTATTCTTTTGAATTCTTACTTTATAACTTAAACGCAGATTATAATATATGTAAATGATATTTTTATGATCCAATATAATTTGTTTACAGAATTCAAGTTTATAAAATAATAGAGGTTTTAAAGCGGCGATATGTGAATATGTTGAATGTTGTCTTTGTTTTAAAAATTACCTCATTCAAATTACAGTAGTTACTTTTCAAATTAAACGAAGTTTTAGCTGAAATCCTGATAACCAAAAATTTGAATAATTCAAAAAAGTAGAAATTGCCAGTAAAAAGTGTAAGTAATATTAATACATACTTTTAATTTAAGAAAAAATACAGTATTAGGTCAGGAAAATGCACGCTGAAAAAGAAATCTAAAAATTGAGCAAAACAAGGAAACAATTTCTAAAAACTTTCAAGGAGCTAAATTTAATATAACATCCTAAGAGCAAACAAACACTGGTCAGTGCGTAAAATTTAAAATATTTTTAGCTAGAAAGTGACTCGGCAGATGCTGTATATAAGTCGTTATAACAAAAACTATCACAATCCTAGATAGACCGAAGATTATACCGATTTTACACCCGAAATTTAGAATAACCTGAATCCCCTTGATGGGTGTATGTTAATAGAAACAATTTTAAACAATCATAAAATAATTATATCTTGCTTACCTTAAATTTTATGCTTGCATAAAGTACTAGATGAGTATTTTAGAGAATATCAAGTTCAACTGTGTAACATTTAGAAAGAAAAACGATAAACTATTCTTTGCGGCAAGAAAAATGATGCTTTACTTTTCTCACCGAAATGTGTGACTGGACTATATCACCCCAGAACTAATCTCGCACAGAACAAATTGATTAAGAAACACATGTTTCACAGTCAATGGGGGGGGGGGGGTATGTACTTTAAATTCTACAATAGTCCACTGATGTCTCACGATGTCTTTTGAGACCTGTCCTCATCCAGTTTTCTAATTACTTTCAATGCGGACACCTGTTTTGGCATAGATGTAAAAGAAGTTCTTTATTTATGTGTCTGGGTGATTGGGGGAGATGATTTCCAGATTTATGCATAGGAGAATAATTAACAAAGGATGGGTATCCTGGCACAGCAATTCTGGGTGGAATCCCATCGTTTCAAGCAAAGTGCCCCCTCTCATCGGATTTTTTCATGGAATAGTTAACAAAAACCAGTTTCACCTAAAAGCGTTTGCAGTTCACAGGTAATGGTCTATATGCCGCCCAAGACGTGGTGTTGATGGCTGTACTGGATGCCCGGTGCGCTAAAGTAATTAGTTGTTACTTGTGTTGCAAAATAAATAATTAGGGCGACATACTGGAAGCGATCACATTTAGCCCTCTGGTCCTCTTTTTTCAATGGGAGAATGAATGATAGCTGTTTTCATTCTTTTATCTGGGAACAAAGGTTTAATATTTATTCAGTATTTTTATTTTACTTTTTAACGCATGGATTTGCCCGTTTAAATGTGGTTCCTGATGCTCCAGAACTTTTTTTAAGAGATTTTTTTTTTCTAAGTTTACTGAAATGTCACCCTTAAAATGTGCCGTCTCAAGCAAGTGCTTCCTTTGTTGGTGCCTTAAGCCGGCCCTGGTTACACATACTAATAGACCCAAAGTCAGAAAGACTAAATGGACTCATTTTGTCTCTGAACTGATTTGTGTTTTCAACTTCAAGTTTGATAGTCTTTTTACTACGAAAGAAGGAGGTCGAATGTATCCTCAAAATAGCTATATACTCCATTAGTTATTAATTTGTGCTTAGTTATACTGTTTAAATTTTTCCTTATCACTACTATATCACTAAATTGATTTACAATATTTGCATGTAATATGTTTATTTACAACAATATAAATGCTTATATGTATTGTTTTCTCAATTTTTCCCTATTATAGCTGTAACAAATATTGAAGGTGTTATTGAAAGAGCTTATAATGGTCTGAAATCTAAAGTTGAAAGTCTAAAGGTTAGTCTTTAAGGCTCTAAATTGTTCAGCATGTATTTTAAAATCACTTGATTGTATATTACTGAAATATATTTGGACTCAATTTTTGCCTGTAAAATATTATTTTTTGTTTTTGTTTTTATATCTATATCTTTTGAAAGTTGAGAGAGATCGAAATTTTTAGGTCATTTTTTATTGAAACAAATTTGAACTCAATGTCTATCTCTAAATGGTTGTTTCCTTCATATTGAATACAGAAGTTTCATTACATTTTTTCTTATATCATCAAACTCATTAATAAACAAGAGCAAATTTCGATTGTGCGGAAATAACTACGTAAATAAAGTTCTCCATTAATAAAATGATACAGGGTGATTGAAAAGTCTTGTACAACAAATTTTAGAATCACATATAATGCAAGCACAAATTGAAGAATTTTTGTCAGTTAGGTGGCACTAATATACCTTAAAACAAAAAGGTCAATCATGCATAAAGCACTGATTATGAAATAATTTCCAACTGCAATCCAATTTTATTTAAACATCTCTAAAATGCGATACATTCAGCTGTAATATTTTTAAAATTATCACAATACTACAATAATTTATATTTGAAAACTTAAAACTTCATCGAAAAAAAATGAACTTTATTCAAATGATGTCATTGAAATATAAATCGCCTGGCTCTCTATGTAAAAGCAATAAATATCTCATTCATACACTTTTATTCCATTCCTTTCATTCATCACAATACTACAATAATTTATTTTACTTAACTTAAAACTATGGAGGTAAAAGTAATTTAACTGTATGCTTAAAACTTCATCAAAAATATCTGCTATAAAATCATCTGCTTCTTTATATAAAATCAATGAATGTTTCATTCATATCAGTTATATTTCAGACTCTAGAGCTAAATAATTTTGCATTAAAGAAATTCAGCACTTTTTATACAACTTATCTTACAGCTTGATGTGTTTACATTCTCTATACGTGAAAATTAACTTCATTGTAGAAATAATAAGAGTTTGATGATTATTTAAACTCAAATATATTGTAATTGAATTGTTTCAGAATATAGATGCACAGAAATTAAGCAAAAATAAAGTGGTTTTAGGATGAATACAACACTAAATATAAACTAAAAAGAACTTTAAAAATCACGATTTTGACACAAGATGGATGCCATATTTTATTTTGAAGTGGGTCACATGATCTCTTCATATAATATGGGTGTAATTATTATTTTAATTTTTATTTAAAAACCTACCGAATATATTTTGAAATTTTTTTCATATTTTTTATGAGATAATTTGAATATTTCCTAAAACTTTCGAAGCAATTTGTGAATTTTAAATTCGCTTAAAAAATGTTTGAAAAATTAGATCCCATAGAGTTCAATGTATTTCATTTTTTCACTCTGGGTTCAATCCAAAACTAATTGGATGATATTATTCATTTATATTTCCATATGTCCCACAGACCGTCTGAACAACATACTAAAATTTCATTTTAATAAAGTCATTTTTATGGCAGTTATTGTGTGAACAGGCAGACAGACAGTATGAACAAAGTCATAAACACTTTTCTACTATGTTGTAAAGTGTTATAAAAAAGAGACAGAAATATCATCTGCTGTTTTTAATATGCAAAACAATTATTACAGATCTCCTTTTTATGAATCGAAGAGCAGGGTGTTTTCTCAGAATGACAGAATTTTTATTTTGGAGCAGTATTTCTCTAGGCATTCTTATGAGAGTGCCATTAAAGAATTTCAGAAGAAACACCCATGCTACCCCTAACAATTCAATAATTACAAGGTTCGGAAAACAATTTCTAGAAACTGGATCTGTTGCAGACAGAGTGAGAATAGGTAGGCCTTCCATTTTAACTCAGAATAAACTGTCTGGAACTTTGTTGCTGAAACTCTTCAATGAAGTCTTCCGAGCCTCGTCAATGATGACCCTCTCATAAGAACGGTTAGAGAATTATTGCTCTATAATAAAAATTCTTTCATTCTAGGAAAGCATCATGTTCCTTGATTGATAAAAATAGCGGTCTGTAATGATCGTCTAACATATTGAAAGCAGCAACTTATATTTCTGATACGCTTTCGAGAGTATATTAGTGTCACTTAACTGAAAACAATTCTATTTCAATTTCTTGGTACATAATATGATTTTAAAATTTAATGTGCACGACTTTTTGATTACCCTGTATTTTGCATTTTTTCTACGACAAATTTACTGCGTTAAAGATGTTTTCCATTGGTCTTTAATTTTGTTAGATTTGATTGTATAATTGCAATTTTAGGACTTTAAGCTTTTTTGAAATTTAAAATGATCCAAATGATTAAAATTGTAGTATGATACCCTTCACTTTAGAGAGCTTGACAAAAATTTTCAATTGATACTATACTTGACAATGTACCCTCCCCCCCAAGGGGGGTCAATGATGCCACAAACACAAAAATTGTATCACAGCTATTTTTGACAACAATGATTGAAAGTATTAAGTCTCATGGTCATTGAGGAACAAATAATTCCTTTTATGCATCATTATGTCAAATTTTGTCCTTTGCTGCCAAGTTAAAAAAATATAAAATTTCGAATAAATTTCTAATTTTTTTTTATCTAGTTCGAAATTTTTCAATAACAACTTTCAATATAAACTTTCATTAAAATCCAATAATATTTGTAGCAACTTTTATGCACACAAGAAAAATCACTCCAAAAATAGTCAAAACATGCAGATCTTAAAGCATATATTGGCATCAAAATCTCAATATCAAAAATTTTCGTGAAAACAATACTTTCTCAATACTATGTATGAGAAAGTAAAATTTGAGCACATTTAAGAAACTTGCAACAGAAATTACTTTTAAAATTTGCTAAATTTTTATATATTTTGCTGTCACACAATATTTAAATATTGTGAAGTTGATATCTCAGTTCATGAATGCAGTTCTATTTCAGGAACAAGATCCTAACTCAAGTTTAAAAATAACAGAATTTTTATCAAAACTTATGGTCTTCAAAACAGGAAACTCTCCATTTATGTTTGTAAGTATTTTAATTTCTTCCCATTTGCGTTGAATATAAAGTAAAACCTCCAAATACTGGTCACCAATGCACGTCTCACCCTTGAATGTTGCCCAGAGGTGACTTTTGTATGGAGGTGACACAAAGGTAAAAAGAAAGTCTGTTCCAAAATGTATGTGAAGTATTTGTGAAAGTGTGTACAAAATAAGTCAGTATACCATTAGGCTCTGCATACAGAGCTCAATGGTATGTGCAATGTTTTCAGATATATTAGTTGTTTTTAGTTGTTTATATATTTAATTCTGCATACACTGTTAGAGTATGAGAATGATACTTGTTAATACTAACAGAATAATACTTACAGAATACTTACAGAATAATTAAAACTTTAAAATTTATAATTTATAAATTGTTTCCAAAACTTTGTAATGAACTAAGATCATACATGAAAATAAATTTGTATGCTTATATACATGTTGTGTACAGTTTTTATTTTGAGTGAAGCCAGTTTTTGCTTCATGACTCCAGTTTTTGTTATTACTTTTAATTTTATTAATTTAAATCACTTAATTTCTTCTGTGATATTGTGTGCCATGTGCACATAATATGTATGTATTTTTATCTTATTTTCACTTTTAAACAGCTTGGGAATCACCTTCTAATAATTTGCTCTTAAATATCCAGCCCAGAACTTTATTCATCAGATCACACTAATTTGTTCTTTTCTTAGGCACTGTAGAGGTATGCTTCCATTTTGTGGTTGGCTAAAAATGCCACTGTTGTGGAAATTTTTTGCTTGTCAGCGAATTTGAGCATATGCACGTCTGGAATTGGAATCAGCCATCATTTTGCTTGCTCCTTCTAGCTACCCAATGAGATTTGGTTTTAGTTGTTTTAAATCAGTCAAGAAGTTGTTAGAGAACCTTATATGAGTTTGAATTTTCGCTGGTGATACATGGTTGTATTGTACAGTGCAACATTGTAAATTGTTGTTCTTCATCCTTCAAACAAATACTGATATTTTTATGCTGTTTATACTAAAATGAGATTAATTAATTGGGAGAAGGCTATTATTCGGACAAGTGTTATGACTTTCACAAACATGACTTATTAATTTTTGAATAAACTTTAATTCCATAATGTTTTTTAATAATTATCCCAACAAGTATCTGGACAATAGTCTGTAAAATATCACAGTTTTTCTATTCCTGTAGTAATTCTTGATAGTAGACTTCACTTCTGTCGTGATAAAGATTTATCAGACATACTTCTTTACATACAAACTCTCATTTCAACATCGTGGCAGAAGCGGGAAGGGCTTGTCCACTTCATGAGCCTCTGCCAGAACATTCTAGAATGTTAGCGAAGCTTCCACGGTTAGTAACAAGGGTCAGAGTAGGGAGCTGACCAATGACGTCCGACCTTTGACTCTACCACCGCGGAACGCAAGAGCGAAGTCTCTCTCTCTTCGATACTCGGATGGCTAAGGAGGAGGTTGCATAGGAGCTGCTAAAATGGTCGGGCGATAGCCTCGTGCTATCGGCCCGGGCCGATCCACATATAAGAGATAGAATAAAGATGCTGAGTGTAGCAACCTTGATCAAGAATTAATATTTTGACCTAATACTCCTTCGAGAATGAAAATCTCCTACTAATATCAAACTTTACATTTTGATTAACATGGATCATAATGGATATTGGAACGGCTACAAAATACTCTCAAAATGGCAAGGAGAATCAAGATCTGCTAGTCATGGAGAAGGCTGACACTGTGACAAGCTTGCCGGCCCCCGAGGAATGGATGCCTTTATCCTACCTCTGCGGGTGCTCGAGGCATTTGTCAAAGAAAAGACAATATTGAATTCCCGTATACAATGATGGAACTCCGGACGACGAAGGAAGGAACCAGATAATGAAGAGTGAGCTTTTCCGATAACCAGAAAAAGGTTGGGAACCTTCCCGAAATGCAGAAACCAGTGCTAACTTGATAAAGACCCATTCCTAATGAACAAGATCTCAGCGGCCGAATGATTCCACAAAACGTTGAAGGACCGAGGAGTGAAAGTGGCCTAACAGCGATAAGTGCACAAACTATAAAAGTGATGAACTATTAAAGGTGTATAAGCCCTAAGAAATTCATAGTGTTACTTCCAGGAGTGATAAAGTGCTGGTCATTACTTAAAGTGCGTGACATTTATTTAAAGTGCATTAAAAGTGCTTGTCTCCTGACGTGGAATAACATATAGAAAAATGATGGTGGTGAGTAAAATCTGAATCATAAATAAGACTTATGATAACTTTGAGAATAAAAGAAAATTTAAATAAATATAATAATTTAATTCTTTAATCCCTTGGCTGGAGAAGAAAAATATACTGACAAATTCATTTAGTATGTAACAGATTTTGTATATATAGGTATGAACAAATTTGATGATTGAATTTTGTAAAAATAGTACTACTTTTTACCCTAGACAATGATATAATTTAATGAGTCAGTGTGATAAAATATTGTTTGATATGTAATATTAATTTTTAGTGAATATGAAAGCTTAAGAATACAATGGAAAGGAAGAAATGACACGAATTTTATTATGATTTTATGGTTATGTTTTATAAATACTGATATCTAGAAATAAACGAATAACAAATTTAATATTATATATATAAATTAAAAATTGTTTTTTATTTAATAACGAAGAAATATTAATTAAGAAGCAAAATAACACATTTTGAGTTCTGAGCATTGCATCTTGAGACAAAAAGAAAAGAGAGATTATGAGAATAGAAGTGTAAATTGATTTTAATAAGTGTTAGGTGATAAGCATAATTATTTCCTTGTTTGCCTTGTGCAAATATTCAGAAAGGCTGAGTCCTTATGGAATTAGTATTATAGAAATAGCTATAATTAGGAAAATTTGCTAAAATATACCTATTTGAACTTAGAGAAAATTAAAGGGCAACACTAGTGAGGAGAATTATTGATTAGCGTTTATTTCTGGCATAAAAAAAATTAAATTATAAAGAGCGGGCAAAACAGGTGCATTTCCTTTAATTCATGCAATTTGCTTATTTCTAGAACACCCACTAGAAAAAGTATTGAGAGCCTTAGTGCTTTAAGGACATTCTAAAGTACCCCGACAAAATTCAATATTAAGATGGTTAGATTAAATGTTAAGAAATAAATTGATTGTAAAAGAGAACATAATATGATAAGCAAAGATAAATTGAATAATATTTTGAATATTAATAAGAAGTGATAAAGATATAATAAATATCATTTGAGATTTGAATGAATTGTGAAGATATGATTTTGCTATGATGTAGGAAATGAAAGAATTGATAAGGTTTAAATAAAATGTAAGAATTCTCTTGTATTTAAGATGGATGCGAGCGAATATATGATGAAATATGTGTTATGACAAATTATAGTATGAAGTTGAAATAAGTAATTAAATGATAATATTAATTTTAGAATATACAAAATTTAATAAAGTAATTTGAAGTAAGTTTCACTGAAATAGGATATTATTGCCCAAGAGGCACTTTATGAAAATATATTCATTGACATATATATATGTTGTTAATAAAATGAACTTGGTATCCCCAAATTGAAGTATTTATTCGTTAATTATAAATAAATTACATTAAGGTGTATCTTCAGGTAAGAATTGTAGATGAATGGAGCAGAAGGATCCAGACGGCCTATTCACCATCATGTTGGCTGATTAGAGCGGTTTTATTTTTATTTTGTATTTATTTTCGTTAACTTGGACTTGGGTTTTTGATATGCCACATTTCTCGCCAGGAGTAACCAGGTAAGTGGTTACTTCCATTGTTGAATGACATTAGGGCATGGAGGAACAGGAGCTTTCGCTCTTGGCAGGCTCTTTAGCAGCTGAGGCTATTCTAGTTGGACCTTTAGTTGTAGGTCATAGAATTTAAATATATTATAAAAATTTAAAGAGGTATCATGGAAATCATTTTATTTTCCTGATAACTTCATGAAAAGGGTGTTATGGAATTTAGCAATTGCTAGTTCTGCTGATTTGAGGACTTCATGTCAAGTTCCACTGGCCAGATTATTTCAGCAAATTTTAATTTATGCAATCATCTCAATACTTACTCTCCTTGATTCCCATTTCTATCATTCTGATTGTTCGACTTTAAAATCTTCAACAGTCTCTCTCAAACAATTTTCTATACTATTTTTTGAAAATCTATGTGCATGTTGTCTCTAACCATTAGTGCTTTAGGCACCAAATGCTCATTGGCTCACTTATCTTACAGTTAGCCCATATTATTATGTATGCAGTGTAACATTTTTACGTATGCCCAAATTATTATATATTCATAGTATTGTCCCGAGGTTTTTATGGTCTTAAGCAAATTATTATGAAAGGCTTCATCTAGACAATAAATGCAGTAAAACATCACAAATACAATCATTGGTAATACAAAAATCGATTATGCAACAATTTGATACTCTTACAACTTCAAAATTAAATATGGATTCATTGCATTAGAATTTTCACTTTAGGTTTTGGCATTAAATTTTGCCTCTCTCCCTTGGGCCAACAATATTTTGTAGATCTTTGTTAATGATATAAAAATATCTTCCAGCCTGAAACTACCTTGTTCCAGTATATAATCCAAATCAAGTTATCTAACCATAGTATTATTTATGTAAATGAAAATACTATTTATGTAAATTCTTAAAAATCAAGGTCCATTAAATTTTCTTGAAATCACAAAAGATTGAAACTCAAAGTGACCAAAATAAATATAAAATGCTACAAAGCCTGCATTAATACCACCACATCACACAGAGAGATGTGAGGATTATAATATTGTGATTATAATATGTATGTGAGGATTATAATATGTATTATCACACTGTGAGGATTATAATATTATGATCTCAATATGTTCAACTACAAATCAATAGAAAGCCTGTAGCCAAAGCATATATATACATATAAACAACTGAACACTGATACTCAAATGACTAATGATAGAATGCAGAAATATATATACAAAATACAAGAAAAAGTTGGATTAGCTGTGATGCACTGATACATCTTTAAAAAAAATTCAAAGAGGCCCAATTAAAATATTGTACAACATTTTGAGGTTCTCTGGGAACATGAGACTCCAAGTTGTCATTTGGGCTGTTGATTTTCATTTTGATTTTCATTGATTGTAATTCGCCTCTGGGTATTTTCCAGGACGCTGTGCATAATATAATAAAATGGTCTAGCTATATTTGTGTCAGCATATTTATTGCTGTACATTCTTATAATGGAGTATTAAACATCACATGGCCTCAGCCCTGGCAACAGCATAGCAACTGGGAATGTAGAATAGACAGTTAAAACTTAATCATTGCTAACATGGATTTTGCAGTGGCAAAGCGTTATCAAAATAAAATTTCTATCATAAAAGGTATTGATCCATATATTTTAGAATCCAAAAATGGATTAACATCTTCTCGAGCTGCATTATTGCCGATTACAACCATACTTACACTCAATATGGTTTAGAAACATTTCAAACTTAATACTTTACGAATAAATAATTTATTTTACATTAATAGAAAAGAATAAACGTACCTGTTATCAGATGTTTATCACAAATTGGGTTTTGAAGGATATGATAACTTCAATTTTGGAGTTGTTAATATTATCATATTCTTCCTTTTTAGAGCTGAAATCCCTTTCTCACATCTTCCCAATTTTAATTTAATATTACCGTTTTTTTTTTGTTTTGTTTTGGGAATACAGGAGATTTTAAAAAAGAATCAGAATCTCTATCACCTCAACTACCACATCCCAAACAGCACAAAAGTTCGGCATATTTATAAATTTGTCCTTTGAGTCTGACACTTTTTTTACAAAATCAAATGGATTAAGTCAAAGAATGTTCACGTGGTGTCCCACAAATACTTTTGAAGCAGACTATAAAGAACATGTGACGTCATGTTGGAAAGCTCTATAATAATTAGTAATTTCAGTCACTTAATTATATCAGGTTGAGGTAGATATATATAGCTGTTAAATGTTAAGATTTATTTATACATATTGATTTTAATGGAATTTTCTCTTCTAGGTTTTACGAGACTGTACTGGTAATAGTTTCATAGAAAACCTGTATCCTTTTCTTTTAAGTATTTAAAACTTAATGCTTTTAATATATTTTGTATTTTAAGAATTTGATTTGCCTGAATATTGCATTTATGATATTTGATTTAAGGCTTCATGTACGTGTAACATCATGGAAAGTAAAAACTAAAAGAATATATTTATGCAGCTGAATCTTGCTATGAAAAAATATAACAACTCATGCTCTCCGAGAAAATAATTTCTCTCTTCAATCCATTTATTTTCCATTGATCCAGAATCAACTTTTATAGTTTTGCTTAAAAATTCATTGAAAATTTATGAAATTGAAAATATGTTTTTCTTTGAATGTCAAGTTATCAGTTTATATTTATGGAAAATATTAGAATTGTGTAAGTCTGCAATTCAAGGATATGCAGAATTACAAATAATTTTTCTTGCAAAAAAAAGTTTTTGAGGTATTTTCAAAAAAAAAAAAATGACTTCATTGTTTTATAATTTTTGTTCTAGACTCATTGAAAAGAGCATTCTTCAATCTTTCTGATAATTTTAAAATGAAAACTCGTAGATAATATTTTTGATCGCTAGGAATAAGTTTGTGTGAAAATATCACACTTCAATATTAAACTAAAAACTACTTCAAATTAAAGAAAAAAACTTTCTAAGATGTATCATTGCTCTAGCTCAGGTCTCTCTGTACCAAAATTCATGGCTGTGGGTTGTTTAGATTGTCCACTATTTGCAACATGCACATACAGATATTATTTTTTATTATTTAAGGTACAGTTGTGATTGCTTTTTTAAATTTAGAGTTTCTTTAACTTTGCGATAGCTGTGTTCCTTCTCCTGATCCTCAATTGGAAGTTAGTCATTTTGAACGGTCTCGTGAAGAAGATCTCATGCTGTGTATATACGTAAGTAGTTTTATGCTTTGGTAGTGCAGTGAAACTTACCTTCAAACTTTTTTGCTGTCATTGTAAGTATCAAATATTCCATGATAACAAGTACAGATGAAGCACGAAACTGGTACATGGATATTGTTACCTACAATGAGAGTGCAACCCTAGTGTCATATGTATTCATTATTCTTCAAAAAATATGAAGTCTTCAATGCATTGCGGACAATCACATTCTAAAACTGCCGTGGCTCAAAGGATGGAGTGTTTTGCTTTAAAACTGTTCCCAATGGATAGCATATTTTTTTCGCCAAGTCTGACTCATGAGAAAAATTCACTAAATATCATCCATTCAACATAGCATTTTACGTTTTTCAGGAATAAAGGAAATACTTATTATCCATTTGATGCATATGTTCCACATAAATTGCCTTTTATCAAAATATTAAAAATTTAGATGATTACTTAACCTGATTAAAATATTTATCTATTGCATAGGAAAAATATCTGAATGATTGTACTCTAAACTTTATATAGTCAATAGAGATTATATGCAATTTTTTACAAAAAAATAGTATTGCTATTTTTACTAATTAATACACCTTTTACATATATATTTCAAAATACGAATCCCCGTACAGACCAACATTGCAATCTTTGCATTTATAAAAACTGTCTGTGTGCTCATTAAAAATGCCAAAGTTCTACAAATCTTCACTATCTGCATTACTTTCATTACTGTCCAGTTCAATTACTATGCAATTATATTCTTCCATAGAAAGAAAGCATCTTGACCGTGCCATTCTTTTATCCAAAATAGCCCAATAAATTTACTACTGCCCACCCCTCTAAAACCCAAACTTGAAAGAAAATTCTCTCTTACATTCCAGTAATTCACCAACACAATCATTAAGCCAAAATTGAAATGAGAACCCATAGTAGAGGCTGCAAGAAATGATCTGTTTGTTTATATTACAAAACCATGTTTCACCGCTCTAGATGAAGTGATGATTCATTGGGACCCCACTATACCAAAGTCAAGTATTGGCAAAATACATTAGAGATACTGTGGACATTTAGTGCTATCTAGTATTCAAGTAAATTCCAATAGAAATGTTCTATATGTAAACGCTTATTTGTGTCGATTGTTGCTTTGGGTAAATATCTCCTTGATGTGAATGAGTATAGTCTTTGAACAGAGTTTCGCAGCCAATGCGCAGGCACATCTTCAAAGTATATTAACTTTCATGTTCCATATTTTATTTAAATTTTATTTTTACTGAGCATGGATTTCAAGCTGAATTGAAGTAGTATACTTTATTAGACACAATTATGAACATGTATTTATGCCTGTAAAAAGTGTAATTCTGAATTTATCATTTTGATGGCTTATTCTTTTTTGGATTATGCATTAAAGACTGAATATCTGATAATTGTCAATTTTGTGTTCCTTGAGCCTTAAAAAAAAGAAAAATAAGATAGATGTTTTTTGCAGTATTTGTTTAGAAGTGCAGTCTGTTCTACGTATTTTAAATAACATTAAATGTAGTTTTGACTTTGTAAAAATGCAAATTTGTCTTTTCTGTCTGTGTCCCCAAGTCATTTCATCTCCTTATCATATCAGTAGAAAACATAAGTAATAAAAATAAATGAGTGAAGCAGAAGAAGTTACAATTTTAACTTGTAAAAGAAGCCCTTATAAAAATTATTACAATATTATTTTTCAAAATTGCTGATACAAGTTTTTCCCTGAGAATCAGTGACATTATAATGCTGTTTGAAAAATCTTCTTTTTCATCCACCAGATGGTGACAGCAGTGATTTTACATCACTTGAAGGACACTATTTAGCATTTTGTTTCAATCTGTTTGGAGTTTTGTAATTTTGCTATTAACAAGTATGTGACAAACACAATTTATTATTCATTTTTGATAAGTATATTTATTACCTGTCATTTCTGACATGCATTTACTTATTAATAAGAATGAAAATTTAAAAATACTGTGTCTCCTATTAGTGAATAAAAGCGAGTTATGTATAGTGCATTTTTTATTTAACAATGTTAGTTTAGATTTCCATGCTCAACAAAAAAACAAAACAAAAAAAAAGCACATATATGTCATTCTTTTCACTGTCATTTCCGAAATATAATGAATGTAAATTAAAATTCAATTAATCAACAGCTCTGTCATCAAGAATCTTAAGACATTTCCCAAGGACTTTTTATAAGTAAATGTTTATATCAACTATAAAGCTATTTTTATTTTATTATTAATTTTTTTAAATCTTAATATTGACAATTATCAAATATTTATCCATATACTAATGCATAATATTTTTTTAGTGAACTTTTCTAGTTCTTTAAATTGTGGTGAATGTGTTTTATAATACAAATTTGTTAAGTTGATATTTGCTTTTCTTATTACTTTAACTTTTATACCTACAGTCTCATAAGGTATTAAATACTCCTTTATTGACAATGACAAAAAGATTGTGAGCATAATTATACAATTTTGATTGATTGCTTTTGCAGTTTACTCGGTCTTCATAAAATGGGATTGAATTCATTTAGGAAATATAAATAAGAGTGCAAATGGCATTCTTTATATTCAAAACCTTTTAATGTTTCTATTGCCCAGGGATTAATTAAATTAATTCATTAAATTTTTCAAAAGGCATACTCAGGGTGGGACAGCCCAGTGGTTAAAACATGTTGATTGCACTTGGAAGACCTGAGTTTGAGTCCCAGCTCAACTCAAACTGTTTCTGTGTTCACACAGAGTATGGGCATATTAAATATGTAAGTTTTAAAGTCCTTTCAAGAAGTTGGTGGTAGGGATGTATATGGTCATTGTGGATGCCAGCCCCACTGGGTTCCAGTCTAAATTAGGTGGTACTGTCCAGACATTCAAACAGATACCTTCTTTGGATAGGTCAGACGGTCTAGGTCGAAAGAAAAAAAAAGGTATTGTCATACTCCTACTTTGTCCCCTTTTTAGTAGCTGAGATAGATCAAACTGCAGATTGAAAAATGGGGTAGGGTGGGAGGAGTTATATTCGGGATTGTGGTAATATAGGATATTTTTTAGCAAAATAAAAATATTCTATTTCAGTGAGTTTTCATCAGACCTAATATTTTTTTTAGCACAATACTCAGAATATAATGCCAAATTAAAAAAATTTGAATTATAATTTCTAAATTCTCTAAGTTAGAAAACCAATATTTAAGAAGTTAGACTTTTAGATTGCTTAAAACATACACTATGTTCTCAAATTTTTTTGAAAATAGCTGAAATTGCAAAAGAAAATAATAGTTCCTTTGCTTGAAAAGTAAAGTAAAGTAAATTAAATGTTATCTCAGTGAGTTTTCATCCATTCATTTCCATTTTTTATCAAAATATTTATATTGCTAATATAATACTAGATTAAAAAATTAAAATGATATCTTTTAAATTCACAAAGTTAGAAAAGCGATTAATTAAATTTACTTCATTTGGAAACACCTGTTTTTCAGTCTTGACAGATGTTTACCATTTTATCTGTATTGTCTGCCCAAAATAAAAGTGATTTTGAAGCCAAAATTTGGATGAAGTTTTGACTTTAAATGTTTATTATTTTTAAATTGATTCAAATAAAAAAAGGAGGTTTTTTGGGGGGGAGGGGGATTTAGCTAACCCTGTACCAAATTTTGCTGTTTCAAGTTTCAATTTTTTGCTACAGAAGACATACACAGACACAGACAAGCATCTTCTCTTATTGTGTATGATACCATTAAGCATCTCTTATGCAATGGTTGCTTGTAACTATAATGTCAAATTATTTAACTAAGTGGTAGCAATAATGTTAATTAATTGCTTATAAGCAGAGTAACATTAACTTAGTTACATTTTCATAGTAAATTTAACCAACCTTAAATTATATTAATAGCTATATTTAATAGGGCAAATATTGGTTTTATATAATATCATACTATACATAATATCATATATACATAATATCATAATTACTGCATAATTAGTCATAACATATACACAAATCACAGAAAATGATTTCAAAGAAAAGAAATAATTATTGTACTGCAATTATTCTGCAATGTTTATATAATGTTTATTTTTTAATGCAAAATGATAATTCTAAATAAATTAAAATTAGTTTGTAGAAAGTCTTTCGTTATTTGAAATTTTTTATTCTAAAAACTATTTCTGATATATTTAGTAATCAATTGCCTTCTAGAGTCTTGATGTTGAAGATGAAGACAAACAGAAAGGGAGTGACTTTGAAGAGAATACGAACATGTCTGATGAAGTTTTAGGTTTCCCAACAAACTGTTACTCTTGTAATGCGCCTTGTGTAACGAACATGAAGTTAATTCATATCCTTTGGAGTTGATTAGGATTATTATTAAAATGCTTGTTAAAATGTTTTTATTTATAATATGTCAATATATAACAGATAAGTGTATTGATGCAATTTCGAAGTTTAAGTATAGAGCAGAAAGTCATGTACATCAAATTTAAAGATCATATAATGTATAGAGAAATTGAAATAGTAGAAAACATAGAATAGTATTTTTGTTGGCACCTGGTATGTGGGCCATGTCGGCAGATCGTGTGTTATAAAAAAGGGTGAGATTTTGAAAGATTGTAGCTTAATGTGTAATGTCAGAGGGAGATGCAGTGGTGTCAAGGATTAGGCCAAGGTAGTATGTGTGTTATGAGGGGTGACTCATTGTGGTTACATACTTGAAAGAGGAATGGAGCCAAACCCAAAATAAGATAAAAATTACCAAGCAATAACCAAATTGCTAAGCTTTTATTTTTTTATTCTGGTACTTAATTAACATTTCATAATAGTTAACTTATTTCTCCTATAATAGACCGCTGTTGGCAGTTTAGAAAAAATTAAATTTTTATAAAAACCATTGTTTCATTTGCAAGCATTCATGTGACAAAACATTCTACATTGCAGACAAACCTCTGGTACAGTCTCTTGAGTTTCGCTTTGTTTTATTTTACATCATGTTTCAGTGATGTCTTTTAGCCTCTCTTTTCTCACCTTTATGTGTGAGGGTGGGGTACCCATTATCGGCATGTGTTGATATGTTTATGGTTGGGTTTCATATTTAATGGCTAATACCACCCATGTTCAAATTTATTATTTTTTTCACATGGGTGCCACTAATAGACCCTGGGAAAAAAAATCAGGAATATCATCTGCTGTTTTTAATATGTCAGACAATCATTACGGACCTCATTTTTATCAATCAAGGAACATCATATTTTCCCAGTGTGAAATAACTTTTATTTTAGAGCCATATTTCTTTAGCCATTTTTATGTGTCATTGAAGAGCTTCAGAAGAGTTTATTGAAGAGTTTCAGCAGTGCATCCTCTATTTCAGAGTTTTTCCTGAGTTAAAATGAAAGACCCGCTTGTTCTCACTTTGTCAGCAATTGATCCAGTTCTTCGAAAATACTTTTTTAACCTCCTAATTGTTGAATTGTTAGGTGCTTTAGAGCATGGGCATTTCTTCTTAATTCAATGACGCTCTCATGAGAATGGCTAGAGAAATATTTCTCCAAATTAGAAATTATTTCAATATGGGGAAATGTCAGATGATAATTAGAGATCTCTCTCTATGAATCGAAGGTAATAAAATCTGCAACTTTTTGATTGCCATTTATTTCAGTTGGAAAAACTTATTTTTAAATTGTTACATAGGTTTTTTACCAGTTATGACAGATGAAAATTTAACTCTGCGAATCATTTAACAAAGCAATAATCTTTTTTGCGGATATGTTAGAAATATAGTAAATAGTTATTTCAATTTAGGTAAAAGTGTAAGATAATTGACTGAGAATTTTTTTCAGAACTTTTTCCTTCCATTGTCATGACTCAAAATTCTTCTATATAGTAGATTTAGGATTTAGTGTTATGATTAAATCTCGGAAGTTCAGACAGTTAAAAAAATAGCTAAATTATACTGCCAAATAAGTAAAAAAAACCCAAAAGCATAAAAATAGGCATTTATCAAATGTATACTAGTGTTTGAAAAGAATTACATTATATAGGGGTATTTAGTTAATTTTACAAATTATTTATTAGATAATTTATTTTCATGGTTGCATATAATTACTAGATATTTTGTTAAATTGTCAAAAATTCAAACTTTGCCCTCTGCCATTTAGAATGTGTTTTAGAATTGGAAATGATCTTTCAGCTTCTATGGAAATAAATGATCTTTCAGCTTCTGCGGAAATGATCTTTCAGCTTCTATGGAAATGATCTTTCAGTTTCTATGGAAATGATCTTTTAGCTTCTATGGAAATGATCTTTCAGCTTCTACGGAAATGATCTTTCAGCTTCTAAGGACAGGATCTTTCAGCTTCTATGGAAGGAGTAGACGCACATGTAAAATTTATGATGTTTGTAAGGATTCATTTCATTAAAAGCTGAATTATCAATATGATCGAGTATTTTAATGATGTTTGTTTAATTTTTTCCAAGTCCTTCTTTGCATTTTCCATTCATGACGGGACCTACCCTTTCATCTGAATATAGATTTGATTTCACTAACTACATCATTTAATAACTTCACAGCATTCATGAATGTTTCATTCCTTTTTTCAAGTTTTCAAGGGAAGCAATAATATTAAATAATTTTAAAAAGTGTGTTTGAATAAAAGATAAATCATAATGAATAGAATCTTTAGCTAGTGCTTGTTTAACAATTAGTATTGAGTTGTATTCTTCCTCATCTAAACTGTTAACAATAAAAAAAAATCAAACCATTTTCCTTGTGAATGTTTGTTTCACAAACATTGAAAGTGCTATTCAACTGCACATTTTTTTTTCTTAGAAAAAGGAATGTCAGTGTAATACCAAATTTAGACCTATATAAGCAAAAAAAAAAAAAAAAATGGCAAAAAAAACACAAGAAGGTATTTAAAATAAAAAAAGCGGATAAAAAGCCCTTTAAGGCATTTTTTCTTAACTTTCGGCTTTAGTTTGTGAGTGTCATTATTTTATGTGCATCATTCTTTTATACAGTGACACTTATCAAACATTAATCTTGCTTTTAATGTAACAAATTATTCTGCTGGAAGTGGGACTTAAAACTAGATCCTGTTGATGAGTAGCAAAGACCCTGTGGTCAACAGGTGGGGATGGATGATCAATTTAACACTTTCTTTCATTCATCATTCTAATGCCTTATTCTGAAGTATCTAATTGTAAATGATAATTTACTATAGCTTAAATTATAATTCTGGAGTTTAATAGTTACTGGCTAACAAGATTCCATATTTTTACTAGCCAATCTTGACTCATTAACTTAAGTACTATTTACCGCTGACTTAAGCACATGTTACTATAATTTAAATCAAGCAATATAAGTTGTAAAGTTATACTCACTAAATGAAAAAATTAAAATCATATTCCATATAGAAATAATTTGATAATTTAAAATTACCTTTTAAGTTTTATGTTATAAACACTAACATATAAAAAAAAAGACAAATTTGAATAATAATTTAGCTCTAATTTCCATTCATTTGGCCAGGTTCTCTAATTTTATCTATAGCTCTTTGACATCAATAAGGTTGATGGCCAAAAGCTACTATCCACAATGGTTTCTGGTACACAAAGTTTACTAGCCACATTTGAATGTGGCTAGTAATGTGGCTAGCTTGCTAATGGCTACCACATAATTTAAGCTATATATTTTATTGATGTTGGTTCTAAATAGTATTAGAAATCGTAAATACATAAGTGTAATTTATTCTTAACTCTTTGTCACAAATTCCACATTTTAAAGATGTTGTGATTATGGCAACAAATTGTGATGCTTGTGGACATAATACCAATGAAATAAAAAGTGGATCAGGTATTGAACCTTTGGGAATAAAGATCACCATACAGGTAGAAGGTATTGAGGATCTGAAGCGAGATGTTCTAAAGGTAATTTGGTTAAGAAATATTTTTATTAACATTAAATGATTTAGCTCAGTGGTTCCCAAGGGTCTGTGACAATTTCTAAGGGGGTCAGTGAATAACTCAAAAAGTATGTGTTATAACTAATTAAATTTTTGTTAAATCCTATTTCTTTTAATTAAAAGTTACTGAAAAGTTTCTCAAAATAATATGAACTCAATTGGTTAAGCTGCAATTATATTAAAAAAAGAAGCATTGTTAGTGCTTAACTCTATTTCCTACCACTTGTTTGTGTTAAATGACTTTCTTCCAGCTCCCTTATTTGAAATCTAATTTGAGAAATAGATTGGAACTTGACAATGAAATTATCATTTAATTGACCGAATATTGCTACCCTAATTTCTAAAAAGCAGCGTCATTGTTCATATTAAACTGTGTTGATTGTTATTAGTAACATAACATTGCTAACTTAAAGTTTTTCAATGTTCATATTTCAATGTTCATCATATGCAAATTTCCTGAACTGATAATTCTTAATTTCGGATCTTAATAAATGTTGTTCCTTGCCATCATGGATTTAGGAAATGATAACTGGGTGGATATTATAATGTAAAAAAAAAACATGGCCGTGGTAACAGACGATTTTGGGGGTAGGAGATGTCAAATTTCTCCATTGGAATACATTGAATTTTTACGGGTCAGGGTTTCTACTTTATTTTCTTTCAATTTTCACTTATTTTGAAAGTCAAAAGCATCTTAATGAAATAGTATTTAAATTTTAGTTGATATGGCTTCATTTAAACTAAAAATTTACACCAACAATGCTACGCTATGGCATAAATCACTCATGATGTCCATTGTCTGCTCACAATTTTTCCTCTGCTTTGGCAGCTGCAATTTTGAGTAGCACTTAGAATAGCTTGTTATCCATCCAGCTTCTTTTTCTAAATCCATGCTTACCACATAATTTATTTTATTACATCTAACTTTCATTTATATTTAGTATGGTTATTTGAATTTATGTCAAGGGGCCTGCAAATTTTTCTAAAATTTCTAAGAGATCCTTGAATTTAAAAGTTTGGGAACCACTGGTTTAGCTTATTCAGTGTAATATTTAAGCAAAGTGTTTCTGTTATAATCAGATGCCATATAATGTAGTGGTGTATCGTGAATTCAAAACTGGTTCATCTCACCTTATCAACACATCTTAGCAAAGAGTTAATTATTAAAAAAAAATTGCATTAGAAAATTTTAGAAGTTGTTAAATAATAGAAAATAGTTATAAGGCACTTACTTCTTCACTATGGAGGTATGATAACCTAGTTTTGGATCCAGAATATGCTTCCAATAAAATGAATTTATATTTGTCTTCTACAATGGAATTAATTCCAAGCACCTTTTGCCAATCAATGATTTTTTTTCCCTATATCACAAAGAGTAACTGAGTCATGATATTTCAAAGGGGAGAAAACTACTTTTGAACGATTGGAGTAGTTCGGGTTGTTTTTAAAACACCCAGTATGATGTAGCTGTAGATTGAAGAAAAAATTCAATTTTATCTTGCATGTCATTTTGATTTCATGATCTATGATTCCTTTTCTGTTAAAAGAAAATTTTGGTAAAACTTTTTTGTATGTAGGTGGTTTGTAGTTGTTTTTGGTACATTTTGGTTTGTAGTTTAATTTTATATAAAAGTTCAAAATTGGGCCAGATATGGCCTGTGTTTAAATAATTATGAATCAAAATTAAATAATGTGTAAGTTAAAGGGTTATTTAAAAGATATCAAAATTATTTGGCTAATTGTTTAACTACACTAGCTTAAACCTTGGTTTTGATCTCATGATCCTTCTCAGTTTCCAGATCAATGGAAAAATAGAAAATTTCAAAAATTTGAATTAGGGGTGATGATGCAACATAATTTTTAGAAAACTTACACCACTAACTCTGAGGTTTAATAAAAACTTAATTTGATGTCCTATCTTTGCTAACAATTTAAACTGAAGGAAATAAATAGATTTATAAATATCACTTAATATAATTTTTCTAATTGTTGCAATTAAATCATTTTGTCAGGCTCTGAAAAAAGATTCAATATGTTTTAACATTTAACATGTTAACAGAAAAATTATGAAATGTGCACAGTTTTTATATTTTTTTTAGCAACTCAATATTTGTTTCAATAATGTGTTTTATCAATTGTAGTCTGACACTTGTAGTATAAGTATAAAAGAGTTGGAGTTAGAAGTTGGATCAGCAGCATTTAGTGGTCGGTATACTACAGTTGAAGGAATTTTGTCTGCAGTCAAAGAACAGGTATTCTTAATTACAGTTATTTTTGCTTTAAAATAAGTTTGTTAAATACAACACAAAAGCATACAACACAAAAATAATAGTATCAACCAGTTTCGAACACAAGGAACAGCCTTTATCAAGGCACACAAGAAGTGCAATCCTTGCTCATGAGGACTAGATCAGCAATTGATGTAAAGACAGTAAACATGATAAAATCAAGGAAAGGGGGTAGCCAATGGTGATAGCAGAAAAGCGAGGTAAAAAACAAAGAGGAAATAACGAAAGTTGGAACTCAATGAATGAACTGTAAGAAGTGTAAAGCTATAAACATAGGAACCTTATGAAATTAAAAATGGTAACTAACCAGTTAAAGAAGCTACATGAGTCACCCAAACTGGCAGTATAAATAACAGATTCGAAGCAAATATAAAAAATAAGTAGAAGAGAAAATGGTTTTGAAAACCAGTTGACACTATTATTTTTATGTTGTATGCTGCTTTTAATGAAGTTATTTTAGTTTCATTACTTTAGTAGTAGTTTGAGCTGTATGTATATATATTTTTTCTTTCTCATTCTTCATCTTATGCTTCAGCATTTTTCAAACTGAGTTCTGTAAAATATAAATATGTTCCATAATGAAATCACTAACAATGAGGTTAGCTCCCAAATACTTTTTTCAAACAAAATTTTTAAAAACATAAAAGGGTTGTAATAGAAAATAGGGAAGAAAAAAAGATAAGTCAGCACTTAAAGAGGTTTTAATATAGGGATTTTTGAACACCAATAAGAGGGAAATTACAACTTCAAATTTGCAGATAGCACCTTTTATTTTAAGATTTTAAGCTTCGTATTCAATTTTTCTTTTTAATACAATTTACATGCTATAAACTATAAAAGTAAAAATTACCAAACCTAACTTATGTTCCAAAATACATTCAAAACTGCTGTTAAAAGAGTTTTATAGAGAGATTTCACATGTAACTACAGCATGCAGTAAGAAATAAGGTTCAAACTTTTGAAAACAAAAAACAGCCTTCTTCTTTAGAACAAGTAAAGAAGTACAACCTCATTTACCCAAACAAATTTTGCACCTGTGGTAAAATAGCACAGATGACTGAAGGTGCGAGAAATGTTGCTAATGTTATGAAGAGAAATGAAAAGAGGTAAAACCAAGGAGGCAGGATACTATGAATGAACAGTACAAACCATGAAGGAAAGAATGTTCATATCCTGCCTTAGTTTCTTTCTGTTTATTCTTTGTATTCTTTCTTTCCTCTGTGATTTGTACCATTGATTTTTCACTTGTTTCCATTGTTTGTACCATTGATCTTGCCACTCTTTTCCTGCCTTTTTGGTTTTATATCATTTCATTTTCAGTCACAGCATTAGAAACTTATCTTCTACCTTCAGTCACTTCTTGTGCTATTCTACCACAGATGCCTAACTTTCTTGGATTAGTGAGGTTGCGTTTTTTACATATCCTAAAGAAAAAAAGCCTCTTTTTTTTGTCTTTGAAACCATTTAACACCATTTTCGTTTACTGTATGCTGTAGTTACATGAAGTCTTTTTCATAAAACTTTTAACCTCCCAATGAATCTTGACTTACAAAATAAGAGCGGGGAGAATAAATGAGATGGATATTTTATGTATTTTTTTTTCATGTTTTAGAAATCGAGTGTTTCATAAATTAGAAATATTAACCTTGTTCGATAACAAAGAAACTGATGTTAAAAGTATGAACCCTGAGAAACTCCATGACAACTTGAACATTGAGAAAAGTGCAAACAGAAATTTTTTGAAGTGCAGCAGAAAGTATGAAAAATTGTCAAACTTTTAGAGGTGAGATGGTATTAGAATTTAATGGTTTTTGAACTGAAATTTTGGTATTCTAAAAAGCATATGTATATTTAATACAGAAAATAGCACACATAACTTAATTTGAACTTCTCATTAAAATAAATACATTGGTATGCCAAATTTGGTTTGAATCTGGCATATAACACGATTATGCTGATGCATGTGCGATCTAAACATGTTAGATCAAATATAATATTATATACAGTCAAATGATTTCCTCCGTATAACAGGGCATTATAAAATAACAAGAAATTGCTCAACTAATCATACCTCACTACCTGTGGTCGATGGTTTCACTGTGATTGCCACTCATCAGCATAGGGTAGGTGATGAGATGTTCAGCGCAAACAGAAAACTGTGTGGGGTTCTTGATTGTGTGGGCTGAACCTGATTTACGGTATTAATGCCCTGATCCTCTGATTATATGTGAGATGGGATAATCCCTTAACATTTGTTGTTGTTTTGTAGACTAAGAGTTATCTTTGCATAAATTAATATTTATTATTTACAAGAAGATATATATACATAATTATAATTGAAGAAACATTAGCAGAGCGATTCTGCGGCAGGCTGACAAGCCCTGCATGAAGTCTAGAGCAGTAGCGTTATAAGACAGTAAAAGTTTGAATCAGTCGAACGGAGGTTTCAATAAACAGTTTGAAAGTTCAAGAGCAAGTGTTTAGTTCAAATAGTTGAGAGTTTTGCTCTGGACTAATAAAATCTGTACACGCCCGAGGAGTGACCAACCATCTCATTGGTCATCATCGGTCACAGGGCTCATTTATGGGGGTGTCATCCATGTACATCATGTGTTTGTAATGTGCACCATCATATTTATTTTCACAGATTCAGGTGCTGAAAATTATTGCTTTCAAGTTCCAGCATACTGTTACCGACATTAAAGTTAAGTGAATGTCCCCATCAGGAGTTTTCAGAAGTCAGGCATCCAAAACAGGAAATGGTATGCGGTTTCCACAGTTATGCGATACTTAGAGAAACGCTGCTTCAAGTTCGCTTTGGTGCAGGTGGCATAAATGGTGATAGCTAACTGCCACAGCTCTTTTTTTTTGGTAGAAGAATTTTCATCGAACCCAGGTGGTGAGAGATGATTAGTTTAGCACTTTCTTGCTATTTTGCAATGTCTTGTTATAGGTAGTGGTACCACCAAGAAAGGGGGTTGGTTGGTTATATGCTCACCTAGGAACATTGAAATTCAGAGGACATTGCTCAAGTTTTTCTTATCCTTTGCACAAAGTTATTTTTTACTTATTGATAGTGATTGTAATTTTGATGATTTAATATTTTGAACTATTTTGGAAAGGGTTTTATAATTTTAATAATTATTTCAATATTTCAATATTTTCATTCAATTATTTCATTCTAATTTCAATATTTAATATTTTGAACTGTTTTGAGAATGTCTAAAGAAAAAATAAAACATCCACAAAAAAAAAAGTCATTTACACAAAATCATTTCGGCTCCATCAGCTGGAGCCACTGCTAATTTTTCATTTTGATAATGTTATATAGATATTTCACGCTATTGGCAGAAGGTATATGGGCATTTTGTATGTTAATTTAAAATTATATTATGTGTACAAACTCTAACATTTTTCTTTGGATCATTTTCAGCTGAAGGAGAGCAATCCTTTTATCACCGGAGATAGTGCAGACTTAGACATGAAAGAAAAAATGAACAATATTTTTCAAAACATTGATGAAGTAAGTTTTATCAGTACTTTATTATTTTAGCGGCCCCCTCAATTACGATTATGCCAAGGTCAGCGATTTTTAAAAACCAATACGAAATTGGGAACGTTAACGAAAGAGCAATTTGATGATAATATAAACACGGGCTGTTTCTTTAGGACTGCAAACGTTTGGTGAGATTTTACAACCTGTCTTGGCGATACATCTCAGTCATTTGGCGATTCATCCTCGGGGGCCGCTATAATAAGGAAGTACCATTTTATCTATATATATGTGTACTATAATTTCAAGAGCTCTGTGCAATATGTTTTTAATTAAATTTTATATATTATACTAGCCATTTATTTCACCCATGCTTGAACATGAAACATGTTTCAAATTTTGGCATAAAAATGGAATAGTGCATATTTTCTAGGAGTTTCGAAGTAGTGTAAATTTTGAATTGTTGCCCTTTGTGTATCATCACCTTTAATTTGAATTTTTTATTTTTTCGTTGATCTAGAGCAGTGATCTTCAAACTTCTAACGCCTTCGGAACCCTACGCTTAAAAAAAATTTTTTTGGAACCCTAGTACAAAAAATATGCCCCGTAAGCATAGTGACGTAACAGAAAATTTCGGTGCCCCCCTCTCCCCCCGTAAAAAACTTTTGAGGCTACATTTACAAAAATTAACTACCGAAGACTGCAAATTAATTTTGACCATTATAATCATAAAACCAAATACTAAATACAAAAATAAATTATTAAAAACATGTTATACATATTTTTTATTGAATACAGCTGAGGTGAATTTGCTGGCTCTAAAAAGCCGCCACTGCAGTCAAACATACAAGCATATTTTAAATATACAAGCAGTTTTTAAAAAAAAATTTAATTTAATTATCTAAATTTTTGAATAACAAAAAATTTAATTAAAGTGTTATAAAATCTTATAGCGTAACAAAAATCTAAAATTTTATTAAAAAAGTCGCAGAACCCCTGAAAACATTTAGCGGAAGCCCGGGGTTCCACGGAACCCAGTTTGAATATCACTGATCTAGAGGCTGAGATGAATTGAGTGAGACCAAAATTGAGATTCTGGCCTGAGTGGAAGTGCTCAATAATTTTGAAAAGTTGTTTTTAATTTTTTAATTGCTCCTTTGCATTGTCACCCGTAATTCAAATTTTTGAAATATTAGAATTTTTCATTGATATGGAAGCTGAGATTGATCGGATGAGACCAAAACAAGATTCTAGAAAGAGTGAAAGGGCTTGATAATAAACAAAGGATTTTTGAGTTTCTTGATTATCCCTTTGCATCCTTTACCCTAATTCAAATTTTTGAAATTTTAAATTTTTTCCTTGGTCTTAAAGCTGAGGCAAATCAAATGACACTAATACTAAGATTTTATAGTGGAAGTGCTCAATAATTTTGATGCATCACTCCTTTACTTAGTCAGTTCGATACATATTATATAGTATATACTAGCAGAAAGTGTTGCCTGGGACATACATATACACTTTAATAAAACAGAAAATTTAATCTGTTCTTCCACAGTTTTGTAATTTTTTCCACTCCATATATATTACTTTTATTTATAAAAACTATTTTTTATTTTATGATACCATATGCATTGATTTTGCAATGAATAATGTGCATGGAATACGCTGGAATAAAAATCATTTTTGCTCACTTCAGGAATGCATACTGTTTCAAATACCTAAGAAAATATCTTCTGCATATTGCCTGCCTCTGAGTGAAAACAACATTTACAGACAACCATTGTTATTGTTCGAAAATATAAGGTGCTTGGCGTTGGTGGTAAATTTGGTGACCTCTGGCAAAATACCAGCAACATTTGGAAACTGCTGGAATTTCATGGATTAGTTTAGAATTTCTCAAGTTATGTCAGGTTTCCTAGAAATTTCCAGAGAGGATATATATGAAGTGGTTATTGCTCAGTTAAAGGTTGTTGTTAGTTGTCGCGATACAAGTCAAGATGAATTATGAATACGTTAGTGGCTTGAGAATATAATCTTCTGTTTTGTGAATTAGTTGAACATTTAATTGCTGCTTTATTACATCTGATGGTTGTAGGTACAGTGAAACATCTTTTTGGGATGTGATCGTGTAAGACAGCTAGAGAGTTAATAGCTGTATATTGTTTCTGTTTATGCTTATTGGTGCTTTAAAGAAAAATGTTTAGACTCATCCTTGTGTTTTGAGAATATGATTCCAGAGGATACATCATAACAATGTCCCAGTCTGAAAAACATTGATCATGTCGTGGATAAGCTTTATATGGTGCATACGGGTGCTTGAAAATTGGGAAAGTACTTGAATTTTAGATTAACTTGTAAGTACTTGAAAATTTTCATTTTCTTGGTTAAGTCCTTAAATGTGCTTGAAGAAGACAGAGTTGAAAGTGCTCTGCAGATTCACAGCAGTGTGTTTTTTCTTAGGAAATTTCCCTAGCAGGCGCACTGTTGCTGAAATTTTCCTAAACAACATTTCCCCCCCCCCCCCAAAAAAAATGCCCTCAATAGCTTCAACATTAAACAATAATGTTAGCTCCTATGATTTTTCCTCCTAGAAATGCTTTACAATATGGAAGAAATGATGTCCTTGAAAAATAATTGCATGGTACTTGAAAGTCCTTGAAAAGTTCTTGGAATTTTTTTAAGGAAAGTGTACTCACCCTGTCTTTATTATATTAGATACATACTTTATTATATTTGATTTGTATGTAAATAACTTAACATTCTGTTTCTCTCCAATATCTATTTAGATTATATCTAGTAAAAGAAAAGCAACTTTAATTTTAGATGATCCATGTGGTAACAGTTATGTTCAGGTACTTATTTTTCTTTATTTTTATGTGTGGAAAAATTAATAGGTTGCTTTATTAATTAGGGTTACCATATTTTCAGGCAATCAAACCTGGACATCACAGTAAAATTGAATGTTCCTACTTTTAGTGACTTAATAAGTTATAATGTTATATATTTTTACTTTTCTTACAATATATAGTACATTTATAAAAAAAAAATTGTAATTCGGTTCAAAAATCTCTCTGACTTGAATTGTGATGAATTTAAATGTTTGAGGCATCTTTGAACACAATCCAACTTGTAATATCTCTCTGTGGGTTCAATATGTCTTAAAATTTTCTTCTTTCTTATTCCTAGTCTATCTAAGCAAGTGCATATATATTGTATGAGTTCTCCATCATGGTGTCTCTACCTTGTCATTGGCGGTGGAGCTTGTGTGCTTTTTTGATCCCTCAAGCCATGCCGGTGGTAGCCTAGGTACTAGCAGCTTCTCACAAGCCAGTCGAGAAAGGTACTTAGTCTGTCTCCTCCCCCTAGGACTCAACTGGATTGCTGTCTCCAAGCCAGTCGAGTACTAGGGGGAGGATCCAGACTAAGTACCTTTTCCCAGCAGCATTTGTTGTCTCTGGTTAGGGGCAGCTGCAAGGGCATCTGGCCTGTATGTTAGCAGCCGACGTTTTCTGTTAGCTTAGTCAGACTGCCATCCATCATTGGTGCTAATAATGGGTTTTCTTTAAACATTTAAGAGCAGATGCAACCTTGTCCCCAATTATGTACACTTAATCAAATTTAAATGTAAATCAAATTTGGTATAATTATCCCAATCAGTAAACATAAAAGACCTATTAATTTTCATTAAGATTGAAACAGATTAAGGTCTTCATTTATTCATACATTGCATTAAAAAATGCAAAAATAAATAAATAAATAAAAATAAATAATAAAAAAACTTTTGTTTGATTTTAAATGAATAATCATTTTATATTGTTGAAGACCCAGACCTTCCAAGTCATCCGAAGACTTGAGCAGCAGTTTGGATGGCTGGGAGAGTTATTTATTATTTAATTTTTTATTTAAAAGTGAATATTATTTATGATATGCTAACACACATCATTTTTTTGCACATTTTTATCTAAAATGGTAAAATTGATAAAAAATTTAATATTCTTACTGCACTCAAATCTCCTTACATGAACTGCTTTTACTATGAATTGTTATTACATTCTTTTTTAAATTCTATGTGAATTAGAATTTTTTTTTTGTCTTTGTTCTGATTATGTGAGTCCGAGTTTTTCTTACCATAGAGTTGTACATAATTTGTGCAGTATTAAACTGAAATTTGTGCAGTATTAAACTGGAATTTATACAGTATGAAACTGGAATGTATGCAGTGTGAAAAAAGGTTTTTTATCAAATTGTTTCAATATTGCTGTTAGAGTTTAGCAAATTTATTTTGTTTCCAGAATGGTTAAATTTCTCTGTTGTAATGGCCATAAATATTTTTTTTTAATTTGAAAGATCAGATTGAAAGACTTTTTCTAGTAAGCTAAGCCCTCTCTTATTTACTGAAACATGTGCAGTATGTTTTCTTTGTAATTTAATGATTTATCTTCAAAAAGTATGAAAGCAGTGATATAAAAACACATATTTCAAAATTTTCAAATGCTAATTTTTTACACTTTTTTCAGTTATACTATTTAATTTATGCATTACATTTTATCACAGTTACATATTTTGTTAAGTATCAATCTTTGTTCATATTTGGAATGAATGTTAGTAATGTGGTCAATTTTAAATATTTTATCTAAGTGGCAATATCCTTGTTCAAGGGCCACAGTTGGACAATTTTGCATTAAAGCTTAGATTTTATGGTCAAATTATCTAAGGAAGGGTGGCATTTCTCTCCTTCCCTCTGCAATCTGCGTGTTACTAATACTGTTCGCTTCTGCAGTATGAAATTTTCCTTAGAAAAAACACTGAACTATTTTTAACATGAATAATTTTTCAATCCACATGATTGTTCTCATTAATGAGATTCCGTATTAAATCTGGGTATTTTATAAGTACTAACCATGTAATGGATATTCGCATACTCCACTTATATGCATGGAATATTGCAGAACAAAAATGAAGCACGTAGGTTTAATGTTAGATATACTCATTTTATCACATGGCAGTCTTTGGTTAATTGTATAAAAGCTGAGACAACAATCTCGTGAATTTCAGTTTCGGTGTTGGAAGACATGGGAGGAAAAGTGATAAATTGCCAAACTTGGTAACTTCTGATTTTTCCCTGTGTAGTTCAAAAGTTTTTTTTTAATAAGAATGGACTTTTCTATAAGATGGGCTATTATCCTTCCAGGGGGAATTGGTGGGGAAGGGGGAATTTGTTCTAGAAAGCACAATGTATAGAGAAGAGTTGATTGGGCATGGGGGAGGGAGAAGGGCAGCATTTCATAAGGAGATCAGGCCAATTCAAAGTCACACTAAGCAGAATGGAAGTGAAATGTCAAAATCTGTCTGTCTGATAAGATTAACATTTTTGGTAGAATAAAATCTAAATCTCAAACTGAAATAGCAAAATAATTTTTAATTTCACAATCTCAAGTTTCTTGAATAAGTAAGAACTCTGGAGACATTCTTCGGAACTGGGGGGAAAATGGAAATGTAAACAGAAAATGGGAATGTAATTTGAACTGTGAAAATGTGGATCGAGCAGTATTGCAATAGTTTCAGGAGAAATGGATGTACGGTGCATTAATTAGTGGGGCACTAATTGTGGAAGGTAGATGCTACTCAGATGATGAATCTAGGAATCTCTCTCAGCTCATGATTTATCCATCGAACAGTGGTATAATAGCACACTTGTTCCCATTTTTAAGAAAATGTTTCAAAGAGGCAAGATTTTTAAAGTCTAAAGAAAATGGGGATTACTCAGACAATGAAACTGTGATTTATAATCTTAATATGATGTGAATGATGGTGATTTGCTGCAACTTACGGATCCTGAATTTTTGGAATTTATTGAATGGGATGAAAATAAACAAACAGAAAATAATTGAACTGATGAAGTAATTGTGGCAGCCTCCCCAAACTGTATCAACACAGACAACGAAAGTGATGATGAAGGCATAGATCCTCCTCCATCTGTATCTGATGTTAATAAATCTGTGTGTGTGTTATTCATGGACATTTTGAAGCACACAGTGGTGACTATGATTTGCTATATTCATTAAAAAAAAGTGAGGAAATGCAATGTCCAAACTATAAGGAAATAGACTACTAAAAAGGATTTTTTTCACTGGCAGCAGATAAGCCAAGTAACTAGCAATGAAAAGTAAAATTAGTTCATATATTTAAATACAGATTAAAAATGAGAATGTTTATTGTTTTTATTTTAATTTACTTTTCATTTAAAAAAATATAGTTATAATGTGCAGTTGAATTACATACATAATAAATAGTTGTAATGTATAGTAATAAATTAAGAATTTACTATTTATTATGTAAATTGTTATAATTTTATATTCATTATCTTTATAGTATATAATTGAAAGGAGAATAAATATTAATCTGTATGCATTTTATTGCATATTCCACTTAATTGCACACCCTGCTTAATTGTATATTTTGCTTAATTGCATACTCTGCATAATCACATACTTTGTAATTGTATACACTGCTTAATTGCATACCTTGCTTAATCACATGCCTCACTTAATCACATACGATAGAGTGGAATCAAGTGTATACAGTTAAGCAAGGCCAACTGTACTTGCCACTATTGTTTAGGAGTTATCACAAACTGTTCTTGAGATAATGATTTACCTTCCCTACATTGAGTATAATATCATTCTAAATAATTGAGGGAGTGAGTGATTGGAGTAACATTTGATGTGATTATTTTGAAGACTAATTTGAATAGGCTAATTAATTTTCAGTAAGATGGAATCACAAGGAAGTCTTGCGTTTATAAATCTTGTTATTTTTCTCCTACAGTAACAAAATTTGGTAGAGGGTTGAAAAAGTCATGCATTTGAGGCATTGAATCGGATTCTTGATAATTTAATGAATTTTAGAAAATTATCTATTATTTTACATGTATCTTTTGCTTTCTTTTTGAAAATATAAGAAACTCAATATTTAGAAGCATGCTCCCTCTATAGTAAATCAGAATCAGTGGATTAGTTTCACTTCTGTTAAAGATCATCAGCTTAGAATAGTGGTGATTGCATTGGTATTAAGTAAACTTGTTTAAGATTCCCACATTTTTTCACAAATAAAAATAAAGCACATTTCTCTGACTTTCAAGGGGCCAGCATTTTATTTAAGAACCATGTATCTTATTTGTTTTTGTTAAAATTTTTGCTACAAAGCAATTAACCTATTGAATCTACAATAAATTGTCTAAAAAGAAAAAACACAGAATATTTTTATTAATTAGAAAGGAAATTTAATGAAATTTTGCAAAAACAGTAAAGCTACTTGAATGATCAAAACCTGAAGTAAAGACATAAGACAAAACTTAAAGTTTGACATAAAAGAATAACAATCAAGGACTTTTAAGATTTATTGTAAAATTCAAACACTTCCAAGGGTGCTTGAAAGCCATAAGAAGTTACATTTCTATTTGAAATTTGAAGGAGGGAAATGCTGTGCTCATTTCAACTGCAAAAAACAAGATTAGTGTCTAAGTAGCTCAATGGAAGCATCATTAGACCTGTTTGAAATTAATGGTTTGTTACATGAGTTCAGTTTGTAATTTAAGTGAAGATGTTACAAAATAATTGGTAGTTTGAAACCCAGATTTTTTAAACATATAATGAACTCTCATTAAGATGGATTTCTCTTTATTACATACAAATTATACGGATTCCCCTAGTTAAGATTTCTTTATGAACATTCTATATTATAAGCATCGCTTAATACGTATTGTTCATTAAGATAAACAAAATGCTCAGCCATATTCAATTTGGTGCTCCAGAAAATACTTTTGAACAATTTGCTAAAATTGAGATTGACAGAGAAAGAAAATTGGTTATCCAGAAGAAACAAATGAAGATTATCTTGTTAAAAAACAGTAATACAAATTAATAGTAATATATAATTAATAGTAATACAAATAACCACATTTTGTTTATTCACTGAATGTTAATATTTTGTCATTTTTTCTTATTATATATACTATTAATACAATTTTGAATTAAATTTTTATTGTTATTTTCTTTTAAAGTTGTATTATTTTTTAGTATAAATTACATGAAGTTTAGAAAAACAAACTTTCATCACTATTTTTTTTAATTACTTTAGATTTATGTGCTCCTTTCATAATGAACACTCGCTAATACTAACAATAAATGTTGCTGCTTAGCCATCTGTCTTAGAGTTCACTGCATTTAAAATAAAATGGCCAAATTGTAATGTTTAAAAAGGATTTATCTGGGGTGGTGGGGGGGTGGAGAGGATGTATGGTAACCCTGAATAAATACAAAATAATGCATTTCTTTTTCATTTATGTTTTCTAATGTAATTGCAGAGTATTAACTATCCAAACCCTGACACTAACATGACTGTGGAAAAATATGAAAGATCCATGGAACAGAAAGAGGAATTGGGACTGTTAGATATGAAAGTGGAAAATTATGAAGAATCTTAGCCGTAACTGTAAAATACTTATTAAATGTTTTATTTTTATGTATATCTGATTGTTTTATTTGGAAACTTTTCAATTCTATTATGCAGGGTTTCTTGGAAAGTCTTGGAAGAACACTGATAACTGACGTCTATCTACCGGATGTCCCAAAAAGATTGAAATGTGCTTTAATTCTTTACCTATTGGAGATAAGTGGGCAATGTAAATTGCAAAAATGTAGAAAGTAAGGTAGGAAATAAGACTACGTTAATGAAATAGTCCTCCCATTAATTTTCAAAAAGTTACACATTTTAAATTTTATAGGACCCCCTTAGACAAATTGGGTCAATCAGAAAATTTTTATTTTTAATGCAACAAGATCATTAAAAAAAAAACCCGCATATCTGTATCTTTAAAATTCAGTGAGTTATATTTAATTGAAAATTGAACATTGTGAATGGGGACCATATATCAAATTAGAAATGTAAATTTGTCACATATCACAAAAAAGATAAAACTAGAGGATAATACATATGAGACATTTTTGCGAATTCCGCGTAGGCTCACGATGCAATCACTGATTCTTAAGTACTTTTCACATTGAGACATGACATTTTTTATTTGAAACAATTAAAATAAATAAGTAAACAAATGCAAGTATGTATTTGATTTTGAAATTTAACATAATTTTTCAAAACGAAGAATAGAACTCACAGACGATTTTTTCTTTCCTTTAACTCTAATTTAGCTGTTTCAAATGTTTATAGTAAAATAATTTTAAAAAGCTGAAGAATGAAATACAAACGATTTATTTTTAAATTTACATATTTTTCCCAGTATTATTTCTATTCAATACAACTAAATTTTTTTTTAATATTATACCAAAATAAAGAAGATTAGAAATCATTCAGTGAATCATGAGCATATTTAGTTCTGAATTGAAGAATTAAGAACACATAACTGGTTCTGCATTAGGAATTTTTAACAAATAACGAGCTTTTTTGATTTAACAATGATTTATGCTCTGTGTAATAAAAATACTGCAGAAACTGCTCGGGATTTTGGATGGCAATATCCAAACTTGCCTGAAATTTAACGTACATTTATTTATTGGATGATGATGAGATTAAGAACTACTGGTTCATTTCATCCAAGACCTGGCCCTGGAAGAAATCATTTGTATATGGAGGACCAAGAAACTGACATCATCGTATATTTTTCTTTCAACCCATGAACAAGCATTCGAAAAGCAAGCGAAACTTTAGGGCTACCTAGGATATCAGTTGCTAGAACACTTGGAAAATATCATTGGCATTCATTTTGTATTCATGGACTTCAAGCACTTCATCCCTCCGATTTTGACCGGCGTGTAGCATTCTGCAACTGCTTGTTAATCCAACAAGACATCAATTCGAACTTTGTTAAGAACATTCTGTGGACTGATGAATGTTTGTTTGCGGAAGATGGTGCAATCAATACTCACAAGGATCATTATTGGGATAATACAAAACCATTTTTTGTCCATAAAATACATCATCAGAGAAAGTTTTCTGTGTCTGTATGGTGCGGAATTTGGAATGGAAAACTGATTAGTCCTGTGTTTTATGAAGGGACTCTTACAGCTGAAAAATACATGCAGCTTATTTTAAATGGTACTGTAACGGATTTTATGGAGACAACAACATTATCGCTTCTAAAAAACATGTATTATCAACAAGATGGCGCGCCTGCACACCAGGCTACAATTGTGACAAACTGGCTCAATTAAAACTTTGATAAACAGCGGATTGGTTTGAAAAGAGCCACAGAATGGCCCAATAGATCCCCTGATTTAACCCCTCTCAATTTTTACTTATGGTGTCGTTTTTGAACACTAGTTTTAGTACTCGCCCATTAAACGCAACTGACCTTAAACGAAAGGTAATTGATGCTTGCAACAATATTAGTGGTGAAGAACTCCAAAATATTTACAGAAGCATTATTAGAAGAGCTCAGTTATGTATTGAAGTTGAAGGAAAACATTTTGAGAATGCTTTGTGAATTGTATTTCTAGTATTTGTACCGAAATTTGTCCCTTTATATCAGTGGTCTTCTATCAATGTATACATATTTTAATTATGTGACCCAACCGCGTAGTGAGTACCACTGCTTTATATGATCTCTGTGTAATGCTTTATTTATATGCATTTGTGATAAAAAATGCTGATATATATTAACGTATTTTTGATCTAAACAATTTCCATCGTCAATTTATTTATGATCCCTATTTTCACTGATAAAAGAGCCTTTCACATGGTACGGAAAAGTGGCATAGTCAGATTTTTTCCTTTATCATAATTCAGTTGATTTTAAAGATACAGATATATGGGTTTTTTTAATGATCTTGTTGCATTAAAAATTAAAATTTTCTGATTGACCAAATTTGTCTAAGGGGGTTGTATAAAAATTAAAAAGTGTAACTTTTTGAAAATTAATAAGCATTAATTAATAAGCAAAAATTAATTATGCAATTGACCTTAAACAAAAGGTAATTGATGCTTGCAACAATATTAGTGGTGAAGAACTCCAAAATATTTACAGAAGCATTATTAGAAGAGCTCAGTTATGTATTGAAGTTGAAGGAAAACATTTTGAGAATGCTTTGTGAATTGTATTTCTAGTATTTGTACCGAAATTTGTCCCTTTATATCAGTGGTCTTCTATCAATGTATACATATTTTAATTATGTGACCCAACCGCGTAGTGAGTACCACTGCTTTATATGATCTCTGTGTAATGCTTTATGCATTTGTGAAAAAAAAATGCTGATATATATTAACGTATTTTTGATCTAAGCAATTTCCATCGTCAATTTATTTATGATCCCTATTTTCACTGATAAAAGAGCCTTTCACATGGTACAGAAAAGTGGCATAAGTCAGATTTTTTTCCTTTATCATAATTCAGTTGATTTTAAAGATACAGATATATGGGTTTTTTTAATGATCTTGTTGCATTAAAAATTAAAATTTTCTGATTGACCAAATTTGTCTAAGGGGGTTGTATAAAAATTAAAAAGTGTAACTTTTTGAAAATTAATGAGAGGACTATTTTATTAATGCTGTCTTATTTCCTACCTTACTTTCAACATTTTTGCAATTTCCATTGCCCACTTATCTCCTACAGGTAAAGAATTAAAGCGTGCTTCAATCTTTTTGGGACACCCTATATAGTAAAGTGTGTATGTTAATTCCTGGAGAAACTACTGTGATAGTATTAAGGATGTTTCTGCAACTGCAAAACTCGTCAAACTCATGTTAAAAGATAGAAACTGTAACCTGAATACTGTCAGGTTGCCTAATGATGGTTACTCTGGGACTGGAGAAGAGACCCTGGCTGAGCTGTTCAGGGTTCATTTTCCGATCTCTGAGTCAAATGGTCATAGCGTATTCCTGATGCTCGCCTCACCTCTACCTGTGATAGTAGTAGGTGGAGCATTGCTAGGAGTGTGGTTACTCTGGATAGGGTTAAATGGGCTATTAACTCTCTTAAACCTTATAAAACTCTGGGGATGATGGCATCATTCCAATTCTTCTCCAGGAGAGAATTGAGGTGCTTGCTCCCATTCTCTGTAGAATATACAGAGCCTGTACTGCCTTTGGCCATATATCGTCTGCCTGGAGACATACAAAGGTAATCTTTATTCCAAAGATTGGTAAGGATAATTATTATGTGGCCAAATCCTTCAGGACTATTAGCCTTATGTCTTCTTTTAAAGGCTATTGGAAAGCTTATTGACAGGTATATTAGGGAAGTGATTCTGGCTACTATGCCTCTATCTAACTCTCAGCATGCCTATCAGCCGAGTAAATCTATGGATACTCCCCCTTAATAGTCTCTCATTCTGGAGAGAAACTTAAATGCCAAGGAAATTGCTCTTGCCACTTTCCTTGACATTGAAGGCGCTTTTGATAAAGTGCCTATTGACACCATCCTACATGCTCTTGATAGGCAAGGTGTTGATATGACAATCTCCTGTTGGATCAAGAACCTGTTATCTAATAGGTACATTTGTGCATCTTTACTTGGTGATAATATGACGGTGCATGCTTTGGCAGGCTGTCCTCAGGGAGGTGTACTTTCACCAATTCTTTGGCGCTTAGTTGTAGACTCTCTTTTGGAGAACATCATTAGTTTTGGTGTATCCTGTGTTGGATATGCTGATGATGTTGTAATCATTACCAGAGGCAAATTTGGTAATACTGTCTCTGACATGATGTCCACTGCTTTTAGGAGTGTTGAGACATGGTGCAAAAATGGTCTTTCTGTTAACCCACAGAAGACTGCTATGGTTGCATTTACAAGAAAATGCATCCTTAAACATAGAGACATTTGCTTCTTCAGACAGAAGCGTACCTGCTCCAAGGAGGTAAAATTCTTAGGAATCTACTTTGATATGGATCTCAATTGGAAGAGGCACTTGGAATACTGCATAACTAAAGCTAGAAGAATCTTCTGGTCTTGTAGGAATGTTATTTGGAAAACCTGGGGTTTGAATCCCAAGGCTATCTATTGGATTTACTCGATGGTAATCTGTCCCATCATTACCTATGGCTCCATTATTTGGTGGTCTGGAATTAGATGTGAAACTGCTAAATTAGACTTAATTAGGCTTCAAAGGATGGTGTGTATTGCGATCTCTGGATGCATGAAAACCACTCCCACTGCAACTCTTGAACTTTTGCTTGGGTTGCACCCTCTCTACATGTACATTGAAGCTGAGGCTCTCATCTGCATGAACAGACTTAAATATCTGAAACACTGGAAGGATTACTCAAAGTATTTATCTTGGAGTGGTTTAAACAGTAACGCTATAAATCATCCTTATTTCCATATGCCATCTGATGGTATTCTTGTCCGATATACGTTTGACAAGCCTTATGAAATTCAGGTCCCTACATGGAATAACTGGAAGAGGACTCCTACCTACAATAAACAGAAATGTATTGTATGATGGCTCTAAACGAGGCACTAGTACTGGTGCTGGTGTATGCTGTCCGGATGATGGTACAAAACTGTCTTACCCTCTCTGCAGTTATGCTACTGTCTTTCAGGCTGAGGTTTTTGCCATTCTTATGTGTTGTAGAATTTGCTACGACAGAAATTACAGGAGCAACTAAATACTTATCTGTTCTGATAGTCAAGCTGCTCTTATGGCCTTAGGGAAGTGTACTATGCATCCCTTGTCTGGGAGTGCTATACTGCACTTTGTAAAATTGCTAGCAACAACAAAGTCATACTTTACTGGGTGCCTGGACATTTGGGCATTCCAGGAAATGAGTTGGCTGATGAATTGGCTAGAAAAGGCTCAAGTACTTCTTTTGTTGGTCCCGAACCTGCTTTGGGTGTTCCCAATGAACTAACTAGAACTGTCTATGACATCTTCAAAAAGCTTCAGTGCAAGAACTGGCGTAATACTAAAGGCCAAAGGCAGGCGAAAATACTTAACTGCAATTACCCTAGCATACTTCAGAAGGAATTATTCAAGCTCAGTAGAACTGGCATCAGAAGGGCTGTTGGGCTCCTTATTGGGCTCTGCATCCTTAAAAGACACCTAAATATTATGGGTCTCACTAAGGATTCGCTATGCAGAGGCTGCAATTATAGCGAAGAAACTGTCGCTCACATTCTTTGTGAATGTGAGGTGTTCTCCGCCCATAGGTTCGAACACATGGGTCGACTTGTAATTGAACCCTAGGAGTTGTATGACATTCCTGTCAAGTGCCTGCTTATTTTTGCCTCGGCTACTGGCCTCTTTTCTTAAGGACCTTCATTTTTCGTGGTAGTACAATAGACCTCTGGTCGATGTGCTGGGCTCTCCTGGAGCCACCCACCTTCATGTCATTCATTCATTCAAAGTGTGCATGTTCAATCAAATACAAGAAAGATCAATCATGCATAAAGCATTGATTATGAAACACTTTCCAACTGAAATGCAATCTGCTGAATGTATCGCATGTCTAAAATTCGATTCATTCAGCGGTGATATTTTTAAAATTATCATAGAACTACAATAATTTATTTTACTGGAAAATTAAAATTTCAGCGAAAAAAGTGAATTTTATTCAAATGACGCCATTGAAATATAAATCGTCAGGCTCTCTATGTAAAAGCTGTGAATATTTCATTCTTACACTTTTATTCCAGATTCCAGAGTTAAATAATTTTGTGTGAAAACAATTCAGTAATTCTTATACAACTCATGTCATAATCACTTGTTTACATTCTGCAACCATTAAAATTAAGCTCCGTCTTAGAAATAATAATAGTTTGGTGATTATTTAAACTAAAAATATTGTAATTGCGTTGGTACAGAATATAGATGCACAGAAAATACGCAAAAATAAAGATGTTTTAGTATGGATGCAACGCTAAATATAAATTTAAACGAACTTTAAAAATCACGATTTCTACTCTGGAAAAAAAAGATGGATGCTATATTTTATTTTGAAGTGGGTCACTTGATCTCTTCATATTATATGGGTGTCATTATTATTTTAATTTTTATTTAAAAAACTACTGAACCAATTTTGCTGAAATTTTTTTTATATAGTTTATGAAATAATTTGAATATTTCTTAAAATTTTTGAAGCAATTTATAAATTTTAACTTTGTTTAAAAAATATTTGAAAAATGAGGTCCCATAGGGTTAGATGTATGTTACTTTTTCAACCTGGGTTCAATCCAAAACCAATTGGGTGATATTATTCATTTACATTCCCATATGTCCCATGACCATCTCAACAACACACTAAAATTTTATTTTGATAAAGTCATTTTTACGGCAGTTATCGTGCGAACGGACAGACGGACATACAGAATGACCAAAGTCATAAACATGTTTCAACTATGTTGTAAAGTGTTAAAAAGTGATTGCAGCACCCCCTAATGGAGAATTTAAAAAGTTAGGATGACAAACTTTGCAACAAAGTGAGACACATGAAAAAGGCCAATTACAAAGATTTAGAATTCTTTTTCATTGTCTAATGATTAGGAATCAACCATGATACTTTTGCAAAAGGCATTTATTTGACATGATAGGGTTATTTGCAATTAGCTGTTCTATTCAGGCAAGTTAAAATAAACCACACTTCCATCGCAGATATATAATGTACATCCTGCACAGTGCCCTCATCCATCAGCAACAATATAAATTTGAATTTGGGAAAGAATATGATTGCATACTTTGACAAGCAATGCAGGTGTCACCATATTGCTAACACTGATGATACAATTTTTTTTATAGATATTTACTGTCTTCAATATAGCGCAATTTCCTTCTTATAATCCGTGGTGGCACATAACGTGCATGCATATTTTTCAGAGAGAAAAATAAAATACTTCGTATTATCTACAGCTCCGTATAATCCACGGATAAATTTGGGGCACATGATTGTTTGTATCCTCATACATCTATGCAAAAGTAGTTAAAATGATTGAACTGAACTAATGAGTTACAAGATGATGATGTTGAATAAAAATACAGTTGTTTCAGGAAAACAAATGTTAAAAATATTTTATTTTGTAGTAGCACATTGCTTTTTATGCAAAACCATCAAATTTCGAGTTCTCGGGATCGAAATGAAATGGATTTAATGCATCTTAACTATGAGTAGTTATTATCCTCAGATTTAATTTTTACTTTTCTTATATACATAATGTATAAGGAAAGTATTGTGACGGGGGTCGAAAATTCGAATTCGAGTTTTCGACGGGAGAGCACGTTTCAAGCATCCCTGATCACGAATCGAACATTTTTGAGATGATGTCTGTGTGTGTGTGTCAGTGCGTCTGTGGAGACGATATCTCACGAACGAATGGAACGATTCGAATGAAATTTGGTACAAAAATAAATATCCGTTAATGCTGGAAGCCTATTATTTTAAAACACAATCGAATGTTCAGAACCCCCCTAAATTATCGAGTGAAATTTTAAAAAAATCATCAAAAAATCAAAACCTTTAATAAAGTTACGCAAATAGACATTTCTTATGTAATTTTTCCTTAGAAAACGATTGACAAACTTTAGAACACTAGCACGAACCATTCTCGAGATATTGCACATTTTAAAAATAAATGTATCAAAATATTCCATAAATTAAAAAAAAATATTAACTGTTATGAAACATGTTCACTTCTCATGTCTAATATTATGCGATAAATGTGACATCATTCTCGTGGATCTAACTCGTTCCATTCACGAGAAAAGATACTTTGAGTAATAATTTTGTATTTGAACGCCTATAGTCATTTATCTGCTGTAAGAATAACATATTTGACCGTCCATAACGCTTGGTGATATTTTGGCGACGAATTTGGCGGAATGTCGCCAACTTGGCGACTTTTTTAAATGTTGCCAAATTAATGAAAATCTTTCCAAATGAATAAAAATGACGCTAAATTAATGAAAATGACGACTAATTGAAGAAATTTAATATCTTTGAAAGAATATAAGTATCTAGTATAAGAATAACATTTTTTTAACTATAAAAGTAGTAAATTCATTGCATTATATAAGGAAAGTCATGTGCTGCCCACATCAGATTTTTTTTAAATATAGCGAATTTTACGATGTCAATCCATATGTTTTAAAGGAGTTTTTGATGGTCAACTCTGATAGATCGTTTCATGATTCTTTGACATGCTGCATCATTTTTCCACCTTTTGTGAAAAATGGATTCCTTTAGTCATCTAGTTTCCCTAGCAATTTCTCTGCCTCTAAAAGATCTAATGATACTTGCATCCAAAGGCTCCAATTTTTCTTTTGTCGTCTCCAGTCTTTAGCTAAGAAAAGAAACCATAATATCTTCTTCGTTCACCCAACTGTTTTCTCTGGCTTTAATTTCAAGTCCTTTCGGGAAGTTTTCCTTTGGGATGGTTTTTCTCTTAAATATAATCATTGACCGCAGTTTTTCTCTATTTGCAGACCATGCTAACATCACTGCAAATGAAGCCATTTCTTTCCAGTTGTACACACTGGAATACTGCTTATTCCTACAGTGACAATACTTTCAATGGGAGGGTTTTTAAAATCTAATGGAACTTCATCCATGTTGATAATGTCAGTTTCAGTAAAATTCTTTTCATTGATTAGTTTTCTAGTATGCTCCAAAACATTATTTGACTTCTCTTCCCCTTTCTCGGATAATTTTTGACTCACTTGTAGTACGATTGCGAATGGCTAAATCTTTTCTCTTTATTCACCGATGACACTATACGTGGGCTTGGCATAAAAATTTTATATTTCCATTTTTTGGGTTATCTTTCTACTTGAAAAAAATTGCCATGGGTATTCCATGGCGATCTATAAACTGCACCGTTAAAATTTGGAGTTTATTTAATAGGTAATCTGTAAATTATATGTATGAAGTATGGTAGATGTTTCTTTCGGTCCTGGTGTTGGTTTTTACTCATTAGACAATACACAACTTACAGGGTGTCCCAAAAATGACTTGACACATTTGAAAAATACATTAAAAAAAAGCAGAAGGCGATAGAAATGTAGCGTTTGCTGCATTGTACTTGGGAAACCAGGGAATTTTATTTAACCAATTTTCAAAATTTGTTACAAAGGTCACCAACAGATGGCATTGCTGAATGGGAAAACTAATAAACGGTATGACCTTGTTGCAAAAACTACAAAACGATGTTTTCAAAATAACCACCATTTGCAGCAACAACATGGCGCAGTCAGAACAAATTTCGCAGACACCTGTGGAAACATTTCAGCCGGAATGGTTTCACATGCAGCAGAGATGTATTGTTGCATTTCCGCAATCGTTTGTGGATTTTGGCGATACACCTAGTCTTTCAGGTACCCCCCCACAGAAAAAAGTCACATGGCGTCAAATCTGGTGAATAGGGAGGCCAATCCATGACACTTCCTGTATGCCTGGCGTAATCAAGGGCAATCGCACGATCATTGAAATGTTCGCTTAGGAAATCGAACACTTTAGGCGTTCGATGTAGCCGGGCACTGTCTTGCATGAAACACGAGGTGTTCCTACAGTCCTCCAAAGCATTTTGAATCGCCACAAATTCATGCAGAATGCCCAGATATCGTACTGCAGTAACCGTTTCGTGATGGTAAAATGGCCCAATGAGTCCTTTGGAGGAAATGGCGGCCCAAACCATGACTTTTGCAGGATGCAGGTACGGGAGGTTTTTCTGTTCTCCAAATGCGCAAGTTCTGCTTGTTGACAAAGCCGTCGAGGGAAAAATATGCCTCGTCGGAGAATCTAATGTTTCTAACATTGATTTCGTCGGCATTCAGCTGCTGCAGCATAGCGTTCGTGAGCGTTTCGCGTGCATTCATGGCACCAGCACCCCCCAGAGGTTGGCGAGTTTGGATCTTGTAAGGGAACAGGTAAAGAATGCGGCGCATGACACGGTGCGTGGGCATTCGTCGTAGTCCAGCCTCAGATGCAACACGGCGAACTGAAACCTGCGGCCGTTGTTGGATTACCTGCTGAAAGACTTCAGCATGCGCCTCTGTTATTGCTGAACTTGGGCGTCCAACATTTCCAGCACGGTCATCATTGACATTCCCAGTCCTTTCAAATTTTTCAAACAGAACCTTTATTGCATTGATTGACTGTTTTTTATGACATTAAATTTCTTTTGGAAACTGCGCCTCGTTTCAACAAAACTGTGGTCCAGGCGGTGAAACTCCAAAACAAGAAATATCCCCCGTTCCAACGAATAAACCATTTTCAACGAATAAACCAACAGCAACTTGAAATCTTTGAGAAGCACACTCTAGCAGAATGTTGAGCAAAGTACAGAATGGTGATCTGCAAGTATGCGTTTCCCTGCAGCTCTCACACAACCACAGCGCCATCTGTTGGTGACCTTTGTAACAAATTTTGAAAATTGGATTAATAAAATTCCCTGGTTTCCCAAGTACAATGCAGCAAACGCTACATTTCTATCGCCTTCTGTTTTTTTAATGCATTTTTCAAATGTGTCGGTCATTTTTGGGACACCCTGTAGTTAGTTATCATTTTGTCGTCTATTTTGCTTTGCTGCCAGATTCATGAGCTTAACATTTTAGGTTCTCTACTAGACGCGCCACACTACCTTTTATTTGATCGGGCATGGTCACTTTACTATTGATAGACCAACCATGTACCCTCATGGACCTTTCCTTACAAAATTATTGGGGTGCTTAAGGACTTTGAGGAACCCTGTATGTTTTGTATAACATTGGATTTAGATTAAAAGGTATTTGATTTGAAAAGTAAATATAATTATTCTCTACTGATATATTTGTATGCAGAAAGTCAGCGGTTGTGTAGGTGAACTATAAAAGATATTGCAATGCTGAAGGGAAACTGAAATAGTTGGACAGCAACTGCTGTAAAATTACTAGTAATGAGTGGTTTAAATATGAGATGTATCCAAAGTGGTTGTATAAGTTCGGAATTGAGCAATACAGCAGGAAGCAGTTTTGAACAGATGGACCTTGCAATCTATTTAGATAGAATTGGTCAGGTTAAAGAGAGACCATACTAAGAATAGGAAGTTGAATGAGGAGAGAGTTTCCCTCTTTATATCTGTACTCCCTCTTTAAATTTTCTGGCAGAGATCCAGGAGAGGGTAGCCTAATTGATTTATGGGCGGTATGTTTTTTTTATAAGCGACCTAGCATTTTCTAGGTCGAGAGACTTATTAACATAAACGATGTAAAGATAATTGTGAAAGTGTTCAAAAAGTGAAAATAATGTCAAACTTGTGCGAACTTGTCCGCGATTTTCTCACACAGCTGTGTTGTTGTTGAGACCCAGATCGCCCGACCTACCAGAAAGGTTTAAGGTAACGATTTGGACGACCGGGAAGTGCCACCCAATTTAGACCGGAACCCATAGTGGGGGAGGCATCCACAGGGACCGTACCCTCCTTCCCCTACCACCAACCTCTCGGAAGGACTTACGGACCCACATGTTTAACGTGATCGTACTCCGCATGAACACGGCGGCAGTTGTGGCAGCGTGCAAATCCAGCGCGCAAACCATCACACAGCTGTGTGAGAAAATCGCGGAATCACTATTCGTGAGTCTTTTTTTTAAGACTTCAACATTAGTTTTGGTTTTGTCTAGTTCAGTCGATTTTTACAAATGATTTGAGTATGAGACATGGCCAAATTTGTGCCAAAAATGCTCTGAGATGAGCAAATAAAGGTCCGTGTTTTAGCTGCTGCTGACCTTCTTAAGTGTGATTAAAACGAAGTAAACGTTTTTAAAACTATCATAACTGGTGATAATTCGTGAGTTTATGGGCATGACCCCAAAACTAAGGCCACAGTGGAAGAACCCAAACTTACCCAGACCTAAAAAAGCATGACAAAGCCATAACAATGTCAAGATGATATGGACTATTATGATGGAATTGTGCATTATGAATCCGCTCCACCAGACCAGAAAATCAACATGGAGTATTACTGCCAAGTTCTGTAGCGTTTGAGAGATGCTGTTTGTCACAGAAGACTTTGTATTGCAAGAATATGGTGAGTAGAAATTGCACCATGACAATGTGCCTTCGCATGCATCACAACATATGCAGTAGATTCTTGCTGAGCTCCATAGGTGCAGACAGCCACCCTATTCCGCAGATCTCGCTCCCTTTGATTTTTCCCCCCATAAATAAAACTGTACAAGAAAAGAAAATATTTCAAGACATTGAGGAGATTAAAAAAAAAATGTGTTGAAGTAGTTGTTTGCTATAAAAAAAAATCTGATGTCGGCAACACATGACTTTCCTTATATAATGCAATGAATTTACTACTTTTACAGTAAAAAAAAAATAGGTTTTCTTATAGTAGATATTTATATACTTTCCAAGATATTGAATTTTCGACAATTAGTCGTCATTTTAATCCATTTGGTGAGAATTTCGTTAATTTGACAACATTTCAAAAAGTCGCCAAGTTGGCGACATTCCGCCAAAATCTCTCCAAAATCCACTGACGGAGAAATAAGTTATTCTTATAGCAAATAAATGACTATTGGCGTTCAAATACAAAAGTATTACTCGAAGTATCTTTTCTCATGAATGGAACGAGCTAGATCCACGAAAATGATGTCACCCAATTTATCGCATGATATTACATATGAAAAGTGAACATGTTTCTCAACAGTTAATATATTTTTTTAATTTATTTTAAAAATGTGCAATATCTCGAGAACGGTTCATGCTCGAGTTCTAAAGTTTATGTCAATCGTTTTCTAATGAAAAATTACATAAGAAATGTCTATTTGCGTAACTTTATTAGCGGTTTTGATTTTTTGACGATTTTTTCAAAATTTCACTCGAAAATTTGGGGGGAGGGGGGGTTCTGAACATTCGATTACGTTTAAAAAAAATCTGATGAGGGCAACACATGACTTTCCTTATATAATGCAATGAATTTGCTTCTTTTACAGTAAAAAAAAAATCTGATGTGGGCAACACATGACTTTCCTTATATAATGTAATGAATTTACTACTTTTACAGTAAAAAAATATGTTTTTCTTATAGTAGATGCTAATATTCTTTCCAAGATATTAAATTTTCAACAATTAGTCGTCATTTTCATTGATTTGGCGTCATTTTTATCCATTTGGCGAGATTTTCGTTAATTTGGCAACATTTCAAAAAGTCGCCAAGTTGGCGACATTCCGCCTAATTCGTCGCCAAAATCTCGCCAAGTGTGATGGATGAAGAAATAAGTTATTCTTACAGCAGACAAATGACTATTGGCGTTCAAATACAAAAGTATTACTCAAAGTATCTTTTTCATGAATGGAACGAGCTAGATCCACGAGAATGATGTCACCAAATTTATCGCATGGTATTTCATATGAAAAGTGAACATGTTTCTCAATAGGAAATATTTTTTTTTCATTTTATATATGACTTTTTAATAATTTTTTTGAAAAATGTGCAATATCTAGAGAACGGTTCATGTTAGCGTTCTAAAATTTATGTCAATCGTTTTCTAATGAAAAATTACATAAGAAATGTCTATATGCGTAACTTTATTAGTGGTTTTGATTTTTTGACTATTTTTTCCAAATTTTATTTGAAAATTTAGGGGTGTTCTTAACATTCGATTGTGTATAAAAACAATAGACTTCCAGTGTTTACGGATTGTGATTTTTGTACCAAATTTGGATCGAATCGGTCCATTCGTTTGTCAGTTATCGTCTTCACAGGCTCTCACACACACACACACATACTTTCACACGCACACACACACACACACAGACATCACTTCAAAAATGTTTGATTCGTGATCAGGGATGCTTGAAACGTGCTCTCCCGCCGAAAACTCGATTTCGAATTTTCGACCCCGTCACAATACTTTCCTTATACATTATGTATATAAGGAAAGTAATAGGATTTTCTTATAGTAGATACTAATATTCTTTCCAAGATATTGAATTTTCGACAATTAGTCGTCATTTTCATTGATTTAGCAACATTTTTATCCATTTGGCGAGATTTTCATTAATTTGGCAGCATTTCAAAAAAGTCGCCAAGTTGGCGACATTCCGCCAAAATCTCGTCAAGAGTTATGCACTAAGAAAAAAGTTATTCTTACAGCAGATAAATGACTATTGGCGTTCTAATACAAAAGTATTATTCAAAGTATATTTTTTCATGAATGGAGCGAGCTAGATCCACGAGAATGATGTCACTCAATTTATCGCATGGTATTACATATGAAAAGTGAACATGTTTCTCAATAGGAATTTTTTTTTTTTATGTGACTTTTTCATAATTTTTTTGAAAAATGTACAATATCTCGAGAACGGTTCATGTTAGCGTTCTAAAATTTATGCCAATCGTTTTCTAATGAAAAATTACATAAGAAATGTCTATTTGCGTAACTTTATTAGCGGTTTTGATTTTTTAACGATTTTTTCAAAATTTCATTCGAAAATTTAGGGGGGTTCTGAACATTCGATCACGTATAAAAACAATAGGCTTCCAGTGTTTACGGATTGTGATTTTTGCACCAAATTTGGTTCGAATCGGTCCATTCGTTCGTCAGTTATCGTCTCCACAGACTCACTGACACACACACACACACACATACTTTCACACACACACACACATATACACACACAGACATCACTTCAAAAATGTTTGATTCGTGATCAGGGATGCTTGAAACGTGCTTTCCCGTCGAAAACTCGAATTCGAATTTTCGACCCCGTCACAATACTTTCCTTATACATTATGTATATAAGGAAAGTAATAGGTTTTACTTATAGTTGATACTAATATTCTTTCCAAGATATTGAATTTTCGACAATTAATAGTCATTTTCATTGATTTAGCGTCATTTTTATCCATTTGGCGAGATTTTCGTTAATTTGGTAACATTTTAAAAAAGTCGCCAAGTTGGCGGCATTCCGCAAAATTCGTCGCCAAAATCTCGCCAAGCGTTATGCACTAAGAAATAAGTTATTCTTACAGCATATAAATAAATGACTATTGGCGTTCAAATACAAAAGTATTATTCAAAGTATCTTTTCTCATGAATGGAACGAGCTAGATCCACGAGAAAGATGTCACTCAATTTATCGCATGGTATTACATGTGAAAAGTGAACATGTTTCTCAATAGGAAAATTTTTATTTTATTTTATATGACTTTTTGATATTTTTTTTGAAAAATGTACAATATCTCGAGAACGGTTCATGTTAGCGTTCTAAAATTTATGCCAATCGTTTTCTAATGAAAAATGACATAAGAAATGTCTATTTGCGTAACTTTATTAGTGGTTTTGATTTTTTGACGGTTTTTTCAAAATTTCATTTGAAAATTTAGTGGGGTTCTGAACATTCGATTGCGTATAAAAACAATAGGCTTCCAGTGTTTATGGATTGTGATTTTTGTACCAAATTTCGTTCGAATCGGTCCATTCGTTCGTCGGTTATCGTCTCCACAGACCCACTGACACACACACACACACACACACACATACATACACACACACACACACAGACATCACTTCAAAAATGTTTGATTCGTGATCAGGGATGCTTGAAACGTGCTCTCCCGTCGAAAACTCGAATTCTAATTTTCGCCCCCGTCGCAATACTTTCCTTATACATTATGTATATAAGGAAAGTAAAAATGACTTCATAAAGTGTTTTGAACAGTGGAAACAGCACTGGACCAAGTGTGTGGGTTCAGAATTGAACTACTTCAGAAGTGGCCAAGTTTCAAATCTGTAAGATGTATACTTTTTACTTTCCTTATATACATAATGTATAAGGAAAGTATTGTGACGGGGTCGAAAATTCGAATTCGAGTTTTCGACGGGAGAGCACGTTTCAAACATCCCTGATCACGAATCAAACATTTTTGAAGTGATGTCTGTGTGTGTGTGTGTGTGTGTGTGTCAGTGAGACTGTGGAGACGATAACTGACGAACGAATGGACCGATTCGAACCAAATTTGGTACAAAAATCACAATCCGTAAACACTGGAAGCCTATTGCTTTTATATGCAATCGAATGTTAAGAACCCCCCTAAATTTTCGAATGAAATTTTGAAAAAATCGTCAAAAAATCAAAACCACTAATAAAGTTACGCAAATAGACATTTCTTATGTAATTTTTCATTAGAAAACGATTGACATAAATTTTAGAACGCTAACATGAACCGTTCTCGAGATATTGTTCATTTTTTAAAAAAAAATTATCAAAAAGTCATATAAAAAAAATTCCTATTGAGAAACATGTTCACTTTTCATATGTAATACCATGCGATAAATTGGGTTACATCATTCTCGTGGAACTAGCTCATTCCATTCATGAAAAAATATACTTTTAGTAATACTTTTGTGTTTGAACGCCAATAGTCATTTATCTGCTGTAAGAATAACTTATTTCTCAGTGCATAACGCTTGGCGAGATTTTGGCGACGAATTTGGCGGAATGTCGCCAACTTGGCGACTTTTTGAAATGTTGCCAAATTAACGAAAATCTCGCCAAATGGATAAAAATGACGACTAATTGTCGAAAATTTAATATCTTGGAAAGAATATTTTTAATATCTTGGAAAGAATATTAGTATCTACTATAAGAAAAACCTATTTTTTGTACTGTAAAAGTAGTAAATTAATTACATTATATAAGGAAAGTCATGTGTTGCCCACATCAGATTTTTTTTAATATATCCAGTCTGAATACTTTATCATTCTTTGTATAGTCCAATTTCATATCAGTATCAATGAAGCATGGACTTGTGTCATTTTTATCAGCCAGCAATAATGCCTCGAGTTTAGAGACATCTTTTAGTCGGATAGGAAAATATTGTGCTTCCATGCTTTTGACCTGAGTTTAATCCTCATGTCTTTAATTTTTCCAAATTGTTCATCTCGAACTGCAAACGCAAAGCATAAAATTAAAGCCACATATCACAGATAAAAAGGCCATTTAATCAAATAAAACCATTCTATAAGACATACAAAGTTAAAAGGCCAGAGCGCTTTCGGGTATCACTATATCCTTCATTAGTGGCTATTGAAAAAGGGGATACAAGCTCATATGTAGACCAGATCGGCAGCCAAATTTGCATAAAACAGCTACGGAATAAGGATAAACAGGCTATTGAAGATTAATCAATTACAAAATTATAATAATAAGTGTTATAAACTGGAGATTTAAAATTTAAATAAGTATTAAATACGAAGAAAAGACAATGAAAAATGTCCAAATTGCAGCCAAGCATAAATTACGTGTCAGTTTATTGTAATTTATGCTTGGCTGCAATTTGGACATTTTTCATTGTCTTTTCATTGTCTGTCATTTGTACTTGTATTTAATATTTGTTTAAATTTTAAATCTCCCGTTTGTAACACTTATTATTATAATTTTGTAAATGATTAATCTTCAGTAGGCTGTATATATTATCATTATTTGTAGCTGATTCAGGCAAATTTGTCTGCCGATCTGGTCTACATGAGCTTGTTTACACGGTAATTTTTCATATAGCCACTGATGAAGGGTATAGTGATATCCGAAAGCGCTCTGGCCTTTTAACATTTGTACGTCTTTGGTTTTATTTGATGAAATAACCTTTCTATCTATGATATGCATCTTTAATTTTATGCTTATATATTAAAGTAGACGTGATACCACCTTAATTATTATGCAAACACAAAATCATCTAAGTTTAGGAATGCGGCTGTATTCCGCTCCACCAAGTTGCCATATTTGAATCCAAAGTTGCATATGACAAACCCTGATTTTCAGCAGTCTGTCTGTAGTCCCTGAGCAAGCTAAAGGCTTCATTCTTTTTTCACTGTAATATGCTCACAAAGCTCAGAGAGAAGAAGAATTATAATAGGCGCTGTAGCATCTGAGGGAAAAAAACTTTTACTTGGTACTTTTAAACTTTTACTTGGTTCTTGGAAAATGGTACTTGTTATAATTGTTGTTCCGGCCTTTGTTTTTCCTTCACTGTTGATGAATCTTCAATCCTACGGAACTGATTTTAATAAATGATGGCTCATTTTGCATGTTCTGGTGATAGTGGGGGTGGGGTAACTACTGTTTTTTTGTTTTTAATTAAAGATACATTTGATTTAGAATTTCAGAAATAGAAAAACACGAATGAATGGTACCTGATGGTAAAATACAATTTGCGATGCCTGCTATATCATTGTTGTATAACCCTGTTGATAAATGTTTTTATAGAAAGTGTTGAAATATCACAAAAGCACTACTTCATGGTAAAATAGTTATGAAATCTTAAGATGCTCTGTGCCATATTCCCGCAGAACTGTGGCCACACTTTCAAGTTTAGATCCCTGCTGAAAGATCCTAGCTTTTTCTGAATTCACATGTAGCCCTTTATAGTACATTTTTTTTATAATGATTAAAATGGAATGTGTGTGATTTGAAGGAGGATTAGGATTCTTCAGCACGGCTCTCTATACTTGAAAATACAATTCCGATTTTGCGGGAACTTGACACAAACCATTTTGAGATTTTATAACTATTTTGAAGGAGGTTTTGTATTCTGTATTTGGTGGGGAGTTTTTATACAATTGTGTTTTTGTGAGATATGATACTTTTATATCAAAACTCCTCACCACAGCTTAAGTCAGTTTAAAATCAGTGAAATGATCGGAGTAATGGTGTTATTACCCGGAGCAATTCCTTCCAGCATTTTTTCAGCAACACCATACATTTGAATGGGAAGAAATATTGTCGCCGAATTGTCGCAATTCCTTCGTACTCGACATTAAAAATTGCCCAATTTCTGAGTGGCGAACCAATCAGAGGTCTATAAGATTGGACGTCACTTCGATCGGCCTTTCCTCATTTGTATTCATGATGGCAAGCACACCGAAGCAGCTCAACTACGTTAGAATCTGAAGATGAAAAATATAATAGAACTTTGACCAAATTACAGACATCTTTGGGATATACAAGATTCAAAATGTACGAAAAACGCACTAAAGAATGCTTTCTGAAATGAAATCGGCTGTATTAGAGAGAAGGGGCCTAAAGTATGATTGGCGGGTGGAATTGTCGAAGTTCGGCAAAACAAAATTGCCCTGTGTAATAACTCCATAAGGCTCATAAATATACAGGCTGACGCAACCAGCATTTTGACTCCAACTTGTCCAGTTAGTTATTGTCTGGATGTGCTATTTTAATGGCGCTCTCGTGGCTGATATTTGATACACATTTTAACTATTAAAAAATCTGATGTGGGCAACACATGACTTTCCTTATATAATGTAATGAATTTACTACTTTTACAGTTAAAAAATAGGTTTTTCTTATAAGTAGATACTAATATTCTTTCCAAGATATTGAATTTTCGACAATTAGTCGTCATTTTCATTGATTTAGCGTCATTTTTTATCCATTTGGCGAGATTTTTGTTAATTTGGCAACATTTCAAAAAGTCGCCAAGTTGGCGACATTCCGCCAAATTCGTCGCCAAAATCTCGCCAAGCGTTATGGATGAAGAAATAAGTTATTGTTACAGCAGACAAATGACTATTGGCGTTCAAATACAATAGTATTACTCAAAGTATCTTTTTCCATGAATGGAACGAGCTAGATCCACGAGAATGATGTCACCCAATTTATGGTATGGTATTACATATGAAAAGTGAACATGTTTCTCAATAGGAAATATTTTATTTTTATTTTATATGACTTTTTAATAATTTTTTTGAAAAATGTGCAATATCTCGAGAACGGTTTATGTTAGCGTTCTAAAATTTATGCCAATCGTTTTCTAATGAAAAATTACATAAGAAATGTCTATTTGCGTAACTTTATTAGTGGTTTTGATTTTTTGACGATTTTTTTCAAAATTTTATTCGAAAATTTAGGGGGGTTTTGAACATTCGATTGCGTATAAAAACAATAGGCTTCCAGTGTTTACGGATTTTGATTTTTGTACTAAATTTGGTACTAAATTTGGCAGTCCATTCGTTCGTCAGTTATCTTCTCCACAGACTCACTGACAAACACACACACATACTTTCACACACACACACACAGACATCACTTCAAAAATGTTTGATTCGTGATCAGGGATGCTTGAAACGTGCTCTCCCGTCGAAAACTCTAATTCGAATTTTCGACCCCGTCACAATACTTTCCTTATACATTATGTATATAAGGAAAGTAATAGGTGCTTCTGCTTTCAAAAAATTCGGACCAATCATTTAAGAAAGTAGTTCAGAATGTTTTGGTTTTCTCGAAATCCATAGAAAGGAAGAGAAAGTAACCCTCCTTTTGCCGCCATCTCTTGAACTGGGAGCCAAGATGGCCACTGCACCAGCCTGTGTTTTAGGAGCCTTAAATCGGAGGATCCACACATCTGTGACACACGTTATAGGCTACATAACGAAATCCCAACTCAAGTACAAAATCTCACTCAACAAATGCACTGTAGTCAAGCTTAAGGCCAGTCACATTCTGTTCATTGTATCTATCTCACTGTCTTCTATTTGACAAAGAATTCATGACAAACAATTTTTCAGTAGAAATGTAATAAATTTATTGAAAAAAAAATCTACATTCTATTCATATATCATTGCTGAGATTAAAATCACATTGCAAAACTTTGCGAAATACATAGCATATGTACTGTTTCCTAGTAACAGTTTTGAAAAAGAAGTTGACTAGAATACGTTTTTGATAATCTGGTATAGATTGTTTAAAATGATGAACACTTTTAAATGCATTAAGCAAAGGTTTTAGTCTTAAAACTTTGACATTTAGACTTTGACTTTAGACATTTCAAGTAATGATTCAAGGATCTCCAAATTACGGAGTGCTCAGGCAGCCTCTAAACTCCAGGTTAAAGGTGGTTGGGAAATAGTGGATAAAAGGTGATTTACACAAGAGAAATTTCAAAAAACGGGCAATGCTCTTCGATCCCGATTTTGACGAATCGCAATCGAGATCTAAAGAGTCGCAGAATTTGGAAAAAGAGGAAAAAATTCCTCAAGGAAGGAAAAGGAAAAAAGCGTTAAGTGGGAGGTATCTAGCTGTGCTCCGTAGAACACTGGCCTTGAATCTTTGAAAACTGCATTATAAAACGCGGGGATAGTGTTAACCTTTACATTACGGCCCCAAGAATCTACTTTTTTAACTCCAGAACAGCAAAATAACTGAAAATTTCTCCCCTCTAAATAAACACCTTCAATGACCTTGTCTTTTGTTCGTAACTTGTTTTCCCTTTAGTCAGAAGAAACTTGGAGGAATGGCTTCAGACATTCGTCAAGGCACTCAACTGGGTACAATAGGAGTTCTACTCCTTTCCCAGAAAAATGGGGTGAAAAAGACTGGTACAGCAGTTGTACCAGCGCCGTTCTAGAAGAAGAGATTTTCAGTGGTACAACTGTTGTACTGCCGTAGTTAAAAGGTTAAGACTTCCATATATAATCTGAATTTTGTCCAAGTCGCTATCAGCTGCTTCCATTTTAGGGAGGACATTGGTAAAGTATTCGAATATGTATTTGGGATTACAGTGGCTTTTAAAGGATAACAACGTTGCAATAATGGATTGGTTAAGTTCATTTATTTTATTAATTTCAGCAGTTTGGGCGGGTTTGGGATTTTGAGTTTTATTAGTGTGGGGGGAGCTCGGGAAAGTCGTCGGGGTTGTTTTGGAGAAGTTTGGCATAGGATATATTTTTAGTTAAATATTTAGAATTAGATTTAAGTTTAATTAAATTTAAGTAAATTTCAAGTAATGATGTAAAGATTGTAATTCATATTGGCAACAAATCAGTCAAGCTAATAAATTATATGCGTTTTGGCTGATGGATGTTAATAAATGCTATTTTAGTAATTCCTCCACCCCCACTTCTCCTATAGCATAGTTTAACCCAATTTTCTTTGAAGATGCTTTTTAGAAAAATAGAAAAACTTCTAATAATTTTCTGGAAGTTTCATAAAAAATATTTAAAAATTTAAATAATATTTATTTTAATTCTACTAATTAAAACTATTTTTTTTATCATATTCTATCTTATATAAAATTCAATTTTGATTTATCAGTTTAAAATTATGGTGTCCACTTCACAGGCATAATTCAAAAGTGCTTGAAAAACATGCACAGGAGGTCATAAAATGCATATTTCTGTCAAAATTTCCAATTAAAAAAAATTTTTCAGGTATAAAATTTTATACAGAAATATAAGAATATATAAATAAAACCAATATTTCTCTCAGCATCTTTCTATCTACCTGTTATTATCAATCTGAAATACTTTTTTATTTTATGTTTTGTAATTTTCTATCCTTTTGCATAACTGAATAAAGAACAAACATAGTGCTAGTGCTTTTAAAAAATTATTTCGCTTTCTGCTATTTTGAAGAATTTATTAAGTAATAGCAGAGGCGCTTGTGAGCTGATTTACACAGGTTGTAAATTTTTTTTAACTTAACACTGGTTCAATTGTGAGGCATGTTTCAAAACAATTATAATTGTTATTATTATTTTTTTTTTGAAGAAATTTTAGATGATATATTTTCCTTTTATTCTTTTTGAAATGTCTGCATGCAATACACAGCTGGGTAAAATGTAATTTAATTACAATTAAAATGTAAAGGTAATTAGCTATTGAATTTTATAATTGTTTATTAATATAATTAACTAACCGAGATAATTGTATAAAGTAATTGGGCATGATAATTAAAATTTTGTAATTGGTAATTATTATTGCAAGTAATTGTTATTTTAAAAGTATTAAAACCCAACTTTGATACACTATATGAGCAGCATACTTTTGGGTTGCTTTTTAATGTTATTATTTTTCTAAATGGGTTCAGGGGACATATTTACTTATTAATGTTCTCGTTCATTAATGTTATTTAGCAATTTTCCATTTATTTGGGATTTTAATATTCTATTCCATAAGTGTTGTAGTTAAAAGTGGTGGAAGTTTGTTCACTTTCTGTTTTAGTAATTAAAATTTATTTTAATTGGTTAACTTGTAATTCTCTTTTTAATTCCCTTTTTATTTCCTATTAATACTAATTCAATTAATACTAATCCTGTGCTTTTCGGTTAAGAATTAATTAATTTATCACGATTTTTCCTTAAATTCTAATTTCCTTGCATTCTAAAAATTTTAGTTTCAGCCATCTTTAAAATTTACGCCACAATTTGATATTCCAGAGTAACCCAATAATATTGGCTCAATAGTTTAAAAAGTATGAATTGAAATTTTAGAGTACTGGTTGAGAGTTTGGCAACTCACCGACTGTACAATAGCGTAAATGTTAAAGTGATAATTCTTTGTCTAATATTTGGGTTTTGCATTTTATGGTAGTATAATTAACATGGCAATTTTCTTTTGTGGAAGCCTTTTATCAAACGGATAAAGTCATCAAGTATTTTTCTTTAGAAAAATGCAGTTTTATTTTTAAATTCCTTTGCATAATCCAAAATAAAGATTGCTGTACCTTGAAGAACAATAGAAAAATAACTCCCAGATCAACTGGTATGCCCTGTACACATTGTTTATGAAAACTATGTATAAAAACAAGCATGTTGAAAACAAAACACTGGAAAAAATTCTAGGCTAATTTACAAATATGTTTAAGGCTGCTTTTCAACAGGTTAGATCCAACGCAAAATAGGAAAAATGGCTCTGAAGATTTCGATATAATTATTGCTTCGTAATCGAAATATACATATAATTATTTCTGACTTCTAACAACAGGATTTTGAAAGTTTGAAACTACAATACCATCTACATAGGAGATAAAGTAACTTAATATTTCCCATACAAAACTTATTTTAAATTGAGGACAATAAATTAGACATATTTTTCAAAGAACCACAATTCTCTTCTAGAGAGTATTAACCAGAATGTAAAATTGTAAGATAATTATTTTTTTAACAAATTTTGCGATGTAATTGTTGTAAAAATGTTGCATCTTTAAAAAAATACTTTATTAACGAAGTTAATGGTTATCAACCGCCTTCGGTTACAAAACGAGCTGTGCGAAAACCATATCTACACCAGCAAGTTCTCGAAAACTACCTGCAATATGTTGATACTGTTCATTTTGTTACATACTGCTTTATTAACAATATTTTTTCATATTATTCTTTTTTATTTCAGTGTTTATGCAGAAAATCGGCAAATTACTATTTTAAATTTACCCATCGCTGCAAATGCTTTGTCTAATCATTTAAAAATCTAACTTCATCCCATTCCGATGTGCGTACTATGATTAAATTTTGAGCATCTGACAGAATTTTAAAGTTTATCATTGTTGAAAATATCAATTTCCTATATTGCTTGGCACAATGCATTTGAATAACAGCCTTAACGATACTTTCTGCATCACAAGCTATGTTTAGCAAATAATTGGTACTCAGTATTCCAACACATTATAAAAATAATGTCCACGCAATTGACCTTTGCAAATCCGATGAATGATTTTCATCTATGTCACACAATCGGTACTGAGTATTCCAATCGATGTAATGATAGAAAACATGATCACACAATTGATCCTAGGAGATCCTATTCATTAGTATAGCGTCTACGTCAGACACAACTTTACATGAAAACCATGGAGTTATTCGAGGACGAGAACGTATTTGCACATGGGGCATGTCGGTCGTTCTTTGAGGCACCGTCGAAGGCATTCTCCATGAAACATGTGATGGCAAGGAGTGACTCGGGCACTCGACATAGACACAAGACAAATCGCGCACACGTCATCGTTATTATTGATTTCCTGTAAACTAGCATAGCGAAACTTTTCCATGCTGAGTTTCTCCTTCATCAAAGCCTGCCAGTGTTGATCCAAGTCCTTGATTGTCATGTAGACGTTGATAAAACTGGCTGCAGTGAGGAGGATCCAGTTTTCATGCGAACAGACGAATACCAGCAAGATCATTAAACCAGAAGCCAGAGAAGAACACAGCCGTACCAGAACTGGAGTCCACAAATTTTCAAGACTCTCGAAAAAGTCGCAATTCAAGTAGGTCAGCAGCCATGGTATTTTTTCTTGACAAGACCTTTCCGTGAGGGTGAAGTACAGAACTGTAATACCGATGTAATACCAAGTGGGATTGAAGTGCTCCAGACCTTGCTCCAGACCAAAGACGAGCAGCATGAAGACACCGGTCACCACAAAAGTAACAGCCCTTGTGAATTCCAGCATCACTTTTGTGGCTGTCATGGCCAGATGACGTACGTTGGAATGTTCTGAAATGAATACAACTGGCGTAATGTCTTGCAGATACACTAGTCTCTGCGTGTATATGAGCAGATAGCAGATGACATTGTAGAAAAGCAACGCGTACAAACCGGTTAACTTCTCTTGGGGACAGAACCAGCGGTCGCACAACATGAAGAACATGATTTGGTTGATGAGGCTAGCCATAGCCTCCGATCTGTGAAGAGTCTCTGCTCTGTTTCTACCTTCGCGGTTCATTTTGGAATTTCCAAATGCCACAGAAACTGAATTAGTTATTTTTAGCAGTCGCTATATCCGCACTGTCGTAGTTTTCCGAAGAGTGTTCGTTGACCATGCAACCGGAACAGTTTCATTATAGTGGTACCCTATATGAAATGAAATGAAATATATGAATATTTATGTATAAAACAATCTCTAAACATATTTTATTTTTGCAATATATATTTTGTGCTTATTGGACTATAAAGGGTGGTTTTTAATGACAAAGACTATAAGATTAAATATCTCTTGAACGATTCGTCTCGGACCCACAATGCCAATTTAAGAAATGCTTCAAATAAGGTAGACTTTCGGATTACGACAGTTTGGGTCATGTAACATGTTTATATATATGTATTTATATATATTTATATACATGTTTTATACACACACACATATATATATCTATTTATATGAGTTTATAGATATAATCTATCTCTTATTTCAGAAACAAGCATATTTTGTGTTCATTTTGATTAGATACTTGAACTTGAAAAATAATTTTTTCGAAATGAACAATTTTTTAGACCTAGTGTTTCTCCACTTGTACTATAACTTTAATGCTTGGATATTTTTTGTTTTTCTATTTTCGAATCCACACCATTGATATTTGTTGATTATCTTTAGCTTGATGACTAGAAATATGCATTTTATTTTCCTCATAATTGATGATTCTCTATTTAATACTTCCTTTTAATTTGTAAGCACATTTTAAGTTAGGGTTTTTTGAGTTACAACTTCTTTCTATTCTATCATTGGATTTTCATATTATATTTTTATATTTCATATTATAATATATATATATATATATATATATATATATATATAATATATATTATGGGTTTGAAATTTGTATATTTGTATAACTACTGTCCATTGGTTGAAAATCTTATTCAGGAGTATTTCCTATAATTCACAACAGATGGCGCTCTCTAGTATACTTTACTATTCACTTAGGACAGAGCAACGAAATATTAGGTGTCCTGTATAATGGTGAAGAAAGTTATGAGTTTTTTTTTTCTTTTCTATATGAATCCTTGTGGATTGTTGTTTAGATTACTTATATGTTTGCTATATGCACTTTGATCATATTCTTCCCATTTGCCTTCTATTTTTTTTTTCATTTATGTTACTGTCTGGAAATGTGTCGGATCTTTTGACGATATTTCGGCCATGTGGCTGTATCGTTGAGCAAAATACATTTGGAATCTCTGTAGATGCAAAGATCCTTGAAAAGCTGGATCTACGGAGAATCTATCCATTTTCATATTTTCGGATTGCATCTTTTCTCTTATTTTTGTTTTTGTCAGTTTAATATTTTGAGCCTCCAGATTTTGATAATCCTTTGATGTTTGAACTTGATTTGTATGTATCGCTCTTGAATGTTGATAAATTCATGTGTATTATTGATATTAAAATTAAGATCATTTTGCCTTATATGGTAGCATTGTTTTCCTTATGTCTGATATTTCTTTTCATATCCTCTTTACTTTATTTCCCTCCGTTTTGGTTTTGAACCAGGGTAGGACACTGATCATGTTTTAATTAGTCTTACTTTATTTATTTATTTATTTTTATCTTTTTTAACACTTTACAACAAAGTTGAAAAGTGTTTATGACTTTGTTCATTCTGTCTGTCTGTCTGTCTGTCCGTTAGCACGATAACTGCCGTAAAAATGACAATCAAAATGAAATTTTAGCATGTTATTCAGACGGTCTGTGGGACCTATGGGAATATAAATGAATAATATCACCCAATTATTTTGGATTGAACCCGGGTTGAAAAAATGAAATACATTGAACCCTATGGGTCCTAATTTTTCAAACATTTTTTAAGCGGATTTAAAATTCACAAATTGCTTCGAAAATTTTAGGTAATATTCAAATTGTTCCATAAAATATATTAAAAAAAAATTCAGCGAAATATATTCAGTAGTTTTTTAAATAAAAATTAAAATAATAATTACACCCTTTATATGGAGAGATCACGTGATTATTATATGAAGAGATCACGTGACCCACTTCAAAATGAAATATGGCATTCATCTTGTCTCAAAATCGTGATTTTTAAAGTTCTTTTTAATTCATATTGAGTGTTGTATCCGTCCTAAAACCACTTCATTTTTGCTTAAATTCTGTGCATCTACATACTGAAACAACGCAATTACAATATATTTGAGTTTAAATGATCATCCAAATTTGATTATTTCTACAACGAAGCCTATTTTTCACTTATGTAAAATGTAAACAGCAAAAGATGTAGAATGAGTTGTATTAGAATTGCTGTATTTCTTTAACATAAAATTATTTAGCTCATGGAGTCTGCATAGCTGATATGAATGAAATATTCATTGATTTTATAGAGAGAAGGACGATTTTTTTCTATGAAGTCTTAAGCATAGAGTTTAATTACTTGTAGCTCCGTGGTCTTAATTTTTAAATAAAATAAATTATTATAGTATTGTGATGCATGAAATGAATGGGAAATTGTTTATGAATGAAATGTTGCTTTTATAGAGAGAGCCAGGCATGTTATTTTTTCTATGGCGTCATTTGAATGAATTTCAGTTGTTTTCGATGAAGTTTTCTAATATAATAAATTATCGTAGTATTATAATTCTAAAATTATTACCAAGGAATGTTTCGCATTTTAGAGATGTTTAAACCAGGCAATTTATATTTCAATGCCGTCATTTGAATGAAGTTCATTTTTTTTCGATGAAGGTTTCAAATTTTCAAATATAATAAATTAATGTAGTATTGTGATAAGTTTTAAAATATTACCGAGGAATGTATTTTAGAGATGTTTAAATAAAATTACATTGAAGTTGGAAAGTGTTTCATAATCAATGCTTTATGCAGGATTGATCTTTCTTGTTATTATATATATATATATATATAATAGAGAGAGAGAATAGATGACAAAGTGGAGTTGAGACTCGTACCTTATATATTTCAATGAAGTATTCCAACTAATGTACATTTATTTAAAACATAATTCATTTTCAAGATATAACTACTCAATTCTTCAGATGTTATGCATTAGCGAAAAAGCTAGCTTACTTTACGGATCATTTTAAAAGCTTTTCCTTATATCGTTTCTTTCTAGTTAATGGACATTTTCCGTAAAGTCGAAGCAAGTTCCTATATCCGCTTACTTATATACTTAGCGTATTTAGAAGCTTTTATGCTGAGCACAAAGCAGACGATACTTAATTACATTTCTACATGAATTCTCTTGAACAAAGTCTTCAGGAGAAGCATTGTTATAAGATCCCATTTTATACAGTTAAAAATGGGAGCAGTTAAATGAAAGAAAGTTTATCCAGAACTGTGATTGTTAATTAAGTCATGTTATACAGGCTTTATAGGAGCACTTAAGTACTCCGATAACTTTGTAAGCGAAGGTCTATGAATGTGCATGTTAGGGCTATTTATAGTAAAGCGATCATACCCAATTGAATAAAAAAGGATTGTAGAGCCCCCTAGTGGATAATTAAAAAAGTTATATAACGAACTCGGCAGTAAGGCGAGATAGACGAAAAAAAAAATGCCATCAAGTTTTCTGTTCATAATCATGTTTTTGGTCATAATCGAATTTAAAATTTCGATCTATATTCTACAATATCTGAGGTAAAACGTCAGACAATGTTAAGTCTATGGAGAAAAATTAATTTAAAATAAGAAAGATCAATCATGCATAAAGCATTGATTATGAAACACTTTCCAACTTCAATGCAATTTTATTTAAAGATCTGTAAAATGCGATACATTCCTCGGTAATATTTTTAAAATTATCACAATACTTCATTAATTTATTATATTTAAAAACTTGAAACTTCATTGAAAAAAAAATGAACTTTATTCAAATGACGGCATTGAAATATAAATTGCCAGGTTTAAACATCTCTAAAATGCGATACATTCCTCGGTAATATTTTTAAAATTATCGTAATACTACAGTATTTTATTATATTTGAAAACTTCATCGAAAACAAATGAACTTTATTCAAATGATGTCATCTAAATATAAATCGCCTGGCTCTTTATATAAAAGCAGCATTTCATTTATTAACTTTTTTCTATTCCTTTCATTCATCAGAATAGTACAATAATTTATTTTATTTAAAAACTTAAAACCATGGAAGTACAAGTAATTTAAATCTATGCTTTAAACGTTATCTATAAAATCGTTTGCTTCTCTATGTAAAATCAATGAATGTTCATTCATACCAGCTATATTGCAGACTCCATGAGCTAAATAATTTTTCGTTAAAGAAATGCAGCAATTCTTATACAACTCATTCTATATTTTTTGGTGTTTACATTCTCCATAAGTGAAAATTAGGTTTCCTTGTAGAAATAATCAAAGTTTGATGATCATTTAAACGCAAATATATTGTAATTGCGTTGTTTCAGAATGTAGATGCACAGAATTTAAGCAAAAATAAAGTGGTTTTAGGACGGATATAGCACTAAATACGAATTAAAATGAACTTTAAAAATCGCGATTTTAACACAAGATGGATGCCATATGTTATTTCTCTTCATGTAAAGGGTGTAATTATTATTTTAATTTTTATTTAAAAAATCTACCGAATATATTGTGCTGGAATTTTTTTTATATATTTTATGGGATAATTTGAATATTTCCTGAAGCTTTCGAAGCAATTTGTGAATTTTATTCGCTTAAAAAATGTTTGAAAAATTAGGTCCCATAGGGTTCAATGTATTTCATTTTTTCAATTCGGGTTCAATCCAAAACTAATTGGGTGATATTATTCATTTATATTCCCATAGTTCCCATAGACCGTCTGAACAACATACTAAAATTTCATTTTGATAAAATTATTTTTACCGCAGTTATCGTGCAGGACAGACAGAATGAACAAAGTCATAAACACGTTTGAACTATGTTGTAAAGTGTTAAAAAACTAGTGAGTAACACTGTTACTCGTTATAAATTGATGATAAATTGTGATTTTTGTACCAAATTTCATTCGAATCGCTCCATTCGTTCGTGAGATATCGTCTCCACAGACTCTCTCTCTCTCTCTCTCACACACACAGACATCACCTCAAACATGTTTGATTCGTGATTAGGGATGCTTGAAGCGTACTCTCTCATCGAAAACTCGAATTCGAATTTTCGACCCCGTCACAATACTTTCCTTATACATTATGTATATAAGAAAAGTAATAACCAAAAATACATATACTAAATACTACGCCGTTATGTTGTGTCAACTAACAATAGCGGCTACTTTACTAACACCAGCGACACCTAGATATAATTCTCAAAGCATTAGGACATTTTCAAGCGTTCCATCTATAAGAGTTTCATCTCCTTTCTAACTCCATGCTTACAACAATGCTTCTCCTTGGAACCATTAGTCCTAAAAGAATTCTTGGATAAATGTAATTGGTAACTTCTGCTTTCCGTGCGCCTTAAGAGCGAGCAAACGTTGACACTTAAGTAGATAAAATTAGAGGTAGAGTAAAAGATAAAATAGAATTTTCGGGGTTTGCTGAAGATTTAAATTAAATCAAGCGAGACTTTTCACTAATGCACAACATTTAAGGTAACATGTAGAGGTTTTTATTATTTTTCAGAAAATGTAATATTATTTTGAAAAAAAGTGCAAATTAGTTTAAATGCTCCATTTATAAATCACTTTGTTGTCAACCTTTTGATGTGGAGCATTTTAGGACGCTAGATAGGATAAATCTTGAAAAAAAATGCGAATTATAGATGAAACAAAAGTGGCGTCAGATTGTTAGAAATACGTAACAGAAAACCACTATTGTCGTTGAAATATCTCTGTCACTTGACCTTAGCGATAAAATTGGTAAATTTAGCAAATAATTTTACTAATATCGACAACTTAGCGAGTTTTTGAAACTTTTCGAATTTTGTTGATGGGTTAATAATCTAACCAGTTATGTTCTTTTACCAAAACTTTCCACAGAGAGTATATAAGTTCTTCAACATTCAGTTGGGTTGTTGACGTGATATGAATAAAAGTATCTACCGACTTCAATACAGAACGCAATATATATTGTATCTTCTAGTGACGTCGTCAAAGAGGGGGGGAGGGTCACAATCGTCCTAGGTACTCGTAAGAACCCATTGAAGCTCGTAGAAGTGATATTTGAAGAAATAGGAAACAATGTATTTTGTTACCAACCTTCCCAAGCAATTTATTACTTTCCTTATATACATAATGTATAAGGAAAGTATTGTGACGGGGTCGAAAATTCGAATTCGAGTTTTCGACGGGAGAGCAGGTTTCAAGCATCCCTGATCACGAATCAAACATTTTTGAAGTGATGGCTGTGTGTGTGTGTCAGTGAGTCTGTGCAGACGATATCTCACGAACGAATGGAGCGATTCGAATGAAATTTGGAACAAAAATCACAATCCGTGAATACTGGAAGCCTATTGTTTTTAAAGGCAATCGAATGTTCAGAACTCTCATAAATTTCCGCGTTTGAAATGATTATTCTTTTATTATTATAAAAAAAAAGCTGATTTTTTAATGATTTTTTTTCAAAAATTGATTCGTATAATTATAGAAGTGGGGGGTGGGGTGGAGGGAAGTGGGGGTGGGGGGTGGAACATTCAATCGCGTTAAAAATAAATAGAGTTCCAGTATTCACTGATTGAAATGATCGTACCAAATTATATTCGAAACGCTTTATTCGTTCGTCAGATATCGAGTCCTTAGACTCACGGACACACACAAACACTAACAGTTATTAATGGTGCGTACTGTTCTTTTTCTTTTAGCCTGAAGAAGGGGGCTTATAAAGCTGTCGAAACACTTGCAGTCACCTAACTGACACATAGCTTCTTTCTTCAAGGAAGTTTTGCAAGTTTTTGTCTTGTAAGCAGCCGTTTTATTTACAGTAACTAGCAGACACACGCATTCCTGGTTGAAAATTTTATCATGGCCCCCTTGCATTAAATTGATTTCTGTTTACCAGTAAAAAGGTATCATATTCTGGTCATATATACGTAATGAGTACGCAAATATAGTAAACAAATACAACATAACTTGATGGTATAAGCTTAAAATATTTGAATCGATATTTAGATGAAGTTCAAAATTTATGACATTTTACCAAAAGTTTAATTTGCAATATATATATATATATATATATATATATATATATATATATATATATATATATATATATATATATATATATATATATATATATATTTGAAATGTAATAATAAGAATTATGTAAAAATAAAAAAAATAAAAATACAATTCAAGTAATATTAACATCACCATAGAAGCAAATTCACGGCCATAATGCCGATAAGAGAAAAGAACAGAACCTTCCCAAATTCGATGATTAATCAGAATTAAATTCCTCTTCAGGTCTGAGTATTTAACTCTAATTAACCCAAACAAATGCCTGTTTCAGATTAAGCAATAGTACATTACTATAAATGCTTAAACTCAGACTACAGGCATCAAAAAATGAAAAAAGGATACATTAAGAAAATTGTATTACCATGCGGCATGAATCATTCCTCTTCTACCACGTGTATACACGATCAACCTCAACAACTTAATCTAGAAGCACCGGAATGAACAAGTCGAAATTCTACCAGGGAGGCAGTACGAACGTTCACGGAAATACTCCCAAACCCGTCCAGTGAGTCTAAGCTGAAGACTGGACAAGCAATTCAGAATACAACTTCCCAAACATGCAAAACTGAATATGAATATGAATCATAGATGAAAATTCCTACTAAACAAGAATTCATAGGAAAACAGGATAGTCGAGAATGCCACTATACACCATTATAAGGGCACACAAAACGTAGTTTCAATACTGACAAAAGTTACATTTTTTTGCGAAAATAAAATTCAAAACATTAATGTTAATGCATCTTATTTTCCGATTTTTTGATTTTTCTAATTTTTTTTTTTTTTTCCCCTCTCTCTCTCTCTCTCTCTCTCCTGTATGTTAGTCACTATAATTGGGAATGTTTTCTAGGATGTTATCGAGTGAAATTTGATACACTGAGTTGATAATTTTAATAACAAAATAGGGGGGATATGCATTATTAGTCGCTGTACTCAATAATTCCATAAAGTGCGCTAATTTATAATATTCATCACAAATTTTATTGATTCTAAGAGCCTGGTTTATTATAATATTTCTAAATACAGATATATGCAGACAAGAGTCAAAATGTTGAATTTTTGATGTATTAAATTTAAAATCCTGTCTTTTATCATACAAGTTTATAACCATATTACAATTTTGTAAATTTAAATTTAAATCTAAAAAGTTTGCAACATTTGTGTCATTATTACTTGCATTTAATTGTAAATTTTTTGGATAAAAGTTTAATACTATAGGGATATTATTATTTGGGGATACACATAAAATGTCATCTATATATCTAAACATGTGCATATTATGCAAGCTTGGATTAATGTTTTTTTCATAGAAGAATAAATACAGATTAGCTAACAATGATGAGGCACACCCCCCTTGTGGGATACCAACCTGTTGTTTAAAAATAGTACCACCATGTTGAATATAATTCTCATAAAGAGTGAAGTTAAGTAATTTTTTAAAAAGAAAATTTGAATATTTTAGGTTGATATTATATTTTTCAAAAATTCCTAAAATAATTCTATACAGATCATCTATATTAATATTATTAAACAAATCTTTGAAATCAAAGGTATAAATACTACGAATATTAGTAAGAGTTTTCAATTTCTTAACTACTTCAAAACTGTTTTTTACAATATGACAATTATTAGAGATTTCATCTGACGAGGATACTTCATGTAATATCTTTAATAATAATTTTCCAGCATTAGTAATGTAAGAATTATGCCCACTGGTAATGGTTCGAAAAGCAACAGGGGATTTATGAAACTTGGGTACTAAAACAATATATGGAATGTTATTACAACTATTTTTTAGATGGATTTGCTTATATTTGGCTGATATTCTATTGTATAAGATTTTAAGGTTAGTTTTATGTAAATTATAGATATGATTATTAAGTAAGTGTGACTGAAGGGTATTTTTATAATAATATTTACATATAATTGAGTAGTTTCCACTTGCCTTATCGACATATGTAATGACAAAATCATTTTGTATTTCTTTAATATCATTTTTAATTGAATTAAGTTTATATGAATTATTAATTTTCTGATTATATATATAATGATTTAAGTATTGCTCTATTAAGACTCTCCAAGGTTTAAAGGCTTCTACAGGGATTTGATATTTATAACTGATTTTATAAATAAATTTATTTAAGTCAAGAAATAAACCTTTACATATTAATTTATGTTTAAATTTAGTAGGTATACGGTACTTAGTACCCAGTAACATCAGTGATCTTAGTGCATCATAATTAATAATATTTAGATTTCCCGTTATAACATGCCCATGGTGTTTATCTACGAAGTCTTTGTATTTTTCTAAATGACAGTGGCAATATGACTCTTTATCCAATTCATAGTTTTGATTAATATCTACTGATTTGGCAATTTGATTATAGTTGAAAATATAACGTCCTAGCGGTTTATCATATTTATATGCAATTTTAGGATTTACATGTTTGACTGGAAAGTAATTGGAAAACGATTTTAAAAAATTATTTATCTTCAGATTATTTAATACAGAATTAGTAAAATTCAAGGTACAATATTCATTTATTTTAGTATTTTGTTTTGATTCGTCATTAAAGTTTATGTCTGTGACATAAAAATAACTATTAAGATTTTTACTTCTGGTAATGAGCAAATCATAGAATAAATGTTTAAAATGAACATTATCAAATGCAGTACTTAGAAAAAGATTATATACCATATTTAATTGCTGTTTTTTAATTCCGAAAATCCAGTTTTTACATTGTTTCCAATCAAAAGTAATTTTAAAATTTGCATGTTGCTGAAGGATGGCATTTTTTAGTTCAGATAATGATGGCAATTTTTTATTATATTTACTTGCTCTTTTAGTTCTTTTTGATTTACTTTTATGATTGTTGAAGGAATTATAAATATTATGGTCTTCATTAGGAGAATTAAAGGACTTTTTAACTATATTATGATGGTTAAATATTTGATTGAGTCCATATGGAAAGATGGTTTTGTGTGCACAAATGAATTCATTTTCAAGAAACAATCTGTCATAGTAATTTTTTTGAATACACAGAATACTAATTTCAATGTTATCGAACCCATGTTTAGAAAAATGTTCGTATTCAAATTTTGATTCATTAAAGGAAGTTGCATTATTTGAAAAATTTTTTATGTGATTCCTGTGTACGTTAATTCGGAGATGCAGAGGGTTGCTGGTTTGACCTATATATGACATATTACATTTTTTACATTCAATTTGGTAGATACAATTATATGTTTTACAGAAGACAAGATTATTGTTACAATTGATCTGATTACTATTAGCAAACGGACAAGTTTTACATCTATTAGAATTACAAGATTTAAATTTAAGTGTGTTATTTAGTGATGCATGGCTGTACGATTGAAAGTTATATGAAGTGAACAAAGAATACTGGCTGGATGTACCGAATGAAGATGGAATAGTCATAGAGGATAAAGGATAATGTTGGTAGCTGGATAACGATCTAGGAGAACCCCAACAAGTTCTCGAATACCGAGCTTGGATGTCAGAAAGCATCCAGTTGCCAGTCGCTAATTTTTTATAATAAGACATCATGTAATAGGGAATGATAGTAACCTTTATTTCCCCAAAATAAAGGCACTTGCATTAAAAAAAGAGACTCTTTAGCCAAGAATGCACCTTAATTCAATTACAAAGGTGGAGACACAATTACAACATAAGAAAGATACCATTATTTTTCAAACTAATAGATCATCTAAAACACTTAGAAAATATATAAACTAATGTGTAGACACATTAAGACCCGGATTAAATAAATGCTTAGGAATAAGCAAAACTAGGATAGATAGTGGAAAAATATACATATACACATTGACTATTCCAGAATAAATTGATTCAAATTAACATCCATCAATACAACATGAAACACAATATTTTACTTCAGAACTAATATAATCTAAGAATAATACAAATATATATATATATATATATATATATATATATGAAACTCCAATGTTAGATTAGAGATAAGTTGTGACTTATAAATATAACTGAAAATATAAAATAGTTACATATAAAACCTAATTTAAACAATTTATAACCAGGGAAAAAAAATTGCAGATTTAGCTAATTACTTGCTAATTATTGCTTTCCCTATATGCATATGTATAGGGAAAGTATTGTGATAGGTATACATTGTGATAGGCCTTGGGTATATAATCCACCTTGTTTTTTCCTTTTGTAACCGTTCCTCTTTTGGACTTCTGGTTCGTTGGTTCTCTTTCACTGACGAAGGGGGTCCAGCGTATCCTCGAAACAGCTGTATGCTGTATTATTGTGTTTTATTTGTGCTTTCATACATTGCTCATTTTTTCTTATCCTTTGCACAAAGATTATTGTACTTATTGATTGCGATAGGGTAGAAAATTCGAGTTTTCGATGGAAGAGCACGTTTCAAGAACCCATGAACTCAAATCGGACGTTTCTGAAGTTATGTCCGTGTGTTCGTCAGTCCTTGGATGCTGTATTTCACGAACGAATGGAACATTTCGAACAAAATTTGGTACAAATATGACAATCGGGGAATACTGGAACCTTAATGATTTTAAACGCAGTCGACTGTTCGAGAAAACCTCTATATATTCGAATGAAATTAAAAAAAAAATCATTAAAAAATCAGAATCTTCAATAATGCTACTTAAGGGATAATTTCTTATATAATTTTTTTTATTTAAAACTTGAATAACACAGACTTTAGAAAGCTAGCACGAACCGTCCTCTAGATATTGCACATTTTTCAAATAAATTTATCCCAAAAAATCACGTATTAACTATTGTGAAATATGTTCACTCTTCACATTTAATATTATGGGATAAATTTGTTGACATCATTCACGTGGATCTAGGTCTTTTTATTCACAAGAGAAGATACCTTAGGTAATGATTTTGTATTTTGACTGCTAACAATCAGTTCTTAGCGATTTATATACGAGAAAAGTTCTTCTCTCTGATTGTCTGTTATGCTTGGCGATATATTCGGCGAACTTGGTTGCTTATTTAGCGAAATATCGCCAACTTGACGGTATTTCGCCTAGATTGACGAAAATATCGTCATAATTGCAAAAAGTAATACAAGGTAGGATCAAAAAGTTCGGAGACTGTGCTGATATTTCCAACCCGTATTGTAGGAGAGGGGAACTATTTTACCGTGGCGTAAAGGCACATGTGACGCGAGATGTGAAAAGGAAGAAGCAGATGTTTTTCCAGACAATGCGTGTCACTGAACTACAGTCGTTCGCGTTCGTCGAAAATGGAAATAGGCGTTTGAAGAACAACGTGCGAATATCAAATTCTGCCAGCGTTTGGGGAAATCGCAGAAACATTGCACCTGCTGCAGCAAGTGCAATGTTTTCATTTTCGTCGAACGCGAACGACTACAGTTCAGTGTCACGCATTGTCTGGAAAATCACCTGCTTCTTTCTTTTCACATCTCACGTCACATGTGCCTCTGCACAATGGTAAAATAGTTCCCCTCTTCTCCAATCAGGGTTGGACCAAGACCAAGACGCTTGCTTACGGGCTTCCATGGGACTAAGTCCCTCACGCCCACATCAGAAAGTAAAAATGTCCACTTTAGATGGTTATAGCAATATATGAAGGTCGTAGATGCACTCTTTCAGATATGAGGTGCTGTGTTGAAGTTCACTGGTGGCGATGTTGTGCCACCCTCATCTTGGTTGGTGTTGAAAGGACTAGACTGAGTACTGAGCTGTGGTAGCTGTAAGAGAAGGGGGAGGGCGGGGCCAAGGGCAGGCGGCCAATGGAAAACTGCGAAGTGCAGAATCAGGGTTGGAGATATCAACAGAGTCTTCGAACTTTTTTATCCTACCTTGTATAAGCATGTATTGCATCAGGATCTGTGCACAGGAGAGTTACGTGACAAGAGACCGAGAGGAATTGGGAACTGTTAACTATACATTAATTGGATGGCCATTGACCATTCTATGTCATTTCTCTCCACCAAGTAGCTAAACAGTGCTGGATTTAGTTGACCATTTTAATACGATACTTTTGAAAGGTCTTGAGGGAGTTCATTATGCTATGCTATATCCCGTGCTAGTTTTGCAAAAGATGTTAATCCCGTGCTAGTCTTGCAAAAGATGTTAATTCCGTGCTAGTCTTGCAAAAGTTTCTCTCGACCAAGTAGCTAGACAGTGCTGTATTGAGCTGCTTATTTTAAAATTCTACTTTTATGAGGTTTTGAGGGAGTTCATTATACGATGCTATATCTCGTGCTAGTCTTGCAAAATGTATGATCTATGATTAGTGATGGTAAATGATGAGTCCACAAATGGATGAAAGGGGCCTGTTGAGTTTAGCAATGAAGCCGGTTTCCGATTTAGAGTCCGTAGATAACTTATGATCCAGGAAGGTCTTTTCCTTGCCCCACATGAATAGTTTACTTTTTTTCAGGCCAGAATGTAGCAGAAGATATCTATATATAATCACCGTTGAGATTTGTCCAGGCAGGAACTGGCTAGAACCATTAAATTTGTCCGGTTATTTTTTTTTATATTTCGCCAGCTGTCGTATTTCTTTTATATAGCAAAGTAATGGTGCACCGCGGCGCACTTGAATGATGGTGAGGGACGCCGAGGGTGGTTGTGATTATTATCATTCACCTTATGTTTCACTGGAAGTAATTTATGAAAACTAAATGCAACCACAAGGAAGCTTCTGTAGCCATCGCTGTCACAGGAGAGCTTCTGTAGCTATTGCTGTCACAGAGGAGTTTATGTAGCCATTGCTTTCACAGAGGAGCTTCTGTAGCCATCGCTGTCACAGGAGAGCTTCTGTAGCTATTGCTGTCACAGAGGAGTTTATGTAGCCATTGCTTTCACAGAGGAGCTTCTGTAGCCATCGCTGTCACAGGGGAGCTTCTCTAGCCATCGCTGCCACAGGGGAGCTTATGTAGCTATTACTGTCACAGATGAGTTTCTGTAGCCATTGCTGTCACAGAGGAGCTTCTGTAGCCATTGCTGTCACAGGGTAGCTGATGAAAGAATGTAGTTGGTCAAGGGAGTCATGAACTCAAATGTTTTGAAAACCACTGTAGCAAAGTGATAGTTGAAAATTAAATAAAGCAAAACTGCCTCCAATAGGCTCTCCATCACCCGAGCGGTGATGGAGAGCACTTAACAGTTTTATGATCAGTCCACTCTTGTTCCATGTTAATCAATGTCTGTTTTCAGCACTAATTGCAGCATTTTTAGACTAAACTGCCCTTTTTGTCGTCTAGAATGTCTGGGTTTATTTTATCTTTTCAGATTTAACGCTTCTTAAGATTGCCATTCAACTCATTAATGAGTTTTTTTCTCTGTGGGTTTTTTTCTTGGCTGCAATCAGTTCTTACGTTTGGCAGACGTAGTAGAACGTCCGACGTATTAGTTGGGAAAGAAGGCTGTAGCAGTTCATCCAACCGGAGTGCAATGGTAGGTTCGTCGACCTAATCGGCTTGCTCGCCGTCGGTGCTACTTTTATCCTTTTGGAACTGTCAAGATTGACTTTTCAACCTAGAAGTGTCAAGAGTGTGTTTTTGAATTTAAGTTGGTGTGATGAAAAACACCTTCAGAAATTGTTTTCGCCTTTGCAAAGGCGGATATCTTTAACTGGGTTGAAGTAATGCGTATATAAGCCATTTCAAATGAACAGTTTGTGATACCTCCCATCCCACCCCACCCCACTACAAAAAAAATCTCATGGATTACACATGGCCATAGCTTTCACAGTGGAAGCTAGTTCACTTTGAAAGCTAAAAACGGTTGTTTACTCAGTTTTGCCTTCATATGCCCATTATGCGTACTTTGACGAACTAGACAGTTTATTACTGAAATATTAGTGCGCTTTGCCCTCTAGCGGTCTTTAAATATAATAACCAGTTTTTGTTACAATCTTTTTCTTAGTAAGCTCTGCGTTTGCTACGCGGGCGTGAAAGTCCTCGCCTCCTTCTGTTGCCCCAGCCCTCTTTTTACGAGGGCGCAAAAGTCACAAAGCAGCAAAATCGGGTCCAAATTTATAGTGAGCAAGCAAAGCAGATCAAATTGGTTCATAGCAAAGTCGAAAATACAATATGAAAATTGCATCAAAATCGGAGTAAGCGTCGCCTAATAAATACATTTATAAAAATTATGAATTAAAAAGTCGCTAGGGGGACGTTTCAATATGAATTGATTTTTATTGAAGTAGAATTTTAACGTTTGAAGTTAATATCGTAGAAACGGAATTTCTTCAGGAAATGTCTATAATAATGTTACAATCTTTTATTTTTAAATCCAAATCTCAATCTGGTTAATTCGTAAAACTAGATTTTTGCTTTTTAATCGCTTCATCAGTAGGCGAGCGAAAAACGCCTCTCCAAACATTAAGAAATTATATTTACCGCTCACTCATTCCCGGTAAGTAGTGTCACATGACTTCCACTGGGGAGCGGTAGCCCAGTGGTTAGCGCGCGGGAATTGCACTTGGTAGGCCCGGGTTCGATTCCCTCCGCTGCAAAAACTGCCGTCATGTTCCGCGAAGTACGATCACGTTTAACATGTGGATCCTTAAGTCCTTCCGAGAGGTTGGTGGTAGGGGAAGGAGGGTACGGTCCCTGTGAATGCCTCCCCCACTGGATTCCGGTCTAAATTGGGTGGCTCTTCCCGGCCGTCCAAACAGTTACCTTACACCTTTCTGGTAGGTTGGAGGTCTGGGTCTCAACAACAACAAAAACATGACTTCCACTTCCCTTGAGGAGCGTGAAGAAACTCGAGTAAAAAGACACACAGACTTTCTGGATGAAAGTTATTACAGTAGAAGTTTATAATTAAATGATGAATTTAATTGTTAAAAAAAAATTACAAATAAAATTACAACAAAAATAATTAAAGTTTCGCAGAGCTAAGGCATGACGATGACAAAATTGGAAGACCTTACCTCGAAGACTTTATTTTTGACGGAATTTAAAAATTTGAGCATTACGTCGTTTTGAAATGAAAGTTAAAAAAAAAAAAAAAAAGGAAAGTTACGACAAAAAGAATAAAAATTCTGTCTTGACTCGTCACGGTGACAAATGTTGCAGCCCATACCTGGAATTTTTTTTTTTTTTAATTTAAATTTTGAGCAATACGTCGAAAAAGCGTGAAACACGGATTTTCATGGAAACACCGTGTTTTTTTATTTTTTCAGAGAAAGCTTATAATGACTTTGCATACTTATATTTAAAATTTTTATTTGTAAAACTCGAGATTTTAGAAATCTGTATTTTTATCGTTACTACTAACGGCGCCAGCTGTCTGACATTTTTCAGTCCCAGCTCTGAGAATCGATAAAAAGGTGGTGGTGGTGTGTGTGTGTGTGTGTGTGTGGGGGGGGGGGGGGATAGTGATAGCGGAAATGCTGGCTTTTTTTTATAAATGGGCTTCAATGAGAAATTCGGGATTTTTTAAAATCTGTACAAAAAAAAATTGACTTTATAAAAAAAATCCGGCTTCTAGAGGGGTCCTGCAAATTTATGCTTATTAACTTTTGTTAAAAAAAATCTGATGTGAGCAGCACATGACTTTCCCTGCAGACTTATATTAACGTTCTATTTATTTTAATTAAATTTATTTCACTTTTAATTCAATTTTCGTTCTCATTCGATAACCGGACTTATTTTCAAAGGTGGCGTAGGGAAAGGACGAAAAACAAAAATATCTCGAGAACGGCTAGTCCTAGTGTAATGGGGTTGGTCTTATTCTTTTCGTCGTTAAAAATTACGTATTAAATCAGCATTTAATGGGTATATTTGAGTATACCCAGTTTTTTATTTTAGATTGGCAATTTTTGCTGGCCATTTTGCAAAAAAAGGCAGGTTATTTTTTTCTGAATCGTACCAAAATCTAATCAGCACCAGGGTGACCTATACGTGACTCATCTACCGAATTTTGTGAAATTCGGTCCATTAGTTTTTTAGCTACAGTGGATACAAGCTTTTGCGAGCCATTTCTCAAAAAAGGCGGGTTCTTTTATTCCGAATCGTACCCAAAACTAATCAGCACCAGCCCCGGCCACAAGTGACTTACCTACAAAATTTTGTGAAATTCGGTCCATTAGTTTTTTAGTTAGAGTGGATACAAAATCTGCACAGACAGACAGACACACAGACAGACACACAGACAGACAGACACACAGACAGACACACAGACACACACACAGACGTCACGCTAAAAATGGTTTTTTCGTATTCTAGAGGTCTCGAAACGTGTAGATCCGTCGAAAACTCGAGTTGCGATTTTCGGCATGATTCCAATACTTTCCCTATACATTACCATGTATTGCAGGGAAAGTAAAAAAACAAACCGATTCTATATTTTTGGATCTTTAGCGCGCACCTTTCTTTTTACTCTAATTTTGGAGAGGTTTTTTTTTACAAATATTTAAAAATCTATCAAATGTTTCGATTTTTCGAAGGTTTTAGGATTATTTTTAATTTGATATATAAGAAAAAGCGAGCTTCTAGGTCGAGTAGGAGCTCTGGAATAAGCAGAACATACATACATACATACATATATAGATACGCGATTGCGTTTTAATAGTATAGATGGAAGATGATGAATATAATTTTAAATTTTCATTTTTTTTTAAATTTATTGTCCAGGTCGCCCAGCTCACCCAAAGGGTGTAGAGCAGTTACAAAGGATGGTCGAGAAAACACACAAATACGCACACATACAAAAAAATACATAGACATACATATTGGCTGACATACGTACATACATATTATTTGATATGCGTGTTATAGACATATGTATATATACAGTTATGATATTATATTTTACTCAATGTACAAGGTTAGAAGTAAGTCCAGAAAAAAAAAAAAAAAAAAAGAAGCATTTTTAAAACAAAAGATGAAATACATGCACTAATAGAACAGCGCAAAAAGACTTAGTTACATTGATCGAGAAAAATTAAAGGCATAAATTCTCATAAACTAAAAGTTAACAGATAATATCGGAGATTTTCTTTGCAATCAAAATACAGTTTTTAATCCGGTTAATAGAGGCTTTGTTTTTTCACACATTCGAGAACCAGATAGGATAATTCTTAAGAAAAGGCATTGTTTGTGCAATATCCTTGGTGACGCGGATCCCTCTATATTATCCTCTCCTATATGACTAAAAATTTCCATTTGTTAATGCCTTTTCTTAAGAATTATCCTATCTGGTTCTCGAATGTGTGGAAACCCCGATCTGGGATTTCCACACATTCGAGAACCAGATAGGATAATTCTTAAGAAAAGGCATTAACAAATGGAAATTTTTAGTCATATAGGAGAGGATAATATAGAGGGATCCGCGTCACCAAGGATATTGCACAAACAGTTTGATGCTGATTTAATTTTGAAAAAGTGTAAATAGTCCCCAAAATCACCATGCCTAGTAATTTATATAAATAAAATTAAAAATCTGTCTGTCTGTCTGTCTCATTATCACGAGAGAACGGCTGAATCGAATTTACTGAAATTTTGTGTGTAGCTTTGAAATAGCCTCACTTAAAATTTTGATCATGTTTCGAGTTTCTAAGAAGTTGTCGAGATATTAAAGGAAAACGAAACTTTTTCCTAGGAGTTCTACTCTCTAACTCCCTGGTTCCTCCAAACGAAATAAGGTTGGAAATAGCTGGTTTAAAACTTGAAAGTGAATTAAAACGTTATCTTTGAGTTTGGTGAGAGTTTATTGCGCTAATTAGTTGCTTTTGAAAATCGCAGGTTTGAAACATGAGTGTAAATGGGAACTCTATCACCGTGGTTTATTTTTCACAGGCTCTTACTCAACAATGAAAAGTATCAAGAAATCAAAATGGCTATTTAATTATCAGAATTTTATGAGGAAGATTCTTTCTTATATTATGTTGCTCAGTAACGCAATTAAATCAAACGTGTTTGTTAATTTTTATTATTATATTTTCGATTTGAATAATGAAAAATCTGATGTGGGTAGCACATGACTTTCCTTATATAATGCAATGAATTTACTACTCTTACTGTTAAAAAATGTTATTCTTATAGTAGGTACTTATATTCTTTCCAAGGTATTGAATTTTCTTCAATTAGTCGTCATTTTCATTGATTTAGCGTCAGTTTTATACATTTGGCGAGTTTTTCGTTAATTTAGCAACATTTAAAAAAGTCGCCAAGTTGACAACATTCCACTAAATTCGTCGCCAAAATCTCGTCATGCGTTATGGACGGAGAAATAAGCTATTCTTACAAAAGATAAATGACTATTGGCGTTCAAATACAAAAGTATTACTCAAAGTATCTTTTTTTATGAATGGAACGAGCTAGATCCACGAGAATGATGTCACCCAATTTATCGCATGGTATTACATATGAAAAGTGAATATGTTTCTGAATAGGAATTGTTTATTTTATTTTATATGACTTTTTGATAAGTTTTCTGAAAAATGTGCAATGTCTCGAGAACGGTTCATGTTAGCGTTCTAAAATTTATGTCAATCCTTTTCTAATGAAAAATTACATAAGAAATGTCTATTTGTGTAACTTTGTTAGAGGTTTTGATTTTTTGACGATTTTTTCAAAATTTTACTTGAAAATTTAGGGGGGGTTCTGAACATTCGATTGCGTATAAAAGCAATAGGCTTCCAGTGTTTACGGATTGTAATTTTTGTACCAAATTTCGTTCAAATCGGTCCATTCGTTCGTTAGTTATCGTCTCCACAGACTCACTGACACACACACACACACACACACACACACTCACAGACATCATTTCAAAAATGTTCGATTCGTGATCAGGGACGCTTGAAACGTGCTCTTCCGTCGAAAACTCGAATTCGAATTTTCGACCCCGTCACAATACTTTCCTTATACATTATTGTATATAAGGAAAGTAAAAATGGCTATTTAACACCAGGAGCTCAAAATTTGAAGCATCCATCGCCTTGAGTAAAATATATAACTTTTACATATGAATTAGTGATGATTAGACTTGAGTTATCTGAATTTGTTTTCAAAAGTGGGTTTTGCTATTTGAAAAACCCAGTTAATACAAAGTTTATTTGGAAGATGGCCCCTTATGCAAATTAGATGCACATTTATTTATAGAAGACATTATTCATTTAATTTTACTATACCCCCCGAAGAGCCGTAATAGCGAGCATTGTTTGAATTTTATTTGTCCGACTATACCGATATCAAACCAAAAATTTTGAGATGTAAAAAAATGTAATATTTATTTCTATCCCATTGTTTCTCTCGCCTCCCCCTTGCGAACATGAAAACTGAAGAATAAACATTGCATGTATAAACATTGAGTTTTATGAAGAGATGCATTATACAAAAGCTACAACTAGGTACATTTTGAATTAAACTGAAAAATAAGACTTCGTACAGCAATTAAGTGATAAAAAGCATTAGCTGGTTTAGATGGCAAAGCATAGCCTTTTTCAGGATAAAAGGTAGACATTTTATCAATTAATTATTTCACTGCAAGTAACCCCTGTCCATGTGTTGAGTTTCTAGGCTCAGGGGTAGTTGATATATTAATAATAATAATAATAATAAAAAAAACGCACCCATAGAAATAGCATTTCCGAAACTTTATTTGAAAAAAAAAAAAAAATATGATGTGGGCAGCACATGACTTTCTCTGCAGATTTAAATTCATATTTTCTTTATTTCTTTAAGAACTCATTAAATTGAGTTTAATTGCACAAAATGACATTACATTTGCATTTTTAATTCAATTTCTGCTTTTATTTGGTAATTGCACATTTTTCCAAAGGCGGCATAAAAAAATACGAAAAATCCCAAATATCTCGAGAATGGTTAGTTCTAGAGTAATAGAGTAGTTCTTATTTTTTCCCTCGTCAAAAATTGCGTATAAAACAAGCATTTAATTGATACATTTGAACATACGTAGTCTTTTTTTAGATATTGGCAATTTTTGCGGGCCATTTCATAAAAAAGGCAGGTTGTTCTTTTCCGAATCATACCGAAATCTAATCAGCACCAGAGTATCCCACATGTGATTTATCTACCAAATTTTGTGAAATTTGGTCAAATTGTATTTCAGCTAGAGTGAATACATGAGATTTTAGCGGGCCATTTCGCAAAAAAAGGCGGGTTCTTTTTTTTCGAATTGTACCAAAAACTAATCAGCACCAGGGTCATACCCAAGGGTCTTATCTACCAAAATTTATGAAATTCGGTCCATTAGTTTTTGAGTTAGAATGGATACATACATTGTACAGACACACAGACAGATAGACACACACACAGACGTCACGCTAAAAATAGTTTTTTCGTATTCTAGAGGTCCCAAAACGTGTAGATCCGTCGAAAACTCGAGTTGCGATTTTTGACACGATTCCAATACTTTCCCTATACATTACCATGTATTGCAGGGAAAGTAAAAATGATATCATGCTGCTTAGTAACGAAATTAATTCAAATGCGTTTGTACGACAGAATAATCAATAAATAGATATAAAAATAAATTTTATAAATGAACGACATTGTACTTTCGATAGGGGTATATCTGTTACAACTTTGAAATATGAAATTACGGGATTGATTGATATTTTTTAATTTCTGAAGCATCTGTTTTATTTTACAAAGATTTTTCAAATTCATGTACTTTTTACTGTGTTTAATACTTTCTACTGTATTTAACCGATTGCTACATCAGGATACAAATGGCATAAATATATCTTTTGCTACCCTTTTAGTGTATGCTTTCAGTATATCTTTTGCTACCCTTTTAGTGTATGCTTTCAGTATATCTTTTGCTACCCTTTTAGTGTATGCTTTCAGTATATCTTTTGCTACCCTTTTAGTGTATGCTTTCAGTATATCTTTTGCTACCCTTTTAGTGTATGCTTTCAGTATATCTTTTGCTACCCTTTTAGTGTAATTTCGACGTATGTTGACCAAACTTTCATTTTTTTTACTTTCCCTGCAATACATGTTGATGTATAGGGAAAGTATTGGGATCATGCCGAAAATCGCAACTCGAGTTTTCGACGGATCTACACGTTTCAAGACCTCTAGAATACGAAACAACCATTTTTAGCGTGACGTCCGTGTGTGTGTTTGTGTGTCTGTCTGTGCAGATTTTGTATCCACTCTAACTAAAAAACTAATTGACCGAATTTCATAAAATTTGGTAGGTAAGTCATTTGTGGGCGAATCTGGTGCTGATTAATTTTGGGTATTATTTGGGATAAAAGAACCCGCCTTTTTTTGCGAAATGGTCCGCAAAAGCTTGCATCCACTCTAGCTAAAAAACTAATGGCCCGAATTTTACAAAATTCGGTAAATAAGTTGCTTGTGTGTTACTCTGGTGCTGATTAGATTTTGGTACGCTTCGGAAAAAAATAACCTGCCTTTTTTTGCGAAATGACCCGTAAAAATCGTCAAAATCTAAAGTAAAAACTACGTATGCTTAAATATATCCATTAAATGCTTGTTTTATACGTAATTTTTAATGAAGAAAAGAATAAGATCAACCCCATTGCACTACGACTGCCGTTCTCGAGATATTTTTGTTTTTTCGTATTTTCCCTACGCCACCTTTGGAAATAAGTCCAGTTACCAAACGAGAACAAAAATTGAATTAAAAATGAATTATATTTAATTAAAATAAAGAGAACGTGGATATAAGACTGCAGAGAAAGTCATCTGTTGCCCACATTAGATTTTTATTAATTTGTTTACAAATGGGACTTTTTAGATTTCACAATGCTGATAATTTTGTATAATAAAGATTAGTAATTCTTATGCATATTTTTTAAATGAATTAAATTAAATATTTTAATAAAATATTTTGAAGAACAATTTCATATAGAATACTAATAGAATTTGCATATTTTAATTACGAGCAACGCCGAGTTTATTTGCTAGTATAATCTGTATTAACACAAATCAGTGAAATGCATTCAATTCACCGGGTAGACTGAAATGCTGCCAACTCGAATAAAATATTTTAAAGTAGTTTAAAAAATTAGGGAAGAAAGAGAAAGATATAAGTTTTGTTCATTTTGAAAATGATTGTGATGCGATTAGATCCGAAGTAATATGCAATATGTATATATGAAAAAGTCGATATATTGATAAACTTTGTCATTCTGTTCTCAAAGGGCGTTGATATACAAAATATCTAATGCAATGATTACATTATTTGTCAAAGAAAAATTCTCAGAAGAGTGCAGAAGTCATCCTTAATTCCTTGATGAGTTTTGGCTCCCTGCCTTTTAAACTTATTCTTTGACAAGAATAGTACCCAATTTTGCGAAACTACCACTCTTGTATTGTTCGGAAAAAATCTGTTATTTCGAAATATTCCTGACAAATCCCCTCGTCCCTAATTCACACTGGGTTAGGACACAGGGGGGGGGGGGGGGGGGGTATTTGCTCAAGAGTTCTCTGCTAATGACATTTAGATGATGCCAAGAATGCAGAGATTGAGAAAATTTTGCTCTGTTGGGTCTGAACTTTCTCTGTCTCGAACGTTTATTGGCAACAGTTCAAATATATATATTTTTCTTCATTTCAGCGTGAACCATGCAGTTAGAAAGAAGGAGATACAACTCTTATGGATGGAAATGCCATCATGCTTTGATAATTATACCCAGGGGACGCTAGTGTTAATAAAGTAGTCGCTATTGTTAGTTGACACATCGGAAAGGCGCAGTATTTAGTATATGTATTCTGGATAATTTTTAAATGAAAGGTTCCTCTCATTATGAATATAATTAACCAGTATTTTTTAATAGTTGTAGGATAGAGTATAGAATATGGGGAGATAAAATAAATTGAAAGGTAAAATTATTTTGAATACGTAGGATTATTCTTTAGTGTTTCTGTTCTAATTTGCATTACGCTAATAATTTATTACCTTCCTTATATACATAATGTATAAGGAAAGTATTGTGACGAGGTCGAAAATTCGAATTCGAGTTTTCGACGTTTTAAGCATCCCTGATCACGAATCAAACATTTTTGAGGGGATGTCTGTGTGTGTGTGTGAAAGTATGTGTGTGTATGTGAAAGTATGTGTGTGTGTATGTGAAAGTATGTGTGTGTGTGTGTGAAAGTATGTGTGTGTGTGTGAAAGTATGTGTGTGTGTGTGAAAGTATGTGTGTGTGTGTGTGTGTGTGTGTGTGTGTATGTGTGTGTCAGTGAGTCTGTGGAGACGATATCTCACGAACGAATGGAGTGATTAGAATGAAATTTGGTACAAAAATCACAATCCGTGAATACTGGAAGCTTATTGTTTTTAAACGTAATCGAATGTTCAGAACCCCCCTAAATTTTCGAGTGAAATTTTGAAAAAATCATAAAAATCAAAACCTTTAATAAAGTAACGCAAATAGACATTTTTTATGTAATTTTTCCTTAGAAAACGATTGACATAAACTTTAGAACGCTAGCATGAACCGTTCTCGAAATATTGCACATTTTAAAAATAAATTTATCAAAAAATCCCATAAATTAAAAAAAATATTAACTGTTGAGAAACATGTTCGCTTTTCATATGTAATATCATGCGATAAATTGGGTGACATCATTCTCGTAGATCTAGCTCGTTCCATTCATGAGAAAAGATACTTAGCGTGATACTTTTGTATTTGAACGCCAATAGTCATTTATCTGCTATAAGAATAACTTATTTATTCGTCCATAACGCTTGGCGATGTTTTGGCGACGAATTTGACAGAATGTCGCCAACTTGGCGACTTTTTGAAATGTTGCCAAATTAACGAAAATCTCGCCATATGGATGAAAATGACGATAAATCTATGAAAATGACGACTAATTGTCGAAAATTCAATATCTTGGAAAGAATGAATATAAGTATCTACTATAAGAAAATCTATTTTTTGACCGTAAAAGTAGTAAATTCATTGCATTATATACGGAAAGTCATGTGTTGCCCACATCAGATTTTTTTTACAAAATTGTCAGGTTAAATAAGTATTTTTTGGTCTTTCGCCATACAAATACATACAATACAGGACTATCTTACCCCAGCGCCATCTGAATTGTCTCAAACGATATTGGCGTTTCCTTAATATGAAGCTTTAACTCCTGATTTTTACTTCCATGGTGTGAACTATACTCATAGAAGGAGTCGTGCGCAAGAATCAAGATTTCATATTTGTTATAAATAATTACGTTGCTCGAGAGTTAAGATGCCAAGTCTCTTCTTAAGAATCACCGGAACACGCAGCGAATGTTCGGGTGAAAAAAAAATAATTAGCATAAAAATATTAAATTTAAGAAAGTTTTTTAAAGTATTTTTAACAGTATTTTTATTTGCAGAATTTTTAAAACGAATTTAAAACTATTTAAATCCTTTTTAAATCTGAACTGTTTACCCGAAAACCTTGAAATGTAGCATGAAATTAGTGGCCTAATAATAACAAATTCTTATAAACAGAAAGTGAAAAAAAGTAAATAAATCGGTTAATAGTGAGAAAAGTATATAAGCAATCGGTTGAGTTATAAACGGCAGGCAAAGACAGGCATTTTAGTTCTCATTATACCACGGGTAGGTGTAAAAAGAAAATCTGTATATTCTGTATTCGGTATCACTGCATAAATAAAACTTTTGTCAAAAAGATAATGTATCACAGAAGATATTTTGCTTGCAAACACATTTCCGAATTTTTAACTTTATAAATTAGCGCGGTACAAAAGGGAAAATATTTTTATCCACAAATCTGCTGAAGCAATGAAAGAGAAACAGACAAAACTAGGTTTTCATTTCCCTTTATTCAGCACTTTCCTGTAGGGGAATAAAACTTATATCAGAATATTCCATAGACTCATTGCGTGAAGAAAAAAAATCATTCAAATCCATGACGAACTTCAAGCGATATTGCACGTAAAATCGTTTAATTGAATTTTGCCTTTCATATATTAGATTTCTCTAAGCTCTTATACTGTAAACAATGCTTTGACATTTTAAGCAAGAAGCACAAATAACACTCACTTACTCCTCCTTCTTTTATACCCACTGCTCGACGCAAATGTCATACGGTTACAGAGTGATAATTCTACCTTTTAATTCTAAAGATTTGGCTGTTAAAGAAGAATAGAAGAATAATGTTTTTAAGTGCACAGAAATTACCTTAAAAAAAGAAGTTTAAGGATGTATAGAGCAAACAGAAAATACATAATATGACTCGTTTGATTTTATACTAATGGGGATTAAAAATAATTTAGACGTTCTCGGTCATCCCTTTCTTAATGGACAGGATAGATTTATGAGAGAGAAGGGGGGGGGGGGGGGGGAGGGATTTACACACGACATGGAACTAAAAATCTATCATTAATAATAAATATTTTCAATAGTTTTAATAACAAATATTTTCAATAGTTTTAATAATAAATATTTTCAATAGTTTTAATAACAAATATTTTCAATAGTTTGATCAGAAGAAAACAGCTGACGATTTCGGTATTTAAAGCGTAAGAAACTATTATACAATGGTTACAAATGGAATAAAAAGCTGCATAAAAACTTGAATATAAAACAAAATAAATAGAACCGTCCTCTATAAATGTAGATTGAATTATCTCAAGAACTGTTTACATCAATGAAGCCTATAAAGGAAATTTAGAATATTTTTTTTCTGTGTGTGATGGAATAAAAACGAATTGTGTGTCCCTAGTCATTCTCGAGTTATAGCTGGAAAAATGTGGGAACAAAATATTTTGCGATTTATAAATTTTTACTTTCTTATTTTATGCAATATAGTATAGAGAAAGTATTGTTTTCACGAAAATTTTCGAATTCGAGATTTTAATGCCAATATATGTCTCCTGAATAAGTTTAAACTATTTTTGGAGTGATGCCCGTTTGTCTGTGGTCGATTTTTTTGTGTACACTATAGCGGCCACAAATATTAATGGATTTTCAAGAAACTTTATATCCGGCTTTATTTTAGAAAAACAAAATCTAGAACTAGATAGAATTTTTTTAAATTCGAGGGAAAACTTCGAAATTATATATTTCTTTTAATATAGCAGCATAGGACAAAATTTGACAAAATCGTACTTAAAAGGGTTTATTTGTGTCTCAATGATTATGGAACTTCATAGTTTAAATCATTGTTGTGAAAAATAGCCGCTATATAATTTTTTTTGTTCGTGACGTCATTAACTCCCCTCTCTAGGGCAAGTTACTTCCCCGGGGATGCAGTGTTATGTATGGTATGAATCAAAAGAAATTTTTTAAGCCCTTTAAAGTGAAGGGTAACACGTTATAATTTGCAATCATTTGGGCCCACAATACAGATTTTTCAAAAAATTTCTTGTAAAAAGAAACAAGTTACTAAAACTGAATTCTGGTATTAGAATGTCGAGTTGAGCCACACTTCAGCTAATTCTAGCAGAATGTTAAGATTTTAGATTTTTGCCATTATTTATAGTTAGGTCCCACGTGTATACAAATGCCAATGATATCTACTATAATCTCTTCATTGAAAGGATGCGGATTGAGAAAACTTTAAGTACACAACTTACCTTTACGATTGTATCCACTAGCTGTTGTCTTTACCGTTGAAATGGCTGTTGACTTTACTGTTGATTTCTGTCTTCCAACACACCAGGATTGAAAATGAAGAATTCCTCCCCGTGTTCGTAGACTAAGTTTGGCACGTTTACGTCATACGCAACACAAGCAACAGTCACCTGCGTCGAATCCCTGCGGTGTTGTTCCTCAGACCCCCACAACCACGTGATTAATGACAATCTTGGAAAAGTACGTCATCCCGATTCACGTATAGTAAGAGAAAGGCATCAATGAAAATGTCGCAGTGGGAAATGTGCGACATTTTCATGTGCGAAATGGCGAAGGTTCATCCTGCTAATGTTCCACGAATGGGACGTCTGCGGTGTGTGCTTGGATTCTGGTCTCGCGATCCTTTCTGGGAGGTGTAAACATGTTCGAAACTAAAATGGCGCAAGTGTGTTAGTGGTATATGATGACTGATGCAGAAACTGGATATTTTCATTTGGATATGTGTGTGTGTGTAGAGAGAGAAAACCATAGCAATCTCTTTTCTCTTTCTTTTTTGTGCAATTCCAGTATGCGTACAACGAGAAAAAGATATAAAATTATATTTATATCTTTTTGCAACGAATTTAATTTTAGAGAGGATCCCGTTACATTCCTAGAAAACGAAAGGAACTAGATTTCGAAGACGCTACCTGGAATCATGAACTGAAAATTATCCAAAATCCCGAGATTTTACCTGGAACCATGAACCCCCATTTCTGCTTGGAATCACATTAGTCTGGAATAAACTTTTGAACATATTTCTCTTTTTTTATAATGTAAAAAAATTGGAGAGAACTCTGCTATTAGATTTTTTTTCTTCTAAATTGTCCATAAATTAATCTTCACGCCCAGGGCTGTTTTGACCGTAGGCAAGTGCTGGGGGCAAATACAGTGGTTTGAAAAACTACTTTATTATTGTAGTGAACTACAACTACAACTACATCATGACAAATGTAGTTAACTACAACTACAAATACTTTTCTTAAAAGTAGTAACTACAAACTACTTTTAAAATGTAGTCACTACATAACTACTTTTATAAGACGAATTTTGCCACAACTTCAATTTTCACAAAAAGTTGAGGATATGGGTATATTGTAGTCATTTAACATACTTATTCTGAATAATTAAAATTGACTGATCAACTTACCAATCTTTACGCTTTTACCCACTTCTGAAAACAGTAAAATAAAATAAAAGTATAAACTTTAAAATCAAAGACAATAGACAAAGACATAGGTTTAAAAGTCCTTTAATTAAAGCGCTTTGGTCGTGTAATTTTTGTACGCCGTGGAAAGGAGATTTTATTAAAGGACTTTTAAACCTACTTTTGGTTGTCTTTGATTTTAAAGTTTAATTGAAGTTGACGCGTATCCATTTTATTTATTAAAAATATAAAATAAAATAAAAGTAAAAACTATTTATTTAAAAACATGTTTGTTCATTTTTAGTAGAATTCGCATTTCAAAATTGCAATCAGATAATCAGGATCTTTTGAGAAACAACACATCTGAATATATCCATATAAAAAATCAACTTCATGAGGCAATGGCCTTCCTGACCCTGAAGCATCCCTGCAGCCCATTCATCGTACATCGTTGCGCAGAACACTAAATTTCATACAAATGAAGAAACGGTGATCACATGATATGTAGAATGGCACCTTGTTTGTTTACTGAAGTAACGTTAAAAGTAGCGTTCAAACTCGATACAAACTAGTGATTTAATGTATCGCGCTACTTGTTACACTAATTATTTTTAAAAGTAGCGCTTTACACTACAAGCTACGAGAAAAAGTAGCGACTACTGTAGTTTCGCTACTTGTAGCGCGCTACTTCCGACTACTGGGCAAGTGCTGGACTCTGGGGACATTCAACTTCGCGGTAAATGTATTTTTTTAAGTTTTATTATAAAAGTTTTATAGGGAATCCTAGAATTTACTTTTGCCTATGGGCCTCTTCATGGGCAAAAGTCGTCAAGTTGGCGACATTCCGCCTTATATAATGCAATGAATTTACGACTTTTACAGTTAAAAAAATGTTATTCTTATAGTAGATACTTATATTCTTCCTAAGATATTGCATTTTCTTCAATTATTCGTCATTTTCATTGATTTAGCGTCATTTTTATCCACTTGGCAAGATTTTTGTTAATTTGGCAACAATTAAAATTTTCTCCAAGGTGGCGGCATTCCGCCAAATTCGTCACCAAAATCTCGCCAAGCGTTATGGACAGAGAAATAAGTTATTCTTACAGCAGATAAATGACTATTGCCGTTCAAATACAAAAGTATTACTCAAAGTATCTTTTTTTCTGAATGGAACGAGCTAGTTCCACGAGAGAGATGTCACCCAATTTATCGCATGATATTACCTATGAAAAATGAACATGTTTCTCAATAGGAAATATTTTTTTTTATTTTATATGACTTTTTGATATTTTTTTTTGAAAAATGTGCAATATCTCGAGAACGGTTCATGTTAGCGTTCTAAAATTTATGTCAATCGTTTTCTAATGAAAAATTATATAAGAAATGTCTATTTACGTAACTTTATTAGCGGTTTTGGTTTTTTGACGATTTTTTCAAAATTTCACTCGAAAATTTGGGGGGGTTCTGAACATTCGATTGCGTATAAAAACAATAGGCTTCCAGTGTTTACGGATTGTGATTTTTGTACCAAATTTCATTCGAATCGGTCCATTCGTTCGGCAGTTATCGTCTCCACAGACTCACTAACACACACACACACACACACACAGACATCACTTCAAAAATGTTCGATTCGTGATCAGGGATGCTTGAAACATGCTCTCCCGTCGAAAACTCGAATTCGAATTTTCGACCCCGTCACAATACTTTCCTTATACATTATGTATATAAGAAAAGTAATACTTAAATGATTAAATTAGGTATTTGGTAGGATGCTTGAAGTGTGAGTGTATTTGGAAGGCATCCGCTTTTTATTCGTCCGTTAAGTTTGTGATGTAGTTCTTTTTTATGTTGCTTTGTTACAATATAATTTCTGTTAATTTCTAATTTTAATAGAAATTTTTCAGCTCTTCACACATAAAATTCGTATAAATAGTTTTAAATATGAGGTATTCTCTCATTTAGGATTGTCAATATTTATAACCTCCAATATTGTACGTGTTTGCTTCCTGAATTTCCTACTTTTATATATTTTTTAAATAAAAATTTCTCTTCTAATTTCCAAAAGGAAAACAGATTTCAGCATATTTGGGGTCTTCAAGGTCTTAGCAACATAATATGTCTCCAGAATATGCTGGTTAATGCGCATACTTGAAACATGTTTATATGCGAAATCTTTTGATCATACAACAAGAAGAAAACTAAATTTTATCTTGATTCCTATTTTCTATTCATGTAATACTGCTTAAAATGAAAATTTTTTCAGTACTTTCTCTGCATACATAGTATAATGTATAGGAAAAGTATTGTGTGTCGATTTTTCGAAGGATGAGCAAGTTTTAAGTATCTCTGAACTCAAATAGAACATTTGTGAGGTGATGTCTATACATATACAAGGTAGGATAAAAAAGTTCGGAGACTGTGCTGATATCTCCAACTCTGATTGGAGGAGAGGGGAACTATTTTACCGTGGGGTAGAGGTACATGTGACGCGAGATGTGAAAAGCAAGAAGCAGGTGTCTTCCAGACAATGCGTGCCAGTGCACTATAATCGTTCGCGTTCGTCGAAAACGGAAATGACGTTTGAAGAACAACGTGCGAATATCAAATTCTGCCAGTGTTTGGGGAAATCGCCGAGAGAAACATTGCACCTGCGATTGTCTGGAAAAACCCTGCACTGCGGACCTGTTTCTTCCTTTTCACGTCTCGCGTCGCATGTGCCTCTACGCCACGGTAAAATAGTTCCCCTCTCCTCCAATCAGGGTTGGAGATTTCAGCACAGTCTCCGTTTTATCCTACCTTGTATATGTGTATGTATGTATGTATGTATGTATGTATCTGTGTGTTCGTGTGCGTGTCAGTGAGTCTGTGGGCGCTATATCTAAAAAATGAATGAAATGTTAAAAAAAATGGGTACGATTATTAAAATTAGTGAATACTGTAATCCTATCAATTTTAAAAGCAATCAGATGTTCGGAAGGTTTCAAATGAATTTTTGAAAGGAAAAATCAGGACCATCAATAATGATAAATAAATAATCATCTCAGACATAATTTTTTTTATTAGAAAGCGAATGATATAAACGTTAGAATGCTAGCATGAATCGTTTTCGAGATATTGCATATGATTTATAAATGAATTTTTGAAAAATCCATTAAAAAAATTAAGATCTTTAGTATTGCTAAATAAATAATCATTTTATATGTAATTTTCATTCGAAAATGAATGACAGACTTTGAAACACTTGCATGAATTGTTCTCGAGATATTACACGTTTTTAAAATAAATTTATCAAAAATTTATATAAAATTAAAAAGTTGTATAAAAAATGTATTAAAAAGTAATCATTTAGTGGGGATTCACTTTCAATATATATGCAAAGAAAAAAGTTAACACTATTTTCGTGGCTGTAGTTCGTTCCATTCACAAAAAAATATGATTTTGGTAATAATTTTATATTTTGACACCGAACAATTCGCTAGAAGTCACTTATTACGTAGGATATTAATTAAATATCAACTGCTTTTTAAGGAAGATTTTGCACGTGAGTATGAATAAGTAATTCTATTTGGCTTCATAAGCTGCTAAAACTGCCAAATTTCAATTTAAGTGGCGTTCATTCAATGCCAAAAACATTGTTCTGTGGATCTTAAATACATTTTTATTTCGCTTTGTAAGAAGTAAAATGATTTATTGCATTACGTAGAGAGAGTCATGTGCTGCATACATTAATTTTTTTTTCTAAAACTTTAAATTGTCAATGGCATAATTTATTTTAACTTTAAAAATATCATCTGCTTGTTTGAAAAACAAATTCTGGCAAATAAAAGTTTTAAATTTGCAAGGGAGTGTTTACCTGGAGTTGCAAAATTTTTGCTACAAATTCGTATGGAGTTGGAAAGAAAACATATTTATTTAATGTTTGTCACAATATACCAGAATCTTATGTTCGTTTTTACTTTTCCTGCAATACATGGTAACGTATAGGGAAAGTATTGGAATTATACTGAAAATCGCAACTCGAGTTTTCGACGGATCTACACGTTTCGAGAACTCTAGAATACGAAAAAAACTATTTTTAACGTGACGTCTGTGTGTGTGTCTGTCTGTCTGTCTGTGTAGATTTTGTATCCACTCCAGCTGAAAAACTAATGGATCGAATTTCACATAATTCGGTAGATAAGTCACTTCTGGGACCCGTTGGTGCTGATTAAATTTTGGTACGATTCGGAAAAAGTAACCTGCCTTTTTTTGCAAAATGATCCGCAAAAACCTCCAAAATCTAAAATAAAAGACTACGTATGCTCAAATATATCCATTAAATGCTTGTTTCATACGTAATTTTTAACGAAGAAAAGAATAAAACCAACCCCATTACACTAGGACTAGCCGTTCTCGAGATATTTTAGTTTTTTCGTATTTTCTTTACGCCACCTTTGAAAATTAGTCCAATTATCAAATGAGAACGAAAATTGAATTAAAAGTGAATTAAATTTAATTAAAATAAAGAGAACGGGAATATAAGTCTGCAGAGTCATGTGCTGGCCACATCAAATTTTTTGTTTTGCTAAATGGCCCGCAAAATTCGCCGAAATCTTAAACGAAAGACTACGTATGCTCAAAAATGTCAATTCAATGCTTGTTTTATACGTCATTTTTGATGATGAAAAGAATAAGACCACCTCCATTACTCTAGGACTAGCCGTCCTCGAAATATTTTAATTTTTTCGCATTTCTGCCACGTTACCTTTAAAAATGCGCCCAGTTGCAAAATAAAAGTGCAAATTGAATTAAAAGTGCAAATTTAGCGTGATTTCAAATAATGATACGTGTTATTTTGTGAAATTAAACTATGAATTATTGAAGAAATAAAGGAAAAATGTATATGAATCTGCAGGGAAGGTGATGTGCTGGCCACATTAGATTTTTCTAATTAACATGAATACTTGTCCTGAGTTTATGAATTTTGAAGTAAATGATTTTTTTCATGATTTGGTTCAAATATTCATTCCAAAATGTGGAGGTCCTTTCGATTGTTTTTATTTTATGAAATTTGGTGCGAAATACATCGTTTGAAGGAAAAGTAAGAAGACAATTTCAATGTTCATTTTTTTTATTTTAGGGTTTTCGCACACTAAAATGTTAAAATCGTTGAATAAAGATGAAACACCCTTTCACCTTCCCTGCAATACATGGTACTAAAGTATTGGAATCATGCCGAAAATCGCAAATCGAGTTTTCGACGGTTCTACACGTTTTGGAACCTGTAGAATACAAAAAAACTATACTTTTAGGGTGACGTCTGTGTATTTCTGTGTACGTGCGCCTGTGTGTTTATCTGTGCAATGTATGTATCCACTCTAACTCAAAAACTAATGGACCAAATTTCACAAAAATTTTATAGAAAAGTCACTCGTGCCTGACCCTGGTGCTAATTAGATTTTGGTACGATTCCAGATAAATGAATCTGCCTTTTTTTCTTGTGAAATTGACCGCGAAAATTGCATGTATCCCCTCTAGCTAAATAAACTAATAGACCAAATTTCGCAACATTTGCTAGATGGGTTGCATTTGTGGGTTGTCCTGGTGCTGATTAGATTTTGATACGATTCAGAAAAAAGTAACTTTCTTTTTTTTTTTTTTGCGAAATGGCCCTCAAAAATCGTATGCATCCACTCTAGCTGATAAACTAATAAATCAAATTTCACAATATTTGGTAAATAAGTCGCTTGTAAGATACTGTGGTGCTGGTTATATTTTGGTATGATTCGGGGGGGGGGGGAGAATCTGTCTTTTTTGGCGAAATGGCCCTAAAATATCCTATCTAATATATATAATATCTAATATAAATACTGCATATGCTCAAATGTATCAATTAAATGCTTGTTTTATACTTAATTTTTGATGACAAAGGGAATAAAATCAATCTTATTACTCTTAGATGGACCATTTTCTAGATAATTAAATTTTTAATTTTGAGCAACTGAGAACGTTTTTTACTGTAGTTACAAAGCTGTTTAATGAAATTTCTTAAAACTTAATACTTTTGATGGTTAATTTAAAACTTAGTACTTTAATGGTTAACTTAAGACTTGGTACTTTCTATAGTCCTTTGATGGTTAATTTAAAACTTAGTACTTTAATGGTTAACTTGAAACTTTTCTAGATAATGCGATGTTCCAGATAATAGCAAATTTTTTGAGCATTTTCTAGATAATTAAATTTTTAATTTTGAGCAACTGAGAACGTTTTTCACTGTAGTTAAAAAGCTATTTAGTGAAATTTCTTAAAACTTAGTATTTTTGATGGTTAATTTAAAACTTTGTACTTTAATGGTTAACTTAAGACTTAGTACTTTCTAGTCCTTTGATGGTTAATTTAAAACTTAGTACTTTAATGGTTAACTTGAAACTTTTCTAGATAATGCGATTTTCTAGATAATAGCAAATTTTTGGAGCATTTTCTAGATAATTAAATTTTTAATTTTGAGCAACTAAGAACGTTTTTTCACTGTAGTTAAAAAGCTATTTAATGAAATTTCTTAAAACTTAATACTTTTGATGGTTAACTTAAAACGTAGTACTTTGGTTAATTTAAAACTTAGTACTTTAATGGTTAACTTAAAACTTAGTACTTTGTAGTCCATTTATGGTTAATTTAAAACTTAGTACTTTAATGGTTAACTTAAAACTTTGTACTTTGTAGTCTTTTGATGGTTAATTTAAACCTTTGTACTTTGATGGTTAACTTAAAACTTACTTTGTAGTCTTTTGATGATTAATTTAAAACTCAGTACTTTGATGATTATCTTAAAACTTAGTACTTAGTTAGTAGTCCTTTGATGGTTATCTGTATGCTGATTAGACTTTGATATGATTAAAAAAAGTATAATAGTCTCATTATTTGTGAAATGGCCCGCAAACATAGCGAAAATTTGAAATAAATGGCTAAAAGTGTTGAAATATATTAATTAATTACTTGTTTATAAGGTACATTTTGGCAGCTAAGCGCATAAGGCTGACTATATGACTGTAGCATGAACAGTTTTCGAAATAGTTTAGTTTTTTGGAATTTTGAGGACCTGGAGAATTTAAAGTGAATTAAGTTGACAAATGAAACGAAGATGCAATAAAAAGGCAAATTGGATATAATATCAGAAAAGTATCCATGTTATTTTTTGCAATTAAACTCAATTTAATGCATGATGAAATAAAAAATGAATTTGAATCTGCAGAGAAAGTCATGTGCTGCCCACCATTATATTTTTTCAGTTGAGATAGAAACTTGATATTTTGGGCACGGTTAACTGCAATAAAAATCGAATTCTTCTTTTTTAAAAATGGTGTTTTCAGGAGATGCTCCAAACCAAATTGTTCGAAATGCAAACTGATTTCCAATGCAAACGTCGATTCGAAACGCAAATGCCGATTTTCCGATGATACAGAGACTTGGAATTTGGGGCAAATGTAAAAGGTACAATAGTAAGAAGGAGGGAAATTACAGTTTTCTAACTTTAGGATTGAATTCGAGTTCCGATTTTCGACACGATTCCAATATTTTTGCTTACCATGTATTCTAGAGAAAATAATATTGGAAAAAAAAACTCTTTAATTTTTACTTTTCCTGCATAGATATTATAATCTATGGGGAAGGTATTGGAACGAGGTTGAAAATTCGAATGCGAGTTTCCGACAGATAAGCACGTTTCAGGAATCCGTGAACTCGAATCGAACGTTTTTGAGGCGATTTCTGTGTGTGTGTGTGTGTTTATGTTACTGTGTGTGTGTGTGTGTGTGTGTGTATGTATGTTAGTTTGTGTGTGTATGTACGAATGCGAGTTTACGATAGATAAGCAAGTTTCAGGAATCCGTCAACTCGAATCGAACGTTCTTGAGGCGATTTCTGTGTTTGTGTCTATGTTACTGTGTGTGTGTGTGTGTGTGTGTATGTATGTTAGTTTTGTGTGTATGTACGAATGCGAGTTTCCGATAGATAAGCACGTTTCAGGAATCCGTGAACTCGAATCGAACGTTTTTGAGCCGATTTCTGTGTGTGTGTGTGTCTATGTTTCTGTGTGTGTGTGTGTGTGTGTGTGTGTGTATATGTGTGTGTGTGTGTGTATGTTTGTTTGTGTGTGTATGTACGAATGCGAGTTTACGATAGATAAGCAGGTTTCAGGAATCCGTGAACTCGAATCGAACGTTCTTGAGGCGATTTCTGTGTGTATGTATGTTAGTTTGTGTGTGTATGTACGAATGCGAGTTTCCGATAGATAAGCACGTTTCAGGAATCCGTGAACTCGAATCGAACGTTTTTGAGGCGATTTCTGTGTGTGTGTGTGTGTGTGTGTATTAGTGCGTGTGTGTATGTATGTATGTTAGTTTGTGTGTGTATATATGTATGTATGTTAGTGTGTGTGTATATATATATATATACATATATATACATATATATATGTATATATGTTAGTGTGTTTGTATATGTTAGTGTGTGTGTATATGTTAGTGTGTGTATATATATTAGTGTGTGTATGTATGTTAGTTTGTATATGTATGTATGTTAGTTTGTGTGTGTATATGTTAGTGTGTGTGTATTAGTGTATGTGTGTATGCATGTTAGTTTCTGTGTGTATGTATGTTAGTGTGTGTATATATATATATATATATACATATATATATGTTAGTGTGTTTGTATATGTTAGTGCGTGTGTGTATATGTTAGTGTGTGTATATATATTAGTGTGTGTATGTATGTTAGTTTGTATGTGTATGTATGTTAGTTTGTTTGTGTATATGTTAGTGTGTGTGTATTAGTGTATGTGTGTATGCATGTTAGTTCGTGTGTGTATGTATGTTAGTTTGTGTGTGCGTGCCCTACAGTCTGGGGACGCAATATGTCACGAATGTCCATCCTAATCTTTCGATTTCGATACAATTCCAATAATTTCCTTATATATTACCATGAAATGTAGGGAAAGTAAAATGAGTAACTCTATTAGTTTTAAGTTGATTAAATTTAAGCAAAACTGGCGGCTACAAATGGAGGCTTTGTGGGACTTCATTTGCCGATTGCTAATCTGCCTTATTACTTTCCTTATATACATAATGTATAAGGAAAGTATTGTGACGGGGTCGAAAATTCGAATTCGAGTTTTTGACCGAAGAGCACGTTTCAACTATCCCTGCTCACGAATCAAACATTTTTGAGATGAAGTCTGTGTGTGTGTGTATGTGTGTGTATGTGTGTGTTTGTGTGTGTCAGTGAGTCTGTGGAGACGATATCTCACGAACGAATGGAGTGATTCGAATGAAATTTGGTACAAAAATCACAATCCGTGAATACTGGAAGCCTATTGTTTTTAAACGCAATCCAATGTTCAGAACCCCCTAAATTTTCGAGTGAAATTTTGAAAAAATCATCAAAAAATCAAAACCTTTAATAAAGTTACAAAATAGATATTTCTTATGTACTTTTTCTTTAGAAAACGATTGACGTAAACTTTAGAACGCTAGCATGAACCGTTCTCGAGACATTGCGCATTTTTCAAATAAATTTATCAAAAAATCCCATCAATTAAAAAATATATATTAACTGTTGAGAAACATGTTCACATTTTGTATGTAATATCATACGACCAATTGGATGGCATCATTCTCGTGGATCTAGCTCCTTCCATTCATGAGAAAAGATACTTTGAGTAATACTTTTGTATTTGAACGTCAATGGTCATTTTTCTGCTATAAGAATAACTTATTTCTTCGTCCATAAAGCTTGGAGAGATTTTGGCGACGAATTTGGCGGAATGTCGCCAACTTGGCGCCTTCTTTAAATGTTGCCAAATTAACGAAAATCTCGCCAAATAGATAAAATAGACGCTAAATCAATGAAAATGACGACTTACTGACGAAAATTCAATATCTTGGAAATAATATATAAGTATCTACTATAAGAATAACCTATTTTTTTTTACTGTAAAAGTAGTAACATCATTGCATTATATAAGGAAAGTCATGTGCTGCCCACATCAGATTTTTTTCCTTGTTATTGTAGATAAACACCTTAAAAGGCTTAATATATTATTTTTAAATTTACATTTGCACTATTCGCTGCAAATAGAAATTATATGTATCAATGTAGTATTGAAAGCTATGGTGATCTGTGAGATTTGTTGGTCTGGTCCATACAGAAAGACAGCTTTGTATATTTATTTGCTTTCAATTTGTAGCAGTCCTGTATATGTAGTCTTATATATATCTTTGATTTCTATTTGTGTATGATGTTTCTATTTCTATATGTAATAACTTATTTAAGAAACATTTTTAACACTTTACAACATAGTTGAAAAGTGTTTATGACTTTGCTCATCCTGTCTACCTGTCTGTCCGTTAGCACGATAACTGCCGTAAAAATGACTTTATCAAAATGAAATTTTAGTATGGTGTTCAGACACTCTGTGGGATTTATGGCAATATATATGAATAATATCACCCAATTAATTTTGGATTGAACCGGGTTGAAAAATTGAAATATATTGAACCCTATGAGATCTAATTTTTTCAAACATTTTTTAAGCAAATTTAAAATTCACAAATTCCTTCGAAAGTTCTATGACATATTTAAATTAACCCATGAAATATATAAAAAAAAATTCAGCAAAATATATTCAGTAGTTTTTAAATAAAAATTAAAATAATAATTACGCCCTTTATATGGAGAGATCACGTGACCATTATATGAAAAGATCACGTGACCCATTTTAAAATTAAATATGGCATCCATCTTGTATCAATATCGTGATTTTTAAAGTTCTTTTTATTTTATATTTAGTGTTGTATCCGTCCTAAAACCGCTTTATTTTTACTTAAATTCTGTGCCATCAATGTTCTGAAACAACGCAATTACAATATATTTGAGTTTAAATGATCATCAAACTTTGATTATTTCTACAACGAAGCCTAATTTTCACTTATGGAAAATGTAAACACCAAAATATATAGAATGAGTTGTATAAGAATTGCTGCATTTCTTTAACGCAAAATTATTTAGCTCATGGAGTTTGCAATATAACTGATATGAATGAAACATTCATTGATTTTACACAAAGAAGACAATTTTTTCGATGAAGTTTTAAGCATGGAGTTAAATTACTTGTACCTCTATGGTTTTAACTTTTTAAATAAAATAAACTATTATAGTATTGTGATGAATGAAAGGAATTTAAAAAAATTATGAATGAAACGCTGTTTTTATATAGAGGCGATTTATCTTTCGATGACGTCATTTGAATAAAGTGCATTTTTTTCGATGAAGTTTTCAAATATAATAAATTATTGTAGTATTATGAAAATTTTAAAAATATTACCGATGAATGTATCGCATTTTAGAGATGTTTAAACCAGGAAATATATATTTCAATGCCGTCATTTGAATGAAGTTCATTTTTTTCGATGAAGTTTTAAGTTTTCAAATATAATAAATTAATGTAGTATTGTGATAATTTTTAAAATATTACCGAGGAATGTACCGCATTTTAGAGATATTTATATAAAACTACATTGAAGTTGGAAAGTGTTTCATAATCAATGCTTTATGCATGATTGATCTTCCTTGTTATATATATATATATCGCTGTTCCCATTTGAAACAGTTCTGCACATAAATGTTTATAGATGGAAGATATTTGTATATTTCAATTTAGTATGGGCAAAGATTTTTGTATATAGTTGGCATGAGTACCTCCACCATAGGCTGTAAATACTGTAAACCTACGGGTTTGTACTTATAAGTGGTTAATCTGTAGATAACTGAAACACTAATAACTAAAACAATTTTGTGCATCGTTAAAAGCATTACCCGACTATCCCCGTTTGTTTGGAATGCGACTGATATCGACTCCAATGAAAACATGTTTACTTAGTTGAGTAACTACGAATTTCGCGAAAGACTATTTACATCTGTTACTCCGTGGAAGCTTTATCAAACTTACATAACCAGATGATACTATTTCTGAAACTTGTAATGAGAAAAAGTCGCCATTTTCCCTCCTCTAATTTTATCTTACCATTTCCTCCGAATGTACTAAAACAGTGATTCGTCTCATTTGCCGGTGTGGTCCGTGGCCTACGCATTATGCGTCATTCCAGTTGGACCCACTCCACTGCCACGTTGGAAGCGGGGTGTCGCAATTTGTGAGACGTGGAATGGCAACAGTCCAAGTGGCTCTGAGTGTTTCTCTTGGCCATGTCTTTACCCCTCATGCTCTTGGCAGACGTCGTTGCTCAACGTTGTTCTGGCCATCAAGCTCATTGCAAAATAGGATGAAAAAAAAATATGCCGAGTGTGATGAACGGTCGTTCACTCACGTCAGCACCAGTAAAGACTATTAATTTCTCTAGAATGCGTGGTAATGTATAGGGAAAGTATTGGAATCGTGTCGAAAATCGCAACTCGAGTTTTCAACGGTTCTCCACTTTTTGGGACCTCTAGAACCCGAAAAATCTATTTTTAGCTTTCAGTATGTGTGTGTGTGTGTGTCTGTCTGTGCAATTTGTGTATCTACTCTACCTCCAGAACTAATTGCCCCAATTTCATAAAATAATAAAGTCATTTGTGGGTGACCCTGATGCTGATTAGATTTTGGTACGATTCGGGATATAAAAAAAAAAAAAAATCTGATGTGGGCAACACATGACTTTCCTTATATAATGCAATGAATTTACTACTTTTACAACTAAAAAAAACGTTATTCTTATAGTAGATACTTATATTCTTTCCATGATAATGAATTTTCTTCAATTAGACGTCATTTTCATTGATTTAGCGTCATTTTTATCAATTTGGCGAGATTTTTGTTAATTTGGCAACAATTAAAAATGTCGCCAAGTTGGCGACATTCCGTCAAATTCGTCGCCAAAATCTCGCAAAGTGTTATGAACGGAGAAATAACTTATTCTTACAGAAGATAAATAACTATGGGCGTTCAAATACAAAAGTATTACACAAAGTATCTTTTTTCATGAATGGAACGAGCTAGATCCACGAGAATGATGTCATCCAATTTATCGCATGGTATTACATATGAAAAGTGAACATGTTTCTCAATGGGAAATATATTTTTTTTTCATTTTATATGACTTTTTCATAATTTTTTTGAAAAATGTGCAATATCTCGAGAATGGTTCATGTTAGCGTTCTAAAATTTATGCCAATCGTTTTCTAATGAAATATTACATAAGAAATGTCTGTTTGCGTAACTTTATGAGCGGTTTTGATTTTTTGACGATTTTTTCAACATTTCATTCGAAAATTTAGGGGGGTTCTGAACATTCGATTGCGTATAAAAACAATAGGCTTCCAGTGTTTACGGATTGTGATTTTTGTACCAAATTTTGTTCAAATCGGTCCATTCGTTCGTCAGTTATCGTCTCCACAGACTCACTGACACACACACACACACACACACACACACACACACACACATACTTTCACACACACACACACACACACAGAAATCACTCCAAAAATGTTTGATTCGTGATCAGGGACGCTTGAAACGTGCTCTCCCGTCGAAAACTCGAATTCGAATTTTCGACCCCGTCACAATACTTTCCTTATACATTATGTATATAAGGAAAGTAAAAAACCTGCCTTTTTTGCGAAATGGCCCGCAAAGATCGCATGTATCCATTCTAGTTAAAAAACTAATTTACCAAATTTAGCAAAATTTGGCAGATAAGTCACTTGTAGCTTACCCTTGTGCTGATTAGATTTCGGCAGGATTTGGAAAAATGCATCTGCTTTTTTACGAAATGACCTTCAAAAATTATCAAAATCTAAAATAAACGACTGCATATGCTCGAATTCATTAATCAAATGATTATTTTATACGTAATTTTTGATGATGAAGGAAATAAACCCAATCCCACCACTCTAGGGCTAACCGTTCTCGAGATATTTTAATTTTTTTGCATTTTTGCTATGAATTAAATTAAACATTATTAATTGAATTAAAAGTGCAAATTCAGTGTCATTTCAAATAATTATGCATGTTATTTTGTGCCAGTAAACTCAATAAATTATTAAAGAAATAAAGAAAAAATGAATTTCAGTCTGTTGGAAAAGTCATGTGCTGCCCACATCAGATTTTTTTTTCATATGAAATGATCGATATAAATTAAGAAAATAATCTGAATCGATATAAATCACTGATAGTTGTACTTTACTGATAGATACTATAAGAGAAATATTGTGAAGGGGGACGAAGATTTGAATTTGCAGTTTCGGCGAAATTATACGGCATGAGAGTTTAGAAACTTGAAAGTACTTAAGGCGATGTACATACAAAGGCGTATCCAAGGGGTGGGATTTGAAGGCCTGGTTTCCCCCTCCAAAATCCTAAAATGTAAATGGTCTTTTGTAAATATGGGATCTATTTTTGTATAAGAAAACTAGCAGCGATTATCCCGCGTTGTTCGGGATTTGCGATGCAAAACTCTGATAAAAAATTACACCGGAACATATAGGGCCGTGAATTTGTTTTTTTACTGTGAAAGAAGTAAATTCATTGCATTATGTAAGAAAAAAAATCGATCTGATTGGTCACACTTTGGCCAATCAGATCGATTGAATCATACATACATACTTTTCTTCTTTATATATATATATATATATATATATATATATATATATATATATATATATATATATATATATAAATATAGATTGACAGATATATATAGATTGATAGATATTTTTATATTCATTTATTTATTATTCAAATTAATAAAATTTATTGAGTAAGCCTGTGAAAAATAAACCATGGTGATAGAATTTCCATTTAACTTCATATTTCAAACCTGCGATTTTCAGAAATGACTAATACATTCAATAAACTCTCGCAAAACTCAGAAATTTAATTGACTTTCACGTTTTAAACCAACAATTTCCAACCTTCTCCGTTGGGAATCATGGAGTTAGAGAGTAGAAGTCCTAGGAAATAGTTTCGTTTTCCATTAATATCTCGGCAACTCCTGGTCTTAGAAACTCGAAACTTAGACTAAATTTATGGAGGGATATTTCAAAGCTTCCCACAAAATTTCATTAAATTCGTTGCAGCTGTTCTCCCGTGATGATGAGACAAACAAAAGTTTCGTTTTTCATTAATATCGCGACAACCCCTGGTGTTAGAAACTGGAAACATAAACTAAATTTTAAGTGGGGGTATTTCAAAACTACCCACCAAATTTCATCAAATTCGGTTATCTCGTGATGTTGGATCATACATACAGACATACATACATACTTTTCTTCTGTATATATATAGATTAGCGATGTGAACCCCTTCTCCACCCAAAAAAAGATTAGTGCAGCCCCTCCAGCCCCCCGAAAAAGAATTCTAGATACGCCGTTGGTGATGTATGTGTGCGTACGTGAGTATATAAGATACGTAGGAAAGTTGTTAAGCACTTCAATAATTTTGTAAGGAAAGGTTCACGAGTGTGCACTTTGCAGGTTCTGTCTATAGTAAAGTGACCATACCCGATCGAAGCAAAGTGATTGCAGTGCTCGTAGAGGAGAATTAAAAAAAGTTAGGATAATAAACTCGGTAACAAAGCGAGATAAACGAAAAATGTCAATGACAAAGTTGTAGAGCACTGTTGAATGAGTTAGAATCGACAATAAAACTGTTGCGATAGGCATTTATTCGACACAATATGGTTATTGACGGTTGGCTGTTTTGTCCTGAAATTACAAAATAAATAACTCGTTAATGCACAGGAATATAGTGTGCAGCCCGTTCAAAATCGTCTGCAACAATGCACATTTGAATTCGTGAAAGAATATGACCCCGCACTTAGAGTAGCATTGCAGGTGTCCCCGTGTTACAGCGACTGATAATACGAGGTTTTGACGGGTATTTATCTTACATAATAAAGGAATATGTCTCTCTCTCTCTCTCTCTCTCTGTGTGTGTGTGTGTGTGTGTGTGTTTATATGTGCGTGTGTGTGTTTCCACCTCTCTCTCTCTCTCTCTCTGTGTATTTATCTGTCAATGTGTGTGTGTGTGTCTCTCTCTCTCTGTGTGTGTGTTTATCTGTGAATGTGTGTGTTTCTCTCTCTCTCTCTCTCTGTCTGTCTGTGTGTGCATGCGTGTGTGTGTGTGTGTAGTGTGTGTGTAGTGTGTGTGTGTGTGTGTGTGTGTGTATGTGTGTGTGTGCGTGCGTGCGTGCAATCTATAGCGGAAAATCTAAGCTCTGTACGTCAATAAAATTTGGTACACTGGCACTTCAAGATCCAAATAGGCACACCTTGGCGTTATTCTTTTAAATTTTAAATTAGTATTTTGAGTTATTTTATAGCTTCGGATTTCCTTTGCGACCGCCAAAAATCACCATAAAGCACATGGAGAAAAATTTGGCTTGATTTTTATTCGAGGCACGGCAGCAAGATCACAGACAAGTGTCTCCGCGAAACAGGGATATATATATATATATATATATATATATATATATATATACACATATATATATATAAGGATGAATATATAATTATAAATATTTGTAAGAATAACGATTATGAATGCATTTTAGGTCTGCTAAAATAATTCGCATTTAGGGAAATAACAGTGTCTCGCCTTAAAATATAGTTTGTGAAAATCTGGCCTATCTCAGTCTGTTGTTATTGCTATCTCCGTTGCTGCACCATCCTTACGCATTGCTTTGAAGATACAGTAGAAGTTTTTTATGTAAGGATGCGATGTGGAATACAAGACGTGCGTTTCAGATCACATCTTACATCACCCAAATGAAAACATGAACGGATAAACCTGGGCAATTTAGGAGGGTTCGCTAAAAGAAAATACATTGTCTATTTAAGTTGACAACCAGTCATTTGTTTACATTAACCTCCTTGGCGCTATTTACCGTCAAATATATTTACTCACACGATTCTGGGACGCGATCTCTGTTGTGCTTGCATTCATGTTCTCCGGTTCTCATAGAGGCCCGATTTCACTGTCTTTACAGGGTTTTCTGGGGAAAGTACTTATTAAGCACGTTGAATAACCTTGTAAGGGAAAGATCGATCACTGTACACGTTAGGTTTGTCTATAGTAATGTGATCTTTCCCGAAAGAATAAAGGTGATTGTAGGGCTCCTAGTGGAGAAGTTAAAAGTTACGATAAAGAGTTCGGCAAAAAAGCAAGATAGAAAAATGTCAACTACAAAGTTGTGGGGGATTGTCTAATAAGTAAGAATAGGTATCAAGAACGCACAAAATGTGTATGGGAAAGACAATAAATAAATATCAAAAAGTTCAAAATAAGTTTACTATGAAAAATAATACTATTAAAAGTCTGGAAACACACACACACAAACAATACACACACACACACATATATATATATATATATATGCATATATGTATATATAAAAGTGTAATAACATAATGAAGAATAAATACAGTAAATGAAATGAAATTAAAGGATAATACCAAATGAACATAATTAGATTAAATGCGCTGATGCAGCTCTTTCATCTATTACGAAATAATCTCAAATTTAAAAATGGAAAAAAGACGGAAGAGAAAAGCTAACGAGCGGAATACTAAAAAATAGCCGAAGGGGGGGGGGTGACCCTTCTAAACCCCTGTTACAGCATGCTGCTAGGCCGCGGCAAGCACTCCCGGTAGCAAGCACCCCGTCGAAGCAGACCCCGATGCACCACAAACATGAAACTGAAACGACCACAACCGAGCATCCGTTAATAAAGACCAATACTCGAATCTCAAAAAGTTTCAACTAAGACAATTCAAATACAAAATGAACGTAAAATTGTTATAAAAATTACAAACACAAAACATACACACCAAGTCGTTCATTACGCCAACACTGATTACGTCAAGTCTTCAAATTCTAAAACTCAATATTCGCAACATGTTGCCATACTCAAATCTCTAAGAATATCCAATTTAACTTCCCAGTAAATACTCAAATACTGACTTTCCCTCGATTCCGTAAATTCCCGAGATGTGTCGTTTCAAGAAATTCCTTGGATAACCCTTTCTGATTGCCTCGCCAATAAAATTACGATCGCTAAAAATTATTTTTTGATCATTAGAGATAAGTCTTTTATTTCTCAAAAATTGATTAATTACGATATTCCATCAAATACTTCCATCCGGTTCTTGAGGTGTAGAACCGGATGGAAGTATTAATTTCCTGGATCCTAACATTAAAAATAATGAGTCAGGAGGAGGTATGATCTTTGACATTTACGATAAAAGGAATACATTTGACGTAAAAGTAAATTATTTAATTAGTTGGGAATCCAACATCCACAAAAATATTTACCGCAATATCGTAATTAATCAATTTTTGAGAAATAAAAGGCTTATCTCTAATAATCAAAAAAGAATTTTTAGCGATCGTAATTTTATTGGCGAGGCAATCAGAAAGGGTTATCCAAGGAATTTCTTGAAACAACACATCTCGGGAATTTACGGAATCGAGGGAAAGTCAGTATTTGAGTATTTGCTGGGAAGTTAAATTGGATATTCTTAGTGATTTGAATATGGCAACATGTTGCGAATATTGAGTTTTAGAATTTGAAGACTTGACGTAATCAGTGTTGGCGTAATGAACGACTTGGTGTGTATGTTTTTTTTTTGTAATTTTTATAACAATTTTACGTTCATTTTGTATTTGAATTGTCTTAGTTGAAACTTTTTGAGATTCGAGTATTGGTCTTTATTAATAGATGGTCGGTTGTGGTCGTTTCAGTTTCATGTTTGTGGTGCATCGGGGTCTGCTTCGAGGGGGTGCTTGCTACCGGGAGTGTTTGCCGTGGCCTAGCAGCAGAGGTGATTTAGGGAATTTAGGAACCAAAGGAACACATGGAAATTTATAAAATTTACAAATATTTGTGTATATAATTTTAGCATTTTG